>CM076728.1:6081070-6681070 GCA_038501795.1 Pseudopleuronectes americanus | reverse complement strand
TGGCAATTTATAATATAATACATTTTCTATAGGTTACATGCTCTTGCTCAAGGTTGTGGGCAGCTGGAGCCTATATCCCAGCATGCATTGGGTGCAGTGGACAGCCTGCTCGTCTATCACAGGGATAACTCATGTACGGACAGGCAATTTAGAGTTTCCATGATTACCTATGGCCTAACGTCTTTGGACTGTGGTAGGAAACTAGAGCACTCAGGGGAAACTCACACAGACATGAACATGCAAACTCCAAAAAGGAAGATTCCACTTTAGAACAGATTGGCGCCCAAGACTTTCCTGCCAAATACTGAGCCACCATGCTCAGTTGCCTTTAACAAACAAAACTTCTTTAGGCTGATACATTTTGTCTTTGCTCATATTTAACTTTTGTAAACAAATTTCAAAATAAAAGTCTTGCTTTGCATGTGGTACTGATGGTAATAGCCCAAATAAAGTATTTCAAACAAAATGCAGCGATAGAAAAAACACATTCTGCTCATGATGAACAACAATATATTCATTTAGGTTTTAGATCCACTAACTTGAGCATTCCCTGTGTGTCATAATGGAAGACAACATGCACAAAAGACATTATATACTTTTTATTTAATCATAGAATTGAAAGTGTGTCTATTGGAGACAACAAAAAACAGGCAAGTTAATTAATCAGGTGACTGTTTGATTGCTGAGGCCAGGCAACATAATTTAGATTACCATAATTCAAGATCAGAGAAAGTGCATCTTAACTTAAATGTGTCAAATGAGCCTTGCGTATTGTGTGCTGCATGCAGCGCGACATTGTCCTGCATTAATGTGTTAATTAATGCAGGACAATGTGTAAAGATGGACAAAATGGCAGATCCAGGATTTTATAAAATTGCAAGATTATTGACATATTCCTTATTTCCCTGCATGGTTCTAATTCATGGATCGTGATGACAAGTCTTTCTTTCATAATTTGTATTGGGATTATGACAGGGCTGTGTTGTTTTGTTGGCTTTGCCATACGACTTAGATACATTTATAAGAACTGCTGGGCCTTGGCATACGTGCTCTGAATGCCCTTCTAGTTTACAGTGTTATAGATATTTATTGCACACAGCCACTGACTTTATTGTGATAATGTTCTTGTTGTAATTGTATGTTAATCATTAAACAGTACTTTGCTGATTATCTTCTATTCTCTAAAGTATATGATGATATTTATACTCTTGTATTTTTTTTATTACATGGGCCCCCTCAAAATGAAATCTCAGTCACACTGGGATTCTCCTGATTAAATAAAGGTCACATGGCATCACTGCAGCGTTCGCTATTGTCAGAGCATAATAATTTATCTGAAAAATTGCTCGCACAAACTCTTCCGAGCAGCCGTGAAAATACAGTTTTCTGTTTAGGCAACTACTGATAAGGAAACATCATGGTAAGATCGCTGTTCGCTGGTGAATAGAGGGAAATCATTAAAGCAGCTCCCGCAAATAGATGGAAAAAGGGACAGAAGAGGGGGCAAAAGAAAATGATGAGGTAAAGCAGGAGAGCAGAGGCAGTACATCACAGGAAGTCAGAGAGACAGGGGATAAAGTAAAGGTGGCCTCATCTTATCGTCCTATCCTGTCAAAAACCTCCGACCTGATATATGAAGCCTAATTAGATTCCACACTAAAAGCTGCACATGAACAATGCCTCCTACCTACATACACAGACTTTGTCAGTGAATTATGAAACACCGCACATATTACCAGTGGACTTTCCGACTCATAAATCACAATCCCGAGAGGAACATTATTAAAGGGGCTCCAAAAGGATGAAGAGTGAATTAGAAGCTTTAGTTTAATCTAAAACCTTAAACAGTTTTAGTAGATTTTAGTTCAATTGCATGCTCTTAGAAAAAAATACTGTTGAAAATATATAAAGTTGATAAAATTGTCTTGTTTAAGATGAAAACTAATCAGTCCGTTCTCTCTATGGAAATATCTAGAAATGGAAGTGAATCAAAAATGTGTTTTTAAGGTCAAACAGTAGCTTCAACCTACATGTTTCTTACTGAGGATGGCAAGATTTAGAAAAATTCAAAATGATGCTGTATTATGTCAAGAGACATATAGAGCTAGATTTAGATTTGACAGGCTTGAAGACTATTGTTATAGCAAACACAATATAAAGTGTGGGATGCATTCTGTGTTAAACTCTGATTTTAAAAGAGAAGATATAGAGACTCTTTAAGGTTGTTTTTAATCTATAATTATATTAAAGTATATCCCCACCCTTATGGAGTTTTTGGAGTTAATGCCGATGCCGTTATTAGGGACTCGAAAAATTCAGATACCGTTTTATTAGACAATATGTATATATATTATTTAAAAAAATTACCATGATTTCTAAGATGCCTTTATCAAACCCTTATGACAATAGAAATATCATTGATATTTTACAGATTAACCATAAACTGTATTATGAATAACTGTAAATAAAAAGATAACACAAATACAACCACATGTCATTTTTATCAAGCCAATAAACATGAAATATAAAACATAAATGCATATAATCCTGCATTTTTCATTTTGTAAAATAAAGGTTTTCTATTGTTGCATATCAACAAAATCATTAATGCCTATAACGATTCATATCAGTCGATACTATCAGCAAAACGATATATGAGTCAGGCTCTAACAAAAAGGCAGCTTGAAAATAAATGCCACTTGAGGACAACGTGTACCCTAGTGCTAGATTTTATCCTGCAGCCATTAGGAAACCATTGGCTAAAGAAGTGTATGATTCATTTAATAGTCCTTTTATGTTCCAACTTATAATTTATTCACTTTTTGGCCTAATTTATTTAGCAAGTCACAGATTGACGGTGTTAATTATTGCCGTTATGACCGTGAGCTTTATGAATCTTGAAGTGAACATTTTTGTGGAGGAAAAAAAGTCAACTGCACAGGTAGAAAAAATGGAGATGTTTGTGGATGCTGTGTTTTTTTCCTCTGGCAAAGCAGACCTCTTTGTCTCTTTTAACCGATGCTGTGTCCAAGCTAATCTCCTAAGTAACCTTACATGTGCAGTTAATCCTCTGTGGCACGCCGTGTATTCCAACGTGTATTCTACTTAATAACCTTTGCTTCTCCTGCACTGCCATCTAGAGTTTAGATTTAATTTATTTGCACATGAAATGATGATACAACAAAGACGGAGAGAAAGTCACGTCGTCGCCATGAGGTAAAAAAAAAGAGGCAGAAAAACCTCTCACCTCAAACGGAACAAAGCAAAGGCAACGAGACGATCAAAAGTCTTAAAGGACAGACTTAAAAACAGGGGGAAAAATAGCACATCAAAAACAAAACGCATAAACGTAAAGTTAGGAAAAGAAAACACACTCACGCAGAGCCAATGAGAAATGGAATCAGACAGAAAAGTGACAGTGTGGGTTCAAAGACTGAAAAGAAGAAGGATGGAGATGGCGAGACATAGAGGTGTGTTGTGCTGCTACAGGAAAACATCCGTGAGTTATACGGACGTCTGTATCTGAACTGTAGAGGTTTGAGACCTTGGAGACAAAATGGACGGATCTGTTTCATGGACTTGTCAGCGTTTAATGGAGAGCGGCCAGTATAAATGAGCACTTTGCAGGCTGTAAATGAAGGAAGTCCAGTAGACCATCCAGTTCATAAATGACTGTACACTACAGGTATACTATAGAATAGAATGTCTGAGTATTTGGAGACGATCTGATTATGAACCACTTCACACAACGTTTAAAAGTCATAACTCAATGAGACAAAAACTAAAGACAGCCATCTTCTTTACTTGTTGGGATAAGTTCTTTAAGCTTTATGCAATTTGTAAGTTAACATCATTCTAGACCATCTGTTAATGCAAAGTACAGTGGTTACCGGGAATAGATAATAAGTGCACAATACATTGGATCCATGCACACATATTCTCCTTGAAATCAATGACAATGTTGAAAAAGCCTTATCTAATCAAAACAAAGATAGCACAAAGAATTCTGGATTAGCTTATCTAGAACTGCTCCAAAGTTTAATAGGTCCGTTCCTGACCTGTACTCTGAGATAAGTATGACGTTATATTCGGAAACTGAAATGTTTTAATGCAATAAAAATGTTTTTTTCATGATTTAAACTTAGTTTTGAAGAGTTCAAAATTGTTTTGTTTGGCTGAAAAGAAAAGTTCTTTGAGTTTTCCTTTATAAAACCTTCAGAAGTCTTTTCATGGTGTTTCTCATCTGTTTGGTGATCGTACGAAGGAAAATCTACATCGAACAACTAAAGTTTAACTGAATTTTTACTACTGATTTCCTGCACTGAGTTAAGGGATTAAGCTGGTAAGTAATTGAGTAGTTATGAAGTTGTTACTTGTACTTTAACGAAGATGCAACAGTTGCATGAAAGTAATAAAAAACAAAAAATGTTTTTCAGGTTATTTTCTAACCCAGATCACCTCGGAGTGCAATATCATGATCGTGCCGCGGCTTATACAGATGCCAAAGTGCAGTTGTCATGGTAACCTGTTCTCAGGGAGTAACTTAACTGCTGACTAGAACTTAGACACTACCGTAGGTCTGACTTGAATGGATATCTGTGGATGTCTTCCAGAACCGATTTTTACGTCCACAAAGACCGGGTTTAATTATAAAAGTTAAAAAAAAACTAAAACGTAAATTTTGTATATTTTTGACATGACTTAAGTATTAAAATGACGAAAAGCATTTTTTCCTAATATGCAAAAACTTGTTAATGGAGAGACATCTGATTGTCCTACAGCTTTTACAGACATAATATTCAACAACAGGTACTACAATAAAATAATAAATAATACTTTGATTTTAAAAATATAACTACAGCGTAAGCCTACAATACATTTCTTAGTTTAATTGTTAGTCTCATACTGTTGATTACCATACTAACATTGCACCAACATGTTTTAGTTTTTTTCTTTACACCTATATGATGCTCACATCGTCTTTGTGTGGAAACGTGTTTTCGTATAGCTGACTGTCGGTGTGTGGTAATGAGATAGGCTTTGGAGCCCACCTCCCGGTAGCGAGGGGGGGGTCGCATCTATCTCCTGATTCTGTAAATGACATTTCTTTCCTTGTTTATCTATGTGAAACAATTGGATAGCCACAGCCTTTTGCCCTTGGCCAGCCTCTCCCGGCCCTGTCAAGGACACGCCTCCCATCAATCACCGCAGGTTCAAAAAGTGATTCACTGGGGATGTTTAAGAGAACGATAAGAAATTGGGGGGGAGAAAGAAAAAAAAACCCCGTGTGCGGGACGCCTCAGCAGCATCTGACCTGGGGTTCCTATGCTTTTCAGTCCACTGCGATGCATTCTGCTGCAATTTCTCTCCTTCATTTCAAAGTTGCTGAAAACAACACTTTGAACGGGGAAGATGAAGTATGTCCCTTCTGCTGCATGCTATCTCTCAGCACCCTTGCCCCCTCCTCTGTCTGCCTACATGCACACCTCATTTAATTCAAATAGAAAATCTAAGTGAAGAGGAAGGAGGGGAGGGGGGGAAAGCGCGCACTTCGAGCATTTTTCCCTGTGTTCGCTCCGTAATAAATCACTGGGCGTTCTCTCTTCATCAGGATAGATATCACTTGTACATGCCCCAACATCCATCCCGGGGTTCTGACAACGCACTCCTGCTTGTGCTGAATGGGCATTACTTTGAGACTGAATTACGATGGCCTGCACTATCAGCCCCTATGCAAAGCAGCCCAGCCATTTGACATGTGGCAGCACACGGACTAAGAGATTGTCCTACGTATTGCAAAAGTGTCCAGCGGTCCTGATAGAACTGCCTTCATATATCATTGAATAGCTGCAGGCTGGCAAACGCAGGCTGCAGCCGATCTCCTGCGCCCATCAATCAGCAGTCATGTTCACAGAGGGTAAAAGTGCCGGGCGAGGAAGAGGGGCTCCGCAAACAGCCTGCAGACGAGCGGCGCGTGCACAGCATAGAGTCTCAGTTATCTCACAGGACGCAATTGATATTATAGGATCAATTACACTTACGTTACATACAGTGTAATACATCGGAAGCTGGATATAAAGTGCCGCGGCGCCTGCGTTTGCTCGCATGCTCCCCCACTCGTTCATATTCGGTCAATTAAGTATCTCTTCTGCTCACCAGTCTCACTGCAACTGATCCGCAGTTTCTGCATTTTACTGCTTTTCCGTTACAAACAAGATCAGGCTGCAGCTGGGACTCATTTGGGTCAATGGGAAATGAGATCAGTTGAACGCAGGCGGTGTGAACGGCAGACAGAGACAGGTGACCACCCTTTGATGACATGGATGCAGGCTGAGCTGCCACCGAGCTGCATCAGACTGGTGAGTGTGAATGCAGCCGGTAGCCATGAGATCAGGTGATTACAGGTATGGCCACACGCTGCCGTACAGATAGAGTCCGACTGGTGTTCCTGTGGTCCTGGCACCGATTGGCTGTTTTAGTGGTTGACAGCAACATGTACAGTAACACTCCTTCAGTTTGAATCATCGACGGCTCACGAAAGGTTACTTCATAGTTCATTGTGATTAATACACATTCCGGCCAAGACTGGGCTTTGAAAGACATAGGTCCATTACTTTTGACATACTGCCCCACTCTCTGCACATTAGCTGAGGTTACCAATATATATATATGGACATTTTAATGTTTAGTATATTCTCGAAAGTTGTTGAAAGGTGCAACACAAACAATAAACTTGCCTTGCCTAATAACAAAGGAATTTATGTTTTCATCCGTGTCCGCTTGTTTGATTTATCAAAGAATAATTGATTGAAACTTGATTTTAAGGAACAGATATGTATGAGTGTGTGCAATTTGGTGCAGATCCGATTAAAAATATGAATCTAGCAAATTTAAATCTGGTCTCATTAGGGGACTATTGGACCTTGGTGGAGGTATGCACTCTAGTGTCATTCTAAGTATATTATATTTTATTTTATTGGTTATAGTTGGAAACTATGTTCCTCTTTCAAACGCACAACATTAATGTAGATCCCCTAAACAGAATTTTTTGGAGGTAAATTACTCTTCTTTTTTTTTCTCACTTAATCGCTAAACATATAATTCGAATTTAACTTGGGAAAGTGCCATGTTTAATTTGTCTTTGTTTTGGGGCTTAACAATCAAACACAGTATATTGACAGTGTAATGACATCAAAACCAACACATTTCTAAAGGAGATGAGCTCAATGGCTGCCTGTGCAAGCAGCTTATTAACGACCCCTAGTTAAGTTTTACTGTTGGGTACAATCTAGCACGACAGCTACAGGAGGAGGAAAGTTGGTCTATCCAAGAGCTTCTTTTTTTGGCCTGAACCAAAACTGATCTTGAGCTACAACAACTAACAAGAGAGCGGACTTCAAAGACATAGAGGATATTTACATTAAACTTGTGACCAAAATAATAGGGGTGAAACAAAGGAATCTATCCATCAACCCCAGTAAAGCTATCAGGGACTCTAACACTCACCTCGTCAATCTATTTTGTTTTATTCTTAGTTGACCGATACAACTGCAATGTCACATTGCTGTGGCATTACGGTTCCAGGAAAGGACATGTTCTTCTCTGTCCTTTCTCTGAACAAGGTTACCGAGGTGAACGTTCATCATTACAGCACGTAGAGAAACATCATCTGTCTGCACATGCACCTTATTTGGAGTTATTCAAAATAACCACTGAGATTATCACGCGCAATTCTGAACAGTCACATGGGTTTCTAACTTCTGAAGGGCCCGCTACAGCGATAGGCAACACCTCATAAGTTCACCCAGTGCAGCATCTACTGTTAGACTTTTCGAGGCTCTCCAGTTTCTCTGCCGTCCTGTTTATGTACATATACAGCGAGCTCAGCAAAAGTCATTTTCTCCCCACTGCACAATTGACAATTTACCATTTAAGACACACTAAGCCCGTATCACTGTTTATTACATCAAACAAGGAAAAAATAGGGAATGAGAGTAGCTGAGGAAGGCATCACAGAACTGTATTTGTGCTGATAATTTAAATTATGCTCCATGTGCAGTGTAGGAAGGAGAGAAAGACAAAGTAAATGCTGAGATAATCAACAACCACTGCAAATAAGCTGAATAGCATGAAACAGCCCATCCAATACAGAGGCGGCTACTGCGATGTGTGAAAGCACTATGATATACAAAACCTCCTGTATAGAACATTATCATTGACTGCATATTAATAACTAGTAAATCACTTCAGTCCACTTATTCTTCCAATCTGTCTTTTGAGAATAAATACATGTCAAAAAACTGTTTTTGATGCTTTTGCTAACTTTTCCTGAGATTACGAGAATAAAGTTGTAAATTAACGTGTAAAAAGTCATTTTAGGCGACGTGTCATTTCAGAAGGGGAACATCAAAAGATGAGCCTGTCGCCTGCCTTAGAATGAGGAATGAGCGTCTTTTTAAGTTATACATTTGAATATGTTTCACAAAAGAGCTAATACTTAACATTTTGGCACATCAGCACCACATTATCATAAGTATATTCAAAAGAGTTTCATAGATTCAAAATGAGATTGGTTCAAGATTTTGGATCTAGATGAAATGTAAAACTCAGTATTTCAACATCATTCTTATAAAATTACAGAAATGGAAATCACCCTAATACTTAGATTACTTATAAACTGTTTCTCAAATTGTGTACATATTTCATTGCATGTGCATCAATTGTCTATTAATCCTTGTCTGATTTAAGGAGTATGAAATGCACTGGGTTGGTTATTAAAAAAAAGATTCTCTCTATCTCTACAAGCTCATCCAAGAGTCCTAATTTGCAGTGCTTGCCTCAGAATACCCCCGGGACTTAACTCCACTCTCTCCATTACCACCCCTTATTACACATATTTTGTAATGCTAGGAACCAAACATGTGCTATTTACTTGCATAGAAGTATAATACAAAGTTCCCAGCAGGGCACATTTATTTTGTATGTATTCATAACAATCTTTCATAACAGACGATTTTAACACGTAAGTGGTCACTGCACTCGGGGGCTCAGCGGGGAGACTGGCATATTCACAGCATTTGTGATATGTCACCCTTCATGCTTTGTTAATGGGGGAAGCTGAGACCATATAAAACCTATCCCTGTGATGATGACAGCTTGATTTGAAATATGTCCTCCAGAAGGACAAATGTGTGAATGAGGTGAGAGCTGAGTTGAGTCCTAATATCTCTTCCAACTGACTGGACATCACATTTGTTTTCTGATTTTTCTCGGCTCAGCACAATGACCTTTTTTTGGGCTAGACTCCTGAGCAAGTCTGTAAACTGGATATACAGGCAAATAAATAAGCCCATCTTAGATCACATGTAGGAACAGATATTTGATCATTCATAAATTGGCATACCTACAGTAACTGGCAAAACTAAAATATGTCACCAATGTTGTGTTAAACATGGCTTTTATACACTACTGCTGATATTTTTTGGAACAGATAATTTCCCCTCCCTGACAAAAAATCTCTGTTCACACAACTTTCGTTTTCCATCAACTTTCTTCTTTGGTATTTGACCCGTTAAATGAGCAGAGAGGACAGAAAATAAATGAAAGAATACAATTAAAATGCATCCAACCAAGAACTTTAAATATTATGTTACAGATAACACTTAGAGGGGAATAGGTTTGTTGTTGCGTGTAATATTGCCAAAGCAGCACATCTGTCTCAAACTAAATTACTTAATAATCACACAAGTCGATGCTTGTAAGTGGGATATTTGTAAATATATTGAAAATAATTATTATTAAATGGTCATGTTGTGAAACTGATTTAGCCAAGTCATAAACTTCATTACTCTACCTAATTAAATGATCCAGCTACATTTAATGGGTCATCACTTTCATGTGAGCTACCACATCATACAGCAGAGCATCATGTATGTACTATGGACAGATTACGGAGAAATGGGAGATATTCTCATAACAAACATCCCAAAATGGTGTATTACTCTCCCTGTAACCATGACGCCACATAACCATTAAAAACTACTGACCCAAACTGTTTTTTATAAATTGTACCGTGGATCATTTATTTCATCTTGCATATTGCCTTTGTTATCCTTGTAAATATTCCCTTATACCTCATACTTTGTACCTGGTTGCTGCCTTTGTGTTCTTTTGAAGTAGAGAACATTATCTCTAAGACTTTTGGTTTGAGATTGATCAGTGATTCAATGATCGGAATATTTTCTGATAGGAAATTCATGATATGGCTCCAGAATAGATACAACTTAAAAGGTTATACAGGTTAAGGACTGGTTTGTGTAACATACTGCCAAACTAGGTTCATGTGAGATCGTGGAATTACACATCTCTATTTCTTGTATTTCTGTTTAATTAATGTGAAAACAAAAGCCCTACTTAAGTAATATATGTGTATATCAGAAAAAAACATTTCAGGCATATTGCAGCCGAGAGTCTGCTGGCATGGGATGTGGCAGCAATATGGTTTTGAAATCTCAGTGTACTTTATCTGTGCTGAAACTTACCACAATCTTTCCCAAACCTTACTCAAGTGCTCTAGATGCCTGAGCCCGACCACAGACACAACTCCGGATGTGAACCCAGGTCTCTGGTGGGACACCAGTGTGGTTTGTACATCCACCATCCACCCCAACCTCACAACTCTGCCATCATTAATGAATGTGGCGCTCAAAAAAACACTTTGACTCTGCATGTTGAAAAATGATGCAAAATGGATACCCAGTGTTGAAAGGTGACGCCGAGGGGACCTGACCATTTATCCGGACATGACAAGTTGTGCTGGGAGAATCTGTTGTGACAGAAAAAGCCACCAACCAACACCAGACATAAATTAACAATAATGCCCCTTTTCCAAGGGTCAAAAAAACAACTAACACCAACGAACACCCAGCGCCTGTCTGTAATGGGAATAGATACAATCGGCATTCACTCCCAAGTCAAATGACTCAGCAGTACACATGGCTCTTTATTGGCTCCGGCTCCGATTAGCAGTGATGGAAACAAGCCACCCTGGTGAAGATGCTGATTTGTGCTTCATCTGTATTTTGGAAGATCGAGTCTCGGGCGTTTAACAGCTTTCCAATATCTATCACCCAGGATGCATGCCACTCCCGAAGTCTTTATTTCCAGCATGTTTGTGTCGTGGGGAAACAGAAAGGAAAACTCCTCTTCTGCAAATGGTAAAGGATTCTATCACCTTTGCTTTTAAAATAAGTTACATTTCCACTAATGTTGGTGTCAAAGAGGTATGAGACATGGTTAACTCAACAGCAGGAGATTTACAGGTGAGACCACTCTAAAGTGTCCATTGTAACAGAAATCCTGGCAGATGCTGGAGGCTGAAATGATCGGTGTTGATTTTATAAAAGTTCTTATTAGCATGACCTATCTGCCTCTGGTCTCCTGGAAAGACTTTCACCTTCGTACACCCTCTGTCACTGTTTGAGCTCATCTCCAAAACATCAGACGCATTTGTAAAAAGGAGCAATGTCCACCTAATGAAATACGGATATGCTATAGCTTGTTGTCACAGGGCCATCAAACCACTTTGTGTGAACAGCTACAAGTCCTACAGATGAGGAATATCTGCCAAATGAATGAAGATGCAAATCTAGCTCAGTCCAGAGCTAGTTTAGCACTTTCAAAGCATGTAAAGTTGGTTCTGGAGAATTCCTTTGATTTGCTTTTGAGAGCAGGATTCTACCGTTTTATTTTTCTGCGTCAGGCCACCAGACATGGACCAACAGACAGGCAAGGGTTTTCATCAGAGAGGTACTCAGATGATTATCATGCATTTTCTCCACGATCTGTGATTAGGTGGAAGGAGACACAACCATTCTGGTTTCTTACATCTTTCAGACCATCTTTGTGGCAACAGAAGACACATAAAACCAGATACTATTCTTCTCTATCCACCGTCTAGCCATGTTCAGTTTCTGACAGAGCTCATGAGGCAGACCTAATGGGTTTTCCGTGCCAGCCATCCCTTTTGAAAGAGCTGCATTGACATCATTGTAGAAGGCATTGCAGTAATAGCCTATCTCCATGTTGGCGTCATAATTAACGGGCAGCTGAGTTGACTTGAAGACCATCGCTACTTTAAATTCCACTCACACTTCACATTGGCTGTAGTACTACATCCCAAAGTGAAGTAGTTAGTACTACCCGTGAAATAATGCATTAAAATGAAGCTCAAAGAAGACAGGAGGCTTTAGACAGGTGGCCTCTTTTGATTGCTCTGATTTTATCTTTCACTCGGCACAGGCCAACTGAAATTATTGGAAGCATGTCACGGTAGGTTTCTTTCCTCCTATCACAGCACATCTTTCATTTGAGGTACTTAATTGAGTATTGGAAACAGCAGTATAATCAGTTTAAATTTCAAACTTCCATATCAAATGACAAAAATGACTGTAGGTACAGAGTAGCATTTTATATGATTTGTGATTTACGGTCGAATTGTTCACTCACTATCTTCCAAAAACCCGGGTTGCATCACAAAGGGCACCCAGTATACAAAAAAACTATCCCAAATCAAATGTGCAGGTGATGATCCGCTGTGATGACACCTCATCGAAGAACAACAGCAGCGATTGAAACTGGGCAAACGTTGGCACTAACCTACAAAAAATCCACTCTTAACCAGTTTTGTGATGCTCTGGTTACCTTGCTGAATCTAAATTTACGTACTGCATCATTCAGGTCATGTGGGGGTTGTGGTGTATGATTCAGCTCACTGACCATGAGCAACTTGTTACTAGGTTTCAACCCATGGTTAGAATCTAGGGAAGAGGAAAAAATAGATCCACCATTCATTACTGTGGCATTAATTGAGAAAAACACTGATGGTAAGGCCACCACATATTAGTGGCCACCTTTTTCTCAACATCCCATTTCGACCACTGGATTTTCCCACTGGTGTACACCACTGACAAATGTGGGGTGCTGGCCAGGCGGTTATGGGAGCACAGTCAGAGTCCAGCATTGTGGTAAATTAAAACCCTCTTTGTTGAATCTCGAGAGCTGAAGGTCGTCAGCAGTTGTGTCACGCCAGAAGTAGCTGACTGATGTAGGAAATATCAAGGCATGATGGACTACAGCTCTCTGGCCTGAGGGTAAAGCACAGCTACTCTCTGCCTGGGACACTCACTCTATAAAACTTGCTCTACCCACTCCGGTGCATTCAAAGGCTGCTACACAATAGTGGCTTATACAGCCTTGTACATATTAATACAAAATTGATCAAGTACCAGATATAAAATAAGTACATTTACAGTAATTTAAGTGATACAGGTAGAAGATTTGTATTTTTCCCATTCGTTGTCCTATGTGATACTTAAGATTCTGTGTCTTTCTCTGTTGCAGTTAAATGGTAATAAAACCAATATGTCCTTGTCTCCATATTCACAAATATACACTGTCTAGGCATCCTTTACCCAAGTTTATATATATATTATTAATGCATGCTTTAATAAATTGTGAGCAAGACGTATGTTTTTTACTGCGTTATTATATATACACTTACACTGTAAAGTAAAGAAAAGTATTATAAGTTAGGGTCATCCACTAACCAGAATGTCATTGGTTCGATACCCAAATCCTCTGGTCTGCATCCCACAGTCTAAGGCAAGATACTCAACCCAAATCGCCCCTGACGCTGTGCTGACAGTGTATAAAGAGCATTTATGTAGAGGCGTTGTATGAATGTGTGTGTGTGTGTGTGTGTGTTCGTGTGACTGGCTGAATGTGATTTGGACTGTAAAGCGTTTTGAGAAGTCAATAAAACTGAAAAATAAAAACATTATAAGCACCGTCCTTCCTCTATTTAAAGTTATTTGGATGCCGTTTTCTAAATCAAGGCACATTTCAAAACATACAAAAAAAACACAAGCAATTTAGCAGTTGCAGAATTTGGGGCTACATATAGCTGCATTAATGGGGAAAACAAAATGTTGCAACATTGACTTGTTTGTTCAGCATTTGAGTTATACTTCATACTTTTTGAAAAGACCGAGTCTTACAAGCTGATGTCTCTCCATTTGACAAGTCTGTAAATAGAAATGTCTTCAATGTGAAATGTTCAAAAGCACTGTTTGAGCATTAGGCTTGTTTCAGCAAACAAACAGCTCATTTCAGAAACAGAGTGAACTATAGATGCACTCAGCGCGATGCTACTCCCACACTGTATGTGCTCTTAAATTCTCTTATGTACCTCATTGCTCAATCATTCCAGCACATATGTCTTTGAAGGAATTAGATATATGCAAATTCCCTGTATTCCCCAGTTTCCCACTTTATTACTCACACCTTATAGATTGCTCAATGTCACTGAAGAACATGTTTAGCTATTTAATATAAAATCTGGAACTGAATAAATGTATGGATGGATATCTTCTTTCATTGTATTGTATACTAATTATTAGCATCAGACTTTAGTTCTGATCCTATGATGTGACCTTGAACTTTGACAGATTTGAAAGAGAATCGATAGCGCAGGTCCTGACCCTGTTCCCAACCAATTTAACCAAGTTTAGTCTAAAATGGATTAAAACTACCCAAGTAATTTCTGTGACAACCCGACAGACAGAACAGACACACGCAATCGATCTCTATACACACAACCGCTACCTCGTGAGACATTCCTCTGCTTGCTCTCGTTTCCTCCCACTGAATCTTGACAGGACTCCGGAATGGCAGCACTCCAAAACACAGAACGACGAAGTAACCTCAACCACAACCTATTTTTTACAATGGCAAACGTCAAGCTAACATGTTTTGACACGTCAGCCTTCATCAGAGCATCTTTTTTTGGCAGAGCATCCAACCAGTGGAAGGTTATATGAGGAGGCGCACCTGCTATATGTTTTTCAATGCTCGCTCTCATCCTCATCAAGAATAGGTAAGAGTCAGGACTGACAGGCTGCTGCCTGCAGACGATTTACAAAGATACTGGTTTTTAAGCAACGTTTACTTTAAATCTGTCGGTTTTCATAGTGATCAGATTATGTCTACACAGTGTTAATGTATGTACTTATACGTTAAGAACTAAATCAGCCCATATTCAAACATACCGTGTTAGTTAGCAGAGATAATGCGAAATGCCAGTGAGAATAAAGAAGGGGTGAAGTTCTCGATGCAACAAGTAATAACAACATGATTTTGTTTAATGTTGTCCAGACTGTGAACACATAACCCGGCTGCATAGCATATTCAGATATTTTGGAAGTGAGTCATGCTGCATCGTCCCTATTAACCATTCATTCCAGTTTATATTCTCAATAAGTAGAATTTTCTTTGCTAGTCTTAACATTTAATCAAATCAAAACAAATGTTTCTCAAACCACATATTGAGCAATTTTAAGATTTTATGTAATCGTGGCAAAACAATGAGAGGATCGTTAATTTGCCAGCATGGGGTTTGCCAGCGTGTCGGTATATTTTCGAATACTTTAGATTTTTGCCAATGCAGTACAACAGCAGGAGCAAATTTAAATGGCGACACATTATTCTGTTTTTTACTCGTGTGAAATTAACATCACCCTTCTTTAACTTGCCTCTGTAGTGAAAACCTCCTTTGTTCTTCTTTTCCAGGCAGCAACTATATATGTGGCCATAAGGTCTTCTGAGTGCAAAGATTTTGAACGCACGTGCAAAGCAGGAACAATAAAGCTGGTACTGTACTGGATTAGAGCCGTCGCTCTGGTTGTCAGTCACTGTTATGATGTTATCACGGAGTGGCCTTGCACAGGTCAAACCTCAGGGGCTATAAATCAAAACCATAAAATGGAAAAATCCTATTTTTACTGATCCTATATGTTGGACAGTTAAAAAACGTAATTTTTTTCCCATTGTTATTTAACGTCACTATCCCTGTAAGTACGTAAGTTGTAAACATTTTTTATATTTCTATTCTGCTTAAAATGTATAGTGGTTAAATGAAACATATTATTTTCAATAAAATCTCTTGAGGAGCTTTGCATGATTCAAGATTAAAAAAAAGTATTTATTTATGTTAAACTGCTTGTTATTCAGCGTGTCAGCTGAGCCGCTGACTGTAATAAGTAATATTAGCTCAGGCCTCCTTAATAGGCCTCCTATAAAGTGTAGAACACACAGAACACACAGAAGCCTGTCGAGGGGCTTGTGAGCGTGTAGAGGTTCAGAGAGCAAAATCTAAAACTAAGTTACAAAGAGTGGTAACTAATTAAAAAAACGTAACTGATTGGAAACCTAAACATCTCATATTTGAGCCCAGATCTGATCGAGTATGTGAGAGGAGACGGTGAGAACGAATATCCACAGCAACGGAAATGACAGCATGATGTCTTTGTTCGGCTAATAGTATGCCCAGTACCTGGTTGTTGTAGGACGTAATGCTGGAGGTGTAATCATAATCCACAAATAAAAATGTCAGGAAATGCAAAAGCTGAAGTTGCTGGTAATCTAGAGAACATTTTTAAAACAGAGAATTTGAAAAAAGCCTTATCGGACCAGTGCATATACATAATACATAACTGGTCCCTAGTGACTAGCGTCAGTAAAACAATCAACCCAGATGATATCAACTAATGACGTCTCCCCCACACCTTCCTTTTTTTATTCTTTTTTTTTGGCATGTATCAAAATACCAGCACTCTAATGAGCGGATGTAAAAGATGCACAATTTCCAATAAAAGTTAATGGTGCAAAAATCCATTCCCTTTTCTGAAAATCAATACAATCACAACCTCGGACTTTAATGTTTGACTGCTCTTCTCTTTCTGTTTCTCGAGGAGCAGCCATCTCCAACATGTGAAGAGACGCACGGTAAGGACACGGTAGCAATAACTTCAAACCTACTCCCAATATTTTTCCACGGGTAAAACTCTTCGACATATTCCAGGGGCGAGTGACTCATAAATACTGTATCGTTGTGGACAAACCTTGACTTGTAAACACCCTCGACAACAGTGCTCGAGCCCCAATATCACAAAATAAAAGATGCGCTCACAACACATACCTCCGAAATCAGGCCTCAAACGGATGTCATATCCCTTCAGCAATTTGTCCACGGTGGCCTTGGCCAGCGACATTCCGGTGCCTGCAGGGGAGGAGCTGGGGGGGAGAAAGCACAAGTGTAAGAGCCTTTTTAAACACATAGTCATTTTGTTTTCTCCACTGCACACCTACTGTCAAGATTAATGCCTGAAAGAACACTAGTGTGGCACATTGCAGAGGAAGCCCTTACGTCAACATGGTGAGGCTTTGACAAAGGGGAAGAGGACATGTGCCTCCAGCTTTCCAGTTCATGTGAAACAAGCAGTTTTGTCAAAGCTTGCACCAATTTGACACATCTCACTCTCAGCCTTTGTCAGCTCCAGTTTTAATCTTGCACTCTATGTTTTTTTCCCCCCCACCTGACAAGGATAGCACATTTTTAGTTCGTGTTTGACATCGTTTTAAAAGCACACAGACTCTTGCGTTGCCATGAAAAAGATTTAAAAATATGCATTTTCCTCCCGTGGCCCCACCTACAGTACATCAAGATAATCAATCGAGGGGGTTTAATGATAATACACCTGTCAAGCTTATTATAGATGTCGACCCCCTGACACGTGCATATATTTAAATAAGCTCAGGGTCACAGCGGAGGCCCTCGCCGGTCTGAGCGCGGAATCAGACTATCCCCAGGAGGAGCGTATAGCCCTCAATAGTCTGACTGGCGCCTATAACATCGGTGCCATGACCTGCGTCACCTGACCGGCTGCAGCTCCACAGCTGAGGTTCCTTGTTACAGGGAGGGTGTGGGACGAGAGTAAGGGGGAAGAAGTGGGTTCAAATTGCTCCCCTGATGGGAGCACTGGCCCTCGGCTCGACTGTTCAATTAGCTCACAGGCCGTGCAGCTGTTCATCAAGCCGGCCAGCGCTATAGGACTTGTGGCCCTGACACCTGAGAGCATCATTACGAGAGAACACCACTGACACCTGAAACCCCCACCTCCTCTCTGATCTGCTATTGGGGAAGGGGCTAGTCTGATAATGGGATCGAAATGTCAAAAAAAGTGTGCGACCCAGTCCTCGGCGAGCACTTAAGTCTCATCCCTGACGCTGTAGGTTACTGCAGGCGGGGATGAGCAGGCCACTGGGGCATTCATACGGTTATCAGTGGCTTCATCAGGCAAACAATGAAAGGGACTGATCAGGAGATTGTGTCTGTGATGATGATCACAAAGGCTCGTGCTGTAAATCACACTGTAAACATCACAGGGGCCTGTACGCGGGGAGAGAGCTTACTTAGGGAAAAGGTTACATGTTGATACCCAGCCTGTCTGATGATGATGATGATGATGATGATGATGATGATGATGATGATGATGATGATGATGATGATGATGGTGGTGGTGATGATGATGGTGATGGTGGCACGCTGGGAGGATTTTTTGATTTTTATCATTTTATTTGGTTAATCTATAGAACGGGCATTCGACATGATTACATAGATACGATTATTACTGTGCAGTTTACACGTGAGGGAACATATGTGGGTTGGCTCCAGCACCGTGCAGCCATACATCGCTGCTTCGTCAATCGATAATCGAATGATTGATTCAATCATCTCGTCATGTCGCCTGTCTGGGGGCTGTCATCTAAACAGGATCTCACTGACCACCACATGCATGCATTTTGATATCGCGAGTGGGGTTACGATTCACAATAGGGCTCGGAGCCGTGCACGCGCATGTTTTTACGCTCGCGCGCGCCACACAGCTCGGTCTAATGGGGCATATATCGGCAGTGATGCCCCTAATAAGAAGGCCCGGGTACCCCGTTAATGCGATTTGCCCGATCTCAGCCCCTTATTGAGCGGTAATCACGTCTACTGGTGTGACAGGTCTTTCTCCATTTCTCCTCCCAGCGACGTTTTCTTACCTTTGAACAAAGCAAACGAAGGACAAAGCCGCCAGAGCAGAGAAAATTCCACATAATTGATCTTCTTGACGACCCAACATCTCCACTAATCCTTCAGATATAGTTTCTATAATCCAACCAGTCCCGTGGTTCCTCCCAGAAAAATGCCCCAAAGTAAAAACTGGCAATCAAAAAAAAAGGATAATTGCCTGTTTAAAAAAATGTCCAACTACCCTACTTCTATACGCATGCGGTGTCTTCATTGAAATACGCTTCTGGATGTATTTTGTTTTGTTTTGTTATAAAAGAAAAAATAAATATTGTGGTAAACTGTCCCCCGCTGTTTTTTCCCCAGCTATGGAAATCCGTGCAGGTCACAGAGCCCCTCGACCAACACCAGGAGATCAGACATCTTGCTCATAGAGGGGGAAAAAGCAGCTCGCACAATAGTTTTAAAAAGTGATGACAAGTCTTCTCTCTCCTTCGGAAAAGAAAACGCGAGCATGAATGAGTGAGTGAGCAGCAGCCTCCCGGTGGATCAGATCGGCGGGTGAAATTTGCCGGTCCAAATCTGCAGGAGAGGCATGGTTCCAGCGGTGCCGCGGCGCCAGTCTGTTCCACAACGTGATGCCGTTCACAGATACGTGTTTGAACTGGGAACGCTGGTCGGCTGAAGAAGAAGAAGAAGGAGAAGAAGGGGAGCGGTGGGTTTAAAAAAAAAGAAAAAAGAAATCTTCATTCCCTTCTGCCTTTGTTTTCCTCTTCTTCTCCCCCCACCTCCACCGATGCTGCTGCTTGCTTGCCTGCTGCCGCCGCTGCTGCTGCTGATGATGTAGATCAGCGCAAAGTCACTGAGGGGAAAATGCACATTGAAAAAGCACTGGGTAATATCTGATGCAGACGTCAGCGCAGGCTATATCACTCCTCTGGTGGAGAGAGAGGAAAAAAAACGAGATGCCAAAGAAATATGGATGGCCCCCTCTGATACGCAGGACGCATGTATCACAGGTTTCATATCAGAGATGCTAAGCCCGTCTGGAGGGGTCCACGCGCCTGCATGCGCTGTCCGGCATCTAAAGGGCGTTTAATGCTCTCCGCTCCTCCGCTGCTCCGAACACTGTCCAAAGAGACATGATCGGGGGAATCTCTCTCTCTCTATTTCTCTACTCCTCCTCCTGTTTTTCCCCCCCCTTCCTGATTGTTAGTGGGAATTCAAATAGGCTGATGTTCAGTTTTGGGGGAGACGGGGTAGTGGTGGTGGTGTTGGGTGGGTGGGGGTTGTGGTGGTGGGGGGGACACCTAAGGTGAATTCCTTAGCGACAGCCTGTCCGTGCGCTCAATTGTGTGTCTATTCTCCATGAACACACACATTAGCATGCTGCGAGTGTGTGTCGGTGCGTTTTCATCCACTTTGGCACATCTTTTTTACGCACGCATTTTACGCACAATATTTTACCCGTTCAAATGTCAAAAAACAAAGTGTAAACACATATTTGATTGCTTTTCCCTGTAAACCATGCGCATCCTTACTGGAATATTGCAAACACCCGCACGTCACACAATTCAAGAATCACACGAGCCCTGTGTTTTATACAGAGGAGGAGGTTTTCTTCAGGGATCTCTGTGCTGTCCAGTTGCTAAGCAACCCCAGCCAGCACTGATGCAGTTGTGGTGATTCGAAGGCTATGCGCAAAGGCTCATTTAAAGGAGTAGACCCGATGCTGTCACCGCCGTGGTGTCAGTGGGACAAAAGCAAACATGCAGCCAAGGCACCACACAACCGTTTCTGCTATGATGGCTTTACAATAATACGTGTTAATGTGGCCTGTCAGGGGGCATCACACTCTCTACTTTCTGCTTCATCATCATTGTTCTCCTCCTCCTCATCCTCCTTATCATCATCATCACCATCATTGTCAGGGCCACAAGCGCTGTGACACACCACCGAGTCAATCAGTCTATGCTCACTTTATGTTGAGCTCAACAGACATTTGTTGCTATAGGATATTCTCTTCTGCCCTCCGTATAAACCCAGAAGTAAAAAGTATGTGTGTCCCTCCCATAGAGGTAATGTCACAGCACCTAACAAAACTAGGAAATGGCAAAACAACAAAAACACATCTCTGATTTTTTTTTGTCACCTTAATGTCAATATCACACAAAGAGGAGATTAATCATATTATTGTGTAGTGGCTTGGGGCGAAACGTTAATATTAACAGTGCTTTTTTTGTGTGTGCAATAATTGCGGTCACATGCTGTCCGTCAAAGGGCAACACCAGGTCTAGACGTGACCTGGCACCCAAGGGTGAGCACTTAACATCACATGACCTGTAACAGTCAGACAGGCCCACACACTTCATACTTGTTGCATCACAGGAGAGAACATTTATACGACCCCTGTGTTTGAATGGCTGAGGATTTGAAATTTGTGAAAAAGTTTTAGGACCTCAATCATTAATTTGAGTCTGAGAGTTTGTTTCTGACCTTGGAAATGCTAGTTTGAGAAAAGATGAAAAAAAGAAAGAAAAGAAAGTCTACTTCCATAGTTCTAAGTGAACACAAGGACATTTTCCTCTGCCACGAAAGAACTGTCTTGTTCTTCAACTTTTGATGATATCATTTTCAAAATGTTTTCGTTTAATCCTTGTCTACTATAAAAATGAAAAATAGTTGACAATCAAAAGAGCCGTTTCTTAGTCCTAAGAATCATTCAGTTTGTTTTTTCCAGATACATGGGACAACTTTATTGCATTACAAGGCATTATGTCAGTTTTTACAAACAGCTGAGGAGTCTTCTTTTCACTTAAGACAAAAGTTGCCTTCACTGTGAAATATAACAGGCCCGCGGTAGAATTAAATTATCATGAAACATTACCCCACTACAATACATGTTCAGTATTACTCGACAGGATCCACTAAAATTTTTTAAGTGAAAATATTAACCTAACATTACTTAATACAATTATGTTAATTTAGCGGTTCTTGGATGCTGGCTAACCATGACACACCATTTGTTATGGTTACCATTATTTTGGCTTAGACTTGACAGCCTAGAGGTGTGTGACCTCACTGACATCTGAATGGTTTTCATGACGCAGAATTTCCCAGTCGGTGGATTAACAGTGGGGGTACATCTGTGATTCAGCTGTGATTCAGTGATTTAAATGCAAGTTATCCATTGGGTGATCTGAGAATAAACATACTTAAAGGAACAACTTTTAGGATTTTTGTGAGATGTATTGGAATAAATTAAAAGGAACACTCATTTCCATGAAACATCTGACATTAAGAATCATTCAGCATTTTTGTTAAAATGAGCCCTTCTTTTCTATACAGATGTTTAGATGTCACTAAATCCCACACACTGTTTTAACGTGTTCCTATTTTCTAATCAGTATATATGGTGACGAGGCAAAAGTAAGTGTGTGCAGGCTAGGAAAAAAAACAGACCAGTCCATGAATGTATTCTTTGAAAGCAGCTCATCTCCCATAGGTAATGTTGGTGAGAGTCACAATGTCTCCATATGTATTATGGAGTTGCAACCTGTTTGATGGCACGCTACGATGATCCTAAGCACGCTCAGTCTCCAGTTTCCTCTATATGGTCGGATGCACTCGCAATACCGTTCCCATTCACAGGATTCCCTGATTACTGCAATTAAATCTAATTGGCATCTATGACAAGGAGATCCAAGCCCCAGAGATGTACATGTACCATGCTCTTTTTTTTTCTTATGCTCCGTTCATATGTTGCATAACACATGTGAGTTACTGGGTCACCCTTGCTCCTCTGATATAAATAGTATCACATGGTTAATGCATTGGTGCCTTCCAGTCACTCTCTTGCTGTTCATATCTGTCAAATACCCCTCGGCTCGAGGTAACAGATGACACGTTTAACAGATTTAACTGAGATTTTTCAACCTTTTTTATCCTTTTTTCATGGAACTTCACTATCAATCTCCAACTTAAGTGAATTTACAGTATGTGTTTTTTTAGTTATAAAAAGGGGGATGTTGACTTAATGAGCGTTCACTTAACATTAATGTGCTGTGGGATTTCATGCGCTCCCTCTGATTAGAGAACACCATCAAGGCTTCTCATGAAGACGTTCAGGTTCATTTACAGCAGCGTGGTCTGAAACGATGAGGTGAGGGGACAGTTTAAGTTCACGTTTGGTCAGTCCCACTGGGAGAGGTTGCTCTTCTTTACTAGTTCAGTTGAATCCCATCGGTTTCACCACTGTCTCACAGTTTGTGGAGAAACAGATCAGGAGAACTCCCTGGAGAGGCCGTGATAGAAATGTTGGCCTGATCCATGTCTGATCTCTGTCTCGTACTGTATTTCCTTTCTTACTTATACAGACTCAGACTAGGTGGGAGGCGTGGGTGACCTCACCAATACAATGTAAACCATTCAGGGCCTCTGGCACACTGCTTCTACGGCAAGACTGCCCCACTCCTTCGAATGCAGGATTCAACTAATAGGTAAACGTCTTTTCATGGAAGCAGAAGAAGATCGCTGGAAGAAATAATGATGAATAATTAAAAAAATATCACAGAAGAAACCAAAAAATAGGCAGTGAGGCGCATAATCTGACATCAGACTCATGGATTCATTCAGACTGACTTGTAAAAACCTTAAAAACTCAGGAGTCATGTCACATTAATAAAGTTCAAACATAATTTAACTTAAAATTACCAATTTACTCAAAACAGGGGTTAAAGCTTGAAAAAGATTTGTGACACATGCACTGCGCCACTTTAAGACTGTTTAGTCTCCTTCTTTTGTCTCTTTCTTCTTGATACAGCTAACAATGATGAGAAATACAAAAAAAGGTTAACTTCCTTCAAATACCTTAAAGCAAAAGTAATACATGTTTGGAAAGTGTAAGGAGTAGAAAGTACAGATAATAAATAAATACTCAAGTACAGATACCAGAACAGTAACACATTATTTGTACTTCATTACTTGCTACCACTGGCATTGACCAGTTTGACAGCAGGTGTATATATGTATGGAGCTTGTATGTACTGTGGGACTTAGTGGCATGGTAACCCGCTGTTCAGCGTGGTATCTTACAATGTGATCACACACTGGCAGGTCAAAGCAGCGCCGCCTGAGAGCTCACTTCCCCACTGTGCGACAGTGCAGCCGACGAGCTTTGAGAAAATGAAGGTTCAACTTCAATGCACATTACGCCACTCACTCACCGCAGTGATGAGATTGGAGGCTTTGAAAACACACGGATCTGAAGCACCACCTCGACGCAGGCAACCAGGCAATTGTTGCTATGCTACCGCAGCAAGCCCAATCAAAGTGCAACGTGTTGCTCGCCGAGGCTTGTTCCACATACTTGTGAGGAGCGCTGTTTCTACTCAAAGCCACAGATGGCACACAAGACATGAGGAGAGTGCAGGCGAATGCCGCCACTTTGCCTCACCTCAGGTTTCTGCAGGGGAAATAACAATGTAAACAAGCCAGAGCGATACAGCATATGAATTATATCCACTATTGATCACAATACTGTATGCGATCAAGTATATATGCCACGGGAGGGCTGATGTAAATCCCTTTTTCGATTTATGACATCAGACTGGACATGCATTCATGATCATTTAACATTATCATAAAAATGAAAGACATTCGACTTCAACATTTACTGCTGCAAGTTCATGCTTGGTTGTTCTCATGTCGGATCGCTCACAGCGACGAATCAAATGTTCAAGTATAATGGAAAATTAATGACCACGTGCTGATTGGCCATAAACAAGAAACTCCATGGCCCTTGGTGGAAATCAGGGAAAGTGGTATATATATTTACAAAGATCAATAATGTCAACACGAGGTGCTTATCCACAGGGGATCAGAATAATCAGCCTGAGCAATTTACCCATGGTGAAATTATTCTTATTTTTTATTTATTTTTGTGCAATTATCTTTAATAGAGCTTGTCAGTGTGTAAAAAAAAAGGACACATTTTTGTTTAACATTTTCTAAATAGAGATTTTGATTATGAGCTGTAATGAAATAACCATCGCAGGTAAACTTACAACAAGCGGTAAGATTGTGGACAATGTTCTAAGAGCCACAAGTCTGAATGATATCAACTATGGCTTAAGAGAAACATGGTTTAATCACAATGTCAAAGAGAAGTACTATACTACCCACAATCCCCAGGTGTAATTGTAATGCCTTGGATTGGTTTTGGACCCCCAGCAGGATTAGATTTTTTTGCTGTGAATCAACTGTTTTATGGTCACAATTAATTTTGTGACTGGGAGTCCTGGTTTCATAAGGATTGTCTGAAATGTCAATGGAGCAGATAAATTGGAAATTTACTCCTGGAACCAGACCTGTTCTTAGAATGGGTGGTCACTGTAAGGTCCTATAGGGAGCCTATATACAGCGAGGAACCTAACACTGAGTCTGCCTGTTCATCCCTCAAGGTGCTTAGAAAACTAGCTTTGACATCCCACAGGCAAACGCACAACCAACTGACCTGAAACACTCGTCCTCCCCACCAGAGAAATGTTCACAAACATGGCACATGGCTTGCCGCCTCCGGAATTAACATGGATGAAGCGCCACACTTAATGCTAAATAGGTTCGCTACTGATGAAGGACAAACACAAATTAGAATCTGTAATACCGGCCCTTACTTCAACCGTGTCCCTCTGCAGCTCTCAGTGCGTTTCATGTATGGGACATTTGGCGTGGTGCATATTTAACCAGCCCTCCCCCTACCCGTGGCCTTTTATTGATACATTCCATGTGAATAATTAGGCATTTGTAAAGGTCTGGCATGAGGTTAATCTTACCAATGGTTTATCAACATCAAAACAGCACATCTGTGTGCGTGTGTCGTCCAGCAAAGTCTTCACTTAGTAACAGCATTCCCTCTTCCTCCCTCTTGGGAGTGAGTGCATCTAAGTGTGTAAGTGCATCCTGTCTGCACGTGTGTCATATATTCCTCTTTGCTTTTGGCATGTTTTATATTTCATCTATCCTTGATTTGAGTGCGCTGTTGATTTATCATATCACGACTTGAGGCTGTGAGGCGGAGGCGCCATTTGGTCATTCTGTAGTTCCTCTGGCGATGGGGTGACTCGTGTGATGCCCTTATTTGCATTCAGTGTCCTCAATTCAGTTTTCCTTCCATTCAAATGTCAGAGCCCGACGCAACAGCCCGGATTGCCTTGATAGTGCAGACAATGGATGTCAACAGCACAACACAAACACAGATTCCCCCCAGTATGCTTCAGAAAACGTGTATTGTTTCATAAATAGTAGAGTCTTCTCAAAAATAGCACCGTAGCATCCCTTCCTCTTTCCCTATCTGTATTCTACGTGGGATTTCTACACGGAACTCCTACGAGAAAGGGTTAATGAATTCCTCACACAGATAGATATTGCCATGGAAACAGCTGCGTGACTGCTTGCAGCTTGTATACACACAGGAACAATGGTGCCAAAGGTATTTTAAAATTCAGTGAGCAGAGGCTTTCAAGTACACACAGTTGCATTTAAGATTTTTGTTCCTTTTTTTTAACAAGCACAGAGCCACAAAGCATTAGGAGTGGCCACCTTGGTCCTTCACCCCATGTCCTCCTCCTCCCCTCTCTCTCTGTGTGTCTCTCTCTCTCTCTCTCTCTCTCTCTCTCTCTCTCTCCGTCTCTAAAATTGTGATTGGCATTGAAGATGCATTTGAAATCACCACAGAGTTATTGCATTCAAAAAATATAAGGTCTGGATGTGTTGGATGGGAAGTAATATTCTGCTCTGTCATTTCCTTTGGAATAACAAAATACCCACACACGCAGACATGAACACACACACACAAAAATACACACACGCTCTAACACAATTTCTAGCAGAGAATAATTAATTCACAATATGATACAGACCTGAGGCAATGTGCCTTACGGTTGAGCTGAAAAAGAGGGAATAGATTAAGGGACGTGATGCAGCTTACACTCTCAAATACAGACATGTACAAATACACAAAACCATGCATGGCTGCACACACACACACACATACACACAACATGCAATAATCATTTGCTGCTTTGTGTCAAAACAGGTGATGCAGCAACGGCGGGATAACTGTATTCAGATTCATAAATATTTTGAGATGCATTGAAAAAGCTTTTAAAGTCCATAGAGAGGAGCCGGCAAGGTGATGCAAGGAAGTGTAGGGGGAGTGGGCGCCGAGCGAGGGGTGTTCGGTAAACAAACAACGAGGGGAGATAAACAGGGACAAGCAGAGACATTAAAAAACACAGCTAAGCACGTCTCGTGACTTGCAGGAAACTACGGTACGTGGTGCTTTCTCTCCATGTTGGACTAAAAGGCTGTCATGCACTCAAGCTTGTTGTTTTCTTTTTGCCTCGTCCAATCAGAAACAAGAGCAGGGAGCTCTCCCAGGAACTGAACCATATTCCATCAGCATGTGTCCTGTCCATTGCGCTGGAGGTTGAGTGTGTAGCACGCTCCAATTTTTGGGACAACTGCACGACATGGCAACAACAATAATATCCGTGCTTTGTGTTAAAAGCAATTGTGTTGTGCAGGTGTGAGAAAACCAGATCTTTCGAGGGATTTGTTTTTCGTGTTGCAGCGTCACGGCGCTGTGTTAAATATCTCTTAAGGAAAGGGAGTTTGCTTTGAAAGGATCACAGTGATGCTTCTACTGTCTGTGATATTGCATTTGACAAAATGAGAATAAAAACTAAACATGAGAATGAACTCAAACGGCTACAGACGAACGCAATGACACCAAGTCTTCACATGCACTCAACAAAAAAATGAGTCTGAGCTATTTTCAGGAATCAACAAACCTCGGCTATAATTAGCCAGAAAATGTCACAGGTCGCGGCTCACGCAGGATCAGTCAGTTCATAATTTCAGCTCAGACGTGTGCATCAGCCTATTGTGTTAAGTTTTCCAGCCACGCTCACCCGGGCTAATTAAAAAGAGACGGACTTCACCAATCCCCTCGTCGCACAGCAGGACGAACTGTGGTCAAGTGTAATTACACAGCTGAAAGCAGATCATAACTGGATAATCAGTTTTTTAGCAATTCCTTTCGGGATCCAATTCTCCACTGGGAATTTTTAATTGACCAGATAGCTCACAGCTGCCAGGAGTTACAAGATTAGGTGACTATCATAGCTCATCACACGGGCACAGAGAAGTAAGTCATAACGCAAATGAGTGGGAGGCTCTGTGACTTTGTCAGGCAGGTAAAGATATTATCCGATTTGCTAAATGAGCTGTGGATGGACGCCATCATATTTTATAGCTAGATGTTACACGGCTAAGCTTTTATAGTGACATGCAGGCGAGACATTAAAGGCACATTTCTTAGACCTTCAATCTAAATTATTAATATTTCCAAGAAATCAAATTCAGAGGTCTGTGACCAGAATGTCATGGCTCTAATACAATCAGTGCGGACAGTGTGCGGAAACTCAATCTTTTATTTGAGAGAAATCTACAAAATACACCAGGATCCCTTTCTCAGACCTCTGGATCACACTGTATATATTATGTTGTAAGGGTTTTGCAACCATGTCTCATAAATCATGTTTCGGCAAAGCTATATAAATAAACGGCAATAATAAATATGTTATTAACAGGATAGCACATTCTGTTACCATATTGGCGTTATTAATTGTTTATGTTAATTTTTTTCAAATACATGAAAAGGTCACTAAAGAAGATAGACAATGAAGTGAAAAATGTGATCTTATTGTACAATAGCTAAACTTTAAGTATAGGCTTAGTGTCAGACACACATGACTGCCATGATTTTTTGTGTGTTTTTTCTCTCTGTTAGTTAGCAAGATGACACAAATACTACTGGAAGGATTTCCAAGAAACCAGGTTGAAGGATGCGTATGTGTTGATCTGGATCCCGGGGTGGATCCAAGATTTGTTTCCCATTCTCTTTAACACTGCGATATATTTAATTCTTGAAACCTATCGAAACCCAAATATCTATGTCAAGTATGACAGACGTGAATAAATATCAGAGTCCCGTTACACGTAGGGTGAGGACAAGGTGAAGTAACCTAGTAGAGAAGTGGAATATTCACAGGTCATATACTCCAATCATCACTGAAGCTTACTTCATGCAGGAGAGCCAATAAGAACAAATGGAATGGTTTAAGCTGGTATATCGATGTTTAAAGTTTATTGAGTGATTCACAATCCGTGCCAGTACGGGCAGGAATAGGCATGAAAATATTCCATCTCAAACGTTGCTGGTAGCAGTTGAACGTCAGCACATTTAATCAATATTTCTATTTAGATAACAACACCATCTTTAGATACTTGATCAGCAAACTAATGCTTTGATCAATGATTTGTTAATTGTCCGACATATTTACCTCTGACTTGCAGATCTTGCATGTTTGAATATCTTCTCTAATCCATGACCTGAATTCCAGCTCTGCCTGCATATGGCTATCTATGGAAAAAATGTCTTTCTTGGAAAATATTACACTGGAAACTATAATAGTTGCCAAAACATACAATTCACATTTATAACTGTTGCATGTTGCTTTACATTTTCTCTAAACTGACTGGAACTTTCAAAATCTCAATTAAAATGCTTATGAAGCATCAATAATCTGATATTCTTTTTATTTATCTGCATCCAAAAGGAAAAACACATATCAGACTTCCCATGTTCATCACTGAAACAATAGCCATGATTAATCATTTAGGGCCTCAGATGAAATCTCAGCGTCTGGTGAGTTGTGTTGATTCACTGGTATTGATCAATAATCCTGTCAGCCCACCGCAGATATATTATATTCATCTTTTGCGGTGGGGCAGTAAAACCTTACTTATTACCCCTTTACAGTAATGTGGAGCTGTTATTTATCGTAGACATTATTTTGCCTGATATTCAGCTTTGAATCAGCTGTGGTTGTAAACTGAGACGCTGTGTTATCACCATACTTCATTTATTATGAATATCTGTACGTGTGGCATACAATCTTAAAGGAAACAAGTTAAAATGCATTTAACTTTTCTACAAAACTGGTGTTCTCAAAATGAATAGAGGTAAAGAGTATAAATGTTCCACTGAAGTGAAATGGCAGTGAAATTTATGGGTTGTAAAAGCTATCTACAATTTTTTTATATGGCTGGTCAGCAGCAAATGGAAGAAAAAGTGCTGTCTTCAGGGTTTTGAATGTGAATCTAGTGAAACAGTCAGTATATTTAGTGTGTTTAAAGGATACATTTGTGTGTGAACAATACTTTGTGGAGTTATTATCTACATTATTAAATAATAAATATATACAGTGCAATACAGCACATCTGATCATCTTGGGATTTCCTAGGAAAAGCACATTAAAGCAGAAGAATGTGGAGAAGTTAATCAGATGTACCAGTTTGTCTTAATCATGGAAGAATTGTCTTTAATATAAAGAGATACTGCACATTCAAATATGTTTTGAGCTGTTAACTAAATTATATGAATTTATGTTCTTTCTTCTGATGGAATAAGTTAATGCTGTTTTTGAAATCACGTTTATTACCAAATTATTGAAATTTCAAAACATTATGTGTTTTAAACTGTCTCGGACATATCAGGACCAATGCTTATGTCAACTGTAACGACATCTCTACGTCATGATATTTATATATATTTGACAATTCTGTTGAAGTGTGTCTGTTGCTTTTGGGGTCGTAGCTCTTAGCTAGCTAACCTCAATATCTTAGCATTAGCAATGTCGTGTGTGGGGGGGTAGGTGGGCGTGTCTTAGCCCCCCAGCACTGGATTCTCAAGGCATTTTCTGAATTTCCAGGGAGAGACTGGTTAACTAAGACTTTGGGGTGAAGTTCCACTTAAACTGAAAAATTATGTTTAAAAATACTTCCAATAAAGTACAAATCTCACCTTTGTCCCACTTGTTGTTTTGTGGTGGTGGGGGTGAAAACAGGCTTTACAACTTTAGTTTTCACTATCCGACAAATACTCGAGAGTATTTTTGGATTCCTGACCTCAGAGGATAATAATAGCCCATTATGGCTTGATGCATCACAATGAGTAAAAGATTGCACTTGAAAACGTACAAGCCACACTGAGCTTTTCTATTCGTGTTGGAGACGAGACGATCCCAAATAGAACAAAGTGCACTTCACTTACAGTACACTGCATGTGAATTAGTGTGAATCAACAACTCTAAAGCCCTCACTGAAACGTCTGCCAGATTTTAATTTTTTGTTTTTCTTTATTCCCTTATTTGTATTAACTAATTTGTTCTTATGCATATGGATCCTATCGCCTGCCCTTTAAATCTATTTTCAAGAGAAATACTTAAGTAAGTAAAATAAATGTTGTGGCTAATTGTACTAGAAAAAAAATCAGTGAACTAGAAGAATTCATTTAAACCCTTTAAAAGTGAGGGAGTAAAAGTGAGGTAGAGGTGTTACATGCTTCAGGTCGTGTCTTCAGACACAGCTGTTTGCTGACCTTTAGACCCTCACCTAGACCCAAACAACAGATTACAGCCAATCTGTCAGCGTGCCCAATGCTGTCAACATGTCCACTCCAGTTGACACACTTACCAGCTTCTGTAAAAAGTGCCATGTTTCAGTGCTGCAGCTTTAGAAGGAAACCACTGCAGAGGGGCAGAGAGGTTCTGTAGCAAAGAAATCCTTTTTGTTATTCTTAAAATCTTCAGTATAAGATATAGGCAGGTAACTGTGATTGCCTGCCGGATCTACTTGGAAAAATCCAACATCATCTCGGGAGCCTAAATAAGTAACTTATCATGTTGCTTCAGTTCTTTTATAGCCGTCAATCTTCATTTTTATCAAAGCTGACGTTCAGGTCCATATGAACCTCTGAATTCATATGCGTTCCTGTGGACTGGCTTCCATTAGTACAGCACTACTGAGGGCTAAAAAGTGCCAAAATTTCCCCTTCTCCATTATGTATACAATTCCTGCTTTTTCCACTAAACCCATCACTGGGTTCTCCCAAGGATGCAGTTAAGGCTGTCTTGGCGAAGATGTTGATGGAGACTCTTGAATCTCCCCTCAAGGTGGACTGTCTGGTAGAAGGCAAACCAACGCTTCTGAGGAAGGCCTTTGTAAAATTGTACCCACTCTGCTGGACTGATAAATTACCAGAGCAATGAGTTTAGGCACTTGCATCCAGTCTCCAGCACATTATGTTACTGGCTGACCTGTACCAAAGGTTGGTCACAGGACAGGGACGCCAAGTCCAGGACGGCCATTGTAATCCAGAACCTGTTTAAGAGAACCATCAATTTAATGGGAAAGGGAGTAACAGAGCCCAGCTGCGGGCCAGAGGTTTATGTATAATGACCCACAATAACCATCAATGTGTTGTGCAGTGCGGTGGAGTCCAGGGTGCCTTTCAGCCAAGCCATGGACAAAGTCCAAAACAGATATGACAGTCCAGAGGCCATCCATCCTGGTTGATTGTTAAATGAAGCACTATTAAAAGGTACTTGACCTCAGTCGTCACCGTGCCCACACAGATAGCTTCTGCAAATGTCCCTCGGTTGTGAGGCCTCTGTGCTTTTCCCAGCTACTCGTGTCTGCCAACCTGACCACCACCAACATGCATTCATGATGGTTGTTCCCGGGCTGCCAATGGAGGCGGTCAATGCTAGCATAACAAAATCATCTACTAGCGAGCTGCATTTGTAAATCCAACCCAATCATGTTAATCTTTTTTTCACTGTGCACATCCTTATAACTCACGTGAACAGGCTCAAATGAAACCATAGATCAGATGAATATCAATGGAAATCCAATGAATATGATAAACATGCCTTCGGAGGGGTGAAGGCAAGTTTATCATATTCATTGGATTTTTTTGGACTCACACCTGGGGCTTAGTCCTCGAACCTTATAGGATGACTGGTGACCAAATACAGTCAATAAGTTGTCCAATCATTCAGTGTTCCAGTCGATAACGTGCCACATTTCTTCACAAGCACGATTCTAAATGGACAATTAGCCAAGGTATGCTTAGAACTGTTTTTTCTAAGCATACCTTGTCTATCCGATCTGGAAAATTCAAGGGCCGAGTCAAACATGTTAATATTGGGGTCTTTTTAGGCGTCTATGCACAGGTCCATGTCTTCATTATTCATCCATAGGTATGATCGGCACCTTTTATCAGCAAGCGCAATTGCTGACGTCCTGGACATCCCAGTTGTAGCCCCACTTGTGATGTTCAACAGAATGCTGCGTCCCTCTCATATTTCAGCCGTGTGATTCCATCAGCAGCGGGAATGGCACCGGCGTCAGTTTCAAAGAGGAAACGTCCCTGCTGGAGAAACAGATCACAGTGGTTCTCCTGGCAGAGATACAGTGCTGGTTTTACTGCCAAACATGATTTTAGTTTGGACATCTCAGTCCTTTTAATTCTCTGAAATGGTTCAAAGAATTAAAATAGTTTTTACATAAAGTGGTGATTGGTTCTTCACCTACAGTTGCTGTGGGAAAGGTAATGGACAGCCTTGGTCAGTGGACCACAGCACCCCCAAAATGACACTCATGTAGAGGAAATCGAAACATAAGAGTGGATATTAGAAAAGGCCACAGCTTTTTCCAGGCCACATATTATTGACCTAAAAATGACCGCTCATACTCCAGAAGTGAATAATTTACAGTAATACTGTAATCCATCTAGCAGACTGAAACCATGAGTTTATTCTCACAGTGGTGTCAAGTATTGACTCCCTTTGTTTACCCCAGAAACAGCATCAGTTTCTTTTTCACATAACCCACCAAGTGGTATTGCTGTGGGCGCTTGAGGCCCACTCCCACCGCCCATCCAATTCCCAGGCTGTTCTGTGTATTTACAGTATGTCATTCACACACACTCAGCACATACCAGAAGTGCTTCAAGCTAAACTTGTGCTAGCATGGCAACATGCTCACAATGACAATACTAACATGCTAATGTTACCATGTGGGATTAACCCTTCACACTTCACCGTCTTCGTTTTGTGTGTAAGCATGCCATAACATGCTAATGGGTAATTAGCATTAAACGAAGAAACAAGTGAATATCATAGCATTTGCAGCATTTGTTCAAAAGACAAGGAGACAAATTCAGATTTTGACAGAAAAGTTCCTGATGTTCAACCTCAGGCCAATCAAGGATGGAACACACTGCCACACATATACCTCTTTTAAAGCAAAATTAGCGAGTATACACAGGGTAATTTTTTTTAAAGGGCAAAACCCGCTAAAAAGGACATTGACTCTGTTCCCATTAGTAGTAGTAGAGATTTCCTTTCTGTTTTTTCCCACAGTGCATTATGTTTGACGCACCATACATTCAGACACTCTCTCACCTCGTTGTCTTTCCAAATTAATGCTTTTTTTAGCTGGGGGTCATGCTGAGATGTTAAAGTGTGTTAGTGTTTTTTTGGACCAGTGGAAACAGGCCTATGGAGTTATGATTCAAGCATGACTACAAACCTTTAGATTATACAGTGCCTCTACTCTTGTGATTGGTTTATATTGCTCGTATAGGCATTGTGACTGGAAGGCTTCCATATGATTTAGATCCCCGTACAAGCCAAACCACTAGAGCGTGTCGTCTGGCTCATTCAAATCCCAGTGCTTCCAGATCAACACTTAATCTCTCCTGGCATAATCCGATGATAGTGAAACAACTGAGGCTAGCATTGTCTGCCCATTTGACACCATGCTAACTACGCCAAGGGCCCTCACATTTCTCACTAACATATGCACATTTGTAGTGGCATACTGCCACTTCCACTTCGTTTGTTGACACGTTTTATTGATTTTTTGCTGTCTTCTCATTCTCTTAATGTGCATAGATAATTAATTGGATGTTGTCACTTTGCAGCCATTGGCCTTGCTAACAGAATTACATTATTACTTTGAGATTGTTGCAAGATTAGTTTTAATTTCAGTCTCTTATTGATTTTTACTGCTAAGAATTTACATCTAAAATGCTTGGTCTCCATCTATCTACTTTATATTTCATGTATATATAGCTTTGAAATCCAGAAAAAATTCAACACGGGGACTGCTCATTCGAGATTAAATGAAACCATACGTTCATATGTACAATGTGTAACAGAGGCATAAAATAACCTGAGGTCAATGCCATTTTAGTCATGAGCAATCAGCAAGCACTGTTCTGTTCACGGCTCATTGGCCCCACTGATTGTAATGAGATCAATATATGGATACGCCGGGTGAGGAAGAGGCTGTATTTTAAACATGTCCTTCCCTGGCCTTAAGAATTGCACCATTTGATTCAGTATTATCAGTAAGGACAATAATATAGCTCTTATTTACTAAGTATTAATCATCACAATTATTAATTATATTACTCATGTGCATGGATGCATTCAGTATATTATCTGGCCTACTATGTAAAGACTTTGATCAATACAAGTTAATAATTCAATGTTCCTTGTCTCGCTGGCATTAAAGGTTTATACAACACAGTAAAACATTTAAAACTTTGTCCATATTTTGTCCGTGCAACATATTTACCCATTGTTATGGTGTATTTCGGCATCGTTAGGCAATGTTAACTTGGTGATTATGACTCGGTTGGTCGGACGTTAAGGTTGATGCATACATCTGCAAGACACAGACAATTGTTTGTGTGAAACTCAAAATTTTGACATATTCAAATTTATATTAAAACATATATTTATACCTCAAACAATACAACAATGATTAGATGTGTCCATCCAAAACTGGGTTCCTAGATTGATGATTTGGAGCTTTTGTGACTAAAGACAAAATTAGGTGAGCTGATGCAGACTGCAATAAAAAAATAAGATGTCAACCATTTTAGAATAAAATTCTGGAAAAAAGAAGCAAAGAGACCAAAAGGATAGAGATCTAGATATGTGTGTGCCTCTGGTAAGAAGCAAACCTGGCAGACCTGCATTTCAAGGGGCACAGATGGATGACACAAGCTGTTGATGCCTCTGCTCTAATATACTTTTTTATATTCACATCATAGTGCGACGATTCGCCACACATCCATTGCACAGTCTGACACAGATTAGGACCGAGATTTCATCAGACCCATCTTGCACAGTGTCACATGCAATAAATGTATACAATCATTGTTTAGAGATTGAAAACATAAGATGCGTTGGGTGCACGGCCGAACACAACCCGGGTTTGTCCAGGGAATGTTGATTTCATCTAGTAATACCTTCAATCTCCTGGAAACCTTCAGGAAGATTCAGCTGATTTTCATCTGCATAGCAAGAAATAACACGATTATAACAACAATGTCTTATTTACGCATGTCCTTCTGTGAATTTATATGATGTATTAGCGACTCGTGCAGGGGGGCGCCTGCTTTCTAACAAATGAAGTTGTGATGAATCATTCCCATTGCCATTCTCCAAACCCGCCCCAAGACTGAGCTCGGAATCTGCACCAGTAGCTTGGATAAGGTTAAGTTAACTAAACAAATATTCATTCAGTCTGGACCTTTATTTGTGGTGTCTTCTTGACCTTTGGTATTATGCATCACTTGTGAAGATTTTTTATAAATACGACAGCGAATGATAAATAAACACTGACATTTTATTCATATATTTATCCCTGGCACAAATAAATCCAATCCCTCTTTTGCATTCATTTGCTCAGGATATGAAGAATGAGTGGAGATAGTATTTTTAGAAATACTGGACTTCATTAAATCACACAGCAGGGAACATCCAAGTACACCCACAGTCGAATGCACTTCCTACCAGGGACCAACTCAAGGTTTAATAAATTGCCTTAAGGAGCCATTTCCAGGAGCATTGCTGAAGTCATACAAATATACATGTGTCTCCTGCCTTATGGAATATATTTTGTTAAGTATCTGACATTTGTGTTCATTGATATTCATTTTCCTATTTTACCTACAATCGTGTAGATTTTGTTCTGGCCCTATAGTGATCTCCAAATTTCATACACTCCCAACAGGAACAGCTGCGGAGCCCACACAAGGGGAGAGGAGGTGTGTGTGTCTGTTTTGTGTGTGTATGTGTGCGAATGCATGTATGTGTTTGTGTGGTAGGGTTCAGCCAAGGGACCTGAGCTGTCTCAAAACAGCTGCGCTACTCTTTTAGAGAGGTGGCCTCACCAACAGGAGATGGGAACAAATAAATCAGGTGAAACACATATTAATTTATTATTGTCTGAAATATATAAAGGAGCTAATTCAAAGCTAGTTCTACAATGCATACAATTATTTAAATCATGCCATGTAAATTAATATTGCTTTTACCTGAGTGAATCTGCTGTTTAATAATTCAGTGCTATAATTGAGCACAAAATGCATTTAGTATAATCACAATCAATATTACAAATGAGCACAGGACAGACTGACTGCCTTCCCTCTCTGCCTCTCTGAGATGGTCAGTGTTGAATTAAGCGCACTTGAAGCCTGATTATGCATTCTTCCGTAATGTGGCCTTCAGTGGCCACTAATTTAGAAACAGAATCTTCCTCAGGGCTTCTTTCTGCTTTGCTTGGAATATATATATAAATATATATGCATTCCCATATAGATGATTCACCTCGTCCTCCGATGCCACGAGGTTGTGAACTCATGTGCTGGTCCCGCTGGGTCAGGGTTTGGACTTCCATATTTCTCCTGGCAGGCTGTGCCTTCCACTTCCGACCCGAGGAAGGAGCGGTCATTACTGCAGGCAAACCGAGCCCTTCTCTTGTGGTGTCAAACCAAATGTAAACTAATCTGTCAACCTAAATGTGCACAGCGCAGTATTCTGCATGTCTCAGGGACCCGAGGGGAGAAACTCATATACTGTACAGTATCAAGCAAAGACAAGACCAGAGCCGACTCAAGGGCCTGGAAAGCAAATGGGTCGTGCAGCACGAGAGAGGGTAGAGAACCAGAGATTTGGAGGAGGTTATAAAGTGCAGCTTACGGTGTCGGGGAAAGGTTATGTTAAAAAAACTGTTATTTGAAAACACTAACTATATCATCCCAATAAATGTGTATTAGGTTATAGCAATAATTAATGAATGTGTTATTAACTCCCCCCTAACTTGGAGCATGGTTGTGGTATTGATACGTTTCATTTTGATCAGGGGGCAAATCCAGGAATAATTTTTTCCATTGCAGGATCGGGTGTTTTCCCGGTTTATAATTTGTGGATCCTGATGAAAACAAATCGGGCATATTTAGACTATTAAAATATATAAGTTTATGCAATTCTGTGCATCTTGATTGTATTTAAATGGGCTGTTGGGCCTCGATGGAGTCATGTGCTCTCCTGAGTGCAATTCTATGTAATCGTGATCCAAAAACAGCATACTGAGAGTGAAATTCCATTCCATTTTATGTCAATTACATTTGTGTACTTTGTGGCCTACTTCTCTCATAAATACATTTTGAAATGTGTAAAGAATAGCCTGCATCACCTGTCCCTCGGGCATCTCATGTGGACGTGTGTAAAATGTGTCACATTTGTGCATCCTGATCTCATCTGACAGTGCTGAGAAAAAATGGTGGTGGCAAAACAGTGCTGATTTGTGCAGATGTGGACTGTCCTCAGGGAGCCTTTCTGCACGCGCTTCATTGATTTCCCAACTGAGGGTAACTGTGGAACCAGAGGTCAGACCCCAGTGCCCCTGCACAGACACTCAGGCTTTTACGGGAATAGGATGTACAATTGTAATATCACATTGCACACACATGTCACCACTCATGTCCACGGGCCATTTGCTTCAGCGAATGAGCAGCGGCTTTTAATACGAGGAGGAAATTTCAAGCAAGACACACAGAGACATAAGATGTAATTCCAATAAGTAACCCTTGATATCCTCTGGTTAGTCGTGTGGTAGTCCAGTGAAGCTATCGGCCTCTCCTCTTCTGGTAAAGAGAATTAGAAGACACTACATCATTCGCCCCGCGCTGTCAGCCTAGAAGTGGCGTGTGACTGTGTCCCTGCACATTCATCATGCCATTACCGCTGAGGGGTAGCAGCCAGGGCCAAGGGATGAAAGGGAAAAAAACAGACAGAAAACATGTCATTTCTAGGACATTTGTAATTGATTTTAGTCGGCAATGCTAAAACATCAAGTACTGTTCACTGGACCAGGATTTTAATAACATGGCGTATTCCATCATTGTCATCTCGCCGTTCAAAATCATCAATCTGTTTGTCAAGTTGCCTAAAAATGTTGTGTTCTCCGTGTTCAGCAACATTCCTGAAATACTGTATATGCAAAGAATAAAAGGACACAATCTGTTTAGAATAGATCTCTGCTGCACAGTGTAGCAGTTCAAGAACGGGGATGTTTAAGCAGGAATGATAATAAGTTTTTATCATTTCTTTTTTAGAAGATTTGTTTTTGTTTGAGAAGAAGAAAAAAAGAGGCAGTGCTGACCTGCCCCCTTGTCTTACCATTGTAAGTGCTCTTGTACAATCAGGGCATTATTGATTTATGAATCCACCTAGGTATAACCCTAACCCTAACCCAAGGTATTGATAGATCACTCGTCACACTGCATCTCATACCCGCCATTGATTGCGCTGTATTTCAGGGTGGGGGGCTGTGACCTTAGATACTGGATTACCTGACTGTCACTCACTTCATGTCAAGGGTCACACGCAGCCCTCAGACAACCCATAATACCAGCGTAACACCAGCGTAACACCAGTCCCCCGACTGTGGGTGAGAAGCACTCTGTCTGATTATCAGTGCTGGACTGATATATCCCCTCCAGGTCAAGGTAAAGAGAGAGAATAAGAAGGAAATTGTAACACAACACAAGAACACATCAGCCGCACTTTTTCCAGTCTCACCTTACAAAACTAAATATGGTCAGAGATCTTTTCAAACATACATACAACCATTTCATAGAAACAATACTTTATAAAAAAGAAATACCTATTGGAAGGTCAAACCATCGATCACAAATTTGTTATAAAACTCCTCTTTTTTTGTGTACTTATTTATTTCTCTCGTTGTTTTGTCTTGCTGACTGTTTCTATATATGTTTCATCTAATTGTTCTGTGATTCAACTTGTTATAATATGTATGAATGTCTTTATCAATCTTTTCCCTAATGGGGGACAGCAGAAAACCTGCTGTAAAACAGTTCCATACTGAGGCAGGCCTTTGAACAAAATAAAAATAAAAAATGATTTAGAAATAAAAAAAATGATGTGTATGTGTCAATTCTTCAATTCTTTAGAGACAGCAAGACTTTGAGGACTCCATTACAGATTAAACTGACTAAATAAGATGGAAAACTTTATCAAATGTTTTATATGAAAACTCATACAAAAACACCAATGCTGCATTTTAAATGGAATGGAGTAAAAAATGTATTGTGCTTCCCTTTGGAACAGAAATGAAAAACAAAGTAAAAGTATCTAAATTGTTCTTGAGTAAACCTACTTGACTTTCCAAGTGCTGCTACAGCGAGACAATATGAACAAACTGGGAACAGCTGCAAATAAATGGCTTTCGTTATGATGAAAAATGGAACATAAGGACATACGGTGCTGCAATGAAACTAAGCAATCCTTACAAATGAAGTAAAGTGTGAAGTCCAGACAGACGGAGCAGAACGCCTGTATATATAAAGATACTGTATCTTTATATATACAGTCAGTGGGCTGGCCTCAAAGCACTGTCGGAGATTCAATAAGACACAGAGCTGATGGAGAAAAACCTCCTAGAACCTGCTGTCTGTGTTATATATCCAGTCTCTATGCATTCTAATCATATGCAGTACATATGTCTATTTATAACTGCCTGTGTTTACCTTTGCTGGTGTGTGCGTGTTTGTGTGTGTGTGCAGTGGGCTCCATATGTGTTTTCCATAATGAAACCTACTTGAAACATCACAGGTATGCACTATTTGCGCCTGCATGTGTGTTTGCGTTGGCATGTGTGAGTCGTCTGTGGAAGTGTGACAGGTGAGGCCTCCTCCTGGCCTCCGCTGGGTCCACCTGCTCCCTCGCTGGCAGGTGACACAGAGGGGGCCGAGCGTTGCCATAGGAAACGGACAGACCGGTGAAAGGGTTTCTTTTCGGGGGCAATCTGGAGGACCATGGGTGAGCACTTAGTTCCTCGGGGCTGCCGGCGTCTGTCGGCGCTTGTGGACTGGCACAAAAGGGCGACACGTAATTAACTTCATTATCTCACCTGGCTTTGTGAGTCTGGGAGCTAGCATATTCTTTTATCCTTTAACGGCGTGCCGGCAGTATTAAACGTATTAAAAAAAGAAAGGTTGTGCATCTGTCTCCGTGGAATATTTCTTATTTATTAATGTCTCCTGCTTATGTTGAATTTGAGTTCCTCTGAGCCCCCACCCCCCCTTCATGTTACCGTAATATCTCCTATGATGCTTCTCTCCCGTCTTTGTGGTTTTGTGCACCTAATGCCACCGAGCCCAGGAGGTTTTCACTGGCAGAAAAATGTTTTCGCTGCCTGGAGGGATCCTGCACGTGCCATCAAAAAATCGTCCTGTTTTTGGAATAAATGGTTGAAAACGTTGAAGAGATGAAGAGATGACTAATGGCTGGGAAATCCAGGACGGAATTAATGCAGATGCTGTGGAGTGATTGTGTCGCTTTCGACAGGATCTGAAATGTGCGCCGTGAAATTCTTTTGACTTGAAACAATTCAAATAATTCTTTCTTGCAGGTACAAAGTCAAAAAATTAAACATGTCCTGTAATTATCACGTCCAAATCCCCAGTGTTTGTTTCAAAAGAGGGTGCCATGCTGCAGTTATTGTCTGAGGAAGATGCCAGTGAATTTGCATTTCTCAGCAGGATCCAGCAGGGAGAAGAGAAATGGGGAAACCCCCTTGAACCGAACAAAGCCCACAGAGGGTTTTCGGTCTCATGGAAGTGGGCCTCGCAGTGGCAGCAAAACGAATGGCATCCAAAAAGTGTATCTCACGAGCGAAGGCGTGGGTTAGCACGGAATTACTCCACAACAGCATGCCCATTGGTTCAGAGAGGAAAAGACAGCTCAATCCGCTTCTGGGGAGGAGGCTGGAGGGAGGGGGGGGGGCAGCGTGGAGAGATGAGGATCCACGGGAAGCAGGCGTGCAGGGGAGAGAAGAAAAAAAAGAGAGACCTCCACAGAGCATCCGGAGAGGAAACGGCGTGAAATATGGAGCTGAACAAATCTGATAATAAGATAAGAGCAACAAAAGGTCTATCACATAGAGGGGAAATATATATATATATATATTAGACATTAAAAGCTTGCAATATAGTTGCCATGGCGATGAGCAAGTCTCCCAAGCCTCGTCATTTCTCTGACTCCTCCCGTGAACGTTGGGATAAAAATAGACATGGGCAGAGAACAAAGAGCTATTTAAAAAAAAAGACAAGATGAGTGAAGAAAAGAGGTTGTGGAAAAATGTGTATAGAGGACCATATGTGGGTCTATGTATATAGGTGTGTGTGCGTGTGTGTGTGCGTGTGTGTGTGTGTGTGTGTGTGGGAGTGGGTGTCTGTGTTTGACAATCACGGATGAAATGATGTGAAATCACCATGCAACCATGTTTCTCTGTCAAATGGTGGAGCAGAGTGAGTGACAGACACACAGCCTCTTTGGGTGGGCAAGGAAATCCCATCATTAGCATCCTGGCATTATTGTGTGAACATCACATTGTATTGTGTGACAAACACTGCGTTAGATATGAAATTTAATATGGAATCTTATCCCAGCTCCTTACAACACAGATCTTTTTCGAGAATCGTTCGCCATGAAGTGTGTGAACGAGCCAAAAGTGAGTAGAGTCAAAGCATGCATGGAATGGGGTGCAACCTTTTTTCCCATAATGCATTGCACAGAGGAAGTCACTCTACTCATCTTACTCCGGCCTCCACACTGCGAAAGGATTACTGTCTAGTATTACTTACTGTATTTGTGTTTTATCAGCTTCATTAAAGTAAGGCTGACAAAACAGCTCATTCTGAAATATTGAACTATTCTGATGCTGGTAGAGGTTCACTTGTGTGATGGAGAATTAGGGTCAGTTGAAGAAAAAGAATCAGGAGCAAGCTGCAAGGAGAACTCATATTTGCCAAAGTTCCTCTGATTTCAAAATTGTGAACCAATATCATTGTTTCTTGAGAAACTGTGAAACTTTAAAACCATCACATAAGTTTAAAAAACAAACCTCACAATCGACAACTATTAAACAGGTCCTCCTCCACAAAAAAAGCCTGTGCGGTACTTTCTAAAGAATAAACACAGTTTGGTGTTTTATTTTCTAAAAATTAAATGAAGGCTCTGATACATATGACAACGGGTGCTGATGAGCCAAAAGAAAGTATTTTGTTATTAATAAATATTTTCTTTTTTGTAAAATTAGGACTCTGATGTCAAGTTCCATGAATTTGTGTCCCTGTCAATAGCTCTAGTAGCCGTTGTTCATTTTTTATATTTAAAAAAATTATGACAAGCGCTACATTTCAAATGTATATTCAAACTCACTAAAGACAGACAAAACAAGCACCTTATTATTGAATAATATCATATAATACTTTTATGGAGATAGATCTTTTTCTTTTCAGAAAAAAGACGCTTTAGACAGCAAACTGCTTGAGAGGCTTACATTGATACAATAATATAAATGTTCCTTTCACCTTATTTAACAGTTTTATAGGAAGGGACATTTCTGAATTACAGGTTAAAACATAAATTCCAGAGCATTCCCTTCCACCACCTCACTCACTGAATTAGAGAATGAGAGAGGGAGTAGTTGAAAAACTGGATCAAATCCCTTGGTAGAAATAGAGAGAATATAGTTGTGTAGTTGTTATGAGTTTGTATGCACAGTGAGGAAACGCTGCTGGTTCCGACTGGTTTAAGGGTAAAAACTGTGCGTTCAGCGTGACTGGAGAAAACCACAGTCATCAGAGACACAGATTGTAACTGGGAGTGACACAGTCATTGAGAAAAGGCAGTGTGGTGTTGTAGCTCTTTGAAAAGGAACACAAGGAAATTCTTCTGCGGTCTGCAGGAGTCAAGTGGGTTTGTTCCGGACTCAGGGGAGGACCCAGAGAGAGAGAGGCAGGACCCAGAGAGTGGCAGCTGACCCTGGCTGGAACAGGAAAACTGCTAATGGGACGGCCCATCTGCTGCTCTTGTTTTCCTGCCCAGCGCCCGTCCTAACGCCAAGCTCTGGACTTCTGTTTGGCTCCTCATCATCTCATAGCACTGTTTACACCAACATCCTCGAACCACAGTTTCTGGTGCATGAAATCAAATGGCAAATGATCAGATTAGTGGAACCCAGTGGTGGACAGTCACAAAGTAAATTTATTAAAGTATTGGTCGAGGGTTAGTCTCAAGAATGTTTTGCACCTTTTTAATTTGAATTTTTTTTATCCTTGTTTAGTTTGAGTTTCTTTTGTTTTATTTTATTTTATCTTCTCCTTCTGCTAGTTTCTAGATTCTAATAGTGTTCTATTTCGTTGCTGATTACCGTGACCTCAGCATTTCGTTTTATTCCCTTTCATTTACCTCAAGATTTGGAATGACAAGAAGAAGTCTTCTTGAATATGGATTTACTTGACTGCATCCATTTTTACTTTACTGTACTTACCTACTGTAATATGGGCCTTTTCATGCTATATCAACTTCATGCCTTTATTTTGCTGACAGTTCTTCTCTGTATGCTGCGATGCATGTTCCACAGCATATAGTTCAAAAGGCCCAACACTATGAGCTAAACATGGACCACCACAGTGTTGTTTTCATGTTGATATATTAATAATTTAAAAGCAGAAAGACCACTGAGCACTTTTACTTTTGACCCTTAAGTACATTTTACATTTTTAAACACATGACCTTTACTTTCAATTTTTTTTTCTGTTCCTTTTCTGACTTAAAATAATCCCCTGAATTGTCTTCAATTAAAACATTCTGTATCTTCTGACATTTTAAAAGAGCCTATGAAGTGGGACATCTGTGGAATTTAAGAGAAATAAATATGAATCCTGATAATATAATATAAATAATGTACATTTATAATTTTCCTCATGGTCCCAACAACCTTTCATTAATTCATCTGATGCTCAAAGTGACGAGCAGAGGGGAGAGATTGTCTGTAGTGATGATGCGGTTGTTCCATTAAGAAGTGAGGGCCACTGTCCCCTCGGACCTCTCTAATTTCCAAAGTGCAGAGCATCACTCTCCTCCACGGCGTGTATAACAGCCTCTCTTCTTTTGCCCTGGATTTATAGCTGCCATCAGTTACTTGTCTGCTTGCCAGACACCAGAGTTATGGTGATTACGGTGATGCGAGCGCCCTCTCCACTTCCTCATTCCTCCGTCCTCCCGCCTGGATGAGCAGCACATGGATCAAACCTGCCTTTGCAGCACCATCTGGTGACCACTGCTGTGACTCAGGAAGCCTTCTTACAGATGAATGAGGGGGGAGGAAAAATAGAAATTCAACTCCAATACTCAGGGTTTTTTTTGCTCTCTGCTTGTAATACCACTTTGCTCCTCTGGATGGTGTCTCAGCCCTGTGTCCTTCCTCCTCCTTACCTCCTTGTCCTTATCCTCCTGATAACTCGCACACAGTCGACCAAATAAATAATTCCTCCACGTTTCTGCTTCTCAGTTTGCCCCCTTGCTCTTTAAACTATTACTCGTTCCCACATATGGATGAGCTCCTCCTGGAGTGATTTGTGTTGGCCCTCGCTCGGCCCCTGTTACTATTTCCCCTCCATCCCCCAGCTCTGATTTATGCTGCTGAGCAGGTTCATTCTGCCAAAGCTGGAGAGACTAATGTTTTCGGTCAGAAGCCACATATAAAGAAATCGGTATATACGACCTGTATATATCTTTAAATATAACGTCCCTTTTTTATCTTGTTTCAATTTGTGGTACAAAAAGAAATCTGTGTTCATGAGCAGTACTTCATCAATTCGATTTTTCCTCTTTGGGTCCAGTTTTTATTTAAATATCAAGTAGTTCTACACATGAACTTTAATCATGTACACAACTTGTTTCAATTCCATTTTCAAAGATATTATAAATTCTGGCCCTGACCTTTGACCTCTCTAGGCAGAGCTATGTAGGATTCTATGATTAAACCGAGTAACAGTTTACTACTTTGCTAACCCAGTAATAAACCAATATGTTCTGATTCTCAGTGAGTCAGGGTTTTGCTCTGTTCCCTCATGATGTCGGGGACTGTACTCGTGACAACGTACTGGTTTTCATCTTTATTTTCAGCAAGATAAAATTAGCATCAGTCAGTGTCTCCTGTAAGAAGCAGCACAAAGAACTCTAAAAATAAATGAAGGTCATGTTAAAAAATAAAACTTTGATTCTGTTCTTAGACAACAGATTGAAAAGAAAACGTCATCACTCACAGAAGATAAGTGAGGAAAGAATACAAGTGCAATAATGTCCACGACTGGTAAATGTCCTGCATTAAAAATCCTTCTGAAGTATACAAAATATATCAAAAGAAATACTGCTCACTGAAATATGTTTTTTTGAGCAGTAAATTTAATTTTATAATTGCTATTTTATTAAACATAATAATGCAATCACATTTATGACCAAATGTATACAAAAAACTACATTAATGAGTTAAACAAGCCTCATAACATTTCCCCAGTGTTTCAACCGTCTTGGACCTTGCAGGACCAAACTGTGGTTTGTGTGTGTGTGTGTGTGTGTGTGTGTTTGTGTATGTGCGTGCGTGCACGTGTGTGTGTGTGTGTGTGTGTACTTCATTCCAAACTTTGGGGTAAAGTTTCAAAAGTAAATAAAGTACTCCAGATGAAGGGGTGGAGATCCCTCCTGAGTTCAATCTGAGGGCTCATAGTACAATACAGAAATGAAAAGGGAAATAAAAATCCAGCTCAAAATGTATCAAAATTTTATATAATATGCATAGTTTTCTCAGCCATGAACATTTTCCTATATACCCAGTGTGATGGTTCATTATGCACTGGACTGCTGTCAATTTATATACATCTGAAATGGAATGAGGCACCTTTATGTAACTGGAAATCCTCTTTCAGTATAAAGAAAAAGTGAGTAATTATCTGAACAATAACATTTTGGCTGCCAATTCTTACAAATGAGATCAAACTGTCACTGTAGTCTTAAAAAGCAGAAGATTCCTCGTTCATCTTTGTATTAAAACTAAACGTTCTAGCTCTTGTGCAGAACCGACTCAACAACAGACATGTAACTGTAGAGGAATGATGCAGAGATCAAATAACCTAACACTTAGCTGTTAGGACTATTTTATTCTAAGGATTGTGAATCAGAGGAAACGCATGATGTAAGAAACGATTAACTCCAGAAAATTATTTTGTGCTATGACCAGAGACATAAAAGCAGAGACAATGAAAACTTCAGACTTGAATAATGATTGTGACTCATCATGACCTTAATGTGCAGAGGAGGATATAAACAAGCGTCGTAAAGTGTTTCACAGGAATCTCAAGCATAATGATGAATAAGTGCTTACTGTTGTGTAAAGGGTAAAGTTATTTTTATTTAAATTCACACGTACAGGCACAAGTAAAATGTCTGTTTATTTCTGGAGAAATTAATAGTTAAAACAACTGTACAGTGTTTTTATCAACGAAATCAGCTTAGATGAAGTCGAGTCAAGGGTCAGATGTTTTACTGTGAAAGCCTTCGACACCACCTGTGACTCCTTCACCTCCACTCACATCACTGTCACTACCAATGGCGAACTAGCTAGTGCATTGAAATGGATCATATAAAGACAAGAATAGCCAGAGGTGACTACGTTCTCAGTGGCTTTGCCAAAAAGTATTAGGGTTTGATAGCCGCAAGCTAAGTACATCGTAAGTAAGTACAAGGACAGAAATTTACGGCTGCAGGAGCTGCAACAATTCACAGAAACTTTCACATGAACCAAACTCATACACCAGAGCAGGAGGACAAGGAGGAGGCCATAACCCATTTGATTTAAGGACTTGTATGTTTTTCTTAACGAAGGGGGTCATGTGGCAGGAGCCTGACGAATAAGCGAAGGCTATGTCGGGACTGAAAAGACCCAACCAGCTAGCTGTTGTGTCTACGTCATCGTTTCCAAACTTCTCCATCTCTGACCGTCCACACTAAAACACAATGCCGGAGTCCAGCAAAACGGGTCCAGCAGCATTTTTGAAAAACTTTAAGCAGCTATAAAACTCCAGAGTCATGTGGGCACCAGTTGTATCAGAGTTGATGCACTTTCAAACGAAAAACATGTGGATGTAGCCTGAGTTCAGCTCTGATGTAAACTCTGCACTTTAGGTGAATACATAAAGGGCAGTAGCATCATTATTGGTTCTTGTCTCTATAGCCTACTTTCTCTGCAAGTGATTATGAATACAGAAAGAAAATGATGCCTCCTAACCACTGACAGAATTACATTTCATGGAGAAAGAGTTTGACTAAGTAACTGCATCAATGCAGCCCGATTCACGAGAACACCCTCGTCTCACAGAATGCAACTATTCATACGTCTCCCCCAGCTTACATTGCAAAAAAAACCCCTCGTCTCTCCTCTCATCACTCTAATTTCCCTGGGGCCTTTATGTATGAGTACGTTTTTTAGAGATGGGTACGAGCTACACACATACACTACACCTGTCCCGACACGCCGCTGCCATCATTTACTTCCTCGCGCTGCTGCCGAGTATGTGCATCTGTGATAAAAGCCTGCTTGGTATTCCCAGCTGCAGCCTCGCTTTGTCATGTTGGTTATGATGGCAAGTCAGTCGGAGTGCAGTCTGTGCTTGCTCTCTTTACGAAGGACACAGACCATTAAAAAGCAGCGTGTAAACCTGTCGTTCTCCCCGGAGACCTTTTCTCTGTAGGTATAGATGCATTATTTGTGGCCCTTTTTCTCGCACCCCAGTACTTGGGAGGTCCTCCATATTTCCTGCCGTTAGCCTGCATATGGCACTCTAATCAGCTAAAGGGATGCGTGATTTACATTCACTGTCAGCGCTCCCTTCCTCTATCACCACTCCAGACAAGGTCACTCTGCACCCGGATGCAACAGATAGCCTGGCCACTCATCCTTGTGACACATCGGCTGTTAACCTGAGGGACACTTCTGTTTTGTCCCGTGTCCCCAGAGACGTGCAAACTTATCTCTACACATGTTGTCTACCCGGGACTCACTCGCCAAAACAAGCCACTAAATTGAGCTAATTGTAAACCCTTTCTAAATATAGCCACTTAGAAGCAAATCATAAAATAGTTAGCATATATTATCAGAGTTAGTCCTCATGATTGGATTTAAAGTATATTTTCTTATCATACATGCATTGACTTTATGTTTTGCAGATATAGCTGAAACAATTAGTAACCAATCTTTCCAGTGTGATCAGGGATATGAGCTGAAGTTGAGGAGCAAGACACTCCTGCCATAGATGTGAATAATACAAAGATTCAAATCTTCCAACATGAAAGTTGTATGCAACATGAACAGGTGCCAGATATTTTTAGACCGTCTGTCGTGTAAAGCCGGTCTGAGTTTTGCTCTCAGTCGAGTGCAAGTCAAAAAGTTTTTATGAAAAACAACACTGAGTTACTTTGAGCCGTAGAGGTTGAATGTGACATGTAGTGTAAAGTGCTGTGAGTGGTTGTTAAGACAAAAGCACTGTCAATGCAATCCAGGTTATACATTAAAACCTTTTACCTATCAGGTTAACTCGTTTCCATGGTGATGATTGGTGGCGAAACCCAAAAACAGAATGATAAATGGACTTCATTTTCCAGACTTAAGGACCACTCAAAGCACTTTACACTACAGGTCACATTCACCCATTCATAGAGCAGTACTGTATTCTATGCTTTTTATATCACACATCAGGGGTAATTTGGGGTTCAGTCTCTTGCCCAAGGACTCTCAAGCAGGAGGAGAGAGGGATCGATCCACCGACCTTGCAGTTAGTGGACAACCCGCTATAGCACCTGAGACACAGTCGGCAATAAATCATTGCTCATGGTGTGACCTATAGTTGATAGTGTTTCTACCAAGTTTGGGGAAGAGTAAAATATTATTGGGGACATATTAAAGGAGATGCATTTAAAATACATTAAAGAGAAAAAATGTGATGCAATTAAAATAATGTAATGAATTTTTAATAGAAACGAATTATCAAAATAGTTCAATAACCTACTTTGTCATTTGACTGAGCGTTCCAGCTTCAAAAAGGCCCATAGCAGACAATATATCACATTAATTGTGCTCATTCAAATCAGGACACAAGGATAAATTCAAGTATCCCTGGAAGCCACGATCAATTACATTTGTTGTACTTTTTTTACTCTGACGAGATGTCGAAATGTCTTAAACATTAAATCTGCGCAATGTATAAAGTTAAAACCTATTTGCACTAGTTTCCAAGGTATCGTTGAATATCCATCATTCTGTTGTCTCACAAGTGAAAGTGAGAGACGGTACAAAGAGCTGCCATCACATCAGCTGTCCAAGAGAGAGGAGGGAGCAGTCTCCACAAAAGCTGTTTCCCTAATTCATTTGGGATGTTAGGTGCTGACAGCAAAAACAATTCCTGCAGCTGCAGGCGGAGATTTCATCAAGTGCTCTGGTGCTCTATACAAGAGCCCAAATAGCAAGGCAACACAACCAACAGCAATCACAGATTAAAGTGTCCCAATGAAAGAGCCCCTGGATGACAATCCACCTGAGTGGCCCAGAGACTGTGGCACCACGGTGACTCAGAGCTTTAGGAAGAAACCCACCTCTAAACAGTGTTAAATGCAAAAAGAAACTGGGTCACGGCAATCCGACACATCAACGTGAGAAAGGGAATAGAATATATAGTGGAAATGTAGCACAACGGCACAAACACACCGAACAGGCTTCGGCTTTGCCTCAGTTTTGCAGGGCGTCCCATCAAAGCTCAGCATTTAAGCCGTTTTAAATTATCATGTGTGTTAGGCCCCTGCCAGATCACTGAGGATTGTGATACTGCAAGAAAGAGCAAGAAAGAGGAGCAGGATAAAGAGGGGAAGGGGAGACGTATGAAGAAGTGTGAGTCTGTACGGTAGTGTGAGAAAGAAAAATAGGCCAAGGCTAATCCTCAACATTACAGCTCAGCATATGATTTAGTGGGCGCAGGAGTAATTGCGTAACCAAGTAAAATGCCATTAAGTCGTAAAAATAATATTGTTTTCCTGCTTTAATCTTTCTCATTCTGAGTTTCTAACACCTACGGACCTGTGAAATCTTTAAACATTGCTAAATCTACAGCTTACGTGAACTCCTGAAACTAATTCTTTTAACATTTCATAAATTAATAAAAACTAGACTTACTGAAAAACGACATGCAAAGTGCTTAAAAAATACCCAAAACTTTGTTTTATTGTAACACTTCAGGGCACCTTCAATCCCTTATTTGATACAAACATTGTTTTCAGTTTTCTGAGCTGAAAACTGAGACTGAACCAAAATAGCAGGTGTGAAAGGGCCTCAGACCAAAGTCAAGACCAACAGACCAAAATGTCCTCCTGACTGAAGGAGGTGTTCTGGTTCATGGTTCAGTTTGTTTGCAGTTTGCTATGTAATGCAAAAGTTTGGAATGTGCTCCTGAATTTGCAAACTAACCAAATCGAATGTAAACAATGATACAAAGACATGAAACTTGGTTCTGACCATGGTCCAGACCTCAGGTATGAAAACGCCCCAAAAAAGACCAGGCAACAAGCCAAGCACCATACAGAAGAAACCCTGATACAACTCTTTGTACCTGTATTCATGGGAGGGCATTGGCTGTTAACAGAAGTATCTTGCTCAAACACTTATGTTCACTGAATTAAACCCTTAACTCCCATCCATCCATTATTTATACCGCTTACCAGGTCGGGACTGGGCTGGAGCCAATAACAACTGTCATTGGGCGAGAGTACACTGTGGACAAGTCGCCAGCGTATACAAAGGGCAACATAGGGAGATGACCAACCATTCATACTCACATTAACACCTATACAGTCAATTTAGGGTCAAATAAACCAGTCCTGCATCTGTTTGGACTGTTGAATAAAGCGAGAGAAAAGCATTGCAGGCATGACGAGTACATGCAAACCCTAAGCAGAGGGTAGGAACTTGAATCAAACCAATAACCTTCCAACCTACCAATAACAGTGCCCACCACTTCACTGTGCCGCCTAAAAGCCTTAGTTACCCAAGAGAATATTATTAATATTCTATTATTACAATGTTTTTTGTGTAAAAGCATCGGCCTGAACTTCTTCACAGCATCACTGTTTATTTCCGGCCTCTCTCCTGGGTTCCAGCTATTGGCAAGCTGAGGGGTTGTTCCAGTTAGATAAAAAGAAAATGCCCAACATGAAGTCTTCGCAATCAGGAATGCCGCTGAGAGGGTTGTGCACGCATGGGTGGGATGATAACCCAATCTTGTGATGTAAAAGACAGGAGGCTTGCTTTTTAAGAAAGAGCAATTTACCATATGTGATCACGTCGCTAGATACAAGACGAGGTGTCAGAATCTAAATTTGACTTGGAGCCTCGCTGCCTTATCAAGCTGTGCACTCTGTTCCTGGGAAAACAGCGGAGCGTGGCTGGACTTCAGATGGGCAAGTCAGTGCTCAACAGCTCCACTGCTTATTGGAAAGTAGAAATCAAGAAGTAAATATGTGGAGTGTGGAGAGTTTATACTCTGAGTTATCTGCCCTGTCTCCTGTAAATTAGATTGAGCACTCACACACTCACTGATCACACATTTTCTCCCAGCTCCAGTTCATTATTTCAGTTTCCAGAGGCTATGTTATTGGAATAAATATCTGAAAATGGTGGCAAATAACATTTTACAGTTCGGATCAATACAAGCTTTCTTTGTTATATGAAGAAATCCAGGATGACACTGGGTGTATGAATGTGATTCAAAGAGATAAAGTTGCACTTATTGAGCAGGGAACCATCCATTCATGTTGAAGGTCACGGGGGGGTGAAGCTGGAGCCAATCCCAGCAGACTGCTTCACCCTGGACCGGTCGACAAAGTAAGGTATCATAGGGCCAACAATACAATCTGCATGTCTTTGAACTGTGACAGCAAATTCCACACAGAAAGTCAAAGACAGATTCAAACTGGGAACCTTCTTGTCGTTAGTTGCTAACCACTGCACCACCATGTCGCCTCCAGTGAACCATTTGTTGGTGCGATCAGTGAACAGAGAGGCTGCTGTCACATGTGTTGATCTAAATGCATAAAATATGAGCGTGCACAGGAAAGCTGACACAGAATACAAGATAAAACAATAAAATCATTGTTTTGAAGTAGACCCTGAAGAGAAACTGAAACGCTGGACTTTGCAGCACCCTGGGGTGCACACACCCTGACATTTTACACTGGCTCACAAGGAATTCCAAGGTGTGAAATGTACTCTCTGTAACAATGTAGTGAGGCTTACATGGGAGTTGGCTCGAAGTACAGTGGCTAGATGTTAATTGCAGAAGGTTGAATGAATTGTGGCTCATGTGCAGAGGAGAGAGTTCGAGAAATCTTGATGCGAAGAGATGAAAGCAAGATAAAGCTTTCTTTAGGTCACCGAGGGATAATCAAGGAGAATGAGAAAGACTGAGGCGCCTTCTTCACTTGATCATTAAGACAGAGATTGGAATGGGTGTCCTGGCGGCTTAGCTCACTAAAGCGTGCACCATGGCAGCAGCATTGCCGGGTCAAACTGGTCTGGGACCATTTGCATGCCAACCTCCTCACGCCCTTTTTCCATCCTGTCACTAATGTAAGGGGTTAGGGCAACTGAAGTGTAAGTGTGAAATGTGGTGCAGCTTGAGCCTTGGCAACGGTATGTGCTCTCCTGAGTGACAGTCTCTGCATTTTATAATGAATCATAGTCAAACAAAACAAAACACATAAGCTAATGAGCTAAATGCTAACAGCACCATGCTAATTCGCTCACATTGGTAAATGGTATTTATTTTGCGCTTTAGTCTTGATGACCACTCAAAGGGATTTAAGGTCCAGTTTTGCCATTCACACACACACACACACACACATATTAATACAGTGCATCTATGTGCAGCACTTTCTCAATCACACATCACTCACAAAGCCGTCTGGGGCAATTTGAGGTTCAGTGTCTTGCCCAAGGACCCTTTGGCATGGAGAAGCCAGGGATTGAACCAACTTGCTTAATGGCCGACCTGCCGTAACTCATGAGCCACAATCACAAACAGCAACAATGCTAACCTGCTGATATTAACAGGTATACTGTTGACCATGTTCATATTTAGGTATTTCAGTCTGGATCAAGTCGATGCGAAGAAGAACATTCAACGTGAACATGGTAACTGCAGCCTGTGATTTTCAAGAATCACAAATTTGATTAGAAGTGACACACAAACTGCATTTGAACTGAGTGGGAGGAGAGCAGCACCCGGGTGCATCCACCACCTCAAACTTGACTTACTGATGTTGCATATATAGACACAGTACATACACTTACAGCAATTCTTCCCTTTCTGTCTCCAGTATGGGGTTAATAAGACCAGTCTTGACTGCGTGAGTGCATGCCACAGGGAACACTCCCCACTGTGATACCTCTAAGCCTGTGTTACTCATTCCCTCCTCCACAAATGTTTTCCAAGAAAATCTGATCATTAGTAGGAGATGTCTCCGAGGTCCAAGTCTGCATTTCTCACCTCGACATTACGTCTCCGCGGCCCAGTGGTGGAGGATGAAATTTATGGCAAACTAGCTGGCTACACTGTTCCTCTCCCACTCTGTGCCCAGAGCAAACAAAGGTTGTTTTCCTCAATGTGAAATGTGTTATTCAAAATTGAGTCCAACTGTGTGACGGCACAGCCACCTCATTATAAATGTGAACATTCATCAGATTCAGAGGAGGGAGTCCTTAAATCTCGGCCATGTGTACAGTATCAACTATGTAACTGTGAAAACCTGACACTGTTTGCTGATAATTGTCCCTTCTGGGATTGTATAAAGAGAAATAATGGCTCTGGTGTGCTTTGTGGGACCCAGACAGTGTTATTAGCTAAAAGCTCTCTCCACAGTCAACAGAAGATCTCCACGCTGTGAAGTACCGCAATCACAGAGATTAAAACATTGTGATCTACTAAAACAAAAGATAGGAGTCGAATCAAACTGCAGTCTGTGAAACTGCAGCGGCGACATGAGGTGTTGTATAATTCTGCAGCTTTAGATCACGTTTCTTTAAAGCAGATCCTAAAACGCAGGAGCCGACATAGGCAGAGCTGAAAAATAGGCTTTTTGATTTCCTCCTTGTCAAAAGTAAGATGAGATTCAATAAATCCTGGTTTTGTGAAGCTTCTATTTGATGAAGTAGTTGATCAACAACAAAAAGATAATTTTCAAAAATAGATCAATCATTTGTCAGCTAAGATAAGGATGTACCCTTATTGATCCTCCATACAGGAAATTAAAAAATTGTCTCAGCAGCACAAGGAAGTGACAGCTCTAGAATAAATATGAAAGAAATAGAAATATTACATAGTGCATTAGGCTATATAGAATAAATACAATATGATTAATGTTTTTGTCAGTTATTGAGTCCAGTGAGTCAATCCTATCTCGTAATTTATGAAGCTGTATATTTACTGTTGTATTGGACTGAATTATTCTTTTTTTTTCAAAACAAACTCAAACGTCTCTGTAAAAAAAACACAAAGAATATATTCAAAACACAAAGAGAAAAGAAAGAACCCCGACGTGGCTGCAGAGCACCGAGGTGTAAGAGAATTATTTTGAGCGACGGCGACCACTGTTCACAAGCAGAGCAGTGTTTTCTGTTCTGATAGAAACTGCAGGATGACTAAGACCCACCACAGAGCTGCGTTTGTTGATTTAATATGCTTCACTGGAGGCACCGCGACTGTCTTGGCTGCACATGGTCACACTAGCTACTGTCAAACCTACGCACACCTCTGTGACACACACACACACACACACACACACACACACACACACACACACACACACACACACACACACACACACACACACACACATTGTTCTTTTGTACGTGTGCGTTGAAAAGGACAGAACTCATGGTCTGTGTTCTGCAGGCTCTGTCCTTTAGGATGTGTCAAGGCTGCGCTGATGCGCTTTGAGTTGTGACATTTGAATTGGGGCTTAAAGTCACACAAACCACGTCGGTGTTGATGATTGCACTGTTTCCTTTGACAGCTCCGATAGATTTAGGCGACTACAGAAGACTTAAGGTGACGGACAACTCGGTGGGGACATATTGGTCCATTGATCATTGGGAGGATCCTGGAGCCCACAGGATAATTGCCTCAGAGCCTTCCGCTACCATACCCCCTCCTTTGATTGCAAAGGTCGCGACCCTTCCAGCATTTCCCCCCTCTTCCACCGTGTTGATCAATCGAAATCGCCACACGCCTATTATTGATCTTCAGAAAATGGGGGATTTTTTTCCCCTAAGGAACCAAAGATCCACTCGTGATTTATGTTAACTTGTCATTCTGATTTAAAGCTTAGGAACGCCCACAACAAAATGAAAATAGCCGCCTCGGACTTTCCTGCATTAATTTAATAACTGCAACCTGCCACGGCTGTATATCGCAGAAGCCACAGATCCCATGAGAGGAATTTTTCAACTTGAGGCCCGAGATACAGTGAAGTCGTTTCTCTCGCAGCACATCCACCCGCTGCTCATTTTTTATCCGCCTCTGAAGACGCCTTTGGCTGTTGATGAAAGCCTCGGCCCCCTTTTTTTTTCTTCAAGCTGTAAACTGTTCACAGTTCCGCCTTGGCTGCAGGCTCAGAGTGTTCCTGCTGTATTTATGCTTTTTACTTTCTATGGCTATTTACTTCCTATATCCCTATATCTTCCAACGGCACAGCGAGTTCTCCCGAGTAAACACCGAGCTGAATGATGAAGCTTTGTAGAAGGTCAGGCCTTATAGGTTTGTTTTCTTTTGCATGACAGCAAGTTGATTTTTGGATGTTTGCATTTGCCCTCCCCTGAATACCCAGACTGACCTAACTTGTGCCGGCTCAATAATTCCTTCCTATTGCTATTTTCCACTTAAAATGCCATAATGATGTGCGGGTGTCTCTCACAACACATCAATAATTAATTTCAGTTGGTTTACTTTGAATTACTTCTCCCATACGCTGCAGAAAAAGCTCAAGCAGTTGGTTCAAACTCTATCAACAGGGAAGACTCACTCTGCAGAGTCTCTGGTCTTTCTAGATTTGCTGCTCTCGCTCTTCGTTCTCACATTTCGGTTTCTCTCGTTAAATCTAGAAGTCTTTGCCACAACAAAGGGTTTGACAAAGTACGAGTGATCAGCCTCACTTGTGGTGTTCTACAGCAAATTAATTTGGGATTTCAAATCTCCGTTTAATTTGTGGAATCGTCGTCTGTATGACTGCTTCAGGAAATGCTTTCCGGCCAGTCCTTTTGTTTGTTTGTTTGTTTGTTTTTGGGTACAGTATTCTCCAACCTGAAAATGATTAGAGCATAGTGTCTGTTCCATAAAATCCACATCACAGGTACAAACCCTTGAAGCCTTATAGAGATGACTGTCAGAGAGGAGGGGGGGTTTGTTCAGTGTTTCTACATGTAGTTACACCAACCATGGCGAAAAAAGAAAAAGGAGAAAAATATTCTACATGAAAGTTTTTCCATTTTTACTTAATAATGATTAATAATTCATAATCAATTACAAACGCTGCTGACGCTGTTGTCTTGGTTGTAGTGAAATTAAATTCTGCATTTTACATAATAAAACTGCTCGGTTGTATATAAACAAGGTACTATTCGAGTAATCCTGTATACACTAGCACTCACATGCACAGTGTAAGTGAAGGGTCACGTGTTATGGATTTTCTGCTGTGCTAGTATGGTAGTTAAAAAAAGCTGTTTTCAAATTAAAATAATAGCATTATAGATGTCGTCTAAATGCTAAGCAGTCAACTACTTGAATAGACATGTAAACCATTTGCAATGTATTTTACCTTCAAGACATGGAAAGTAACTTTTCTCAGCATCCTCCTCCTGATCCTCTCTGACTGCTCTCATCTGTGTTATACATTAAAAAAATCATTTAAAAAAAAAGAACAATAAGCATGAATCCAAAATCCTTTCCCATCACCCCACTGGTCTAAATTCACATTATAAGAATATGAAGAATGTGTCTCTCTTATATTTAAAAAGGGCATTTATAATGTAGCTCCTCGTCCAACATTATTAGAATTTTATGAGCGCTATCAATAGGATCTGTCACTGTTTTACTATTACCATAGCATTCTTATAGAACGGAGCTTTTGCTGAATTTCCTTGAATTAATATTAACGTTAAATATGCATTATTTATTATGTCCTTATTATTCTATTTAGCATCAGAAGCTTAAACTGAGAGCCGGTAGCTGACATTGATGTAATGACACAGAAAGCGCTCTGAGAATAGAGTACTGTGCCGTTTCAGCCCCAGGGACCCTTTCTACAGTTCCCTCATATTTAATGCTTTGAGTTAAAGTTTAGAAAATTCCTTAGCTACGATGCTGTCAAAGAAATTCCACATTCCTAAAGACCACATGTCTCTGCCGAGGTCCAACAGTCCCATTCAATCATGAATATCAGGCCCCTAAACATTTTTCATCATTCGATCCATGAATTATTTCCAGAGAAATCAACTAAATGTGGAAACACATCCTTTCTCACGATGTAGCCACCTGATCTGGATCCAGACCAAAATATAATGGGTACTTTCCAGACCTCTGTCCGGTAGTTTTTGCATAATCCTGCTAACAGTCAGACACACAAACATAGAAAACACATAAACTCTTAGCCTGCCTGAAAAGGAGTGCTTAGGGGAGTCTATACCTCCATAGCCCATCTTGCCAATTTGAAGAAAGAGAGGTTTTGACGAATATTTGCTTATATCGTTTGTCAATATTGTGTGTAGCTGTGACTGAATATTTTAGAACAATAGAAGTTGAACATAATAATAGTGAACAGCAGAAACGTCCAGTCATGTGCCAGGTGGATGACTGATCAGGGAACACATTGACCTGGGTAGTCTGAGTTGATGGCTGTTTCCTTGCTACATGGCAGATGACCAGGGCCGGTCTTTCCTACTCGACATAGGCGGTTGCCTAGGGCGCCACTCAGAGGGGGGCGCCAAAAACTGCGCAGAGCAACAACAAATATTATATTAAATATTTTTTGCTAGGAAGAGGTTTTTGCGCCCCCGTCTATATGTGGTATGGCCAAAAATATTGTATTTAACTTTAACAGTAATTAAAGTAGTTTCATCAGAGAAATCAGTAAATGACCGCAGCACTCAGGTGGAACGTTTGGCACGGGAGCAGTTGCACCCCGTCCCGTCTCTTTGGGGGTAACGTCAGCCCACATGCCAGGTGCAGTCTGGATGAGGAACTGAATGTTCCGTGTCTTTATTGCTGCTGCATTCATCCTGTATTCTACAGGTTAGTAGCGGGTGAGCGTCACCTACGTTAGCTCCTAAAGCTTCGCTTGATCATCCCGGGTGTCATTGAGACATATTGATATCGTTTTGATCATCTACTTAGACTGGTAAAAACTCAGACACCCCGCTGTGCAGTGAGGGGAAACACTCGCACCACTAGGTGGGCGTGGGCTACATTCGCCTGTATAGGTGTTTATTTTACCTGCACATCGTCTTGCACGCGGGTCGCGATAGTATAATGTTTACCTCACACAGTGTGTAGTTCAGCTCCGACACACACAGACTCTGTAATTAAGTCATGTATTGTTATTATGCCTTATAAAGACCAGTTATAAGCTAATGTTCAATAGGTCTATATTGTAAATGTTTATATTTCCTTATGAGTGATAATGTATATTAAGATGTTTGGAGGAAATAGACACCATAATAATTGAATGTATGTTTTATGCACTTTAAATGCAGTTACATAGAGAAATGCTTGTACTTGAAATTGTGTTTAATTTGAATAAGATGCAGTCTGGACGAGGAACTGAAGGCTCCATGTCGTTATGGCTGCTGCATTCATGCTGTATTCTACAGATATGCTTTGTTGCTGTGGTATCAATTTTGGGACCCGTCACATATATCTCTAACCAATATTTTGATATTTAAAAAATAAATCAAAATTTAGGGTAAAATGAGGCAAAAATCGAGGTACGTACCTCCTTGGTGTTGTCAGAACATGCTAACACATTGAGGCTTATGGTTAGAGTGTGTGTGTCCAAGCAAATTCAAATTTTCTTTTTGGGGCGCCAGGAGTGAAGCTTGCTTGCCTAGAGCGCCAAATGTGCTAGGGCCGGCCCTGCAGATGACTGACTATACAACATGTAGAATATGATTGTTTACATTGACCTTTATTTTACCAGACATCTTCTTATATCCAACATTGTATTTGTGTTTAGGGGCAACCCTGTCTCCATGACAATGAGATTATCTTACCTGCTATTTGCCAACAGTTATTGTCATGACTGCACAATGTTGTTTACTGATGCTGTAAAAACTGTTTGAGTGACACAGTTTTTATATGCAATGAAAATATGCCTAATACCACAGTGACATTTGAGAGAATGAATTTTTCATGTTAAAATATAGTGTGTTGGAATCAACAGCTAAATGACACACAGTAGATCGCCCAGAGATATGTAACAAGGGTATGAACTGATAATGATATTTTGGCAATCATGTAAAAAAACTTCTGAGTGTGGTCAATACAGAATGCTTGTATGAGCTGACTGTAAATAGAAACAGGTGTATATTTTTGTTGAGTGCAAGGGTTGCGGGGATATTAAATATTATGCAGTAGAAAGTATTTACACCAAAAAGTTGTCTTTTGAGAAATAAACAGCACAAACACACAACTGGGAGCTGAAGTCAGTGTCTGATCCAACAGCACAAAACTGTGTCATCTCTGGAGAACCATTTTTGGAAACGAATGTAAACTTCAGCTGGATGCTCAGGAGCTGAGCGGGCTACACTTCTGGGACGAGCAGTGCTCCAGCAGTCTCCAGAGGCTGACTGCATCATGGACCCTCTGTGTACATCTGGGGACCAGCGTGGGGGGGGGGCTCAGTTTAAATATATCACTCTTTTCAGCCATCTAATCAAGGACTAATTAAGGACCAGGATCCTGAGAAGATGCAATGAGCCTCAATTAACAAGGTGATGGGATAGAAAACTAGCTGCGCCCCCCCCCCACCCGTGCCAAGAACCAGGATTGAGAGGCATCGACATGTTTGGCGATGAGCACCTCTCGTGCACAGAGCAGCTACACATCATGTGTGGAAAATGCCAGATTCCCATCTGGGATTATTTTGAGCAATATGGCATGAATTCAGAACAGTGCTTGGTGTTCTCCCATTCACGCAGCAGGAAACCACTTGGCAGTCCTTCACTCATTATGCATTTTAATATCACCAATACAAAATGAAATAAATGAACAAATAAACACTGCAATAAAATATAAATCTATAAAACTAATTAATTTACAACTCAATTACTGCATCATCTGTCCTCACAGGAGAGTAGTATCACGCTCAAATTTATAGAAACACCATAGAGGTTCCGTTTTTGTGTTACGATTTTTTGTTTGGTAACATTGTGAGAAAGGGTTAATGTACCTTTCCATTGATACCTCAGAGAAAAATTCATGGATCTTTATGACCAAAAAAATCTGACATTTATGAGTGAGTGCAACTTGGTGCAGACCCCAATCAAAATCTGGATCTATATATTTAAACGTGGTTTAATAGGGGACTGTTGGGCCTGGGTGGAGATATGTGACATTTTAGATTTAATTAATAATAAAACACAAAAATATCAACAAATACACATACAGAAAATATACTAAGAGGAAATAAGCACTCAGAAAAACCTCCATCCTATGGATCTAGGTCACCGATCCCTACAGGGCATCACCACAAGAGATCCTTGAGGTTCATTAAAAGTGAATACCGAGGCTCTAAAGCGATTCCTTATCCCCGAGGACTCAGGCAGACGACAACTCCAAGTACACAATGTCCAGGTGCCTCAGAACCCAAGTACGAAAGTAGAAGGACCTGGGAGCCTTCCAATGAAACCAATTTTTTTCACCAGCTCGTTTTTTAATTAAAGAAAGGCACAACTTTGACAAGTCGTTCAGAATGAGTGTAATGGGCGGGCAGGGCAGCTCGGGGGAGGTGGTGCCACCCTCTCATAGTGCCGCACAAAGTCGATTTCTGGGTGAACATTCTCTACAGAAACACTCAACACCGGCCTTATCATTCATGTGATTCTGATCAGGACATGAAAACTCTGGGTCATTTTGGAGTGCACCCACAAACTCCCTATTTGTCATTTTGTTTACGGTAGGTATAAGAGTGTGGGAGACAGGGAAACAGTTACAGGATGATGGATGGAGTGAGGACTTGTTAACAAGCAGCGATATTTTTCAAAAGCAATTACTGTGGCATCGAGATACTTTTTTTTGGACCATGACAAACAGTGTTTACGTGTCCGATCCCAAAGCATTTTGGTGATTAATTACTGGGCTGACAGTGATTTGTGTAGCTTGATTTTTATGTGATGATCACAGCACTTCCTCTTCTGAATGCCTTCTAAAGCAATATGCAGCACATAAATGCAAAGTCTGGCTGTGGGATGAATGTGCACATTACATCAGAGACGCTTCTGTCGTGAAGTAAAAAAGAAACCACATCATTGTGAAAGTGTTTACTCAGTTGTATTTGCCACAAACGGATTCTGCTCTCTGTGGTTCCTTTTTCCCGGCGGCTCAAGATCGAATCGGCCCCAGTGGCATAGCGACTAAAATGCATACGGCTGAGATGTGGACTGCACGTCATAATGAGGGACAAAACCTGCAGCGACATGCCACCGCGAGAGGATTTGATTACTGGGGAACGAGATAAAAAAGAAAGTGGCCGAGGCTGGTTAAAGTCGATGAGTAGCGTGGCAGAACCACTGAATGACAGGAGAGCTGATGGCTCAAATGAAGAGCTGACAGCGTCAGTGAACTGCCTGGCACTAAGTGCTGAGAGTAATTAGTGCTTATTAGGATCAGTGGAAGGCGAGCTGATGGCGTGCTGATGTGACGAACATAACTGGTGTTCCCCCCGCCTGAATTTGTGCGAAGCCTCATCTGCAAAATCTGTATATTTTGTCATATTCATGATGCGAACAACACTGTTGAATGGAAGTGATAATTTGATGCAGCAGCTACTTAGAGCTGCCACAAGAGGGGAAGCTCATTGGTTGAACTCATCACAACAGGGCCGCGCGCATCTGTAAGAATCAAACAGCTGCTCAGTCTTCATAAGAGACGAGGCATCGAGTCCTCGAATCACCTCGTGTTTATTTATCAGCTCCGACAACCCCTGCACCTGTGGCTCACACACACACACGCACACACACACACACAAGCACACACACACACACACACAGAACAACAGGAGCACAAGCCCCTTGGTTGGATTTTCAATATGGGATAATGAATGTAGAGAAAACTGAAGCCAAATGACTCATTTCCAGGGATATGAAATGTCGAAAAGGTCGCGCTCATTAGGTGCAGAAGAAAAGAGACAGAAAAGAGGAGAAAACAAGATGGAATCAGATGAATTTAAATTATAAGACGTTTACCGACTTCACATCGAGATACATGCCACCACGTCCGAAGCTACAGGGTGCAACCTCTCGAGGTTAAGGTGTGTCGCTCAGAGTCACCAGCCCATCCGACCAGGAGTAGCAATTATCGGGTGATAAGACTTTGTCACATTCTTATCCAAACTGAGCTGGTGTTGGTTCTGTGGAGCTCTGGAGTGCGAAGCCTGCTTCTCGAACAACGAGTCTGTGAGGATTACAGTGCTCTGTGTGCTCGCAACCATGCAGCAGAGGTCAGAGAAAGATCCAAACGCTGCCAGGCATTTGGAAACTCTGAATTTTAAATGAAACTTTCTCCAACAGTCTATTGTAAACAATATTTGTCAAGACCATTTTTTAAATAAAGGCTTGCACTTTCCCCCGCGTCCATTTTCGAGAAAAGCCCGACATGTTTTTGTCCACGAGCTGGGACTAATTAATAAAAGCAGCCGAGACAGGCACACATCTCAGTGTCAGTTTTTCCGGGGTTTATAATTATTAGCCGGAGGACACGATTATGCCGGCGAAAGGATTTTTTTTTCATGAAAGGAAGCTACAGTAAATGTTAGGCGTGCTGTGAGTGCAGACAGTGTGGAAATGGCACATTGTGCTTGATTCATTCCGCCACTTCTGCTCCGTCACATCTTTTAAAAGGTAAGGATGGAATAAGTTGTAATATCGATGTAAAAGCTCATGTTTTACGCCGGTGGTAGATTCTCATATACTGAGGTTATACATTAAACAAGTCAAGGAAGAGTTTAAAGAAACTATCTTGGCAGGAGGGATTGATGATATAGGCAGAAACGTAGAAGATTTCCCCCCCCCCAAATCTTAAATAACTGCAGATGCTCAAACTCTCTCGCTTCGTGGCTCACAAGCTGAGCTGGCCGACACCTCTCTCTCTCTCTCGCTCTCTTTCTCCTCTTCCATGGGAGCTCACAGCTAATCAAGTTTATTTCCGCCTCCAGTTATAATTACAGTCTCAAAGGCCTTTGCAACAAAACAATAAATGAAAAGGACAAATGAAAATGCCAACCCCCAACCTTAGACCCCCAGCGAGAACAAGGGGAGAAGCCTTCCGTGGAAATTGTGGCATTGTTTATTACAACAGATAAAACATTTTTTCCTTTTAGTTCGTTTTGTCCCTTCTTAATAATAGTAATAACTTGTTAATAACCTTGTTAATAACGTAACAAGGTTACAAAGCACTTCAGAAAATCTATGGCCAATAATTAATGAACTAAAGCAAAAAGTTATTCAATTCAATTCAATCTTAAACGTCAAATAACTTGACCCCGATTCGGATCAGTAACAGCATCGGTTGCAGCAGAACAGTTGGCAGCACGGAACACAGCAATGTGTGCTGGTAAATATCTGTGTATGTTGGGGGTCACAAGCTCTGGCTCTTTTATTTTGGGGGGGGGTCAGAGGCTGAGAAGTTTGGGAACCCATGCACTAAATTATACCTATGGGAATAGGTCTTATATGTTGGAAGGATATCTTCAACATCAAAGGGTTTGGCTGCAGAAGCTGCTCATGTATTACTCATGATGACCGCTAAGCGTTTGTTTGGTTTGCAGTCGTCTGACGGCACGAGCTTCAGGCACGTTAACATGACTACGACTGTCTATCCTACAAATACTGCACGTTACATATTAGCAGTGATGTAAGGTCAGTTGCTACTTTCAGCACTTCTGCAACATGTTCAAAATGATAATATGTAAAGAAGAATTGAAGAGGACATTGGTCAGATCTTAAGAATTATGCACTCAGCATGCTTGCGTCCTGCAGTCACACTGAGGGAGGTAGCTTTTATTTGAGATTTGCGTGCATGTCTCAGAACCATTCAGTCAAATAAATCACGTGAGTAACATATGTGTTATCTAAGACCTCTTATTCACCCAAAATTCTTTAAATCCACAAAAAAAAGGGGATTTAAGCCCTTCTCGTTGCCATTAGTGGATTTTTCTGTTCTGTTTCGTTCTGCTTGAGTCATCTTCCACAAAACAAACTCTGCGGAAACAGAGTTATCTCCAATCGCTGTCCAGGGTTGCATCTTTGCGAGATACGAAAAGCTAAATGCTGTTGCACGTTATTTCCGAGACGTTCAAAGTGTCTGGCTACCTACTTGCCTGAAAGTTCAATGCACATCATAAAGTCAAGCAGAAAAACAGCAGCGTCAGCATCCAGGCCGATAAAAACCTGTCTACTGCAAAGTCATTTGACCAGGGAGTGAATGCTGATTGGATCCATTCCCATTGCAGAAATGACAGATAGTTAGTGGATGTCGTTCGCCAAGAGAGCTCGGCCAATGACATGTCAGCCAGTGATATCAGCTGATTTCTCCTTATCCTCTAGTCTAGTTGATAGGTGTGAATATTAGAAGTAGTCCACGGCAAACAGAGAGAGCACTTCCTAAACAGGAATAGAAGGATTTTCAACCTGATTCAACAATATCAGAAACATGAATATGGACATTGACATTATTTTACCCATTGTGACGTCCTATTTCAGAGGCATGACATCAGAACAATGGAATCTTTCCAAAGCAGGCAAACCTGATGTGGCCACAACAATCATACTGGGAGAGAAACTTCTGGAAATTGTCTTTTTAGTGACACAATCCACCCTAAAGGGTCATGTGAGCACCGCTGGGCGTGTGTCTCTGAATGGTGTGATTTGCTCTTTGGGCAACTCACTTCCTCAGATTTTTGCTCGGGCTCTTAACGTTCCAGATGAGGTCAATCTGGTCAGCTCAGAGAAGTTGACAAGGTTGATCGCTAAAGAGATTGCAGAGTGTGTCAACTTTGTCCTTTCCATGAGTGTGGACAGTATGAAGGCAACTATTCCTCGTGTCACACCTCCAAAACAACTCCAATGTATGATTCAACAGGCCCGCAAAATGATCAGAGGACTCATGAGGTCTGCAACATCCCAAGCTGTCCAGGAGATCATTGGGGATGAGGTCTCTCAATTCACCGAAACTTCTTCTGATGAAATTTCCGACTATGATAATGAGCAGTTGGAATCTGGCTCCACTCTGGAGATTAAGAATGTTGCAGATGATGCTGCTGAGGGGATTGTGGAGGAAATCATGACGCAAAACCAGGTTGATCTAGAAACAGTCCAAGCTGTGTCAGAGGGCCCAATGGGTTGGGCCAGTCCGCCTTCGGCAGATAGTCAGGGGTCTGGCTCAGAAAGCGAGGTGACCACTTCTGAATTCGAGGAAGAATACAGCGAAGAGCAAGAGCCAACAGAGGACAGAGGGAAATTACTCATAAAGATAATTGTTATGAAGCTGGTTTCGAGGATCTTTGATAAAGCAAAGGTGTTGAACACTCTCAGATCACGAAACACCATCATTGAGCGTCTGTTAGAAAACATATGGGTCGAAATCCAGCATGAATATTTTGATGAAACGCCTTGACAAAGTCATTTTCAAGAAAATCTCCATAAAGTGGCAGGGTGCTGAAAGTTTGCTTTTGGAATTTGAGATGAAAGACCCAGCACTGGAAGAATATATTGTATCTTCCTTCAAAGATCTGCTGTTGTCTGCAAGTTCCTGTGGATTTTTCGCCCTTTTTTGCTTCTGGTAATTAAAAATAAAATAAACATTTGACTCAGATTGGCTGATCTCATTGTTGTAACTTCTTATTTCTGAAAGAACAAGTAAAGATAAAATAGGACAACGCTCTCAAATTGTATAAAAACCAAATGGCTGCTCACCATCACCTCCTCAGGCTTTCAGAAGTATTTCCAATCCACCAATCTGTTTTTTAACATTACGAAGCTGCAGTTCTCCAAAAAAGTGGAAGTTCAATGCTCTGTGAAGTTATTGAAGTCTGCTACTCATCAGTTGTGATGAAACCTAGCTGTAGCTCCTTTTGTTGTCAAATTGATGAAGTTGGTTTCTTAATGAAAACAAAGTTTAAGTGGGAGGACCAAAGAAAACAGAAACTTCTGGCAGTGTGCCTTCTGAATCAGGCTTTACACTGAATCCAAAGTGCAACAAACTCAAGGCAGCAATTTTTCAAATGCAACAAATTGATTCAAATTTAAGGTGAAATTCCAACTCATAGGCCACTTGTGTCAGGTGGATCTAATCCCACTGCATTTGCTCTTGCACAGTGAAGAGGAGAGAACAGAAGCAGGTCAGGGACTGCTCCCTGCTCTACACACTAACACACTAACACACCTGGGAGTTGGCACAGTGCATGCACAGTCTTGTAGTTATTTGCTGCTGCATGAGCAGGGGTTAGAGGTGACTTGCATAAGGGCACCTTGAGCATGTCCGGAGATGTCTCAGATTATCTCTCCCCCCCTGCTCATTTCTCTGATGAGACCACCCCAAGGTCACAGAAGGGAGGGGGGGAGAAAAAAGATCTGCTTCCCATTTCCTCCTCCTGCAGTGACTCACATGAGACTGCTTTATCACTGTCAATAGCAGCTCACGGGGGCTTGGCATCGCTTGTCAGCCGTGCTGGGACCTTGGGCACCTGCGTCAGTGTGCCCAGAGCCCCCCTGCTGAAGAAGTGGGCCCACTCGCTGCTGATGCTGCCTGGGAGGCTGCTGTGTGCAATAACGCACAAGGAAGAAGAGGAGGAGGAGGAGGAGGAGGAATAAGAGGGGGTGAAGAGTCCCTTCCAGCTGTCGAGAGCATCACTGACAAGCTGCTCGGTCGTCCCCGAAAAACGTGCGCGCGTGTGTGACAGATCACCGCTTCCCGAAACCAGCCCTCGGGTTCAGGGTTTGCCGCTCCTGGCCAGCGCCAATCTGAGGTGGGTATAAGGAGGGGGGCGGGAAGGTTAGTTTGAAGAGGGCAGAGCTTTTACGAGAGGACGCAAATCCCCCCCTCTCTCTTATATTATTTCACCGCTGGTGAGGAAAAAGAGAAAAGAAAAAAAAACCAGTGGAGAATAAGAGCTGAGGGAGAAATCAGTCGGACCCATCGTCAGAAGCTCATTAACTCGGGGAGAAGAGGAGGAGAGAGGAGGAAGAACACGCCGCCGATACACTGCTGCTGGTGAGAGGATGCTTATTCTAAACATGCTTGTCATTAACCTGCGCTTTGTGTGCGCGTGTGTTCCGTGTGACGCGCGGAGGGTTTGCCAGGTTTTACGCACATGTCCGCGGCATGGGCATGGTTCGCGAATGCGCGCAGTGGCACCGTTTCATGCACATGCAACAACTGCTGCTTGTGTACCGCAGTGTAATTGATGGTTTAACAGGTCTCCCCCCTGTATGCTGCTGCTGCTGCTGCTGCTGCCGCTGCTGAGGATGCGGTGCTGCGCGTCGTTCCCACACTGGCGTCTGGAATGATGATAAAATAAAATAAAGAAAAAGACTTCGCTGGGGAATTAAGTAGTGTTTTCTTTTCTTTCTTCTTCTTTTCTGTTATTGTGGGGATGCGGTTCAGGCATTCTCGCTGTTGAATGGCTTTTGACTTGACTTGTGTGGACTGGTGGACACAAGGCGACACAATGCGACACACGGCGGCGGCTCCACATGGAAATTGTTACTTTCCCGTTAATGGGCAATTAGAGGACGGCGCGCGTCGTGCGTCCTGCACCGGGTTTTTCTGTCTTTCAAATTCCTGCCTCCTGCTCCCCTGACCCTGGATCAGTGGCCGTTCTGTCAGAAAGAAAAAAACAACAAAAAAACATCCGCAACCAGTGACAGAGGCTAACTTAACCTTGGAACAAAGCCCCCCACACCACCACCCGAGCAGCGCAAGGGTCTGGCAGCTGTCTGTGCCCACCACCCCAGTGCACAGCACACCAACACTGACAGGGAAATTCATACCGGTGTCCTGTTTGTCTTAGAACATTAGAGACTTAACTTGAGAGCAGAGGGGGAACAACACACATGTATATAGAATGTTAATTTATCTTAATGGTTAAAACTAACTAGGTGTGAGAGACACAATCCTGCCTCATTAAAAACGCCAAATTCTCTCTCTCTCTCTCTCTCTCTCTCTCTCTCTCTCTCTCTCTCTCTCTCTCTCTCTCTCTCTCTCTCTCTCTCTCTCTCTCTCTCTCTCTCTCTCTCTCAGCTTATCCCTCTCCCGCATAATCTCCTCACCCCAGCTCTCAGCCACCGACTACATTTACCATTATTCAAACTATTGACTATTTTCCGAATGAGACATTATTTTGTTTATAGTGTTTACAGAACGGCAGCCATGGTGATGGTTCGTCCTGATGTCTCACAGCAAGATGTTCCCTGCTTCTCATCCAAGTTTAGCCAAGGTCTTTCTGTTTGCTTGGGTTTTCTCTGGGTACTGAATGGACCGTAGGAGTGAATGTCACGGTTGTTTGTCTCTGTTGGCTCTGTGGGATACGGTGGACACCTGTCCAGTGTGTACTCCGCCTCTCACCCATAGTCAGCTGGGTTTGCTGCCCCAGCTCCCCCACTACAACCCTATAAGTTGGATAAACAGTGTAGATAATGAATGGTAAGCATGATTACATGAGTGGATAATATAGAATATCCCATTCATATTCCTGTTCACATGTTTCACAGCATGGTCTGATTATGGCCCAACATTAGGTACAATATGTCCAACATTCCAACGACCTTCTTGTAAATGTCACAAATGCAACGTTAGCACACATCCAAACCCTTCATAATATCCATTTCCCATCAAAAGCTTAGCATAACTATGGTTTCTCCCTCACTCAAGAAGTGTGACTTCTTCATAGCACCATCCCCTGCACAGGCATCATCAAGCAGTTGATGGCTGCTATATGTCGATGTTGCAAAATACAGTGAAAACTCCAATAGGACGTTATAATGCAATTAAGACGTATACAAATCTACATAATGATATTAAGTTCAGAAGACTTTTTCTAATAATTTGATCATAGCTTATGCCCTTATTCAGGTTAAGGTCTTCAGAAAATGCAGTGGCAATCATGTAAGCGCAGTCATTGACTCTTCACAGTAGTGTGTCAATGGCCTCGTAAGATTTCGCCCAACATCCAATGTGTGAAGGGAAGGCCTCTTTATCATCACACCCAAACAGATTAAATAATTCAAATAACATCAAACCCTCTGCAAGGGCTCATGCAACTGTCTTCTTAAAAAACTGTGGAGTCGTATCAACAGAAACCACATGAGCACGACCCACTCAGAATTACTACTGCATTGTTGTTTTCGTTGTTTTTTTGGCACATGAATGCAACAAATGGTTTTAGCCGTGGAGAAAGGATTGACTGGAGTCCCCTGACTGACTGACTAAGCACCTATATGCTCTTCAAGGTGATTTGAATGATGCATGTGTGTGGGAAGCGCAGTGATTGGTGGCCCTTCTCCAGGCAAGATGCACGTAACAAACAATCCTGCCGGTTCTGCATATTTTAAAAAGTACTAAGTACTGAAAAATGTGTGCACACAGGCTTGACACGCAGATATTTCACATGAGAAGGAGCAATGATGTAGTGGTTATATGCTTAATCTTTTTCCTGCTTCCCAAGCAGCCGATGTCAGAGGCCATGGTCTGGGTTTAATTACTGGCCATCATCCAGGTCAAGGTTAAAAGCTGTCATTCACTCGGAGGATCATTTTCCAACCTCTGCTCCATCCATTGCCGGCCAGTTGCCACATTAGCCGGAGACCTTTTCCTCCACATCACATATTTCAGTTTTTTGACCGCACCTCACATTTGATGTAATGCAGAGTCATCTGTGGCTCCTCGCAGCCTAGCCCCCCCACCCCTCAAGCCATCTCTCAGTCTGTGCTCTACACGCTTCATAATGCAACGACTCCCCAGACTCATGAGTGTGACCACAAGTAAATGACTTTTCCCAGCCAGTTTCTTCATCTGTCGAGACATACGGAGCAGTGAGCCCCCCCCAGTCTCACAGTAAATGGCTGCATGGTGGAAGGGAAGCCACATCAAACTTATCGGGGATGTGTCAGGGAGAGCAGATTTGGTTTGAAGGAGAAGGTGTTATCTTTTTTACCGGGGAGGTACATTATAGATACGCCGTGCTCCTGCATCTGAAGTGGCGTGATTAGAGGATCTGTTTGTAATTGCTAATCTTCGGGTTCTGCATGCGAACGCAGGCAAATTGAGCGCACGGCGGAGAAGACAGAGGCAGATTGTTGCAGGGATTAGCATTTCTATATACTGTTCCTCCAGGCACAGTATAAGGGATGATGCAGTAAAAAGCAAAGTATCTCAAAATTATTTGAAAAGGCACAGGAGGGATATCTTCCAGAGGACTAGGGGAAAGCCCACATTAATGTATGCATCATGCTTTGGAAACTAATCAGTAAACACACACACACACACACACACACACACACACACACAGTGAGAAGCTTGTTTTCGAGATGTCAATGTGTGCTGAGATCAGCCACACAGCTCAAGTGGAGACGGGACCACGGCATAGAGCGACTGGCTGATGCTGATAATGATACCAGCTGACGGGTGGTAAAACCACGAGAGCCCTCTAAGTATGTTGGACAACTGCGATCATGTCAGTCAGGACCAAGAAGCTCTGAGGGGAAATTTAACAGCTCGGCTCCTCACGGGCAAAGATGATGAGAAGCAGGAACAAAGCAGGACAATGAGGAGGCTGCGTTAATACAGTCAGGGGAGAGATGCAGACACACGAACACCTCACTGCTCCAGCACAACCCAACATCATTTGCAGGGAAGCAGTTGAATATTTTAAGGTTCGCGGAGGACTTCTGCATTTCTCTGAATCTCTCAACATAGACTCACTGCCTGCTAGAATTTCACTTACCTACTTCATTACCTCATTATTTCCCCATTTATGTGCAGGAGAGGAGAAAGATGAATCACTGAAGCTCCATTCACACAAGAATAATGTTTCCTCTAAACACCCACTGATTTATGATCCTTTATGTCACTGGTCCTGAGCCTTTACACCTTTTCTGCCAAATCTGTGATTTGAGGGAAACAAATCCTCAAGCCGACGACTTGCATTACTGATGCTGGCAGAGACAGAGGAGTCGTGACTACAATGTTCCCGTGGAAATGTACATCCCCGTCATTTAGGGACTAGAATCCGCTTGCCAAGGCTGCATGACACGTTTTCAACAAGTACATTAGGAGCACAGAAAATCATCGACTATTGTTTGATGAACGACCACGAGAGCCTGTGCAACAGTTGCATGGTTACCACGTTCGCATTGTTCACGGTAGATAATCGGTCAGATACAATTTGTCGTTTTAAAATATAATTTTGTATTATACTTCAGTGGCTGAACAAAAAATACATTTTCAGGTCGAGAATTTATTTGTTTGTGGAACAATGTTTTGGTTTAATCAGCTTTTCTCCATATTAATCCATGAACTGTTCCATTATCACGACTGATTTTCACCTTCTGTATCTCACTCTATGTTTGTGCAACGTAGGAAGGAAAATAGCAGGAAACCGCTGTTACAGATTCACATTGTAAAAACGAAAACAAATATCAGATATTTGAATGAAGCTTTTCAGATTGGAGCAACTAGAACCGGCATTTGTGTTGTAATTAATTTCTCTGTATTGTATTGTATATAAGTGCAGCTTGCTTTTTGCTTGGTCTCTGTTTATGGTGGTTGCAGTTTTCTTTCTGAAACTGTTAAAGTGACCTGCAGTAGTTCAGTCAAGGCAAGTAAAGACCTGCTGCAGGACTCGGTCCACAGACAGTCAGAAAGGCATTCACACATGGGTGACTAAAGGTCGTCCAATGCCAGCTTGATCTCTCTTATTTTCACCCACTCTCCTGAACCCCATGTCTGTCTGTGCTGTGAACTTTAAAGGTGACAGGTTAGTTAAACCTGATAGTCAAAATCTCTCAAGTGCCAGAAGGGTCCAGGAGCCTCTGGAGCGACAATAATAGAGAGGTAGAATGACTGTAGGTCCTCAGAAACCCCTGATGTACAATCAAGACCTGCAATGGTTTTGACTATGGAAGATAAACGCTGCATTTAAAACTGCAATAACCTTCTTAAATCAGTCCAATCATGCATTAATGTGATGGACTGGCACTGAAAAGGAATTAAAGCATTAAATATATTGCACGTTTGATCGAAGCTGGCAGAAGACTAAAAGGTGTTTTAAAGTCAGAGACAGCGAGCAGTCCGATTTTGTGCCTGGTCCAGATTAGTTGAGAAATGTTGCTGGCAAAGACAGTGGGTAATTATTTTTTGAAGAGAGGTTGTGTGGCACAAATTGCAGTTGTGTGTGCTGCTGTGACGTGCTTCTGGTGTTTGTGATCCAAGAGGCACAGACAGTTAGATGATTAAACCTTTACATGGCTGCCAACCTCCTCTACATGGTGCCTGATGTTGATATGGAGAGAGGTGCCGAGTGGTTTCTGGGATTTTTAAAATGATAGAAAAGCATTAATTGTCTTAGAAAATTTTGTCTATGGACCTGTGTCACCATTATCCCGAGGGTGTCGCAATCTCGGACACCAATTATTTTTCACTGCATCGACAAGGAAACTTGTCTCGTGGACTGCATGATATTACCAATCAGTATCAGGGGCTCAGGAGCACGTATGTTTCTCTGGTTCTTTTGCAGCAGCCTGGTGTTCACTACACAATATTTAATCAAGAAAAACAATGCACATGTGATTCTCTGTTTGCAGCCCGCAATTAATTTTTTCAAAATTAATTTGCAGTCCTGACATATTCCCATACCGAGCGGCCATCTGCTCCCATCAAAGTGCAGAATCATAAAAACTAAACAATCCACACCAGCATGGAGAGAGCATCGACCCAATCTGACAATGCACGTGTACGTAGATGGCGCTCCTTGAGTTTGTGCTGTTGCCTGATTTGGCTTCCTTTCATCCATTAAAGGGATAGTTCACCGACAAATGAAAATCCACTCATCATCTACTCACCACTATGCTGATAGAGGGGTGGGTGAAAGTGTTCGAGTCCACAAAACACTTCTGGAGTCTCAGAAGTAAACTTTGAACCAGCCCAATCCGATACAATTGAAGTAAATGGTGGCCGAGACTTCAGAGGTAATAAAACACAGAGACAACATAACATGCCTCCATACTGCTCATGTGCTACATGTTGTTTTTTTGTGTTGTTTTATTACGTCTGAAGTGAAGTTCCCCATTGCCTTCATATGTATCAGATGCACTTTCTACAAAGTTTACTTCTAAGACTCCAAAAGTGTTTTGTGGACTCTAACACTTCACCCAACCCTCCACCGGCATAGTGGCGGGTAGAATATGAGTGCATCTCCATTTTTTTGGTGAACTATCCCTTTAAGATATTTGATCTCACTGGGGAAAGCAGTGGCCTTAAGATAACACAGCTTTGATCATTTAAACATCCTAGTGTGAAGGGTTTTTTGTGGCATCTTGCAGTGACACGGCAACTGCAATCATAGACTGTATACAAAGATGGACAACATGCCTCCACCTCCCTCTATGCAGAGATAAAGCCATATTCCGGAAGACGCCATTTGGAGTCAGAGACTGCACAGACACGTTCAGGGGATGCAGGGTTGCGGAGCCGTCACGTCGTCCATCTTTATGCACAGTGTCTGGTTGCAACTAACTGAATATCCCTCCACTCATCCTTCTCCTTCCAAGTGGAGTAAAGAATGAAAAATGGCAGTGGTGCAACTTGGCAGATTTCCGTGGAAGAGGGCTCACGATGTAGCTGTAAAAAGCTCATTAAAAGCAAATGAAAGCATAACAATTCTTAGTGTCAGGTGATTATACAATAATGAAAACATAACTGTGAATATTATATATCTCATTTCAGCAAATACATCTCCCTCAGTTCTGCACACTGGATCTTTCTAAGTGGACTTTCTCAGAATAAATTACCAAACACTCATGAGTCCCAGGTTCTCGCTTTTATTTCTCATATATGATAATAAATGGAAAACGTTCCGGTCGAGGACTGTTAACCCGAAAAACAAGCAATTTGAGGATGTCACCTTGGGATTTAGGAAATTATGACGCATATTCTTCTGTATTTTTCTGACGTATTTAGGACTGAACAATTAATCAGGAGAATACTCAGCAGATAAAAACCTAATAGAAGTAATAAAGTAAGAAGGTTATAAAAGTTTGCAGCAGCTCGAGTGGACCATAAAGTCAGATCCTACCTTTTAGAGTGGGTTCAGGTTCAAGCCACGTAAAAAGAGACTTCATCACAATGTCAAGCAGTCAGTTTTATGACAGTCTATGCAAAGGACTGTAATATTTCTATTTTAATTCAAAGTATTCAAAGCAGACACCATACGTCTCAGCCTCATCTTTATGCCATCCTCTAATATGGTGTAGGTTTGATGATATCTGTGGAAGTATTAGTTTTTAAATGCATAAGAGGTCGTCATAGTTTAAATGATCAGATAAATAGTTCAACGATCAGATCGTCTGCATTTAGCACAGTAAATCTGTGAGTCAAGGTTCTGATGACTGACTAACCTAAATGCCTCAATAAACAGAAGAATCCATGGAAATAACGAATCCAAAACCCTGAGCTCAGACATGGCAGCAGGGATGGAAAAATAAACAGAGATGATAAAAAAAAAGAAGGTCTTAATTCCGTGGTCAGTGTGCTGGAGGCTCACTCATAAGCTCAGCACAGAAACGGCATGGTCACCGTTCAGCTTTAACCTTGACATGGAAACTGTCTGGAGGCTCCTGTCCTGTGTGAGGATTTGGGGCCGGTCCGGGTCAATCTATGAGAACATAAACATTAGCAGCTCTTGAAATCGATGAGGAAACAGTGAGAGGTGAGAAGATGCCAAAGGAGGAAAGGCGTGATCCTCACTCGCTGCTTTCAAAGCCTCACTGCAGCATTTTCCAGCGGTGCTGCGTGCTCACACTGTAACAGTGTAGGCTGTCGTCATTGTAAGCGTTTCAAAAAAGAATGTCGGGGCTTCTGGAGATAATGTTTTGATGTAAGGTTTATAATAGGGATAACATGGTCAGGGATAGGTTAAAACACAGCAGTCTGGTAAGGTGCTATGGGGGTTAAAAAAATGCATATGTAAATTCCTTAAAATTATTCTTTAAACGGCAAAATCTGGTCAAAGGGTGGGAAATTTAAGCAATGTGAAATGTTGAAAATGTTGAAGTAGCCCACAACTCAGGTTGGGCAGAGGAGCATTGATTTTTACATCCACCAAGGAGGTAATACATGTTTTAGTTTGTCTGTCTGCTAGATGGAAGAATTACTCAAAAACTACTGGATGGATTACCAGGAAACTTGGTGGAAGGATGTGTTATGAGTCAGGAGGGAGGAACCTATAACATTTTGGGTGTGGATCAAAATGAATGGGCAGTTTCTTTCTCTGCAGCGTTTATAACAAATGAGTTCAATCTATGGCGGTTGCGGGGGGTGCTCGTGCATCACTCTCACTAAAGAGTAAAAGACAAGTTCTCGTGTGAGAGAGAAAAAACTGCATTGCATGTCACAGGTAGATGTTTATTGATGCTATGTAGTTTCCTGCATCAAAAATACAAACTACACACGAGCATCAGTTTTTTAAATGCACTAAAAATACCAGAATAAGACCTTTAGCGCAGCCATGGGGCCAACTTGTGAATTCTGATCCAAGGTAATCCTTAATGGGGCTACACTTAAACTCTCTTACAGGCCCAGATGTATTCTGCACACAAATATCATTCCTGTCAGAGCCGTATCACTCTGATCTTGTATCTGCTCGAGAGTGCATGCTCATAATGGTCTTACAAAGCAAAAACAAAACTGATCTTTGAGTCTGTAACTGAGTAATTTTGAGGTACACAAATGCACAAAAATCTATTGAAGTCACAAATAGCAGTCGGACAAGAGGCAGGACGAACGTACACGTTTGGCAATCAGCAGGGATGGCACCCTGATGTCGCTGAGCTGGACAGCCAGACCTTGGTTTTGCCTTGATGCATATCCATGAACATCACAGACACACGAGCGGACAAGTCTGTCGCGCGCTGACACCCACCTTGAACAAGTTTGACTGCATGCCAAGAATGTGAACACACTTATCTGGGAGGACAGGATGACTTGCAGCAGTGGCTGTCCCCCCTGTCACAGGTTAACATGGCCTTTTCCAGTTCTCCTTCAGACGGACAGAAACTCGATAATGTGATGCGTTTCTGTGACACACAATTCTGTTGTGTAAAGTCTCAACAAATAATTATAACAAGGAGAGTTTTCAACCATATTTCAGGCTAGGATTCAACCATTGCTTCCTGCGTCGAGTGGGACACTTACCAGCCACTTTCCAAAAGGTGGCAATAACTGCTCTCTATGTCAGGCCAACCTTGGAGCCCATTGGCTACTGTCTAATGAATTATTAGCCTTTTGGGTAGGGCTGGGCAATTAACCCCAAATTTATCAAAACCGACATTTATAACCTCTAACCGACCTCATTTTGTTCATGTCGGTTAATTTGGTTAATATCTTCCCCAAAGGGTGAATTCAGGAACTATGATGTTTCCGCTGTATCACCCTGCTGCATGTCCTCCCTCCTCACTCCCCCACTGACCTGCACTCACATTACACATTCATAATAAACACCAACACTAATCAGAGTTTATTAGGACACGTAGGCTACAGGACTTGAAGTTATTTTGTTTGACGAATCACGTGTTTAAACAGAGGAGAGGAGTTCCTCTTGCAGATTAGGATGCAGCAGTTGTTTTAACTTCATTGTTGGAGAAGAGGAGACCAGCCCCCCCCAGTAATGTTTTTACTTTTCTAGTAACTGTGTACTGGCCTCGTTAAAATTCACTGGAATACCAATCTTAATCATGATAAAAGAAAATTCAAATATGGAGTTATTTTTCTCCAACCTTTTTTTTAATGTGTTTACTCCTAGTTTCAGTGTTACAAACTTGATTTTAGTTGTTTTTTTATTTTACCAATAAGGCACGCACACACATACACACACATACACACACACATCACACACACACACACACACACACACACACACACACACACACACACACACCACACACTTCAAAGTGAAACGAGTAGGCCCTGTTTAGTGTTTTGTATGAGTAACGCTCAGGGTTTTTGAGAAGGAAGTTTGCCAGTTTTCAATAATGGATGAGGAAAGAAATTCAAATTTGGTGAGAAACTGTTGTTGGAGTTTTGAAGAAGGTGCATGAAAATAAATTGTTTGTACCGTTGGCAATACTTGCCATTATTCTTCAGAATCACAGAAACTATTTATCAGTTTGCCAGAAAAGCTCTTTTCTTTTACAATCTCACCCGTATTGACTGTATCCACTGAAGCAGGAGTAAGAGTGTGAGTCTTTCCATTGTATTAAAACAGTGCCAACAGTTATTGGACAGGACAAGGGCACTCTGTTTATAATCATCAATACCTTTCAAAGGGCGTTTGCATTTATCAAGTGCCACACAGCGAACAAAAATAAGTTTTACATACAGATCAAAGATACTTTGAACAAATGAATCCACAATGTGTAAGAATCAATCATAAATAAGTACAAATAGCTGAAATACCTTTTTTTTCAAATAATTTCCTTGTAAACACATATGTCATGTTGGATTATCCATCTCGTCGAATCTTTTCAGACCAGCAGTGCCTGGCATCTGTTAAGTCTGACAGTGATTGTGTTTTTTCAAGTCGATAAGCATCTTGTCTGAAGACACTGCTGACAGAAATAGATTCACAGTCCCCCGAGCTTGTTTAAAAACTAGTTTGTCACTTATCTTACACATCTATTGTTGAGATTGAAGACAGGCTTGAATGATGTAACGCAGACGTGTCAGTGGTGTGACGATGAGTGTGGTGAGTCTGATCTGTGCTCTGCTGACTGTGATGGAACACTGAGTCCTTGGCAGATGCCGCCAGGTGTGGGAGTCAGCGGCTGAATTCAGTTATCGCTTTCACTTATAAATGCCCTTTAGAAAGCCCAGGATTCTACATATTGTAGCCCTGCACGTCATGTGCTTATCCCTGTGTTTCCCATTAAATATCTTGCCTGCCATATTCACAGTTTCATAATAAACCAAAAACACTTAAACACCTTCTTATGATAATAATAACACGATAAAAGAGATCTTTAAATAGGTGTGTGCAGTGCTATATGTCATGTGGTTCATAATCCATGCTCAAGCAGATAATCAGACTTCATAGTTTCAATTTAAGCTGTGCCATGCATCACAGTTCTTTCCCTCACGCTAGAACTCACACTTTGGTCTGTCTACCTGGGATGGAACTTTGTTTGTGTGCACTCCTGTTACTGAATTAGATTAAATAGATTATGTATACTCTAAATTATCCATATTATATGAAAACCAAGTATTTATTATCACTGATGCAGTCTAGTTTGTCATAGTCACACCTCTGACTGCAAAGAATGTAAATAGTGTGAGGCTGCCCAGATTAGAAACCAGAGAAACCCTTATCAGTGTGTGGTTGTGTCAGATTGCAGAAGCACTGGAGCTTATTGGCCCCACACTCCAGTGGTAGCTTGAAACAGAGTGGCATGAATGCAGCTTAACTGAATCCTGCTCAGCCCAGCTGCAGTCAGTCACACTTGTTGTAGTTGTGTTCATCACAGTCTCTGCCCAACCAGCAAACTCCACCAGAGTGATACGTTTCTGCACCAGCAGTCAAAGCTGCTTTGATCACCAGAATCACTCTCACCAGTGTGTCAGCCTGTGCAGCAGCAGCAGCCGCAGCCCACACAGAGCACACACAATCACGCTCGTCACAGATACTCTGTCACACTCACATGACGCAGCCGTGGTCCAGGCAGCCGGCTGCATCTCTGTCCGCCGCGATTGGCCATAGCTGCAGCCAGAGTCGCGCTCGCCCTCGCTGCGTTCAGCATCGCTGTCGCCAGAGACGTGCTTACCTCAGCCACAATCCGTCATGCTCACTGGAGTGCTGCACAGCCTGAGCAGCTGGCTCGGTACGCTGCATGAGACCACGCAGCCATAGTTGGAGCCACACTTGCCAGAGGCGCCCTCACAGCTGCCATCATTCACACTAAGTGGGATCTTACTGGCCCCACAAAGAGCCCCAGTAAACATCTCATCCACAAAGACTCACAGCAGGACCCAAAGCTGATCACAGGCCTGTTCAAAGTCACACTCACCTCATCCCAGTGGAAGGAAAGTGATTATTATCGAGGCTGAGGAAAAGATATCTAAGAACGGTGGGGGATAATGGAAAAGCTATGAATTTATTTACGTGCATGTACTGACATTCACAGATAACAATTTGAATATATCTTCTATCATCTGCGTGGTGTAATGAGAGGGTAATGAAATTTGATGTGCGTCTCTGGATTTGTGGGATCCACATTTGCAGCGTAAGGTCTTCTGCACAGTACCTGCTCTTGAGATAAGATTAGATTTTTCTTGGAAGCTTAATGTATTTCCAGGCAAGACCACCACCGTTGCCTGTGGGCCAGCACACCGACATATCTGGCTGAGTGTTGATAAGTTAAAATGTGAATTACCTGTTTGAAATTCAGTCAAATGATATGTTTGATATACAGACATCTATGATAACATCTATGACAGTGAAACACCCGCATTTTAAGCTGATTCGCTGTATTTCAATGAATTTCAATGAATTTCATTCCAATGTCCAAATAGATCCCATTTTTGGCCTGTATTAAAAAACTGAAAACATGCTGTGTTTTTCACCCTTACACTGTTTACATATTTACAGTGTTTCAGTCGAGTGTTTCTCACTTTTATCAAGGTTTTGATGCCCTCCAGATTTTTGTTTTGCCAACATCTGTCTGTATCATGCTTGAAGCTGGAGCCTTACCACAGCCTGCAGATTCAAAATTTATATCCAGAAATAAAAAGAAGGCTGTTGCTGCCGTCATCATAAAAATTTACATCACATCAATTTGGTTGTATTACATATCCTTCAATCTTTACAGTATTGGCCTGAATGAAAAAAAAACAAGAAAACATATTCAACACAATTTCTTGCTAAGTGCTAAAGACGATCCTATAGAGCTTCAAGGTGAACCTCAGCGTAGATGTCTGATTTATGGTTTAAATTATTCTGCAGGGCCCAGTCTAGTGCATGTGCTGAACTCTGCTGCTCTACGTAGGGTTATTACCAGAGAGTGGAACCTTGCATTCCAATTACATTTGGGCTATATAGCTGTCATTTATGTTAGTAATGACCAAAGCTTCTCCTGCCACTGAATTACCAGGCCGCCTGTGAATGCTTTGCCTGTTAGTGTGATCGATAGCTTCTGATCAAGCCACTTCAGGTTCTAAAGTTGGATAGATTCAGTGACGTTGTGTGAAGGTATAAGAATACATAAAGCAGGGTGTGACGTGTAATCAAACTGCACTTTGCATTTTCAAAATTGATTTTTCTATTGTACTTACCAATCTTTATCAACATTTACCTTGAGCTACACACCAACATGTGAATGACCAATGACCCACAGCAATTTCCATCTGATTGTGTAGATTGTACAGTAGCTTCACTCTACAGATAGCCTTGGTACTGCTGGAGAAGCCAGCAAGAGATAACACTACACTTGGCAAAAATGCAACCGATGCATTCCAGCTCCACCAATTGGCCCTCTTGTCAAAGAATGAAATTGGTTTTGTTTATCACAGTCCTGCGAGGCCCACAGACAACAGCTTTTTTTCCCAAACAACTTTATTATTGATGGTAATTGGGCTGTGAGGAGGATTTCAACAAACCCTGAAACGACTTGCCAACCCTACCTTAGCAATATCAATAAAATCCATGTAACTATATACTTGTGTACTGCAGTGGTTGGCTGTCCACAATATGTTGAACTTTGCTGAAAATTCTCAACCGAGTTTGGTTTGAGACAATTCACCCCAAAGGGGGATATGAATGTCTGTACTAAATGTCATGGGAATCCATCTCATAGCTGCTGAGATATTTCTCAAAAAATTGCAAATGTCAACCCCATGGTGGCACTCTAGGAAATGTTAGGAGATCACCGAAATCATTGGGGTTTATCATCTAGGGCACATGAATGTCTGTGTGGAGATATCACACTGGATAAGTGAAAACTGTGACTTGCTGGGGCTCAGGAGCAAACCGTCACAGGCTTCATCTTTTGTCTGAGCTCAATTTAAAGGAAAACCGAGCCAATTTTTTATGGGACATTTCAGCCTGGACCAAAGTGGCAGAGCAACTCAACATTGCCCTCCATTAGTTCACGCTGCGAGCACGGATAAATTGCCGCACAATCAGGAGCGACAGCGAATGAATGTCGGCAGAGCAGCTGACATGCTCATGCACAGATCATCTTTGTTCCGATAGTGATACGAGGTGATGTGGGAAGCGTTTGATTGATGGCAATGACATGGAAGTCCCATCGGAGGATAAACAGCCCATCTCATGTTCTCGCAGCGGTGCGTCTTTACTCGGAGAGACACCACAGGACCCGGCAGACATGATGGAGTCAGACGGATGTTTGCACTGTGCGCCCTCTTTATGTTGCTTTCCCGGTTTCTCTGGTGACTTTAGAGGATTAGCTGCCAGTCTTGTGAATGGACTGCGGAATTGAAATATTTATGCTGTTACATTTTTCAGACTCATTCTATGACCTAGATATGGCTTTGATTTGAGTCAGGGTGGACTAGGTTAAAGGATCCCCAATTAAATGGTGTTGGAGATATATTCTATTTAGTCATTTATGGCACAAATGATTTCTTTACTATTTTCATTTCTAAACGCTACTTTTTACCATTTTGGATCAACCAGGCAGTTTGATACCCTTCAGACTTAAAACTGCTACTGAAGCACAGATATTGTTCGAACAAAGGACCACAAACTGAGACCTCTTGTGCTTGAGAAGTCTGAGTTTATCAGTATGTCAAATAAACGGTTCATTACAAGATGGAGATTGCATAGAAGATTGGGGATACAGTCGGAAAAAGGTATTTAGTCATAATGAATGTATTATCCTTCAATAGATGACTTTAATGGCAGATACTTAGTCTGAGTATACAATGTCATTATTTGAAAGATAGCATTTTGTTGATAGCATTTTACTTCTTATTTTAGGCTCTGGATATTACATTTCCAAATCAAGCTTTCTCATTGCCTATACAGCTTATTATTTTAGTTTTTTACGAATAAGACTTTAGTCTGAATTGCCTATCAATCACATTGGCTCTAACATCCAGACTCAAACTCAACAATGAGGAGTTTACTGGACCAGCAGACCCCTACTGGTCTATACCAGCCCACCAAGCAAAAACTGAACAATCGCACACTGGTGAGACCAAACGATTCTGAAATGAATTAGGTGACCAGTCAGCAGGTTAATGAAGGAACAATTATGGCCACCGCAAACAAGTGGAACCTGCTGTTAGCCATGAATAATACAGGAACCCTCAGGGTCAATTAGCGCAGGGCCTCATCAATTCCAACGTGATTTCACAGGTTTCCAGCAGCCGGATTTTGACAAAGGCCGACGAAACAATGTCGTTTTGAACAGGGGGTCCACTGTGGCCCCGCTCCAGGAGGCTTTCAACCTCATTGTTCATTTTCACCTGCGAGTTCAATCTGCCTGTGGGTGCTGTGTCATCTCATGCAGTGCACCCGCTTCCCCTTCCAAATGCATATCTCAGTACTCCATCTCAATTCCTCCCCACCGCCATTTATCCACTGCTTTGTTATTGCTTGCCATATCTATTAGATGCATTTTCGTGACACCCTCATTTGTATTCCCGTCGCATCCTTGCAGCAGTAGGTTACCATGCTGACCCGCGATATAATTCCCTGCGCCGAAGCAGGCTGAGGCAACGTCACTGCGAACTAATTGGCTAAATATGTGACTAGGCAGAGGACAGGAGAGGAGAGTCATTTTTAAGAGTGTGACAATGTTCTGCTCGGGTTATTTTGCCTTAAAGCTTCTGTATAATGTGGGAGTCACTGTCTTATTAAGTGTAATCCGACTCCAATATCCCTATTCGTACTTTTATCTAAGATACAAGTCTTGTTTCCTTTGCTTAAATCCTGCTTGATAATTAACTGTAAATGGAAAACTCAAATGCTTCCTGAGAAGACAGTTTTGTTCGTGGTGGCAGCTGCAGGAACGTTAACAGCTACAACAGATGCTGCCACGCAGCCAACCTCTGAAATAAAACTGTTTTTTTTTGCAAGTGGATCAGTTTTAAATTTTGCGGGGATGAGAGGAAGAAAAGAAAAATGTGGCAGATGTGAACTTTTCACTCTTACAGCTGCAGGTAAGATTTACTCACTGCAGAGTGTGCAAACCTAACATCCCAAGCAAGACATGCATTCTCCCCTTTATTCTCTGTTACATGGAAATATGCTTGTGCTGCACAAAGTCACAGGTTTTGTTCAAGGTTGTGTGTTTTCACAGCACAGGTCTCCAACCTGATGGAAATGCACCATGAGCACTGGGCAAGTGTATCTTTCTTCTCATTCCCTTCCTTCTCTGTTTAAGCCAGCTTGGTTACCCCTGCTAATGGGCAGAGACTTTGTTCCAGCTGTAATCATAATCCATTGAGGAGATGCAGAACTTGTCACAGTCTGAACGGAGATATTAATTTCCGCTCCATGTGGGACCCCGCTCTGCCGGCCATGTAATGCTATCAGCTTTGAAGGAATCTTGTCTGGTTAAGCCTCATACAAATGTGTGTCTGACATTCATTTTCTAGCTAAGAAGTGCTGGGAGGAAATGTCTTTTCAGAATTAAATCCTGGCATTATCTTTGGGTTACTTTTGATGCAAGTTATTAATCAACAAAATTAAATTAACTAATAATTGCAAAAATGTACGTATGTGGCTTGTATATCTTGAGAGCCATTCCTCTGATCGGCTTTCGCACTTGTCATGTGTATTGCTAAGGATCCAAGGAAGTGCAGTAGTGAATTTGGTGTAATTTTGAAATACGATACTTCCGATATCGATAAACTATGAATTAACAGGTGAACTGCTCTTTGGGATGCAGTGGTGGTGCAGCTTCAGGCTTCTGTGGACTACTAGAGTCGGTCTGTACCTTACAGCGGTTCAATCACTTTTACAGTTTCAGAAAGAAAGCTGCAATTAGAAGTCTCTAAAGAAAAGTTTACCCATTATTCTACATGTACTTAATCATCTGAAAATCATAATAACTGTTGGAATCAAATGCTCCATTTACAGTATCAGTCCCTGTGCATTTACAATGCCAATAGATTTGTCTATTGTCATAACTTATCATTATCGGGTAACTGTTGATTTGCACAGTGTATGTTTATAGAATAATGGCACCATGAGCTTTTAGCTAGATTCACTCTCAGCATGCACTTTATCTTAGTGTTAGAACAACTGCTGATTACGTTATTGTTTTTTTTTCTTTTTCATTATAATGGAGGTGAAAGGGTGTGAGCAAAAAATAAGCTTCATGATTTTACCCATTCACATGTGAAGCATTTGCACCTTTAACCTAACAATAGGCTCCTAAACTATTAACAGGATGTGTTTTTCTTACAGTTATTGCTCACATGTGGCAGATTTACTTTGCTGCCATTATGTGGAACGCTGCTATATGAGAGGAGAACATAAATATGCACCAACTTGGCCATTTAGAGAATGGTAAGGGTAAAACAGTGCAAGGTCCGCAGTCAGAAGTGTTGGTTGGGTTTCAAACGGTGGAACAGAACCTGAGGTGATACGCGTGCACAGGTGGTGAGTGCTAGAGAAGGTATTGCTCTTCACCAAGAATCCCTGATGAACTCGGACGGATTTTGCCCACGAGGCAGGCACCCTGTCCCAGGCTTCAGCCGCTTTCCAGTGTTTTTTTCATTTCGGAGCTGTTGTGTGCACATGAGCAGCTGTTTGGTCTTCTCTGTGTCTGCTTGTAGAAGTCACACTGATTTACATTATCACTCTGATAAGATCTCTTCCTCCCAGTAGCGAAATGGGTTTTATTGCTGGCAAAATCACCCCATTAAGTTCATAATTATGTCGGATTCTAGTCTGGAAACAAGGCTTAGGTATTTTCTCAGCTCCATTCTTCAAATTAGAATTATTTTAAGAAAAAGAACTGATTAGAACCTGTGAATTATTTATGGAAAATATTGCGTGACTGATGGTTTGCGCTCTATAGAATATGGTCTGTCTTTAATCATCAGGATTATTGTGTGAACACTGTTCATCGGGCTCTGCTGGTATCAGTGACTGAGAACGCACTCCAGTCGTTTCTGTATTGTATACTTTGCAGATTTGATAAATGGTTATCAAATATTGTAGATTCAGCAGTATCTATAGAGAATAACCCAGCTGTGTGCAAACATGCTCAATTGGGTAAACGTACAGATCTTATTCATTTGGATCTTGACATGCGTGTGGTGTTGACAGCTTATAGGGATATTGAATCGAGGTGTTTAACAAATCTGTTTGAGTCAGACACAAAAGGGACTGGGCTCTGCTCCCCCAGTTTTACATGGGGAAAGCGAATGAACCAGTATGGCCCTCAGTGGCGCACATGCCAAGGTCAAACAGTCCTCTACTTTCAATAAAGCTGCACCAAACTGCAAACACTCATAGAAATCAGTTCCCAATATAAGATACATGAATTGTCCCATTGGAAAAATCGGAAAATGGTCTTGCAGTGTTAAAGAAAGGGATACAATAAAAACTGCTTCTGTTCCCTAAATGTGTCAGTTTTTTCCCATTGGGATTCATGTATAATTCCCCAACTCGCAATATTACAGTAAGGTACAAATAATAATAATAATAATGTCCCCTCATCAGGATCCTAAACGACATCTTTGCACTAGGTTCTGTGCCAATCCGCTCTGTTGGTTTTGTGCCTCAATTCAAACCAACCAACCAACGAGGAAACGGACGGGGGTGAAAACATAACCTCATTACAGGAGGTAAAACTAGGTGAAGTAGATCATGCAGGCCAGGGAGCACTGGGGACTTTGCCTCGGCAGTGAGATATCATGATGATAGGGGAAGCGAGTTGACATGTGGATGTGCTTGAACATCCCAGGACCTGCAGGAGTTTGCCCTTCTCTGCCTTCTCTGTCACTGTTCCATCCCTCGTCTCCATTCGTCACCGTCACCCACAAGTACACTTGGAACACATTTTTGTGTTTGAGTTTCATTTTACTTTTTGAAATAAAAAGGGTTTGAGCTTCTTGCTCACATCAAAACATAACAGTTTGCAGCGCTGTGACAGCGTTTTGCTTTTAACCACTTTGGCCTCCTTTCGGAAACCACATTTATGTTGTTCCCGCTCTACTGTTATGTAAATTTACACACACACACACACAGCAAGAAAAGTCCAAATCTGTCGCTGTAAAAAACTCCATCTGGTATGTTTTCTTATTAATTTCGTTATGCTAAACAGCTCCTGTGCGTCGACAAGTTTAGCACAGCTTTTCACCCCTGAATGTGCAGCCAGTGGAGACTGAGCTTCAAAGTAGCCCAGATCTCGGCCGAACCAGCCAGTGAGGTTCGACCGCCAAGTTTAGGTCTTATAAAAACATTTATCAAGTCACTTCACCTTAAATTCAGAGGAGATTAAATATGTTTAGCTTTGATTAAACTGGACCATCGGGGCCACTTGGGCTTTTTCAGTCTAGATTTATAGTTATTTCCAGTTCTTTGTTTGTATATACTCTCACTCCGAGCATTAATTAGCTAAGCCTTGGCACAGCAAGAGGAAATTTACATCATGAGATTTATCTTTCCTCTGCCCTAAAAACAGCAACAGCTTATTGTCATGTAGTGCCGAGTTCATAATGGATCCTCCGGTACTTTCATTACATGTCTGAGAGGAACAAACCGAAATCTTGACAAATTATCCCTGCACTAATACAACCGTGATGGGCCCCAGTGGAAACAGTTTTGCCCGGCAGCCCGGTGGATTGATTATCTGGGAGTGATACAGAGTATAATGATCATAACAACGCACATGCCCACAGTCCCAGAGCAGAGAGAAAGTGTGTCCTCCCTCATTACTGGTCCACCTGTGGTCCCTGTGCAGAGCGTCATGGACAACTGCGCTTCCCAACCTGTTTGGACAGACACACATATCCATTCACGTTGATTACCTCGGCCAAAGAGGTTATGTTTTCACCCCTGTCTGTTTGCTTGTCCAGAAGCAAGGTTTCGCAGAAACTTCTGGCTGGCTAAACACAAAACTTTGTGGAAGAATGCAGGATCGAGATCAGGGGCGGATCCATTTTTTAATGATGAGAGTGTGTATGAGTGTGTGAAATTTGGTGCAGCTTGATGGAATTTAGGGGGATTACTGAGCCGCGGTGGAGATGTGTGCCCTACTTTGTGCCGCTCTGATGTTACACTGCAAATTATATAAAACTGGATCAGTCAAAGTGATTGATACAATTGACCAATCAGTGCTAAGTTTGGATACAATTTTTTAGGAGTTTGAGAATCTTGACATTGTAAGTACCTGCAACCATCTATCCGTACAGTGAGTTCAATATTAAAGCTGTTTCTTTTAGGAAGGCTAAGCTTTTATTCTTTTATCCATATTTTTTAACCAATAGCCTGTGAACCTTATTTTTTGTTGTCTGTTTCATTTCTTTACTTTCAGCTACATTATTTCAATTGTTTAATCATTTGCTTTATTTTGAGCAATTCAATTATTTAGCCATTACTTTTAACTATCTCATCATCTAGTTTAAAGTCTATATCATTCATACTAAAGCCATTTTCATTACCCATTGTTAACTCTTTCCGCTGTTTATCTATAACTTATTTGAATCCCAGGTTGGAAGCGACTGATCTCCAGTCACTTTTAAACTGAACTCCACTGTATGTGTGATGCACATTTAAGTGTCAGTGACAGTACTGCAACATTAAACCTGTTTAAATAGAAATGACTGAACAAATATATACTGGATACAAGAATGTGTTTTAAACCAATATTTCAAATGAAACGTGAGATCATTTTGAAATCCTGTTTATGCATTTAATTAAATGATGAACTGCTAAGATCACTGGTCGACACACAGAGCATGAGCATCATGTCAAACAATAGTGACAGGATTTAGGTCTATTTTTAGTTAACAGCCACTTGGATTGCATGGCTATAGAGCTGTGTCCTAAATTCAACAATTACTCCAGTCGACAGTGTTTATTGGCTGATGAGGTCCCTTCACTGACATTAAACGCAGGAGTGGGATTCGTGTTTGTTCCACCACGCTGTATGATATTACAGTTTGAGATTGTATCTGCTGCCTCCAGTAGTGAACTGCCACGTCTGGTTTAAACACATTGTTCAGGAGCATAGTTGTCCAGTCAGATTACTCAGCTAATTACTCAGGTATTTGAAGCCTTTTAATTATGTCAAGTGATAGCATTACTCATCGCATATGCTTTTTTCCCCCCCCACAGACAAAAAACTAACTGACAGTAGAACGGAAAACAAATGTTGGAAGAGCAGGAAACGGAGAGCTCTTTAGGTCTACTGTCACCTTAGGCGAGCTATTTTTAATTTGCCAACAAAAGCGCGTCTATTTCTATTTGTCATTCATTCTAGTTCCGTGTTTGAAGCACAATCTGAGCCCCGGGGACTGCTGAGCCCCTGGTTTGTATGACAGGTTCTGGTGAGTCGGGCGCAGAATTGTAGACAGCGGCCGGCCGCCAGTAATTTAATGCGTGTTTGTCTTATTTTTATGGGAAGAATTTGTCGGCAATTGCAAATATGCTTTCCTGATAATTCTTCACTCTGGCCCTAATTGGTGCTTGTGTTGAAGAAACACGAACGGAACAGAACAGAGATGATGTAGATGAAGTTTATAGACTGAGTAATGAGAATAATTAGATCTTTACTTTCTTCTCTTTAGTCCTTTGAAACTAAACTGTTTGTGTTTACTGAGCACATCATTACACCAGTTTGTGCTGTGTCTCTTTAATGAGAACTCATCCTCCCTTTCAACTACAACAAAGTTCTATAACTAGCAGTGGTGAAACAACTCTGTTTTAACCTAGGGGGAAAAGAAGATTCAAAGTGTTTTAAAAGATTTGCTGATACTGGACATTCAGCGTCTTAAAAATGACACAATAACGATCCCAATCAAAGTGGAAATTACTAATATCGGAGACAATCTATCCGGAAATTAGTAAGGCAATTTGCAGACAGACATTATAATAAGAGGAAATGATACCTCCATCTCCAGAGGGCATCCTGCAGTTTGTAATAGGGAACATAAAGTCTTTAGATAATGAATAACAATTCAGAATTAATCCCAGCCAGTTTACAAAATGTAGAGGAAGAATTATAGTCGCAAACACTGATGCCTAATATGACACAGGGTTCCCAATACACTCATTTTGCAATTGCACGCCTGACAACTGCTAAATTATTGCCACATTTCCTTCAGGATTAGGGCAGACACACATTATAGGGCCCGGTATCTTCGTTCTGCGTCGTATTACCCTGCGGCCTGTTCTCCCTCCACACTCCCCCGCTGACCTGCGCTCACTTAATACATTAACAATAAACACCAACACTAATCAGAAGTTATTAAGACCCGTATATTACTTTGTACTGTTTACTATTGGTTTGGTTTAATTTGATTCGCTCTACAGTTTAAGAGACACGTATTGGGTATTTACACACGAGTCAAATATTTTGTGCGCACGCAGTTCCTCTGCCACACACAACAACGAGAAGCAGACACTCAGGACGTCAGGGTTAAAGTCACCGGTGCAATCTGGATTCATGATGAGACACCATCGATTACTAAGTAAATAAATGTGATTGTCATGGCGTTTGTGATGCGACGGCCTAGCTGATCCAGCAACATAAATATTAGTACAACAGGTGTTTATATAGATCAGCTCTACGTGTGAGTGATTAGAAAAGAGCAGAGGAGCAGAACCACTTGTTGACCAGCGAAGGTAATGCACCTCAAAGCAGTGGTGCAGCCAATGGGGGCCAGGTGGAGCCCCCCTGATAGAGTGAAGGTTATAAATAGAGTTATTTCCTTTAAGGCTGCCCCTGAAGTCCTGGAAGAAACACTGCAATGTGCAAAAAGAAAAACAAGCTGTTGGAACAGCGGTATGTTTCTGTTTCCCAACTTTTATTGAGCCTTGCAAGATTGGTTTAATTTGACACAGTCTGGAACTTGGCCTGCACTTCAGCATGAGGCATCTGGTCGTAGGGAGACTTTGCTCTAAATGTGGACACTTTTTGAGAGGGTGTCGATTTCTGGTTGAGATATCCAGGTCAGGTTACCTAGCTGGAAAATGTTTGCTTGAGTCGGACCATCAATAGTTCTGTTCCATGTTACAAAAGCAACCCACAGTAGTTATTGTCAGTCAAAGACAGTAGATGGATGGATGGATCTTTTATTTATGGCCAGAAGGAGACATGTCAAAGGTCAACAGAGATGACTGTAAACATCTGTGCGTCAATAACATCTTGGGGCTCTTGGGTCTACGATGCTAAATGACAATACATATTGACTCATGTCATGTACCCTGCTGGTGTTAGTGTACATATTAAGTGAAGTCAATGCCTCTTGATCTCAACCTGGAGGCTAGCTGCAGAATAGATTATAAACTATAAACTGTTGGCACATTTCATTTCACTGGGAAGAAAGCAAGGCTTGTACCGATGATCATGTTATTCATTGAAACTAAGTTTTTTACCTTTTGTTGCTTCCCACAAGATTCTACAATGCAAATCGCGAAACTCTGCAGCCCTGGGTATTCATACGTAACAAATAATGGTCTGCTAAGTCAGAAGTCTTTGGCTCGCACTACTCGCTGCCAGGATCAAGACTTATGTTCTTCATTTAACTCGGTGTTGAGCTACAATCAATATTATGATGGCTTTTGCACAGTGTTTTCATCTCGGAGCCTTCACTCCTGTGCCGTACGTGAATGGTCACAGGCTAGGGCGCTATTACTGCAGCTTTTATATTCCAACATTACGCTGAAGTGCATCTTTATGTCCGTTCATTTGTTTACTCCTCGTGCAATGATCTGCGTTTTGCAGGAACACTGGGAGAACATTGTTTCGCCCAAGGAGAGTGTTTGATCTCGACTGTGTATGGTGCAGCAAAGAAGGGATGAGACTCACAAAAGAACAATGAAAGCCTTTCAAGTGCGACACAGCTGCTACACACGTGTGTATGCTCGAGTGCCCACGTAAGTGCCGTCCCTCAGTCCTTTGCAGATATTCGGCTTCCTCTCCCTCTTCTTGCTGGGTTTTCTTTATTTTATTTACTCTTCTTTTTTCAGGCAGCATTCAATAGCAAACGTTCCAATTTCTGCGTGCATGTATTTTTGATGAAAGATCATTTAGTCCTTCTGTAAACTGCCATACTGCCACCTCCTCATAATAATTATCAATAATTACAGTGTCAGAAATATCCAACATCCAGATGGTGACAATATAGAGGAGGGGATCTACATGTGTACAGCTGCATAATGTTTGTTTCAGAGCTTTATATTTATTCACTTGGTTTTGGTTTGGGGATATTTAGATGGGTTGTTTAATATTTAATGTATTCAGTTTGTGTAGCACTACGGACATTGCTTATCCTCATGCCTGAGAGGGTAATAGTTATAGGTATAGATAAGCTAATCAGTCTGATATGAAAAAAACATGATAATGAGGCTGGCTGGGCGTCACAGTATGTAAAAAAAACAAAAACAACAAACCCTTTTAGAACTGCCTTGAAAAACGACTAAAACAGGAAATCAGTGAAGGGTTTCTGATATAACCACAAATCTTACTAAAAAACATTGATTTCATCACCAAATAAAATAACAAAATCTGAGATAAAATAAGGAACTGCATTGCATTTACCAAATATTCCACCCACTCTTATTTCTGAATCTATAGCTGCTGATTGATCAGGCCCCATTTCTAAATGTCAGATTTAACAAAACCAGACATAGAAGAATCATTAAAGAATCCTCATTAATCAGTATATTAGAAGTCAGAAGTGAGACAGCAGCACTGTTGGGACTCACTAAGGCTTAATCCCCGTCCAGCACATTCATAATGAAACTGAATATGAATCCAGTCTGATGTCTTGCTTAGTGTCGGAATAGTTGTTTGACTATCGCAAATAAAACAATATATATATGAGTTTTGAAACCAGAAATGTCAACCAGACTGGTTTAGGACCAGCAGCTGGAGACTCCGGGAAAAACATTATAAGCAAAGCTAATTGCTGTCAGAAAATGATGCAGGTCGACTGCTCAGTGAGACAACAGCTGTGTTTGGGGCTGCTCTATCCATAAGCTCTGGTTTTCCATATGAGGTGATACGGGTTTATGCGCAAAGTGATACATATGAATGAAGCTCTGAGTGCCTCTAGTTACTGTGGAGGTGCTGATGATGGAATCTGTGTTCCAGCATCGTGACTGAATTAAATATATGTAAAAGTCATAATATTTAGAGATACCTGCATCAGAAATGCCTATGAAACAGCTGAAAAGGAAGGGTCAGGCATCAGCAACCTCATAAAACACTATTTATTGTTTAATACTGTTACTGTATGGTTTAACACTTAAAAGGTATTTTATCTTTATAAACTGTGGCAACACTTTGACAACTTCTCAAAGAAACCTATAGTTGTGTATTGCTAGATTCATATATTTCTGTGGTTTTTCAGTCAATAAAGGTTCTATTATATTTGTTTTTCAAAGGGTTTAACCTGAGCCAGAACAAACAAAAACAATAGCAAGCATCACTTCATACAGGCTTAGCGGCATAAATATGTGAAATTACATTATATAACTGTCTTTTTTTTAAATGCACTGGTATTGCATCAGTGCTCTGATAAGAAAAGAGCAGGTTTCTGAATCGACATCTAACGTCTCTAATATAAACAGAAGCAATCAACATGTAACTAATGATCATGTATAAGATAAGTAATGAATAACTATTGTGTTGTGCTTCTAACTACTTGTGTGATGTGATGAGAAAGATAAAACCTCTATGCCCATCCAAGTCTTGCCTGTGGCAAAAAACTAATAGCACCTTCATAAATCAACTCTTTCTATGAATTTGAAATGAACAATTAGAAATAAAGTATCTTCAATGTGTCGTTTATTTGATGTCCATCACCGCGTTGATTATCTGTAAGATCAATGGAGTCAAGCCACTGACTAGCTGTTGCTCTTATTTCCACAGGAGTCTTCTGTTTATACGGATATGGCTGCTGCACTTTGGAAGATCAAATCTCAGGACCTGGGCTTGTGGATCTGCCTCCTGCTCCTCAACCTCCTTCCTCACGCCAGGTACCGCCCCACACTGCGTTTCTCCACCTCAGCTGGATGTTTACCACCTTCCCTCCCGTTTCATTCCCTCATCTCCACCTCTGCTGTTGATGTTCTTGTGATGTGTTTTGTATTATACACCTTCATTAATCAGGCTCACTGCTGCGGCAGACACTGCGATCAAACCATTAGAAGCGAAAGTTCATCTATATTGCAAGGAGAGGAAAAGCACGACTTGTTTTTGTTATTGCACGGTGAGAAGGTCCCAGCTGTGACTGACAGTCTGTCGAAAGAAAGAACCACACCTAGAAAAAATGGTCGAGGTCAATAAAATAAAATAAAATACTGCAGGATTGCAAGGAAAATCTTTATTATTGACCTGAGAAGTAAAGAACTTTCTTTGTGTTTTCTCCTACAATCTCAAGGACTTTCTGGACAGCACTGTGGCTTTCACATTTTTCAGATATTTTGGACAGGGATTAAAATAGAGCCCATGCCACCTTGTCCTACATAAGGTCTGGAAAAAAACAGCATCAGGGCAAAATAAAGTGAACATATCCACCCATCTTATCTGCGCCAGTCTCAATTTCACTGACTGGTGAATTAATTTGCATTGTGCAGCACACCACAGCCACGATTCTCCATTCACAGCATTTTTAACTCCTGCGTCCTGTGCACATTCTTTCCAGTCGATGAGTTAAAGTCAGCAAAAAGAAGAAGCTCCAGCTTGTACGAGTCATTCTAACCACAATGCTCGTGAGTTCAAATGAAGAGATTGTGCAGGTTGCCGTGGTAGCATTGTTGATTAGGTAAGGTGTTGTGGCAGGGAGATTCAGCAGCGTGAAAAATCACTTTAGGATTTTTGCACGCAATAGGAAAGGCTCCCTGCACCAGGTAGAAAGCAGACCGGGGAAGGAAATCGGAACGGTATGACAGGGATTAGCCCAGTTTGCTTTGTCATGGTGCCACTTGGCTCTCTGTGCTTATTAGGAGCACACAGCGCTTGTAATTACATATATTAAATAGGAATGTGGAGCCAGGGGAAGGTGCAGGCCAAACCTGGCAAGAGCTTATGAAATTATTTTTTTGTGATGTAAGGTTTGTGCCTTACTCTTTGTTCTTTTTCACTAATGAACATAGTAGTTCACCTGAACCATTGAGCTGCTGTTTGACAGCTTCATCAACATAACTATATCTAGAATATCATTGGTGTGGGGCTGGTTTTCATTTTTTGTGAAAAAATACCTTAGTTCCATGGAAAGGAAATCGTAATGCTACAGTGGCACAAAGTCAGTACAGACCTCATTGTCCCAGTTTGGTGACTCGACTGAGTCTTGACCTCAAACCCTCCCAACACCTTGGGGATGAAATTATCTCATACATATTACTTTGAAAGTTCTGCTGCAGTTATATAATGTACATTTAATGTAGATAGTGTATAATTGTCAGCCAATATTGCAAAATAAGTGTCTGCCCTTGGAGCAGAGCCCTGCAGCCACATCCCCAAAGTTTTGTGGGAAATGTTCCCAGAAGAGTAGAGCCTATTGTCGTACTTTTCGGTTCACAAGGCAAAACATGTGCTTCGTGAGAGGAGGACGCAGTGACCTCGACGTTTGACCACCACATTCTCATCAGTTCATCCTTGAGTCCAAGGGAACAATAGTACAACATTTGAAGTGTTCTTGAGATATCATCTTAACAAGAATGGGATGGACTGACAACTCCAAAATAAAAGATGCAAATTTGCCATAATAGCAACAAAGCTATGTTAAAATTCTGTCGTCAAGCCCACTCACTGCAGATGCTGATATAGATAAACTCACCGTAAAGGTCCTACTGCTAAAATCTACAGATAATATGAAACCACAGGAAATATAAAACATTGACGACATCATGAGTGACAAACCACACTGCCCAAACTCTCACTGCTACCTTGTTAAATAAAACATAGTTATTAAATATATTCAGTGTTGAAACGTGACCTTGGTTTGATTATTCAACATGATGCGATAAAGAAGATTGACGATTGAATTATTGGCATCAGCGCTCTGGCTGTTAATGAAAGAAAAAATGGAAAATCAATAGATGTGATGAGAGCAGCAGTTAATAATAGAAATGTATGAAGTCTTGACACATCCAGGAACGAGAAAGTGTCACCGCGCTCTTTTCAGCGGGGCTCAATTCATTATGCATGGGCCTAACACCGCAAGTGACAAGGATTTTCGCAAACGTTAATCTTTCTGCTTAAACATGATGTTGTGCACATATGCAATCCTCGCACAGCAGGCTTTACTTAGCACTTTGTACTCGGTTGAACTTGTGCTGCTGTAAATCAGGCTTCACGTTGGTTCGTTTGAGGAAAACATTTGTGTTTGCTGCCTTTGAATAAATATTGCATCCGAAGGTGACAGGCCATCAAAAATGCAAGTTGCTGAAGTTTAGAAATGAGAACGTTAGCATGCACAAGCTCCAAGAATATCGAAATATCAGCGGCGCCGTTTCTCTGTGAGACCTGCTCCCTCCCTGACGCCAGCTGATGCTATCAGCTACCTCTAAATCGGCTTTACTCCAGTTGAGGAAGGAGACTTTCCTAATGGATTCAGGTGTAACAGACAAATCCTCTATATAAGGGTCTGTCATTCTGCACGTCACCAAATTTTCTCATTTCCCGCACACTGGGAGACGAGGCATGATTAAGCTATTATTCCCAAGAATCAATGTATTACATGTAAATGAGGAGAAAGTGTTTATCCGTTAGCTCGCCTTCCTCCCAGCCCCCACTACTCCGGTCGACACTTAGCAAGCTCGGACAGTCAGGCCATCTTGTTGTCTATTGTGTTTGTAATCTTTTGCCAGGCTGCCGGCTGACGTGGCACATAATCAATAGCTATAAGCATGAGAGTGCTATATGTTCACTTTGCCAATGGATTGGCTCTGAAGTTGCCCAGCCTCTACTCGCCTTCTCGCCCCGTCTCGCATGAATTATTCACAGCGTGGCAGAGAGGGGCATCACTTTGAGATGTGACCCGGTCAACAGATAACATTCCGTTTCTGTTGCGTTGTCAAGGTTAATGTGTCACAGGTCCAGACAAGGGTAATGTATTCATGGCTAAACCACTTTGCTGATTGAACGAGCAAGCAAATTGTTTCCTCTTGGAATGGAGAGAAAGGAAAGTCAAAGGTCCACTGGGCGTGACCAATGTTAAATTATCAGTCAATATATGCCTTCTGCTTTTAATTACTGACAAAGAAACAGCAGTCGTCCGATATGCTTTAAATTAAAATGGTTTGAAATGAATTGGCCAGTCAGGTGTTTTACTCCCCAGGTTAACTGGTGAGAGTTACAGTGCAGCAAAACCATCATCTATCTACCAATTCCAGAAATCTATATGTTTGTGGTTCACATATCCCAAGAACCACTCATCAGCTTCCCACTTGAAATGGGTATTGTCAAGTGTCAAGGCCCAAGGCAGTGCACTATCAAATCCAATTGGTAGAATTAGAATGAACAACTCTTCTTTGCAGCTTCAGGCTTCTGTGGACAGAGAGCTGTCTTTACTTACCACGGCTCAATTACTGCAGGTCACATTAAGTTTGAGAAAGACAGCTGTAATCAGCATCAGGCAAACAGCCCATTCCAAACAGGCAGGTATAGAACAGGCGCGGCACCAGTATCTGCAATTGGGCAAAGAATCTGTTGAACCTGTCTGGTTCCCTGTATCTCTATTATAACTCATGGCTGACTTCTAAATTATTTTTATTGATCTGTTTTCTACTTATAGTTTATAAAAGAAGTTTTTGTCAAATCCTGTTAATAAATATTGACCGGTAAGTCTGATTAGAAAACACCCCACAGCCAGATTTCATAAAGAAAGTGCAGACTATATGTCAACAACTGGGGAGATGTTGCTCAGTGGTGCCATGTGAATCCAGCGTCCATCCACCAGCTGAAACTCTTTAAACATTTCATCGGTCTGTGCTCTAATTAGTTTTGAGTTTCAGTCAATTTCCTATTGATATAGCAAGTATGTGGCCAATGATCTTCAAAGTTACCATTAGTGGACATCCCCAGCAGGCGTGAATCAGACTGAAACAGGAATGGATTTCCCAGGAGGTGTCCACACAGCTGTAAACTGAACGCAGACCTCTCAGCTCTGGAAATTCTCCGATACTAAGTTGATGTCTCCTAGAATGAACCCTCACTCCATGAAACGATTAAATCAGAGTGTGTTTTCTGTTGTTTTAAGATAGCTCAAGTTGTATCTCCATGTTTTTTATGTTGGTTATTTCTTGTTTTTCCTCCGGCAAACGGCTCCGATTCACTTCGCATTGAGCATTGTCTCTGAAACACAATCGTTTCAGTACATCCCATATTCTTTGCCACCAGCAAAATCCTCCCCCGACTCCCTCTCAGAAGAGGAATCCCAGTCTGAAGCAAAGCTGTGGATAAACACGCCGCTCAATACAGATTAAAATCCCTAAACCTACAGTAACTGCGCCTTTGAATGTGTTGCACAAACTGACTCAGAGTCTTGTAAACAGGGTTTTTCCAGAGTAAATGTGAAAGCACAATGACACAAGAGAAATTAATGTACTTTTCTTGCTGATTACAGCAACATTTGGCCTCTAAATTGTTGTTTCATTAAGTGACACGGATAAAACTATCATGGAAGTATAAACCAACAGTTGCCAAAAACATAAAGTCACTAAAGATGTGCAGTAATAAGGAATTCAATATCACACAAACCAGCTGTATTGCATATTTTAACAACCAAAGGAAATGTGTCAGACTTCTTTGGCAGTTTATCAAACAGCATTTTGGGGGCAACAGACAATTTAATCATTCCTACAGGGAAGCTGGTTTACGATTCTCCAGCCTGTGCTTTCAGAAATCAAGTGTTTGGCAGAGTTGAGATAGTCGCTTCTTTTTGAGAAACTAAATCACAGCTCAGCAGCTGTTGATCTACTGACTGAATATCCACTTATTATATCGATGCTGCTAGAATGGTAATGACGGTAAGTGATGAGTAATTACCCTTTGATGACTCCATTAGTTCTTGTTGCTGTGCTGCTCGTCCTCCCCACTTACAACTCACCAATGTTTGGTTTGGGGCCTCAAGTATTAATGTAGTTTGTGCTCGCAGCAGTTTGAGAGGGAAACATGGGAACTCAGTGTGGAATGAGATGAATGCACACTGAGCAAGAGGCTAAAGTGGGCCTGATGAAGTAGTATTGAGACCCAGCCAGATTTCACCAGTTTGCTCGAAGTATGAGCGAACACAAGTCTAAAGCAACACGTCAGTAGTTGTTAGGAGTTTCGAGCCATTGGCAAAAGTCCATATTGTGTAGTCTGGAATAATCTAAATGAGTCCAAACAGTCAGATGGCACCCAGCATTCTGTCTTTGGTTTAGACAAAGGTGTTTTTGACAGATGGTCGGACTTCAACATAAAATCCAACCATCTGCCAAAAAGACATTTGTGCTTTTTGCTGTAACTCGGATAAAACATTAAAAAAAAACTAGAATAGCACTTAGTAGAGCGTGTACCTCTGCCAATGCCCAACAGTCCCTTTACAATTCAATCATGCTGCAGCAAATTTCACACACTAATAGATATAAGTTCCCTAAATGTTCCTGACTTTTTGGTTTATCATGATCCATGATTTTCCCCCTAGGAAAACTCAGAAAATGGTCTTGCAATGTTAAAGAAACTAATGCTTTCTTCCCTGACCTATTTCGCATCCTTCCACCAAGTGTAATGGAAAACCAATCTGTTGTTTTTGTGTTATCTACAACGAACCAATCAATAAGCAAATGGACAGGAGTGAAAACATATCCTCCTTCGTGGAGATAACCAGAGAACAAGAAGGGTTGTTTAACTTCAAAATCACTTTTATATAGACAATCATTTGATTGTCTATTTAAAATTATTTGTATTGTTGTTCATTGCGCGGTAAACATGAGCAAACAGTATTAATTAAAACATACACCGCAGTATATTTGAAATCGAATTAAATGTTCTTAAAAAAGAATAGATCCATTCTTCAGGGCACAAGCAGGGTCTAGACCCTCAAGGTATTTATGTGTTGTCCTGGTAACATGAAAAATGACTGCACTATATCCCACAAAAGAAAACAATTAACGCGTCCGAATTGGTCGTAAAGCGCTTATCTTTAGCCAACTAGATTTTCTTTCAAGGGACACTTGGCGACATAATAGAAAGTCAATTATGCTTTAACTTTCCAAACATAAACTGTAGACAGTTTTGCTGCCTTGTCAGGTTAACCAGTGGCAGTAACCTTTATTGACGTTGTATTACCATAATGGTGCAACACAAGGGGGAACATTTATTATGAGTGTTAGGAACGGTCGGAAGTTTTAACCTGTCGACCAAGGACAAAAGATTGTGCAACAGACATGAATTATGGGAGCTTGAGTCCTTCTTGTCCCGGCTCTGGCCGTCGTCCAATAATTAGCTATGTGTGATGACTTCTAGTCTAGTATTGATTACTTTGAAAATGACTTACACATTTATAAAGTGTCAAGCCATAGAGTTTTGTCTGCATACAGGCGCAGGGTATTCACTTAGGTCAATTGTGTTAATATACATTTAACTCTTAAGTATTGATTCTGATATTGAAGCTGTCCGATAGGAAGTCAATACTCTTTCTAATCAAGATGAATACAAATGAGTGGCTAATAGATGCCAACAGTGCTGCTGGTAGACGACACTGTGATAACAGCAGATCGCTTCACAGTTTATGTTCTCTCTGTTGCTGTACCACCTCCTCACAAGGGGAGGTGTGATGTTTGCCACCACGTTGTCATATAGCGATTACATTCTAGCCCTTAAGCTTCTGACGGCATCACAGGTGTGTGAGATCGCTAATATGCCAATTTATCCTGGTTTACAGTCGACTGGGCCCATTAACGAATCCCCTTGTCTCATTAATCCAGCTCTGCTACCTGCAACTTTCAGATGTGACATGAAGAACGTTTCCTTCCATTAATGCGTGTAAAGAGAGCAGAAACTTTGGTAGTTCAAGAATGTATACATGGCCGAGATAGAAAAGTTAATGTATGGTGATAAAAGCAAAACAGAACAAAGTGCAGAAGATACAGACTTAATCATGTCCATTGAAACTTCTGCGACAAACCATTATGGCCAATAACAACATCGGATGTGTGTGGAGGTGGCAGGTTTCCACTCTGATGTATCCAGCCCCTAATATTTGTGTTATTCAGATTGATCGGGAAATAGATGCAGTTGCATTTTCTTTTTTTCTTTTCCACATTTCTGAATTTAGGATGAAAAATTATGATGTTCCCATTCTTTCTCGCGTCAGAAAACATCTTCAAAACCGTAGTTTTGCTGTCAAAAGGGCTGAAGTTCACCATCATGCAAACATGAATCTATATACCATGATGTCTGCAGGTTTCAGATTTAACGATCCAATTGATTGGAAAATAGTTTAACTACTAATTTCATTAAATTCAAAAGATAATTTTTCCGACACATTTGCCACATTTCCAGCTCCTTTTGAGAGATCCACTCTTTGTGCCATGTGATAGTAAACTCCAAGGCAAATTTAGATGATTTGGGATTAAGAGCTTTCTTTTTTTTAGATCATTTACAGACCAATTAATTAATTGGTTATTTGATATATCTATATTGACATCGATATTTCACCCCACATTTGTGTGGTGTTTTGTTGTAATGATCATACTTTCAGTTTCTTCGGTGGTGGGGCTGCAGCTGTGTGGCTCTGCGACTCGAAGGTCATCTGAATGTCCTGAATGTCGCAGTGTGGTTGTGCTGCACAGCCCGCTGTGACTGACATAGGTTGCTACGCACGTGTGGTCACTGCAGTTGTAACGACACCTTACAATGAATGATGTAACATTTCAAGGAAATCAGTAAATGTCACCTTGAACAACGGAACATATATGTTTTCTTACACTAAGGACAACCCCTTTATACTAAATCATGACAGCATACCTGTAATATGTACGAGTAAAATTAGTACCATACACCAACAAAACAAAGGAAAGAGAGAAATGAAAGTGAAAGGAGCAGATCAGTCATAGACGAGGAGAGAGCACATGTGCTAGAGGGATGGAAACCGATGAACGGGATAACACCGCTTGTCAAGGATGCGATTAATGAGAAAACAGGAGCTTGAGTATTTTTAGCTTTTGTGCCACCGAGGACCAAACACTGACATACGCTGCCCGGACAGATGGGGATACATATGTTAGCTGTAGGACCTGCAATGCACTGCTGTATGTGCCCTTTACCTGTGGCGTCAGCATCACTAAATCAAGTATATATAGGCTCTATAAAGAAGATACATACCAGCAGTCACTGGTCTATAATTCCATGGATTTATGTGTCAACATGTAACATAAACTGATTCATTGGATTCTGTTTGTCCCTCCTCCTCTAGACGAAATTACTCTGTATTCCTGGAATTTTTATCTGATTTTGAATTTAAAAGGGGGTGTTGCCTAAAGATCATCAGCTCTTGATTTGTTTTTAAACTGCTTTTCCTGAGGCTCTATAGGAAATGATTTGTCGTTTGAATTGGTCTGCTAGTCCTGCCGTCTACTGGAAAAAATAACCAAATTTTGAAAGAGTCAGCTTTTAAAGTTAAAAACGATCTCTTCACTGCTGCTGATGCTGGAGATTGTGTTTCTCTTATTCCTCCCAGCGCTATGGCTTTCTTCTCGAAAGTAGGTGGGTGTCACAAACGCTCAAATATTGATCTTTATTTAAGATGATTTCCTGTTGCTCTAACGAGGGCGTTGCTCAATCGAGCATATTTCATTTGTGGCAGTCAGAGTAACACACCTACTTTATGTCTTGTAGATATCTTTATTACAACATTATTTTTGTAAAATAATGTTACATTTTTATTAAACAGATGTGGAAAATACAAAAATTTTTTAGCGTACAATTTAAATACTGACCCTGAAATTATTGCTTAAAATGTAATGCCAGGGAAACTGGACATTGCCAACATAGCTGTCACTATATGTTTTGAAGCAGTTTTTCATTTTGTGTGAACCTAAACCTCTCGGAGGACAGATAAGGATCCTGTGTGCGGCCTGAATAGACACTGGAGAGACAGTTCTCTGCCCTCCCTGGGACCTTGGTTGTCATGGCAGTGGATTAAAGCTAGTTAAAGATCAAGGACAACAAGGCGGAGGAAAATTGCTAAAAATCCAAGATCAAGTCAGGCAGAGGCTTTTACAGCGATGGATTGGGGAGTTTAGACTGTGTGGGAGCAGTAGACAGGATGTGTGTGCGCTGAATGCAAAGAGGAGAGGAGGAGACGATGGAGCAGACCTGTTTGACTAAAGACAGGAACAAATGATGCTGTACAGTTAAAAAACGATTCTGCATTTGAGTAGATTTATCTCACTTATCAGAAATCTCATCGTACTAACACACACTGTAAACACACTTTTCTGGAACAAATATAAACTTCTGAGCAGAGATGACACTGCTACAAACAATTATTGAGTCATCTTCCACAAAGACAGCCTCCTTTTTCTGAACACCATCAACTGCTGGGTATAGAAGAGCAGCGTTGGGCTGTTTGTTGGTGGTACCAGCTGGAAATTAAAATAGTCTTTTACTGTCCTCCCTTTGTTTCACTGTCTGAACAGACTCTGCTTGTTAAACACAAGTTTCCAACGCTTTGCTTGCCAATGGTGATCAATGGGCCAAGGAGTCCCTCAAATTGGCTTCCATCCCATGCTTTAAATGGAAGTGTTAAACAGATGCTGGGGAGGAACTGCTGGCCGTCTCTGTCATTACCGTTGAAAACCTTTTCCCTGAGTTGAAACAGTTTTAGTGTCCTCTGCACTGAGCAAGACTCTTTGGAAATCTCTCAGCATTGTATGAGATTTATTTCAAGTCAACACAGAGGGTAAAAGTCAGCGCTCTGAAGAGAACTTCCCTCAGGACACATAGGCTTACTTGGCATACAGTGCAAACACACATTACAAAGTGTGTCCTGTGGACCTGGTTACAGGCATTTTCTGAAAATGTCCCCGAGGTTCCTGCCTAACAAAGTGTTCCACGCACAGCCAACTGGGAAAAAGGCCTTCGGGGGCAACCCAAAACAAGCAGCCCAGCTGGTATGAGGATCTATATGGCAGTGAAGACAATAACAACAACAACAACAGGAACATATAAACTAGACAAACTAATAACTAAAAAACAAGTCTCCAAAAATAAATCACGAGTCCACAAAGTCCTTATAAATCCTTAACCAAGAGCAGAAGCATGATACAAAAGCCATTGTGCATGTGTCTATACTGTGACTTCTTAGGTTCAGAAGTATTTTGAAATATTGGTCAAATGCTCAAACGTGGAAATTCACCATCTTAGTCTAACAGCTTAGTATGCCAGATGGAAAGTTACATTTATTACAATACATTCTGGAGGGGGTAAATGGCATGTGTGTAACTTTCATGGATATGCATCCAAAAGTTGCATTTAGGTTGAAACAGCCCGTATGGTAGCACAACAGGAAAAGTAATGGAAACACCAGAAACCTTAGGATCCACTTCTGGGGACCATGAATATCCGCATGCTGATCCATTCAGTAGTTGCAGAGAAATTCCCTTCTGGACAAAAGTAGTATGGATCGACCAATCCCTACAGCTTCACTGCTAGCATGGCTAAGAAATGCATGTTTGCATTATGACAGACTGCTGCAGTAAAGATATATTAAAACCTATATATAAAAAAATATCAAATATATATCATTCCAGGGCTGCTCCCTTTAAATGCTGAAACCAAAGTGGATAAAAGAAGTAACATGACAAATGTTGTCCTCGATGAACGACCGCAGATACGGCAGCTCTCCCTGGAGTCGGCTTCAGCCACTGTGTGTCAGCTGATAATAGATTCCACCCTTCAGCTTCTCTTGTACATATTATCTGCTCAAAACAGGCAAGTGAAAGAAAGGCAGCAACCCGAGACAAACCCTATATTTCAAGGAAACAAGGCCTCCATTGGTAACAGACAATATGCTGCATAATGTGCTGCTGCATAACATTATTAGTTTATTGTTGGTATACATGAGGCAATGTGAGTGGGAGGACCTGGCAGGGAAGATTAGTTATGTTGTGAAGGTTAACTCATGCATGAATTCAAGTTTGGAATTTACTATTTATTACATAATCAAGAATGTGCTAATTAGACGTCCTCCTCCCCCGTGCCTTTTCCGCACGTTGAAGGATTTAGTTGACGGGAGGATGGAATTAAATATTGGTTGCCACATACCATACACAATAAATAAAAACAGTGCCTCCATAACTGCAGCGAGGAAATAAAATCACCCGCTTCCAATATATCCTTTCCACAAGGTTCACTAATCCCCTCCATTCGATTTCGGTCGCCTCCAGCACTCAGCAACAAGATAATTCAGTGAGTGCGTCCGGGCACTTTAAGCAGTGGAAGGATATCAGGATTGGTATCAGTCAACCGTGGCACGTCCGTCACTCCATAGGGGGGGCGACCCACCCTCGGAGAGAGGGATGGTGTCGTTGGATGAAGATGTTGAGGCATATTTCCTGAGGTGCTCACTCTGAGTGCAGGATGCATGAGCAGCAACAACAGCTGCTGCCAATTTTTTATAGATGAAAAGTGTGTTGGTATGACAGCGACAGAGGCAGAGACAAAGAGGGTGTTTGTTTTAATCCTCTCTTATATGCTCTTATCAGAATTCCACAATATCCACCTTTCTCTCTCATGGACATCAAAGGACTTCGCCCATTTAGCGCAGCACTCCTATAACGTTGTCATACTGAAGATGGACGGAGCAGAACTAGAGATGTTGTCTGTTTTTATTTCGAGCGTTCATGTTACAAAGTAGTCCGCTGGGAGTACTGGGTGCTTGCATGTATTCCACTATTCAAAGCAGCACTTTGCCAGATGTCTTGTGGGTCCAACCCTGCGTTTTCGTGCCATAGCGCTCCAAACTGGCACATCTGTAGGGACGCTGGACTGCCCTCATTCAAATTCATGAGCTGGCTGATGATTTCCCATCATCATCAGTTTCATCTTCATGATGTACTAGTCGGTGTGACTTAAAAGTCCAGCCAAGAAACTCTTCACAAACATTTTTACAAATCTGACCTTTCTGACTCGTCCATCTATCAAAGGAAACTGCCTGAGTCCATTAGCTTACACTCACAAAGCCAGATCCCTCACTGTCCTTTGTCTCGTTCCAACATTCTCCTTTTAATGGCAATACATCAGATTTAAGAAGTAAAAACACCTCATGGGACCTTTTCATTGACTGTAGCTACACTGTGCATAGGACAGAGGACAACACTGACCAAGCACTCAGGTCTTACGCGGTCAAGTTTTCTTCTGGCCTCTCCTGCGCCTCCTCTGAGCTCCTGTCTTCAGTCGATAATGAAATGCAAGCCCTGCCACGTGCGAAGAGCCGACTTACCAAAATAGTTTCACACTCTTTCAAATATTCAACATCCAGCAGCTGTAGGATGAAATAACTGACCTCGCGAGTCAAATCAGTCACCGAGTGAAACGTCGGCACACAACCCGCACGCTTGAACCGCGACTTGGACAATTACTCCTCCGTCACTCCGTCAGCATCTTCTGCTCGTCCTGCCACCCCAGCAGCTCTCATTACTGCTCACTTCCCTCCAGGGTTCACCCACTCGCTCCACGCCTCCTGTCTGGCAGCGGGCCCCCGTGTGCCCTGAGAGACCACTGCTACATCTCTTCCCTGGCTAGAGCCTGTAATCCCTCACCTGTCACGCTGGTTCAGTGCACTAACCTTGGAACCGCGCCAGCCCACTCGCTCGGCCCTCGCCCCCGTTCCACTAACTCAGCGAGTTCGGCCCACACGCGCTTTCTCCCACCAGCTCGCAAGTGTGGGACCACACAATGTCATGTCAGAGAGGATACAGGGCCATCTGTGACCATTGGTAAACACCATCACAGTCTAAATTGTTTCAAGTTAACCCAAGTTAAAGAGTTCAACAATATACGGACACTTTTTTATTGTTTGCAGAGCTTTTTATAAAGAGTCTGTGTTGCAGAGTGAAGTTAGAAAACTTCAGGGTTCATCCTTCCAGGTTTATCTGTGACGCCCATGAGATGAACAACTCAATATGTGTTCCCCAGACAGACAGACAGACATTTGTGGAATCAGGAGGTCGATGTTAACTACTGTGCACTAATAAATGGTACATATTTGCATATCAGAACATTAGATCTTTCATTTCTTCTCCACCATTGAGCTTTGAGGGAGGAAAAAGAAAAAGCAACTAAGCTTATATTCAACCAAAGACCACTGCAAATTCCATGCCTATAAGAAATGGGACTGAGCAATAATTAAAGAAATGATTTCTACGGAGCCTAGCCAATTAAGAAACTTTTTATTTTACATTTTAATGCAGTCTGTCTCTTCTGAGAGAGACTGCACTACAATGAAAGTTCAAAGCCTGTTTGCAGACACAGTATAAAGTTGTTTAATTGTCCGTGTGCTCCAAGATGTATAATCCCTGACTTAATATGTCTCTATGTTCTATCTAATTAAATCTCAGTACTGTCGGAGCGCTTAATGTGCCCCTGCTTTATACTGCGATGGATACCCCTAACTAACATAGTACCTTCTAAATGTAATGATAATGGCTCAATATGAACTCATCAACATTCATGTTGCATGGAAATGAATCAGGCGACAGTATTTTCATCTAAAGCAATTCAGTGTGTTCAGCTGAATGATAAATAACGGATTTAATACCATTTAACATGCCAACAAAAATCCATTGTAGCTTTCGTTCCAGTCCAACCAGCCTCAGGTGAACATTGTGCACTTCTCACTGCTCCATTAAGTCTGTGTTGGGTGCAGCAGTGGTTTTCTTGTCACAAATAGTGAAGCATGACTTCTGAATCTTGCTACTTTTGGAAAATGTCACACTTGTCAGTTTCTGTTACCGTGTGCTCTTGCTGCAAATGGGGTTGTGTTGTCGCAAATCGAACACGGCCGCTGTGCACCCACCGTAAATGACGATCGCAACGTTTGACTGCAAATGTCGGCCGATGCAACATAACTGCCGGCTACTCACTTGAAAGTGATATCTTAATTTCTTGTATATGCTGACGTATGAAATGGAAATTACGACACCATCTTCTCCAACGACGTGTCCTTTTCCCCCTGCCGCCATTTTCGCATGCTTGGAAACGTGTATGTGGTCCCTCTCCTTCCCCCACAAATCCAGAATGGTGACTCTTGAGTGCACCACCAAGGTGCATGTCATCATACTTGTCAGTGTAAACACACTTGTGCACTCAAAAGGGCAATTGTGGGACACAGCACCTTTACCAAAGGAGCTTTTTTCCAACTGACATTTTGTCTCGTCGCATCAGCAAAAATAACAGCCATAATTAATGACATTGTTGATTAACCTTCATATACAGTAATTGTCTTGGTGAAGTCACAGTGATCCGCAATGCACAATAACATGACCTTGGCATAGAATAAGTTACACCAATGCCTACGTTACGTTACTTATCAGTTTGTTTTAAGTGAACAAAAAATAGTAACTTCCAATGAATTGTGGGACCTTCACACCTACTCATGGTCAAACATTAGTATTGAAATAAGTCACAGTGACTATGAAGGAGGATTTAATCAGAAACTATGGCATTCATTAGAAATTAACATTGTTTATATGGAAAATCTATGACCAGTATAAATAGTCTATACATGCAGGTTGCCAAAATTAGCACCTATCCATCTATCAATCCATCCATCTTCCTACTTATTCAAGATATGTCTCACCAGGAGCCGTTCACCTTATCGGCTTCACACTCTGCATGTGTATTATTAAAGGGCTGAATGAAGTATACCGCTTTGTAGCAGCAGCTGATGAGACTCATCAATGAAAGTGATGCATGATCACGACAACAGAGCATTAATGACATCAGCGACGACAAGGGATTCTTCAGTTCTGGGTTCGGCTTATTGGGTCAGGCTGCACAGGGCTTTGGATAAACAGTTGAGCAGCTCTTTGTGCAGAAGGGGTGGTGCAGCTTCGGGGTTCTGTGGACTGAGTCCTTCAGCAGATCCTTACTGGCTGTTACTTGCTGCAGGTCATATCTACAGTTTCAAAATGAAAACCTCAACCAGCATGACCAAAGTGCAACCAAACTGTATGTTATGCTTATATCAATATCCCTGTATTGAGACACTGAATATGAAATAAGACTAATAAATAGAATAAAACGGCTGGAATGATTATGTTACCTGTATTTTTCAAAAAATCATAAACTAAAGAAAGTATCCCATTACTTAGTCCTCATCTGTGAATCTAAACAGCTGGCTGATTTGGGAGGAGGATTGTGTGTTTGTGTGTGTGTGTGTGTCTGCATGACAGAGTACGAGTGCTTTGGTGAAACACGCAGATGGGACACACCACACAAGTACTTTGTTTTTTTCTGAAGTGGATATTTTAGTGAGGAGAACGGTTTCTTAGGGACCAAAGGTTTCTCATTAAATTTTGAATTTCCACTGGGGCAAGCAGAGAAGCCTTTTTGTTTGATATATGATTCATGTTAAGCGAGATATTACCTTTCGCATTCAAACTAGTCCCAGCCATTTCCCAAAGCTTTTTGTATTCCATGTTTCTGTGTGTCTGAGCCGCCTCGGACATGCTGGCCTGTCACTTTTTGATAAAGGGCCTGATTGAAAAGCCAGAAATGTGTATTGCATTCAAATATTCAGCATATTCTAACCCATTTTTTGGTTCAGCTTAATTATACAGTGAGGTGCCCTTTTGACAACCAGAATATATCAAACTGTGACCCATTCAATAAGGTTAAAAGGCTCCGGCTCAGCGGACTGCACAGTGGAGATACTGAGCTTTAAGTGACGGGGCATCATCTGGCTAATAATTAGAATGTTCCTCTTAGCATTGTTATCCGCAAGGTTTCATCCTGGTTTGTTTTCCATCACCCACGTCACCTTGGTAACAGGCAAGAGCAATTTAACAGGACAGCAAACACTCGCCGAACTGATCTGCATGTTTAATGATTGTGATTTTCCGGTGGCTTCTTCACAATAAACCCTGTTTTTCACCTGATGGATTGCTTTATACTCTATATTTTATAATGTAGATTATAGAAGTTTAGTTTAATGTCGTAATTTCCCAAGAAATCCTGTTTATTTTCCCTCTTTGTTAGGAGGTGATCTGTGGAACATGAGGGAGCCCTGATGCCTAATTGTTATTTATTTATAGCTCACACATAATAGCCACTTAGCGAGAATGGAATCATTTGCCCAAATGTCTCAAAATTAGGATGTGCATATTTTGCATGCATTGAAAGTGACCTTTACCTAATGAATGTTTTAATGAAAGGGGTTGTGGCTCCGATGGACTCTTTATGTTGAGTTGTAATTACAGGAGAGATTAAGCCACAGAAAGCCATTCTAGCAAAGCAATATATTATAGTTTAAAGAAAATTAAAGTTTCCCTTTAAGCCCTCCATTTCTTTAAGCCCTGTCCCCCTACCAGTGTAATGCCGTGCATATGAGAGTGCATGCACATGGAGTGGTTGTTGATGGGGGTTACTTGGATATTACAGGTCGCTCCTCATGGGGATTCTAGTTTAATCAAAGACGTTGCTGATTAACTCATCAGTGCTCCACCTACAGTGTAGTGGCCTTTTCATCTCCCCTACAATATTGTTCTGCAGGGGATTGTGGGCCAAGTAAATTAATAACCAGTGGCTGATATGATATGATGTATCCTCTTGCAAAACACTGCAGAGTGTTTAATATTTTGGAAATAATTCATTAGCAGTTTTCTTTCTTTCTTTGATTGTTGTTATTTTTGGTTAAAATATTCTGATTCCAGCCCGTTAAGACAAATATAACAACGCAAGCACAACCAGAGAGTTATTATACAAATATTGATGAAAGCCCAAGGCTGATCAGTGATATCAGATTTTCACTGTGAGAGAAATATTAAACAGGCAGGAGAAATCCGACCGAATTTCTTATTAGAAAAATGTCAAAACAGAATCATATTAAATATGATATGTGCTTTACTTAGATTGCATTCAAAATAACTTGTCATTTAGTTATTTAAATAGAAGTCCTGCCTTGGATCACGTTTAATATTGAGAACAATGTGTTCTCACAACATGTATTTTTACTGAAAGCTGCTATACAGTGTGCAATGTTTTAATTCATGAATTATTGATGTATCCATCTGTGCGATGGCGCGTCACGACACATAAAGCCCATAAAACTGTGTATTAACTGTGAGAATATAGATTGCGTTAAGCACCAAACACCAGGCTTTCACACCACTGTACACTGAAGGCATGTTGATCTCAGAGCTTCTCTAATGGAGCAATGTATCAGGGCTTTTATTACACAGAGTGTGTTTTCATGCTTTTGAATCCATCTTCCTCTCTGCATTTCTTCCCTCCAGGGCAGTAGTGGGACACAGAGAGCCGCTGCCAGATGATAGCAAAGACAATATCACCATATTCACCCGGATCCTAGACAGGCTACTGGATGGATACGACAACAGGCTACGTCCTGGGCTGGGAGGTAAGCAACTGCATACGTTCGATAAATCAGAGACTTCTGCAGAGAGGAAGGTTTCAGGCTGCTTCACTGGGCCTCTGTTTTATGACACAGTTAACTGGGATAAAAATGCAAATCAGCAAATACATCCTCTTTTTTCTTTATAGAGATGTTGTTATTATGTTTGAAGTCAGTTTACATATTTTATTTTATAGTGGTGACATAAACAAAAGCCAATATTTTGTTCAGACGCAAGCAGTTTGTTTAAAATTAATCTTCTTCAGGTTTTTATTCACCATGCTCATCACTACACATGTAAATTAATGATAATTTATTCAGAAAGCTGCTTTGGTAAAACCGACTTGTTTATGCAACAGATGATTCTCTAGATCATTGTGTCATAATGCCCAATGTCCATTGCAAATAAACATCCACAGTGTAATTTCGGCGCGACTCATAGACATTGGCGCACAAATATGAATGCTTGGCCCTCTGAGTACCGGCGTAGCTTCAACACAGAGGCATGAATTGGGCTTCAGTTGTACAAAAACATAGCTACATTATACTTCCAGTTTTGCCCCCTCAGCATTATGGGAACTGCTGTATCAAAACTTTGATTATCTTAATATACAAAAGGGACGAGTGAACAAGAATACAATTTACAGTGTTAATCAATGAATATTATATAAAATGCAATGCACAGTTTTTTTGCCAGAGAATAAAAACCTCCAGATCAGCTGCGAAGTTTGAGAAGAGGTTTTACAGAACACTCTTGACATTCATTTTTTTTGCACATTGCTATAATGTAGTGTTAGTGTTCCTTTTTTATTGTTTTTTTTCCACTATTAGATTATTGACCACCATGGATACAAAACATCACTCACTCATTTTCTCATTGCAGATGTATCTACGTTGAGAGTCATGGTAACAGTCTAGCACTGACGTCAGGTTTTCATTTTGTGCAGCACTGTAATAGAAATCTGCTTTCCCCTGGGTGAAGCCTTTGTTCAATCATGCCCAAATGGCAAATAAGCACATATGTCAGTGCAAATCCCTCTAATTGGTGCTTTTTCTATCTAAATATTTGCCCCCGGAGGACGAGAAACATAACAGCAATCCCACATGCTCCAGCAGGCGTTGCCATTTCTAAGCCAGCCAGCTGGAATGGTCACTTCTGCTCTAATGCTCGCTGCTGAAGACACGAGCGTGGCTACCGGGGCTTCGGCGCCACCAGGCCGGATGACCTGGACTCTGTGGCAGTGCCCAGCGAGAAGAACCAGGCACAAGATGTTAATGTCATATTGTGCCTCTGCTCACGTCTTCAAGGGCAATGGGATGGCGAGGCTCGCACCAGTCATGGCTCACGGTCATGGAGATTTCCTCATGTAGAGCCCTGACTCTTTGTGGAGCAGGGAAAGCAGACAGACTATTCCTGGAATAACAGCACAGAGGATCATTTTGTGTTGCATATAAATTAATCAAATTTTTCGGAAAATATTATGACATTACAGGATGTTGGAGTAACTTTGCAGATTATATTTTCCCCTGAGTCGATTCAAAGACCTTGATTTAGAGTTTAAACCAATTGGGGCCCTCCTCAGTGTAGCCAGCAGACTCATTCAAAGTCAAGGTCATCTGTCTGCAGACGGAAAAGATAACCACGCCTGTCCTGTTGGCCGCCCCCACGCCCCACCAGTGGCTCTGTCTCAGACCAGACAGAGGCTGGAGAGCACCATTTAATAAAATTTTCCGAGGCATCTATTAGCTCTGCCCAATGCTCTGGTGCCTTGTTGTAAACAGCAACGGGGCAACTCGTTCAGTCTCCACCCCCCGCCCCCCCGCCAAGGCCTGCCACGCAAACTGCTGACTCGGTGTTGTGATAATCCCGTATTTGCGAGCGCTATTTGTGTCGCAGGGATGATTAATGTGGAAGAGGATCTCCTCTCTCAGGGGGGCCCTTTGCCAGAGGATTGGAGACTTCACCTGTGGGTGGTCGTCGAGATCGGGGACTCAGTTAGAGCCATGGATCCATTCACTTTTGGAGAAAGGCCTCATCACTCTCTAGTTGTTACACCACTGGGAGCAACGATTTGTGTCGCCAATAGCTCAAAAGGCTGCTTTACACATTTGCCCCAGAGGAGCTGATTCAGCCCACGCTGAGGAGGGCAAAATTTGATCTGTCACGACTTTCATATCATGCCCTGCTTAATGTTTTATTAAAGTCATTTCAGTCATTCCACATCTCTGAATTAATGTCTCATTTAAAAGTCTTGAGCAGCCTCCTGCATAATATTTTATTATATTTGATCATTGTTGGCGCATCAAGAATCATCTTTAAACCATTGTGACACAACAGAAGCAATTAATGGTCTTGTAAATGTTAAGTGCAATGACACATGTAATTATAATTACAAGAAATATACAGAAAAGCCTCATAACAGTCATGCCAGATTCATACAACAATAGACTACATCATGTTTAATGTGATATAATGTGTGTATAGAATGGCCTATTATTTAAAAGAGAAAAGAAACACACACACTGACACACAAACACAATAAAGGCTGAGCTGCCTCATTTTATTCCCGAGCCAGTCGTCCCTTAGGGACTGTTAAATGTTTTTGGGGCAGGCTAACTAAAATTATTTTGGGTCAAAAGGGACGTCTCCTCCACACATACAGACTCAGGCCTGGCTCAAAGTTGATTTTATGCTGTAGTGGACAAAAATAGCCTCAGCCAAACAAATGGTAGTTTCATTGAACAAAAGACTTCATACAGAATCTAAAGGCAACATTTATGCCTCTGAAATGAGGTTGAAAACAGCGCTCTGGGGGTCAGACAGTTGGGAGTGCTGTCCAACAATACTCAAGTCTACATTGCAGGGAAATGTCTAATGCTGTTAGTCTGGTGCAACGCCCTTAAACCCTCAATCTGTGGGAAAACAACGCCATAGTTTAGAAAAAATGATGCACAAAGACCTTAAGATTTCAGGTGCTGATCCGTCTTGAGGGAAACAAATCACTTTAATCCTCACTTTTCCCACAGTTTGAAGAGATCTCCTCACCCTTGATTACAACTGGGTTTCTGTGTGAAGCAGCTTAGTTTAATGCCAGCCGGCAAACTTTGCCTTCATGTACACAAACAATCAGCTTTACAAAGACTGCAGCAAAGCTTTCCGTACGCAGACGACACTGTGATGGGTTCTGTTCCTTGTTGTCTCTTCCCTCAGAGAGTGTGACAGAAGTGAGGACAAACATCTACGTGACGAGTTTCGGGCCGGTGTCAGACACAGACATGGTGAGTTCTTTTTTCTCCTCTCTGCGCCTCTGCTGTAATCAGCACCGTGAGTCATCAAATCATCTAAGCAGGTTATTAGGCTTTATTCTGCTCTACTTAAGTTTGACAAAAAGTACTTTTGTCGTTTTGGATTCGGCAACCTCATGAGATTTCCCCGGCAGAATAATAGAATTTTATTTCAGTCAGGATTTCACACACTGGGAGTTAACAACCATCGCTTCTAAGTTGGAGGATTTATTTAGATATTCCGGCTTCAACAGATACATTTGTATGAGATGATTCTAAGAGGAAAACATATAAAGTTACAAAATATATCAGGAAGGGATATGTATGTGTAGATGGTTATGAAAACACAAAATATGTATTTCTCAGGTGAAATAAAAAATAAAAATTGTTTTCAAAACAAACACTTCCATCAGGCAGGAGAAGGCTGAATTGTATAACAAGCAAACAACCTCATGTTTTTCCATGTTTTCTCTGTGGCCACAATGTGACAGATGACAGCTATTTCAGACCAACGTTCCTGCTGTACACTGCTCTCTGCATGTGGTGTTCTACCTGTCCGGTCGATGTTTCTCCTACACATTTCCTTCATGACAAATTTGTTGGTGTTGTATTTTATTTTTTACACAGTTTTCTGGCTACTGGCCCATTTTTCTTTGCTTCATGCACTTCAGCTAGAAAACAAAGTCGACTATTGATGGAGAACTAAAGATGAGAGGATGTTAAAATGTCATCACAGAAAACGATACATGAGGATCTACCTGTAGTTCTATATATATATATATATATATATATATATATATATATATATACATTTAAGTATATTATTAACTTTGATATGATTCTATTGCAGCTGACGGGCATGCACATTTTATTGTTAAGTTACTACTCAGCTGGTGTCCAAAAATCTTTTGTTTGAAGTCCTTTAAAATCAGAAAAGACAGTATTTAAAACCCTAGTCTCTTACAAAAGCCAAAAACCATTCAAGGAAATTACATTTCAAATCAAGGAGACATATTGTAAATGGCTTTATTGGAGAAATCCGATCACAGGCGCTGGATGACTCCTTTTTGAAGCAGATGCTGGGGATGGTTTGCAGCTAGTCTTGGGACCTTATGCAGCATTTGACAGACTTGATCGTGCAGCTCTAATTGACCGCCGTGAGCACTGGGTGGATTTCTCCGACTCGGTTCGGAGCTCACTCGTCAGCCTGTATGACATAGGAAGATTAGCGCTTGTTGGAGAGCTGAGTTGAGTTTTTGTGGTCTCACCAGGGGGGTTTTCACATCTATGCTCTGGAGCAGCTTACTTTAAGTCTGCCAGACTCAAACTTTGCATAAGTTGGCAAGTGAGGATCTCTAGAGATCTGATGGACATCTGTAAAGACCATTACAGTGGATCATAAAAGAACTCCCTTTTTCCAGTACCGTATGTATTGTAACAGCGATATGAAGCTGATTGCTGGAGCCATTTGTTCTAGAGATGTTCCATTGAATGCATCGGAAATGCCTCCAGTACAGTAAAAAAAATGCTGGGGTGATCGTTGGCAAATATATGTTCCGATCCAGTACCTTTTCTTAAAATCATATTAGTTTCACCCAGATAAAACTGTGATTTCCTTTTCCGGGAAATCCCTTATTCTTTGCTACTCCGAAATAGCAGTTCCGTTGTTTTTAGAGCAGCGAAAAGGAAGTGATTTACAAATGTGATCAATACGATACTGTTTTTCAGCCATTGGCACAATAACTTACCATTGCACATTAAATACACTGAACTTAGAGATTCTGGTCTTTACACATATTTTTATCAACACCTATAAAAAACATATATTCTGCAATTGTCTCATCTTGAAAGAGATCCCCTTTTTCATCTTTCTGTGCTGTATAACAGACATTGGCCCAACTCAAATACAAAAATTCTGGGTTTGGACTCGACTACTGCCTTGTTGAGACCACCCCCGCCATTGCAAAGATACACTGTGCTGACCACAGTATGCTGAGCTGGCTTTGTGCGAGACTGTTCACGCTTTTACTTTATCACAATAGACAGTGCTTTATCTTTTTCAGCAGATATCACCTTTGGGGTCTCCCAGGGCTCAATTCGAGCTCCTATCTTTTATTCTCTTCACATGCTCCACTTGGCAACATCATGAATCAATGGCCAACAGCACAGAGGACAGTCCGTAGCAAATGTGACGGCTGCACGGGCCACAGAAACCCACTTGTGGTATTGTTTTGTAAACAGGGCCACAGCAAGTGTGGACACAGCGTTAGTGTTTCCTGTGTTCTGTCAAAGGCAAAATAGTGGTTACAACCTCACGCTTAGACCTTCATCTCGTAATCAATGTATGAATTGTGGGCGCCAAGGTTTTATCAGTTCCCAGATGTGGACACGTAGCACCAACATATTGATTTCTTTTCATTTTTGCATTGCAGTTTTAGATTTGATATCAGGATTATGCTGATCATTACCCAGACGAGGCTCCTTCTAGCCTGGGGCTATGCTGCATTTTCTTCCTCTATGTGCAGTGTATGTGTGCTTCTGTAAATACACGGCTTCTGTAAGTCTTCTGCTAAGACATGCAAAGAATACCCATTTGTCTTGAATTCATGGGACACTAGAGCAGTGCCCGTTCTAACCTTGCCTGTTTGCTTGGCCTGCGTTAATGCTCCGGAGCCTACTTCAAAATGAGTCATTGTCAAGATGATTTTGACCCGCGGTTTGACCTAGTTGCTGACCACTGCTGTAAAGTTTATCTGAGGACGTAGAAGAAGTGATGGTCAACTCGATCCGCAGACTGACTGTTAGCACTCAGCCCCGCCCCCACTGACTGCTACAGATACAGACATGCCCAGTGCGAAGTCGATAGGGCGAACGGTTGATCAGATAAGTCTTCCAGACGGAGACATTTGAGGCATTAGTGGGTAGATGTGAATATATGTAGTGTGAATAACAAACGCTTTTACTTTGTCTTACTTGTCAATGCTTTTTGTCTGTATCTGTTTATCACTCTATCTACATTGTTGTTGTTACAGCACATAGTTTTCACCAGATGTCCCAAAATGTGCGCACTTTTTGTACTACAAAATTGGGGAAGATGCATTCATGTAATTCGGATGAACAATTATGGAGATGCACAACTCATTTCCTGCACGCCGCAGTGAGTTCCTCAGTTGCAGGGCTGTTGTGTGGGACTGCAGGTCGACGCCAGGAGCTCCAGGGCCCTTCAAGCAGAGGAGGAAATGAGTAGACAAGACCAACAGTGATACAGTATAATGACCAAATGTTGATATTACGCTGCACTGGATGCTTGACCCCTGGACTTGAACAATGAACGGTCTCAATTCCACAAATTTGTGCTCATTTCCAGAAGGGAGGGCATGGAGTAGCTGGGAGGACGGCTCAGTTTTATTTTTGAGTAGAGAGAATAACAAAGGCTCTTGCACTCGGCAAGCAGAGAGCTGGACCAGGTTTATAGAATGGGTAGTTGTGTGATGTACTGAGGGGTGAGAGGTTTCCATGACTTTTTTAAAGCGTATTTGTGCTTTGAAGACAGTCTACAGAGCTGGTGCTCAGAGCCGATCAAGGGAAATCTGCAGTAGGTCAGGGTCGTGCGATCGTGTTTTCTGGTTCATGGGTTTCCAGGATAGTGAGTTCAGAATGAGTCTGGAGTGTTATTCGAGTGTCTAGCAAGACAGCCTCGGTGTATTGAGCATTGCAGTAAACAGATCTGAGAAACATAGGCATGGACCAGTTTTCTAGGTCAGTTAAAAGAAGGGGAAATAACTAATCCTGGAGGTGTTTCAGAGGTGGAGGGAAGCTTTTCATGATATGTCCTTGATGTGTTCACCAAAGAAAAGTCCTGTTTTGGAGAAAATTCACCAGAGTTTAGTAGATTAATTTGGGGCATTTATGGAATCATTAAAATAAAGAGAGGTAAATCAGCTGTATCCTGCCAAGGACATAACAAAAACTTCTTTTAACTTTGTCTAAACCTTGTTATCATGTTGTTACTGTGTCATTATTTTGTCACAGCCAGTCGTTTTCCTCTAGATTCCTTTAATGACCTCATTAACACTTTAATAAGCTTTAAATTGATGGTGCTCCATCTCAAACTAAAATACCACCTATAAATACCCCTGCTTTGGATGCAATGCAGAAAACTGAGCCCTAGATCCCCCCCGCTGGTTCAATAGTCAGAAACATTTTATCCTTGTTGATTCTTTTAATTAAATTACCTTGAAGCTGCAAAAAGACATTAAGAAATATATTTAAGGCTTAGTTTTACATATTTAAGGATGAGACAAGATAGCTTTACCTTGGTGATCAGCATAACTGTAGCATATGAGATAGAGGAGGCACAGTGAGTCCAAAGGCTGATATCAGATTCAGATTTTTGGATTGGTTCTAATAACTGATAACTGATGGTTTTATTTGATGTGTGCGCTTTAGTTGTTTTCCTGAAACAAGATTTAGGCTAAAACTAGACACACACTGACATTTTTGAAAATGTGTTAGTATTCCACTCACATTCATGATTAATATTCTCACATGGAAGAGTCCAATTGTTCAGCCATGACCAGAAGGCTCACGTGGCGTGTACATGCCCTTCACTCAGACCAGCCTAGCTTCTTTGGTTTTGTCTATAGGACACATCGTGTCATCATGTCCTGGTTTCACCTTTACTGAGTTTTTTCAATGTGCACAAGCACAGTGTGTCAATTCGACAAGAAGCTGGCAATGGCAGAGCACGATTTCTGACATGACAGCTCCTGGCTCACCCCTGTGCACTGCAAAACACAGCTGGAATTTGGTATGACTAAAACATGAGTCATGCATCTCAGAAATTGAGTCAAAAAATGCCTCAAGTTGTAGAGGTTCTGTGTGAAAGCTAACATCCACGTGCAAACTCGATCAGAGACAATGCGAGCAACCTGATATTCACCATTTTGGTTTTTATTGGTAACATGAAACAAAAGTCAAGCAGAGGCTACATTTTTTCAATACTTTTTGTTGACTACAATGTTTTCTGAGTGGGACTTCAACTTGACAAATTTCATGGCAGTCTAACTAGTCGTTACTGGGACTTTACAACTGCAAATGTCATACTCATGAAGTAAAGTGAGGACAAGGCAAGGAAACACAACAGTCAGTAAGATGCACTTTCTGGGCACCAGCAAAGTACCAAATCATCTTGTGGTTGCACAGACATTTCACTGGATAAGTGAAGATGTTCTGTTGTTGGTGGCGCTAGACACTAAATTGCCAGTTATTAGGAGCCTCCTCCGGGACAATGAATGGTTGCACCAAACATGGCAATCACTTCAATAGTTTAAGTGTGGAGCAAAGTGCCGACTGACTGGCATTGCCATTTCTAAAGTCATTTTACAAGCCCGGCTAAAATGTGGAGCAATAAAATGCTTGAAGAAACTGTTACAGCCGAAATCTTCCTAGACAGAGCACACTCTATTCCCCAGGCATCTCATAGTTTATGTTGCATACAGCCAGTGGTCCAATTACCCATCTCTGCAGCATCAAGTGTCCCAGAAATGACCGCTTCTCACTCAGCCTGAGGGTCAGTTGTTCAGCCTTCCCTCAGACCCCAATACGCCACATCTGCCGTTAGTGCACCACTATAACAACAGGAGGGAAGCTAACTGTATAATTGGAGTGAAACTGGAATATTAGGCCAATAACAAAGCCAACCCTCTTCAGAGTTGTGTCTGACTGGCAGATTCCTGCGGTGACTCACACCGAGACGCAGAATGTGGGTTGTGGGTTGCTATCTTGATGCTGATCTCTGGTAAGTATAGGTGGGTGTGTATCTCTTCCTCAAACCTCCCTCTTCTCACATTGTCACGTTGATTGTCTTTGGTCTTTTGTTTCCATTTGCCTCCCTCCCTGTCAGAGAGTCTATGTTGTCCCATCTCTCACATGTGTGCGGCATCATGGCACATTTACCTGTCTCCAGGTTTGACAGCTCTGTTCTGAGGAACTGGAAGCGGTTTAGGCTGTCACTGTACCGAAGTTTGCTTTGACTATGTCAGTGACAGCTTGATATCAGGAAGGGATGCACGATCTCTGGGGGTAAACATTTCTGAGATATTTGAGATATTCAGCACACAGCCGTTTGCCTAAAATTCAAGTCTAAATTTAAAATGCCAGAGCAGTTCAAGGTCTCCTGGAAATAACAGATGGAGATTTGTGTTGCTAAAATTTAAAGGTGAACTCCTGGATTCTGCATCAATCACATTAACCCTAACCCTAACCCTAACCCTAACCCTAACCCTTTTTCATGAGAATACACTGAATTTTAAATACGTATTAGAATTCCAGCAAAAAAAATAGGGCCTAACTCTTTCCTCCCACCATACAGGTCACCATGTTCCCCACTGTTACAATATGATTCATTTGCTGGTCAAGAACAACTTGAAAACAGGGCAAACATACTCTTATGGCACCATCTTTTTTGTGGAAATGCCAGCCACTGTTAAAAGGACCTTTAAAGACTTTATCTGAGTCCAGGGTTTGTTTTGACCACTCAACTGAACTTTTATGCTTCTTATTCTTAGACCATCACTATATTGTCCTTACATAGGTGGTAAAAAAAGAGGTTAGTTGTTGTGTCAAACGGTATACAGGATAATTAGCAAAATATGTTTTTTTAGTTTGTCTTATTACGTGATCATCAACCACACTTTCCACTGCACATAAAGGAAGCCAATTTTGCACATACATAATCCTGATAAAAAACTACCTAAAATGACAAAAACTGTCATGTATTTGGCAGTTACTTTGACTTTTTGGTTTAGTTTGGTCCATGTACCATCTGTTAAGATTCAGAAGGAGGGGGGGTTTAAGTCCCATACTGCGACCAGCTGTCTGGCTTCCCTTTTGAAGAGCTGTCATGTAGTGCATCTTTATAGACTTTTAGCTCATAACTGTGACATCAGACTAAGTATTTGTGATAAGTATTTTCGGCAAAGTTTTTCTTTGATGAATGCGCCACCACTGATACACATAAATGAAAGACGGTGTGGGCAGCTATGTGCCTGCACACCAGTAACAAACTACCTGCCTATTATACATTTAAACACAACTATTACAAAATGTCTCTGTCATTTCCCTCTTGAATGTGAAACCACTTGAGTTTTTGTTTTTGGGAGCAGTTCAGCATAGCTCAATAATTCACTGCTTCTGCTGGCTTATGTTATTGCATAAACACATTCACCGCGACATATTCTTAATTTGTTTGCTACCATTTAATTCCAGGGCTGATTACATCTGTGGAACAAAATGCTAGTGTCTGAAGGGGAACACAATTAACTGCAAAAGCCTGTTTATGCCTCAGAGCTGCAGAGGCCGGAAAACACCGAAGATAATTGGAGTTGGTGTGGGATTCACAGCTCATTGAAAGTCCCGCACAGGTTACACCTCCAGCTGGGGAAGGTGGATGGCACACAAGATGCGAAGCGAGGAAGAATAATTGACAACAGGAGAGCAAGAAAGGACCAGTAATTAAGACATTAATCAAATCTCTGAGGAATCCTTGCAATGCCCAGAGTGTGAAGTTCACCGGAGCCAGGTCAAATTGATACGCTGCCGCCAGGAAGTGGTCTGTCTCATTACCATGCCGGCTAATCGCAATGCTATCTCTGGTTGCTGCCAAAAACTAGTCTGCATGACATATATCAAATGTATTATTTTTTCCTCAATCAATTGGGGAAAGAGCCCGCTCACACAGTGTAATATTTCGTCAGGGCAGGGGCACTAAATCAAACCTGTCAAACCAGTCAGCTAATGGGGATAAACAAAAATGCGTATGTCAAGAACATTGGCCAACAAGTTTCTCTCAGGGAAATATCAATTTCCGGAAATTAGCAACTTGTTTGGGTCCCTGCTGCTTCAGAGATATCCAGATGTTCTTTATGTAACATATTACATTAAGCAACATTTAATTAATTGCGAGATTACCCAGATAAAGAGTAAAATCTGCATAGATGATCAGATCTGTTACGTAAAACCAAATTATAACTAAAATGTGATGGACTAACTAAATGTTTAGGATTTAATGAACTCATTAATTTAAGATTAAAGGCTGCATCCATATTTTATCAGCTATTAGACACACCCTTCCTGCCATTATCATAGAAGCAGATGTTGTCATTTTTTAACGTCAAGGCTCATTTACCCAAGTCTACTGTACATCCTACCTTAACTGCCAATTTATCAGACGCTCTGTTTCCTCATTTCCTTCCCATCATGCTCTCAGCGCTGCAGCCCTGCTGTTAGCTGGTTCCCTGCAATGCTCTTTGTGTTCCTCACTTGCCTCTTCTCTCGCTTGTTTTGTATCCCCCACTCTTATCGGTTTCCTCTTCTGCAAACCAATGCTTCCTTATTTACTGTGTTCAGTACTTAACCCCTGACTTGAACATGTTGCAGACCCATTTAGTTATACAGCATAAAAGACCCGGACTGTAAAACATATCCATATAAACAAATAACCACTGGCGCTGCATTGAAAGAAAGACCAGGTTAATGAGAATCCTAACCTGTACAAGAATATTGTAATGACTAGTTGTTTGTTTTTCAGCTATTTTTCCACAACATCTAATTGGACTCTTTTAGATTTAACCTGATTTGACCGATTTAAACCTCTCCACCTGTGATACAGTGGAGGTAGACAAACATGAAAGCCTAGTGTTTGCACTTTGAAGTTTACAGTGTGTGTGTAGGCCTGCTGCGAGTGGGTCGGCAGCGAGCAAAAGAGACAGCACCATCAAAATCATGAAAAGTCATTGTTTCAGCACGTCTGGCAGCCAAGTGCTTGAAGTGCTCTATACCTTTGTTGGTCTTTTGTCCTATGTTTCCATCTCTGTGTTTCATGCTTCTCACTATAGTCAATGGATGCAAAAAACAAAATAATCTTAAAGGAGAAGATTGATTTTAGATTTAAAAGGGCTACAGTCAGTTTAGGATTAACCAAATTTTAAAATAAGCCCATCTGTGAAGGAGCTGTATTGCCAAATGATGAGTCCATCAATAGAATATGAATAGATGAAAGTTTGATCTATAAATAAATCCTTCTTCATGAGGTAGATATCTGCCTCTTAAGCCTCTAAACGCTGCACGATGTTCAACAGCTACGTGTGTTAACTCTGGCAGGTAGCTTACGAAAGGTTTATCAGAGCTTTGGAGCCGTACAAGCTGCAGAGTCAGGGGATAATTCTCAGTGGCTCTGACCCCTTTCGCAACACACACTTTCTTTTGATCAGTTGTTAATCTAAAATCATTGATTTCAGCCGCTTGAGAGTCATTTATCAAGCAGGAAAAAGCGAAGCATTTGCTTGTCCTGGCTTTTCAAACACGGATCAGCTGCTTTACTCAGTTGTATATCACTGTCAACAGCAAAGGCTTTACTTTGAGACTGTTGTCTGGACACAACAAGGTGTTTGAAAACCAGAATAGCAAACAGTAGACCACGTACCTCGGCCATTGCCCAACAGTCTCAGGATGAAACCGCACTGAAATTCCATAGATCTAGATGGATCTGCACCAAATTGTACAAACTCATAAATATCACAAACATGCCGGATATATTAACATTAAGGTCTATGAAATATTATCTGAGAAATCCACCCTGATTTGGAGCCGCACCAAAGTTATAAAAGTTCTTGGTCGAGAAGTTTTTGCATAATCCTGCTAAAAATTAAACCAACAACAATCAGATAGGGGTGAAAACAAAACCTCCTTAGCAGACGTAATGATGAACTGGGGCTGTGGAAACTAACGATTGCCATTCTTCCCTTTTTAAAGTTATGCTGACATCATTGGTTAATTCTAGGAACATAAATATAAATAGTTAATTAATAGATTCTGGTTAAATATAAATGTTTTACAGTTGTAGAGTTGTTGAAACTTTATTTAGGAGTGCCTCGGTGACCCAGTACTCGCAGACACATAAAACTTATCTGCAATGTCCCACTTTCACTCCATCCAGGGACAGCTATGGCATGTCATCCCCCTTTTTTCTCTCTCCCCTGAATCCTCTGCTTTCCAATAAAGGCATGCTGCCAAATACATGGCATATAGGCATATAAAGGGGATCTGTTTGTGTATTCATAAATCTGCTTGTAACCCTGCCAACCCGGTGTCATAAATGTGTTTTAAAATGTCATTTAAAATTACAGTTGCTTGCTATACAGTAAATCCATCCGTGATCCTTGCAGCCATAAAAGGAAATCTGAAATCTAGTTTTGGGCCGAAGTTCCACTCTGTCAAGGAGAAATCAATCACTCTGTCCCTGGAGGAACACGAGCTGGCATTGGAAGTGATTTGTGCCATTTTCGCCTTACATGGAAATCGACAATGCTTCCACCACATCCCTGTCTTTCAATTCAAATTAATTCCCAGTGTTTACAGGGGATTTCTGTTCAGAAGGAAAACAAATGATTGCACCGCCCAGCTGGGCCCAGCGCACTGTTGTCTCTGTATTCATCACTGGATGTTTTACACTGAATGGGATGTGATTTGGCCACTCACACAGAAAAACGAACTGGAGGGAGATAAAGTGCCTAACATGAGAATAACTGTGGCGATGGGGATTTAAATGGCCTTTCTGTGCCAGGAGGGAACCAACTTTCTTGGAGTGTTGCCTGAAAGTTCAGGAACAAGACACAGAGGACACTGAACAATAGATCACAATATAGCCTGTGTGTCTGATAAACTAAATATGATAAAATAATCGTTGAAGTAGCTTCTTGTTTAAATTATTTGGACCTTGGCGGAGAGAGCAGCAGCCTTCTCACACCTTTATGTGTGTGAGACTCTCCGTGGGCTTCAGTCAGAGCACTGCGGTGAAGGCAGATGCGGCGCAATCATTTGATGGTTCTGTCGGCGTGCACTCCATCAGGAGGTCAATCACATCAATTAACAGGAGCCCAGCATGCGCAGTTTAGAGGAGCCCTGTTGATTTGTGTGGAGTGGGAGCCGTGTGCACCTCTCCTGCTGAGGGTGATGGCCTCCTGTTGTTAAAGCAGCTGAGAAATGACTTGAATCCGTTTCCTCCCCTCGTGGAGCCAGTTACAGTCGCAGGCACAAAGACAATCAGAGAGAAAACACGTATGCTGTGTTTTTATTGATCACTGGTAATTTTAATTATCTTTTAGATAATATTTAATTATTTACATTTTCATAATTTCATATTTTTAAAATCTTTAAGTATACTTTTAATACTGTAATAACTTAATCAAAATCCTCTTCCATATCACCACCTAAAAATCATTAAAATTACCAATAAAAACAAAAAAATAATTTATAATATAATACTCCCTCAAATAAATATTACAACAAACCCATCCCCCCTCATACAACCCTAAATTATTCTACAATATACAAATCCTATTTCCAATCCCTTCCCCCACATTAACCCTTACTCCCACCATCCCCTCCACCATCAAACCCTCCATAAAACTTTAATACAAAAACTCTATATAATACAAACAAAAAAAACCTTAACACTAAATCACAACCAACTACTAAAAACAAACCAAACCCAAACCACCAAAAAAAAAACCAAAAAAAAAACCCAAAAAAAACAAAATATATATAAAAAAATAAATAAACCCCCAAAAATATATTTTTTCATTTTTCCCCCCCCCCCCCCCCCCCCCCCCCCCCCCTTTTTTTTTTTTTTTTTTTTTTTTCCCCCCCCCCCCCCCAAATTTTTTTTTTTACCCCCCCCCCCCCCCCCCCCCCCCCCCCTTTTAAACACCCCCCCCCCCCCCCCCCCCCCCCCCTTGGGGGGTGGGACCCCCCCCCCCCCCCCCCCCCCCCCGGCCGGGGGGGGGGGGGGGGGTGGGGTGACAGTTCCACAATCGCCACAAATCGTGCATGTTTTTTTGGTCACTTGTTTACTTTGTGAATATCAAAATACACGAGTTGGAGTTTCCTTAGTTTGGATTTCTATTATACTTGGTTTAAGAATTTGTGGCTCATGGACCACAATGATCGAAAAGATGCCAGTCTGTCAATGAAGACAGTATGTTGAATATGCTGGGTATTTATTTTAACTGTCCATAGCACTTGCGGCCCATAAAAGGGTGTCTGTGAGGTTTCATTACCATTATTCATTAAAACTATGCTTAAGTGTCTGCTGTGGAAATCTTAAATTGTTAAATGGGTTTATCACCTCCATGCAACCAGAACTAAATCCTACATCTCCAAACTGTCATGTTGCCATATAATCCCTGGGCCTCTCTTCCCTCAGGAGTACACCATCGATGTCTTCTTCCGTCAGAGTTGGCGGGACGAGAGGCTTAAGTTCGATGGGCCCATGCAGGTGTTACCCCTGAACAACCTCCTGGCCAGTAAGATCTGGACTCCTGATACCTTCTTTCACAATGGAAAGAAATCTGTGGCCCACAACATGACGACTCCCAACAAACTGCTGCGACTGGTTGACAACGGCACGCTTCTCTACACGATGAGGTGAGCCTTTATTAATACTGGCAGCAGGGCCACTTCCCTGTTGAAGAGGTTACGTGACAAGACTATGACTCTATGGCACCGTTTGCATCTCAATGAGCTCTACTTAAGGTGCTTTCACACCACAAACAGATGTGAAAGGTGCCATGAACAACGGACAACAATTAGTCAAACAATTTGGTCTTGGTTCAGCTGAAACAGAATTTGCAGTATGAAAACATGTTTTGTGATAGAATAGACCAAGTGCAGGAAGTTGAGACAGTATTAAACACAATATGAAGAGAAAGAAGCTGAAGCCTCTCACCGGATTGCTTATTTCAATGATCAAGACTTTAATTTTGCTGGTAATAGCACGATAATGATTCTACAGTTGCGACAAAATTAACAAAGGGAACCAGTTCAAATGGAAAGAATTAATACAAGGAGTAAATCGACAACACACTGATGGCTGATGCAAGCCCGTCTACAAACCATTCAAAGTCAAGTATAGGTAGATGCAGCCCACGTATAGGTGATGATGACAGGACGTGGACCTGGGTTTTGGTCACAGATGTGCTGTCAGCTAAATGAAAACATGTAAAAAAACATCATGCCAACATGAAGTTTTCAGTCGGTGTAATGTGTAACTCCCCTCACTGGTGACTGAGAGCACCGATGATCCAGTCCAGTATGACACCACAGAAAACAGCTCTGCTAAAAACAGCTGCACGCTGACACATTAACATAAAATACTTTGCTTGTAAAGACCTAGTTTTCTGCTGAGCTGAACATAACAGCTTGAACAAGCAGCAAACTGAAGACAGAGACAGAGCCAGCACCAGATGTAACATTCTAATGAAAGCAGATCCAGGATTTGATCAACTTAGAAAAGAAAAACTTTACCGGCATAGACAATTATTATATGAACTTCTGAACTGAAACAAACTAAATGATTCAAATCAGAAAAAAGGGGTTTGTAATGTTTACCTCTGATATGAATGTCACTGTAGTATTGGACAAATTGTCATGTTGAACTGATGATGGTGCCGTGTGGAAAGGGGAAGGGATCACCCAACTTATTACAATTCATCCTGAGCAGAGCATGAATATCAATTCCATAACAATTCATCTCGCAGGTTGTTGAGACCTTTCACTTGAACAGCTCATATGTCAACCTTCAAGCCTCGGTGCCGGAGGGATTAAAACCTCAGCGGTGTGGAGCTGATGCAGCAGCTCCTTGATTCATTTCATCAGTCCGAGTGTCAGACTGGGCCGCCGGTCTGGGCCACATGTGTTTCACAGACAAGCTCCGAAAATAATAATCATTTGATCACAGAGTTGCCGCTGTGTCTCTGTCGTGCCTAAAGTGGACTGTAAATAGCTGCCGAGACAGCCAGAGCCGGCGAATGCTATTATCTACATGACTGGAGCAAAAATAATTCATTGGTTTCAACTCATCTAATCAGTGCATCTGTCAGTCAGTCGGCGTTCCCTGTGCGGCTTTGCGTCAGAAAATGAAAGAAAAGAAATGTTACGGTCATCCAAATGGTCACTATTGATTTCCAAGGGTGAAAATGAAATGGGGCGAGTTTCACATTGTGGCTCCACATGAGTGGATTGGATGTGGTGGCAGTCCTGCCAAGGCCGAGGATGACATTTGCGCACTAATGGAGTTTCGCAAGGACAGATGTGTTTGCGTCACCAAGTAAATGTCTGGTGAGATGATAAAGAGATTGTATGAGGACACAGAGTAAGATAAACCACCGTCAGACATTTTGGAACCAGCTCATTGGTCTTTATTTATCCAGTGTGAGGCTGCATTTGTTTTTTTGTTTTTTATGGTTTCAAGCTACCGAACCCATTCCACTATCTTTTGTGTTGCACTGACACTGTGGTTTATACACAATGTTAAAAGCTGCAAATGATTCATTTATGCTATTGCTTTTTTTCAAAATGTATCCTCCAAAACATATGTATTGTTAAAGGAGGTCTGCAGAGAAGAGATTGATAACGGAGGCTTTACTCGGCCCACTTCACATGTATCAGGCTTTAGAACGGGAGAGAAATCCATTTGTTTTAATAGGATGTCTAATGTGGAGTACATCACCACAGTACCCTGTGTTGACCGGCTCTCCTTAATAAACAGCTGCTTAAATCCATTTAATCAGCACGTCAACAGCATCTGCACTGACGGATGCGGTGAAGGCCTCCGCTCTGCAGGATTGCATCATTATCTTTGGATAGAGGGAGCTGGTATTGTCTGCTGCTGCTGTCCTGTGCTGGAATGAATGAGAGGGAATATCAATTTGTGAATAATGTAAAATACTCAAAGAAGACCGTGGTGTATATTTTTAGGTCAAACTTTTAGCAAGAATGTATTTGTTCACAACCACTCAGCCACATTTGACAATATCCATTTCATAGTGTTGAAGGAGATTTTTTAAAGAAAAACTAGGATCCATTGGACCAATGTTGCACAACTAAACACTCAGTGCAGTGCAAATACTGTTGGTGCAATGCTGTCTTATTTCTGGATTTTCAACCCATAGAAATTGTATACACACTTTACTGTGTAAGGGACAGTCTTGCACTGCTAGTGGATCTCCACCTTGATCCTGACTGTAACACCTATTTGCTGATTTGCCAGGACTTCTGATCTGGCGTCACACAATGAGGTCAACACTGAACTCTTCACTTTTCATTCAGTGGCAAATTAGGTTTTTTTTTATTAAAAAAAATCTGTAACACTTCAAGTCACCATCAGCTTTACCTTGTTGGCTAGCTGAGAGCTGCAAACAGCTGTGGCACAACACACCAGCACACGTGACGGACACAGAACTGAAAAAGATGAAACAGAATACAAACATCTCAGGATGAAGACGCTGATGAAGATGTCAAATTGACAACACAATGAGATTCGAAAGCTTTTGTTGATATGGGCTGACACAGTAATATCATTCCAGATATTTCCCTGTGGTTGTGAACGCCTCTGACTTAGTCCATCTCCTGCTGCGTCCTTCTTAGGTGAAAGACATCTCCCGATATGAAAAATTGCTATATTAGCATATTTTGTTCTCTTTAATATCTTTTAGTCATAACACAGTCAGTTTGCTTAGTCATCTTTGATCCAAACAGCTCTCTTAGTGCTGTCTGATCCACATGTGGCACAGTTTAGAGACGAGATGAATTTGGTCTATTAGATGTCAGTTTAAGTGCTGTATGATATGAAGCGGTGCGTTGCTCACGTGTGATTTATTTTCTAACATGTTAATTTGCGTAGTTGCTGAGACACTTATCAGTAATGAGGCAGCACCGGAGAGCAGTCAAGGGGGGGGGAGCAATGGGCTCACAGGGTGGTTGCATTGCAACACAAGGAGCTAATTAGAAACTGTACACTGGTCTGTGATGTTGATAGATTTAATAATTTGGCTTTAATAAGCTTTATATGAATGTAACATTTTACAACATGGAATAGCCTTTACACCGATAAGACAAGTTAAATCTACTAATGAAATCACTTTTTTTTCTAATCATAAAAACTGTAAACATACCAAGCCAAACAAAACACTCAGTAACTAAGCATGATGCATATCAAGCTACGTTCACTCTATCCAGTAAGTTTATAAAATTTAGATTCCTCATAAAGCAACTACATTTACCTACTTTAATATCCGGCTCTACTCCCAGTTGCTCAAATAACGCAGTTCTAGATTGATGCCTGGTCTATAAATGTTTTAACTGAGTTACAATAACCCTGTTTGTGGTCCATTTCTAAGCGACCCAGTCCACCGGAGGCTGTTTTTATGGGCTGCGGTTTTGTTTGAACTCAGCAAATTTAATCCTCACGTCGATTAAATATGTATGAGTGACATAATATGAAGAATTCTCTGTTTACTTAGAGTGCATTTCGCGGCTCGGCTATGGGACCAAATAATATAAACTGCTCTCTGGACATTGTGTGTTTGAGTGCAGCCCTCCAGTTTTTTTGGTGTGTTTTTTTCAAGCATACCTACCTTGGCTTTTAAATGACTGAAGTGGGCATTGTGTCATGTTTGCATCCCACATTTGGATTTTGCTAGAGTCAGTTTCTTGGCGCATGATAAATACAGTCGTATCACCTCTGATAGTGCTGACACCGCGGCATCACCACTGAAATATTGATTCTCCTCTTGTCCCCTCAGGTTGACCATTCATGCCGAGTGCCCCATGCACCTGGAGGATTTCCCGATGGATGCACATGCCTGTCCTCTGAAGTTTGGAAGTTGTAAGTCAGTCCACATAGCCATGGGAAAGCAGGAGCTCGATATGAAGCAGTGCTGCAGGAACAGTGTGTGTGTGTGTGGAGGGGGGAGGGGTTCTCTGCAGGTTTCGGCACCTTTGCTGTTCAGGAAAAACTTCCAACCGCACTCACTGAGGAATATGAGAGTAGGGGATAACTGTCATCCTGAGAAGTGTTTCTAGTAGCAACGCTGCAAAATTAGTCAAACGTCAGCTTAGAGTGAGCACTCCCTCGATAAGAACGAGGCTATGGATTTAACACACTAAAATATGTTCAGGCTATTCAGGACAGATTTAGATTTCTAGCATATGGACTCACTGCAGCTAAAGTGTATGAGCGGTGCTATATGCTGTATTTTTTAAAGAGATTGTTCACCCAGATATGAAAATGTCCTCATTATCTCCTCACTCCTATGCCGATGGAGGGGTGGGGTAATAGCTTGAGTCCACAAAACACTTTTGGAGTCTCAGGGGTGCTAGAGGAGAATCCAATACAATTGAAGTAACTAGTGGTTGCTTCTTCAGATGGAATAAAACAGACAAAACACAACATGCCTCCATACTGCTGGTGTGGTGTCATCTAAGTGTCCGCAAACCCCGACGTTCATATTCCACTCGAAGCAGCCTCGTTACACCGTTTTATTTATATAATTAAGAAGCTTCTTGAACTTCAGTTTGTTCAGTACATCTTGGTTCTCAAAAACACTCTACAACCAAGCTAGAAACTTTAGGACAGTGGCTGATGCTTCCCTCCTCTGATTGGTCACTTTGAACACTCCAGTCTCCAAGACTAGACAAATGCCATAGTGTTGCCTTCATGCAAATTGTCCGGCGTCCATGTTGTGTGGAAGAACACGAAGCGCTGTTCAAGTGACTAAAAAATATACAAAATAAACAAAATACAACATGAAGAGTTTTCTGTTGCACAACGTAATAAAGGTTAGAGCATAATATGAAACAATGTGTTTTTCCGTATCGTTAAACAAAATATATTGTTATATCCTATAGTCCAATGACAAAGTGTGTAGGAATCAACCTCTGTGTTATATATAAGTCTAAGTCTATATAATATAATTCACTGAGATTATAGATCACTAACCATCACTCTCTCACTACTGTATTGAAAAGAAGATTTTCTGAAGATGACTGTTCTACGGCAACATTTTTAACTACAGCAATTATTGATGTGTTCTACAATGTGGACAGAAAATATCAAGTTGCCTCCCATGTTCATCTCTTATCCATGTGACCATCTGTTTTTTTTTGCTCAGATGCTTACACGAACAATGAGGTGATCTACCTGTGGACTCAGGGAGACGAGAGGTCTGTTTCTGTGGCCGAGGACGGCTCAAGGTTGAACCAGTATGACCTGCTGGGACACGTTATTGGCAAAGAGACCATCAGCTCCAGCACAGGTAGAAGAGGTGACCCCCTTCAGCTCAAACAGTAGTACACAGCTTTTCCTGAAATTCAACCTGATGTTGTGCGTTTCGACAAACCAAACACCACACTGAGCTTTTATGGCTGCAGTGTGCGGGTGTATTCAAGGCAGTTTGACAGCTGTAGTGGACACATCGAATTCTAATATGATGACAAAGTTAGTGCATCATCACTTCTCCTTTACTTTCTGTTGACATAAACACCTCACTCTTTATTGGCACTCCTCTGTGTGTTTTCACTTTTCTCCACTTTCTGCCATTTTACATTAAGATTGCATTATCTGGCTCAATCGGGAAAAATGATGACTGTTATCAGTTTTCTGGGAAAACTATTCAGCATATTTACAGAGGTACTAGAAGCGTGCCAGAGGTGAAAGCCTTATTTCCATTCTGTTGTGGGCTAACAGCCCAGAGTCGACTTTATGAGCCCAGAGATAAAGGACAAATATCCTTCCCGGTACTTTTGATTACATATTCATTTGATTCTTCTCATCGACGTTGTGGAGGAACCATTTTATCTGACAAACACACTCACATCACTTTTTATCCACTTCCCCACTGATAGATTTAAAGCGTATGGCGACCTGAAGTTCCAAGTTGAAAGCTGGGTAGCGACGTATAATAGTATAAACAAAAACATTCACTGCAATACTCCTGCAACGTAAAATAGAGAAATATGTATTATTATTTTGATGATACATATTAGTAGTGATCATTTACAAGAAAATGTAAGTAGCCAGGGTATTTTGATAGAGATCTATCGGGGGAAATAACATCAATAAAACATTTCCAATGTCAATTTAGATAACAGGATTTAGACAACAGGAATAAAGTGCTGAAATACTGATTGCTGCAGAGCTGAAGATAAAAGGTTGCTTCAACGGGGCAGCAGGTAATTACTGAAAGAGTGCGTCGCTTACAACACAGCTACACCGACTTTCATTCTGAGAGATTTACCCTCCGTTGTGAAGCCGTTTGCTCGTGTGGCTCTCAGGAGCTGTGGCTCTCAGGAGCTGAGAGTCACAGATCTGTCTGACTGTGTTCGGAGACTAAAAGCTTTGTTGGATGACACAGTGCCTGTTTTCCAAGGAGGCAGAAAGCTGTTGAAATGATAGAAGTCGTGTAACTCCGCGGGGAAAACTTTCCTCGAGCACATCTTGTGTGCTGGTTTGAACTTGCGTCTGGCAAATTTTGAGGGAATTTTTGAAGGAACAAGATCAATCTGAAGTCTGACTAACAGAGCCAATGGAGTCAACCTGACCACTTTCATAAACAAGTTCAGCTTGAGGATGTCAGATCTTCCTTTAAACTTAATGGAGTGCAGGGAAGCCGAGGGACTGGCTGCATTTGAGCCAGCTCAGCTCTGGTTAGAATCTGCTCATAAAAAAAACAAACCACCTCAGGGAGTGAAAGGCTGTTTTTCTCATATCTTTGCAACACAGATTACAGACATGGCAACGAGAGCTGGTGCTTAGGGGGGGACTGTGATTGTGTCCATTCACTGCCATCACCGACAACATCTGAGCAGAAGGAAATGTGTTATATATCGAGAGGCTAGAGTGATGCAGGCAGAGGGTGCTTTAACAACAGCAGCAAAGAAATCCATAGGAAAATGTGAGTGTGGGGTTTAAAAGGAACACTCCACTGAAAATCTATATTTTGAAGTTAAGGTTCTGACGTTGGCTTGAAGGGTGGCTTGAAGGGTGGCTCTGAAAAGGTTGTTCCACATGGAAAGTGTTTTTAAAAGCTTTTTTGACATTCATCACTCTGACATGTCACCAACGGCTAGGATCCAGTTAATCAAATATTTCACTGCGAAAAGCACTCGACTCACAAGAGATCCCCTGCACCACAAATCTATTTTTTCCTCCCACCCACTTAGATCCCAGATCATTAAATGGTATCTGTCTGGACTGCTCTAGGGTCCTGGTGTCAGTGACTATGTTTACATGGACACATATATTCTGACTATTGACTTTATCCCAAATAAAAGGTTATTTCAACAGTGCTGTTTACATGAGCTGCTCGTAGAATATTTAATGTATATTACCATTTACATGCTACAGGCTGATTATGACTCAGCTTATAATAACAGACACTACATCATATGTCGTCTGTTCCTACAACCTTCCTTAAATAAACCACCTCGCCCCCCTCTATGGATGGACGCATCCTTCGAGCCATTATCTCCGCAGCTTATCCTTCTGAGGGTCACACAGTTTTCCTCCTGTATAATCCTCATGCAGTCTGGTTGAGAACTATTTGCGTCCGGTAACTTTCTGCCATCAATCACCCTGGTGTCTGGCTGCTGTCCTTTCAGCTCCCCGGGAGCTACTGACAGACAAAGATGAGGACAAAGATGCTGAGCACTGGTCAGAGTCGGTGTAGATTAAAGAATCCAATGCCTCAGTTTCATTTAATGTTGATTCCCAGCAACGCTGCTCCTCTGGCAGCTGGAGTCAGGCCAGCAAACTTTTCAGGGCCACCTTTGAAGCTAAACAAAGAACTCATTCAGTGGTCATTTGTATTGCTGGCCAGGGGGACATTTTGGGATATTACATTTTGAAAGGATCAATCTTTTGGAAACAGTATTTACGTATACCATTTTCTATACCTCCAGTGTCCTTTTCTGTTCACTTTTGAATTTCATCTCAAGGTTTCCTCTCGTTTGTTGTGTAGTGCAGTGTGTGAGGAATAGAGAGGATATGCCCTTTTGACATCTTCAGTTCATTTTTTGCTGAGTGATTCATTTATTCAATTTGGCTACTCTTTCCAATTCTCCTCCTGATGCTTTTCCAAGTCGTCCTAGATGAAACTAAAGTGAAATGGAAGGCATATATGTGTCTTTTATACAAATTGCCCATCAAAACGACCTTGGAAATATTATTTTCCATGTGGTTAAATGGCTCATCTTAAGGACCTAGACCTATGAGCTATACTTTGATGATGCAAACGCACACATTGATGGTTTTGAATGTTTCAGCTTGTGTTGCTCCCAGCTGTGCACGGCTGAATCAATAATCATGACCCTGTGTGTTTCTCTCCATGTTTCCTTCCTCCCCCTCAGGAGAATATGTAGTGATGACAACATATTTCCATTTGAAAAGGAAAATTGGCTATTTTGTGATTCAGACCTACCTGCCGTGCATCATGACTGTCATACTGTCTCAGGTCTCGTTCTGGTTGAACAGAGAGTCGGTTCCTGCTCGCACTGTGTTTGGTGAGTGCCTTCTTGTGTCTTTAATCCAATTTTTAAAGAAATGCACTAAATGATTGATTGAACATGTGAGATCAGTTATTGCAGCTTTAACAGAAAAACATGCGCAGAGCTGATGATGAATCAGCATTATGCCAAACAAGTGGAGGGTTTCCCCTTGAAAACTTCTAAATAACATATAAACGTAACGGCATTTTGCACATGGGTATGAATCAGTTATGTTTTTTTCCCCCAGTGCTTCTATCCCAGTATTGATTTGTTCCTATTTCTGTAACTGCAACACCACTAATTAATCAGTGAAAAGCTGGAAAGGCTGGAAAGGTAAAAAATGCGGCAGGTGATCTACAAGGTGCTGCATCTGTCAAAGAGGATGTTAGGCTACTTTGTCAACCACAGAGCAGCCAGTCTGGTTTAAAGTGTTATAACTTACCGAGCCCGAGGTGATTTAGATAGAGCCGGGCACGTCACATAATCCCACTGAAGTAGCAGTGGACTAAGAAGGGTCAAATTGCATTTTCTATTGGTCGAACAAACTAAATCAATTAATTTGAATGGAAATGGCACAAGATCAAATCGCCACTTTTACAGACAGGGTTTTTGAAGAGGACAGCAAATCCTTTAACCAAAACCTCTTTCAGGTCTATCTTGTATTTTGCAAATAAAATGCCGAAGGGTTTTAGTATAATAAAAAATAATAATAAGCTGCACAAATTGCATTTGATTTTATTTGACATTTCCCCCCCTTGTTTCATATGTGCCACTTCACTGTGTTATCCTCCCTGTGTACCGTGAATAATAATAGAATGTGCTGCATAATCTATGAAAGAGCCCCTGACCTGTGTTTGTTGAATAATTTGCATTTTGATTTGGAAAAGAGGCACACAAATATATGCACGTACACTCACACACACACACACACACACACAATCAGAGTGACAGACGTTAAATAAGATGCAAAGCAAGGGATTGTTTAGGAAATAAAAATTTAAGTTACAAAAGCTTATTTCCATGCACTTACAACAATAATGTTCCTTCAGTTCTCCACAAACAGACCCGCAAGAGCATTTCTCCCCCAGCAGTCGTCTCAGAAATCATTTCAGTCCCAAGTAATTCTATTTGTAGAGAACAATTTCCTTCACACGAGGAGAGGAGCTGTAATCAGTGTCATTTTCTCAGTGGAATGATTGAAACATCTACTGTGAAGGACAAGGTTCCCTCAAGTGATCACGTCTCATATTTTCTCTTCTCATTATATTGCAGCATAAAACTGAAACCTGGAGTCATTCATCAGTTCTGTTTCCTGGTTCATTTGAAGTTGTATTTTGAAGGGTTCTCTGGTTTAAGAGCCTGATACATTTGATTTACATCTGGATTTTATGTGAGCATCTTCCCTGATATTACCACATATCGTAATACCCAAAAGAAACGAAACTCTGCACCCCCTTTAAATATTACAATGTCATCAAATTATGCAAATAAATAACCATAATGATAATATTTAGAATAATGATAATGTTTGTCCTTTGAGTAAATAGTTACACAGTATAGAGTTAGCATACTGTGGGTCTATTTTCACTCAGATGAGAAAGATTAGAACTGATAAAATACTTTATTTTACACGGTTGCATGGACAACCGCTATCCAAGCCTCATTTAATTCCCAGGGGTGTTGAATGTAGAAATGTGTCACACTTTTAAAAGACTACATTTCAAAAGATGCGTTTCCAGATTAATTAAGAGGTAGCTGTAGGTCTGTTTTCTCTGATATTGTGTAATTCTATTATCGTGTAATTCATAATCACGTAACTAACCCTAATACATTATCCTGCACTAGATGTATGCAGGGTCACTACCATTGTTCTTGTTTGTGTATTAGGTAAAGGACATTTAAATTTTTCCATGGTTGTCAAGGGAAAAGTATTCATTATTTTTCACTGTATATATTTTGGACTCCAGTAGAGACGCCTCTACAAGGGCATCTATTGGTGCTTGTAAAAACATGTCAGACCGGTTTAAACAAAAGTAAAGTCAAGCGTACAACCTGGAACATTCACTTTAATGGTTCATTGTATTGAGAAGCTACTTCCTGCTCGAACCTACAAGACCGACCCAGCACACTCGCACTGTTTATGCACCACTGAACTTTGTTAGTGTGGCTCCACTGTCTGATTTCTCACAGCCGATGATTATGTAAAGTTCAGTCTCTGCAATGCAGTGGACCATTCTGTTAGGCTCCTAACTTTTTACTTTTTAAAGCCCAGTAGAGTAATTTACATGATTGAGCTTAATTGGATAATTTAAGCTTGTCTTGACCTTCTGTTACATGGCCTGAGTGGACCCAGTTTAAAAGCTGCACAAAAAAGTTTCTGGAATCTCCAGAAAATAAGGCCAGACATTTTAGATCCTTTTGCAAAGTTTCACTCAAAGTTGTGAGAAAATGAACTTTCCTTTAAGTGCTTCCCAAAAGAACCTGTTTGCTAATGTTGTTATTTCATCCTCAGGGGTCACCACTGTCCTAACCATGACCACCCTGAGCATCAGTGCTAGAAACTCCCTCCCAAAGGTGGCCTATGCCACTGCCATGGACTGGTTTATGGCCGTGTGCTATGCCTTTGTCTTCTCTGCCTTGATTGAGTTTGCCACAGTCAACTACTTCACCAAGCGCAGCTGGGCATGGGATGGGAAAAAAGAGGGCATGGAAATAAGGGTGAGTGATTCTTAATTATCATGTTTTCATATTTACAAAAAAAATGAATTTATGGACATGACTTGCCTGCACTTGTGATTCATCAGTGTGCACTAGCATTAAAAAGCATCCTAAAAAACTAAAAGGTTTTCAGGAAGGAGTTTTCCTCCCCATTTATTTTCTTGCTTATTAAATTGCAGAATAATCTTCTTCTTCGTTTGCTTTGATAAACGTGTGAAAAATGCTCAGAGTTTCTTAGAGAGTCCTCATTTTACACTGAAGGAGTGACGAGGGCAAATTGCACTTTGGGAACATTGAGAGAAAATTCCTCCCTTAACACAGCCTGGAGTACTCCATAAAGACTATAAAGAGAGCTTTTATTTATTCATTAAGAGCCAAATGGAACAGGGACAGTGGGGCGGAACAGTGAGAGCAACAAAAAAAAATCAGAGGTAAACTCCCAGAGATGCTGGCCCTGATTTATGATGGCAGCATATGTTCAAGTCTCATCCTTAAGTCAGCGTAAACTCATTCTCCCCAGAAAAAATGGCAGCCTTGCATCTCGTCTGCAAATTAGAGGCTTGCAGATTAAAAACCGAGCATTCGCCTTTTAAAATCAATCACCCGAAGCTGACGGCTTTATTTGGAGCATGAAATCTGATCGTGCACAGTTTACAGGTTTTTTTTCTTTGGTCCGAGCTGATGTCCCCATTGTTTATGAAGCTAGAAAATTGGTGAGTGAATTAAAATCAAGGTAGGAAAAGCAGAAGAATAGAATGTGCACACAGTAGTTTTATCTGGAGGATGCAGGGGTCAGAAACAAGACATTTTTCTATGGAGTTGTGGTGAAGTCATAAATAAAAAGTGATCAGTTTCTCACGATAGACACAGTTCTTAAATTTACAATGATTCCTTTGATGTTTTATGGCTGATCACATCCAGTGAAATAGATTGGAAGCGTGAGACGATATCAGAGCACAAAGAAGCAACAAAGACAAATAAAGCACTCGGTCCTGCGCTGAACTTATGAAATATCCATATGTGTCTTGATTAATTGATTAGTTGTTGCTGCACCCTACACTTCAAAGGCGTACATTTGTTTCTGTAATTAACGGAACAAATGTAGTGTCCATATGGATTCAACGAATGACACAATTAGGTGATGACAGTCTACTGGGCTTTAACATTGAATATAAATATTTATATTTACACCTGCTAAATCTTACTGAGTGGTTTACCCATTTGAGACTAGCTACTAGCTGGTAAATGTGCACGGTGCCGAGTGTCAACTGTCACCAGTTTAAAATTTTAAATGTAATTTACAGCACAATTCGTACACAACTACACGTGGTTGTTTTTTCCAAAGGCACACGTACATTACTGTGAGAAAGGAAGCTGGCAAACACCATGATTTATTTGCTTCAACATCCATTGCTTTATATTAAATTATGCTTTTCTAGAAGTCTTATTGAGGCAGAGTAAGGAGGCAAAGACTGGCAGAGGAAACTGTTGTTGCTGCTCGCTCATAAAAATGCTGGAACACTTCTGTCACGGACGTCACATGAAGAAAATGGCACAGCCACAAACCTATTTTCTGCTATTTATGTACAAACTGTTTGACACAATCAGTGCAGCCTTTTCCAGTTTTTTTGATATTTACTTTGACATTGGGTCCTCTGAGTGATGGGCAGGAATGTATATTGCTGCCATGGAACTTTTCAGTTGGTGGGGATCTTTTGCAGCGATACACTGCAGCAGAGTGGAGAGTTACTTTTCTTTTTTTTCCTCCTCCTTTTGATGCCTCCTCTTAATGGCAACAGCCTGAGCTGCCTTCTCAGGGGCTGTGCTGAGCATGCAGTTGTCATGATAGATAAAAAAGAATGGGGTCACAGAGGGAGACATGGCACTCCCATAACATTCCCCCCGCCAGAATGAGCTACTGGAAAGCAATGGCATCTCACCACACTTCCTTTTTTTTCATTTTTAATGTATTTAGAATAAAGGGTGTAAAAAAAATCCATAGGAGGAGAAGCTAAGAGAAAATAGTGTTTTTAAGCTCAGTTTGAAAAATACAAGCTCTTCATCTGAGGCAAGGCCACTACTCTTAGTTCCATAGCAGAATAAAAGACTTCACTGCCCCCCAGGGTTTGTTACTTCAAGGTTTGACGATAGCTATAGTTAATGTGCACCAACTTACTTTGCAGGATTCCGGGGGGTCTTAGCCTTTTTCATTTTGCTTAACATTCTTTTTGACAAGCGCTCTACCTCATTAGCGCTCTGTCACCAGCTAAAGGTGTGCTTATTACAGAAATTAGCCGGTGGGGAGTTTGGTTGAAATAAAAGCCTGCGTACTCTGGGGCTCTCCATGACACACGATTGGACACTACTGTGTTAAATGTAATCAACGCTGGTTTCATCAGCAGAGACTGGATCAGTGGTTCATTGTGTGGTGGGCTTCACCACCGGAGCCAGGGAATCATCACGGTTTCACATTTAGGCCTCATAATCTTGTATTTCCAGTCCTGCTGCATAGATGACTACATCTACAGATGTTTTAACGCAGCGGGTTTGTTAGACAATGATGGAGACGCAGCCTGTCAGCATCATTCCTAGTCACATGTGGTAGAGCAGAGCTTGACACTGTTACTCACTTAAGCGCTGCAGGAACAACGGGGAAGCTGCTGCAGCTTGTTTGCTAGTGTAAGTTAACTTTTCTCTTTTGGAGGTTGGTGTGCTCAGGTGGAAAAACAAATTTGAGTTGCCTTTCCTGGAGGCATCTTGCTACTAAACTTCTATATTAAAATTTCCCATGCCATAGTTTCAGCTACAGGGATCGTTATACACAAATATTTGCCAGAGTTTTCTCTATTATTGTCCTAAAGCAAGATAAAGTGGTTATATCACACTAACCATGCTGAACTATGCTTTTATTAACCCCATTGTCACCAGACACAGGCTTTTATCTCTCCACCAGAGTCGTGCACGGGTAAATCTTGCACCCGCAAGGCTCCATAAACCAACCTGTTACCGGAAAGGCTATCAAAAGCTAATATGTTTTGACCCTTTTTACGAGCAGCAAAGCCCCTGAGAACATGTTCCCCACTGGCCACTGTTGTCTTAATGTGAAGCATTTGATGGAAGTGAGGGGTGAAAGGTGGCTTTATAAGCTTATACTATAGAATACATCCTTAGGACAGACTAGGATTCATAGAAGCTTATTTTGTTTTAATTTCATAACGCTCCAGAAAAGAAACATACAGAATTCTCTCCTGCTGCCCACCAGTGTTTAGTAGAAATTGTGTTGCCTTGATTTTGGTTTACAAAGCAAGTTTGATTTTGACTTTGACACGAAGTGCAGGCATGACATAAAGCTCAGGCCGCCTCCAAGTGTCATATTTACAAAAAAATGGCATCGCAAGTACCAATAACAGACACAACAGGGACTCTACATCTCCATAATAAAACGTGTCTTCATGCCCACACACCCACATGCTCACATACTTGGGGCTATTAAATCTGCCAACACCTCATCTCCAACCTTAAACCGGCACAGACTGTCACAAGGTTCAGTTCTATGCACACATGCCCACGCTGAACTCCAAACAGCAGGACACAGCGAGGCACATTTACCCCCGGGGTACTTAATCACACTCGTAAGGAAATTCTGATGCATCAATTTGCAGAAGTAACAAAGACAAGGTCAATAGATGCATTGTGTTCCGGGGTTATTTGTGCCTGCAGCCAGCCAAATGACTTTGAATAGTGTATAAGAGTCTTTGGCCGGAAGTGAAATATGTGCTTTGTCACATTAGGTTGATAAGAACATGCAAACAGCCGGATGCCATGTGTGGTTTCTCTAATAATTAGACCATATAAATTACTGCAGAGGACGGCGCAGTCAGACAACAACAGAAAATGACTTTGCTTTGCTCTTCGGTCAGGTTAATGGGCAGAGAACATCCTTGGCACCCGGGACCTCGCGGTGCGTTTAGGGGCCTACGCTTAAAGTCATAGGACACATTTACAGCAGTCATTGGCTTCTCCTGCTGATGTAAGCAATCACTGTGATGGAGGAGTCTCATGGCGGTGTTAGATGTGGAGGAGTCGATAACATGGGGAAGTATGTGGTTATCCATGGGCCATCAGTGCGACTCTTTCTCACCCTATACTAATTGACTTGAGATAGACCCCTTCAGGCTGCAGCTCGCCATTTCTCCGCTTTAATGCAATCAGCTGCCTCCGAGCGTTTCTCTCTCTCCGCGAGACTCGCCTGCTTCTGTGCACTGATCACATTCAACATGTTTCCACCTCAATTCTGCTGCCTCCATCACCCTCAGACAGAAGGTCTGAAATTGAATCGTGACTTTATAAGCTCATTATTTTTACCTACTCCGGATATTTTTCCACTGCTTGTCACATTTGACATGAACAAGTGGTCTCCCTGTGCGATTTATGCACACTGCTTATGATGGGCAATCTTCTTATCAGTGGGTGCGTGTGCAGGGCGTGACGGCTGCATTGCTGATCTGCTAGCTCTCGTGGGTATATGTTGTGGGGGGGTGGGGGGGGGTATAACTACTGCATGGTATAACTACTGCATTTTCTTGAATAAAAGTAAATCCATGTACTCAACTATGTCCGGAATCTATGAAGTTGTGTAACTTCCAGTCCTGTAATAACAATCAAAACCTTTTATCAAACAAATGAATGGATTCAGTCAACGGACACGGTAGATTGGTTTTACCTTGAAACAGGTACAGGAATATTTATGTTAGTGACATATTCCACAAATTGGCAAAGAATTGAACACAGTACGCTGAGAAAACAGACGACACCTCGTCCCTCTGGAAGAACGGTGCGGCTGCTCTAAACTGATAACGTGGCGAAATGAAAAAATAAGTGCATGCGCTGCTCACGCACCCATCTTGGCCCCGGGGATGAAAAAGTATATCACAATCTCCGTAACACAATCATGATTCACAATCTGAATTACAGTATTCCTTCCAAATTGTGAAATATACTGCAGACACAGAGTATATTTCAAACCGGCTGACAGACTCACTTGGATCTATTTGCACCATTTTGACACAATATCGCATTAAAGTCAGTATTGTCATGTGCATTCGTGTCTGGAGTCTGACGTTGTCCCGCACCTTTCAATGGCACCATATCCTTAATCTAGATGGAATGTAATCGCTCAGTCACCTCTCATTGCTCTTATCGCATATTAGCGACTGCTCCAATGCATCAGTCAGTGTTAACTCTGGGTCCCATGAGATGCAGATGAGATACCGACCTGGGCGAAACACTTTCAGCGTGTTCCTCTGGATTGGTCCCTTTTAAGGAGGTTGTTGCATTCGAGGTGACTGATCATTACATAAATAATTTTACCAATAACTTTGCTTGAAAATATATCTAGCGGCCATGCTATTAGCTCACGTTGAATAATTTTTCAAGACTTGGGGTCTAATTTGGCCAGTGAGCAAAGCCACCTAGTCGTCAATCATTCTGTTGGTTTATGAACATTGTGTGGATCTGTGTTAATTGGTTAGATCAAGTTTGTAGAGTGATATAATCTGTTTGTTTCACTTCAAACATAGATCACAGTCTTCATTATCAAACACAATATAAACCAATCAGATATGCACCCTCACACTTGCCTTGTTGCATGTATGGCCACATCCCTGCCTCCATCTTTGAGTGTGTGCGAACATGCAGGAAGAAGACCAGGCAAAACCGCTGCTGATAAGCCGTGTGCCCAAAGACAGGGAGGCTTTTTGGAGGAGGGGAAGAGGGCACATTAGTTATGCTAATTAAAAAGATGGAGTGAAGGGAAAAGGAAGGAAAATTAAATGAGGACGAAAAAGTAGAACAAAAATGAAAGCCCGGCTCAGAGCTAAAGCGAAACAAGGGAGCAGTGAAAGTGAAACTCTTGTCGCAGGACACGTTGGACTTCAGTTGCGCCGCAGTTCTTAAAGTGGCCACTGTGGGGATGAACGGTGTGAGGGAAAATTAGCCCAGTCTCCCAGACTCACGTAGTGTCTGCCACGCAGGAAACTCGGCCCGGTGATTAATCTCTGTGCCCTACTTGTTCCCTCACATTCACCGTGTGCACGGCCCTGTACGCTCTTAGGCTGACAGCATCCTCTGGTGATGTAAGTTTAGCTTTTCTGAGCAGACCAATTTAGCAAATAAATCTCAGTCTCCCTGTGTGATTTCAATATAAAAGACAGTAATGATTTCTCTGTAGTAGCAGGGAAGAAAAGCCGTTGCTCTAGCCAGCTTTATCATCACACAGCCTTTGTCGTGTTTGTTTTGTCGCAAGCTGTTTGCCTGAAGAGGCCTGGCTGCTCTCATTGACACAGTCTGTCAGACATGTTTTCAGGCACTGTTATTTTGCTTTGTTTCTAATCCTGCTCTGTGCTGCTACTGCTAGCAGTATCAGACGCCAGTCCAGCCTGGTTCTGCAATGATACAAAATGCAATTGTCCCCATTTCCACGCACTTGATTCAACCAAACTGATAATTTTGTCATGACATTTTTAATCATGACCATTTTTTTCTGCAATCCACATTTGTATGGTGCAGATTTGAATTGACAATAATAATAGTGTTAAATGGTGTAAAGGAAAAAAGTAGTACTAGCTAGATAGTGATGAATAGAGTATGTAAGATTGGTAATTTTAATATAATTGGTAAACTTTTTTTCTTTTCTACTTTTCTTTTCAGGAACCGTTTCAGGCTAACATGGCCAGGATTAACGATATGGTTAGGCTTTTGTTTTGTTCTTGTGTGTGTCGTGTCTCGTGGTGTTGCTTCTATTTCCTCTTTATGAGTTCAAATGGAAGTATTGTTAAGTCTGGTGCTTCGCCCCTGACGACCTTTACTTTATTGCCTTCTTCCTTTTCAGAGGAGAGAATCTGCGACCTTGTCCAAAAAGGCAAACAACACCTTCAACATTGTCGGAACCACATACGCCATCAACGTTGCTAAAGACCAAGGTTTGACGACCATTTCCAAGAGTGCAGCTGCAGCGGCGGCCAAACACCAGTACATGCATAAAATGGAGGACCCCTACACGGAGGCCAAGAAGTCCTACAACCGTGTCAGCAAAGTGGACAAGATATCACGCATAATTTTCCCAGTTCTGTTCTTCATCTTCAACTTAGGCTACTGGGCCACATACGTCAACAGAAAGCCCGCTATCATGGAGGCAAACAACCAAAACTGAAATTTGACCGAATGCTAGGCCTGATCCGGTTTGGTTCACAGTGTAGACAGGTTGCAGAAGGCCAAGTCCATTACATCTTATTGTGTGTTTCTGAGTGTGTGTGTGTGTGTGTGTGTGTGTGTGAGTGTGAGCGTGTGTTTGGTGTGTCTGTCTTTTCTTAAGAGTTTGATATTTTGCACGTCTATATAGATGGAAGGCAAATTTGAACATACAATAGATTCACATCTAGTAGCGGACGTTGGAGGGAGCACATCCTCACATCAGACTGTGTTTGTGTAGCTTTTCTTTTCGCCCCTCCACACTTAGCTCTGGCCCTGTTCCCTTTTGTGTGTAACCAAATCGTTCCTTTGCTGTATCTTGATTGCTTGCTGTTTTGTAGGAGTAGTAAAATTGTATTTTCACTATGTTTTGACATAGTGAAAAAACTTTGCCTGTAATAAGTTAGAGCAAGCATGCGTTGACGTTTTCATTGTAGCTCATTACCACTGATAAGGTTTTGACAGATCCATTAAGTCAAAAACATGCATGCACGCACGCACACATACGCACAGTGATGCACAGTGTTGGTCGTTCTACTGTGCTCTGTTAGCCGGGGCAGGCTGTATAGTTTCATAGAAACATCATTAATAATCTTCAGTGTCTGGCCTTCAGTTTGCGCTGAATCTCAACAGACCCAATGCAGTATCATCTGGAATTGCTTTCGCGTCCCATGGGGCTGCCTGTACATTTTCTAGTCCAGTGGCTCTTATTGTTTTAACTGGCTGACTGTGTTCAATGACAGAGAAGCTATGTGCCTTTGTGAATACACACATTTTAGAGAAAAAAGGCTTTGACACACTCACACTTGCATATACAGCACACATATGCACAAAAGGTCTGTGTGTGTATTACATGTAAACATACACGGGTGTCCACAGGCTCTGTGCACTGTGTTACGTGGCTATGCCCCGCCCCCCCCCACCCACGGCCCATGGGCTTGGGCACAGAGTGTAAAATTGCTCATTAGTGTGGAAGGGTAACAGACCTCTGCCTGTGAAAAGATGAAGCGAAGAGATTAGAAGGATCCGGCGTAGTCCAGAACAATTATCATGTGCATTTATGTTTTGGCTCCCGGTGTGGCGTCTCAATGAGCCGAGCAGTCATAACAAACTACCACCATTACCTCAGACTGAAGTCGAATTCTGGATAGCAGATTATTAAAACCCTCTCCATGGAAATGCAAATAACACGAGATGTTTTATGCATCAAATCCTAGCAGACACTTTCTTTCTTTAAGTAGACTGTGGGCAGGAACCCTGCTGCCTTGATCTCTGTTATTTCTCTGCATCAGTCTCTCTAGCTGTTTGGCTCCATTATGATTTATTTCTGAATGTCTGCCTCATCATAAGAAAGAGTTTGATTCAAGATGTACTTCTGCCCTTTTATACTTGATTGTGCAAAAGTATATTGGTGTTGATTCGCTTGTCTACAAACAGTATATGCTGTTCTGGTTTTGTGTTTTGTAGTAGACAACAAAGGCCAACGTGTCACAGTCACTCTGTATTTCTGAACACATTTTGGAGATATTCTATCACCACTGGAGAAATGCAATGAAATCAACGACAAGTAAAAGATTAAATGTATCTCCAACAATAAAATGGTAAACTAGATTTAATGTTTGTGATCACACCGAAGAACAAACCAGCCGAACTGATTCTTTTTCAACGAGATGGACATTTTATTCGTCTCCAGATGTGGCAGCTGTCTCAAAATTGTGTTTTTGTTGAGTGACATTTGTATTTTTGTTTTGTGTTGGAATTTGGTATGCATCTATACAAATGTTAAGGCAATCTCTTTTGCTGGGTGCACTCTGGTATATTTTGCATTATCCCGAATTGAGGACTCTTTGACGGCCACTGCACCTTAGACCCAGCTGCAGTGGATCTCCTCAAACTGTATCCTCAGTGGTATAAGCTTAAGAGAATGACTGAACCGTGTGTGGAGATGTGTTAATACCACAATCCATGTAACAATGTATCAGTCATTGGTTAGTGCATGACAATCTGTACATGTGTGTGTCTACAACCTCTGATAACAGCATCCGTCACACTGAAATAGGGCATAGTATCTATGTTTCTGTAGTTCGTCCCAATTACTCATGAATTACCTACTCGGCCTCTGCAGCTTCTCACTCTTCAACTCCAATTATTTGTGAGTATTAATGTAATGCTAATAATTTACAGATGTTCTGAAGGTGATTTAAACCCTCATCTGGTAGTGCATTGATTTTAGGTCACATTCAACACACACACACACACACACACATACACACCTATCTTCTTCATCTATCTCTGAAAAGGGAAGTCCGTTTGCGTATGAAGATCCATCACCATACAAACTGCAAATTCGGTCCCAGATCTGTTCAAACCAAGGTTTGATGTGAAAATGAAAGTTATCATTCTTTTTGTTGTTCATTAGTATAACTGATGAATAACAGATTCGACACTTATTCATTTATTTCATCATGATTAAATGTTGTGGTTGGTGGTATCAGTCTCGCCCACTCTAAAAAGCATCCCACTCGCATGAGGACCCTAGAGACCTCACAGAACATGTTGTTTATTTCATTCATCCACCGACTCTCTCCTGGAAAACCATATTCATGTTCAACCTAGAATTGCACTTAGTAGAGCACATACCTCGGCCAAGGCCTAACAGCCTCCCTAAATTCAATTAAATTGCAGACACTCATAAATATCAGTTCCTTAAATGTGCCTGATTATTTATAATAAGATCCATGAATTAGTCCCTTGACAAATGGAAAAAATGTGGATAAAACGCCTCTCGTAATGTTAGAGAAAGTGAAACAAATTAACAGATCTGGATTATACTTTAATGGCTTCTTCCCTGACCCATACCTCATCCTTCCACCAAGTTTTGTGGAAATCAGTATAGTTGTTTTGTGTAATCACTCTTAAAATCCAACTGACAAACAAAAGGGCAGGGGTGGAAACATAACCTCCTTGGTGGAGGCAAACAAAACAATAGACAGACAGACATGATTAAATTATTAAACTCATTTTATTGTGAAAATATGTGGTCAAATATTTAATATTTCAACACCATCGTGGGAAAATAAAGACAAGTCATAACAGGGCTGACACAGAGTCTCTTATATATGAAATACTACTGTGTCTCAAACTGATTCATGATACACATCTGCTGTGGGTGTTCAAAGCCGGCTACCCGCTGCTAATTCAGGATCCGATGACACACAGTGCTAATGTTTATGTATGATTCCTCTGAGTAATGTGATCATCGTACTTTGGTTAAGTCGTTTTGAGCATCAGCGGCTGGGTATTTAAACTGGAACTCTGAAATAGCATACCTCAGAGACGGTAATAAAAAAAATCAGCACCGAGCACACCGGCTCAGATCTAACTAGTTGACAAGATCAGTATGAAGTGGTACCGAAGATGCATTCACAAAGGAATTTCATTTGAGTTCAAACTGTTCAGTAATGAGAAAGTAGCAGATGCGATGAATGCAATTTTATCCCGCACGCATTTTTAAAAGTTAGGGAGTTTAAAATGTCAAATTAGTTGTATTAATAAGGAAACTATTCCCCCATAAAAGTTATTGGAACTATATGAAAAAGTGTTTCTTCAGTTACTTGCTTTCTGAAATGGTTTACAAGGAGATTCATTTAGATTTTGGTGTTTACTACATTTTTGATGTGACACTTGAATGTTAATTATGTCTTTTTTCACCTTACTATGTTCATATTAATTTCTGTATGTCTGGTTATCTTTTTCACGATAGCTCCCAAAGGTTTTAAACAAATTTCCCATGCAAAATGATTCACAGAGAAGAAAGATAAATAAAGTTAGGACACACAACCACACAACCACAACCTCTGCAGCTGAACTACAGAAGGACTGATAAGAGGCCATAGCAAAGAAAAAGAAAAGCCTTGCAAAATTGAAAGATGATGGATTATATTTGAAAAAAGATATTTAAACTAGACAGGTATTTTTATTTGTATGCATGCATACTGAGCTTATAGAATTTTTGACATCTTCATTCCTGAGGGGTTTGGATGAACTGTATTGTTGCCATTCTGTTTGGTTGTGATTGTATTATTCATGTGATAAGTATTTTCCACACAGGGCCAGAGTTAACTTCAGCAGAAACATGTCATCCTATAAGATATATATTAAGAGTATATTACTATATGAATACATTAATGCTATTCAGTAAAGTATTAAATATTATATGTTTTATACAACATAACCGCTACAGAATTGATGCAAATCTCTCAATGGTAGAAAGCCGTAGACCAATAGATTAAGGAAACAAATTATTAAACTAAGTGGCAACAAACTGAAAAGTGTTACCAGGTTGTGAATTTGTAGATATTGTGAAATCAATTCAAATCGTTTTTTGTGAATATTGATATGTCACGTCGTTTATATTTTACATCTGATAAGTACTGCTGTCTTACTTTGAGCTCTGTGACACTACGTGTTATGGTGGTTATAAGACGTACACTAGAGATAATATTCATAAAGCTACTTACAAGATCAGTACGCTGTGTGCACTTTTCAAACCTTACTGTGAATTAGCAGCTGTCTGCAAACAGAGTTGTACACGCCGTGTTTCGCTCTACTGCAATTTCACTGCATGTCCCGACGCATTGAGATCCAATAGACCTTCTACACAAAAGGCAGCTCCAGGAGATGAGTGGAGTGTCTTTGGTGGGAGGTCGTTCTCTATATGCTCAGTGACTGGACTCTGTATGTTGCCCTGTCTCGTTCATGTGCTTACTGTATGAGATGTAGCAAATGGAAATGGGGATTAAAAAGGACGTTGCATTTTATCTCTGAGTGATAAAGATCCTTCTTGGTCACGATCCAGCCACTAAGGTGTAAGGATTCATGAGATGTTCCTGTAGAGGTTCATTTGAAAAGTGGTTTTGTCTGTTTCTTTGTGTCGCTGACTTTGATTACATCAACACAAATATTCCAAAATTAACCCGATTAATACGAATAAGAAGCCGCCATGTATGCTGCATTTTCTGCTGCTCTCCAATCACCCACAAGCAGAACTAATCTCCACAATAAACCGATGAACTCACATCCATGGTCCTGGATAAATGGGGCGTCGCTTCTTTTATAACAATAAAGTTCAAACCAAATAAACACAAAGCAAACCCAATGAACCATGGACCAGGCGGCAGGATATTGCATGATAAAAGGACACCAGACATGTAATATGGGCCTCCCTCGATCCACACACATATAGACAAGCATTTTGTTTTTTACAGAGCCTAATATGTACACATATTATAAAGCTGCTGTGGTGCAGCAATTCACATTTGCAAAACTTTACTGTCTAAACCTGTGATTGAACTGAAATACACAAAAAATGGATCAAATAATGATAAATGTCTGTAGAGAGCAATGAACAAAGCAGAGGGCATTTCAATTTGGACATTACTGAGTATTTGTATTTAACTTTGCAGTGGTCTAAAGACTTTGAAGGTGAGTGTAGCTGCCTGGCTCTGGTCCAATGCTGACTGCCCTGTAGCTGCATTCAGCTGCCCAGGAATGCTAATGTTTCAGGCAAAAACACTTAATTTCTCTCAGCATGAAAATGAGCTTTGTAAAGCCCCCTACATGCACATATTAGGTTGTTTGCTTGCTTGTGCTTCCGATGATAAATGAAACAATACGTTTTGCATTTAGAGGTTAATCCTCACACCAATTTATAGGACCATGTAATGTTTTGTGTTTGGGAGCTGCACCACAGTTGTGTTTATTATCTAGTCACAAAAATAATAAAGATAAAATTAGTGGAGGTGAAAGCATTTTAGTTCCAGGGCAATCGCTCTATTTAATGTAAATAGAGCGATTGCCCTACTACAAAAATTAGCATAGAATGAGAAGAATGACAAGTCTTCCACACAAATAATCATGTAGGTAGAAAATGCTAATTCACAGTTCATAACATGAAAGGCAAAACATATGCATTATTAGAATAATGCATATGTTGTGCATAACTCTCCCAAGGCCCAGAGGGTTATGAAACGACATTTGAATTTACTAGATCCAGATGTTTATTTGGATCTGCACCAACGTACACACACACACACTCAAGATCCATCAATCATTCTTTGAGAAATGAATGAAAATGTTGAAAATCGTTTAAGAAAGTGGTTTAAAAAAGATGCAAACAAACCTGGACGAGACAAATGGTAAAGTGTCTATATTTATATAGAACAATTATAGTGTGTTGATGAACACTCAGAGCACTTCACACTACATTTTGGCCATTCAACCATTAACACACACATTCATTCTCTATCACACACCCACACACTGCCCGCACAGCCTTCAGAGGCAATTTGGGGTTCAGTATCTTGCCACTTTAGACGATGACACTTTTGACGAGGACACTTCGGACGAGGACACTTTGGACAAGGACACTTTGAAGACCCTTCAGGACAGCACACGGCCCACTCTACTCCTGAGCCTCATCTGAGATCAAATCTCCAACATTAACATGAACGTGTGTTTTAAGATAGAAAGCATCTGACACCACAGAAGAGATATTTTCATGTGAACAAAAGAAACATTTAAGTTTCTTATGAGTCAACTATGCATTACAAATAGTACAAACTGAGAGCTCAGACATTATTTGAAAACCCTTGGACCCAGTAAAAACATGCAAATAGCACTAATGTGCTTCTTTCTGTGAGATAAAGTCAGTATTGTGATGAAAGGCAGTTAAGGGGTTGGCCATCTGAGAGACGAGAAAACAACACGCACTAAAGAAAGAAGTCAAGGTCTAATCTCCACTGACTTATGAGGGTGTGCAGGCAATCCTGTCAGACATAACAGATGTTTCCCCTTCTGCCCACCACTCTTTACTGATGTTTATTTGTGGGGTTACTGACAAAGTGTCTCCGTGCTTTTGTCCTGCTGTTCTTAACAGTGAATAAAGAGAAACACTTCCCTGTGTCTGTTGACTTTAGTAAATGCACTCCTGATTTAAGTTAATGAAAAAACATCAGAGAGGAGACTGAGGCTGCAGTAATAGTCTGGTTCACCAAAGGCTATTTGGGAGAGTCTTCGATCTCACCGACACACGGGGCTGCACAGGGGACGACACCTTCACACCACAGCCAGCTGGCGGAGCCACTTGTGATCTGGCTCAAAGTTCCCGAAACTTTTTCAGACAACCAACTCACATGAAACCGAATTATGGGAACGCTGAATGCACCTAATTACATTTTTGTGTAAGCCCTGGCCTCGTTAGGCTCGAACCAAATTCAGCAAGGCACAAACTGAGACAGTAATGAACCCCACCACAGCAGAATCACATTAGTGGACCCAACGCCAAATGATGTAGAATCCATTAAGAGGGAGATGACACCAGCTGCCGTGTGGCCACTGCCTAACAAAACGCATCCAAACGGGGCACGGAATAAACTATCGGATGATTGAGATGGGAAAAAAGATCTGAACCCAGCCTTCAAGTGGGTATGCATCAATAAACATGTCAGCCACTGTATAAAACACACTGTTAACCAAAGCACATAAAACTGAGGCGAATAATCTCTGCTCATGTTATATTGTGCTAATTAATGAGTTTTATGTTCCCAGTAAGTGTATCAAAGTGGAGCAGTAACATACACTACACTGTATAACACTTAATAACCATGTAAATGCAGCTGTCACTTTAAGGTGTTGCTTTTAACTATGAATTCAATGGGGAGAATGTGAATGTGACAGCATGGCATTTCCAATGAAGCCAATATTGCAGGAAAATACTTTGGGATGAAATCCGTACCAGACAACATGACAACAGACGTACACACAATTTGAAAGAACATGGGGACCTGCTTTGGCACATTGCAATATATCCTTCTGTCCACAGCAATTCTGACCTACCTGGCTTCATCAGTGGATGTAGTACAGTATATTACTCTGTTCACTTGTTCATGTTACCTGGCCTTATCTCTGTTGTAACTATATTCTGAGAACATTTCCAAAAGTCCATAAAGCACTTGAGTAATCCTAAACCAGTAAGTCTGGCAGCTTATTTGTTTTTGTTTGCTTGTTGTTAGGTTTTGTTCAAGTCAGATTTCTTTATATTATATGTCCTGTCAACACTTTGTTATTTACCTTAACATGGCATCAAACACATGCAGGAAGCAAACAGACTTAGTGAACCAAAAGCTGAAACCTCCAAAACAGCCACAAAAAAACGGCTCACAACATCTTGGATTTGTACTGCATGGTTTGGCAACAAGCTGCAGCACTTAGCTAGGGTTCTATTATTCACCGACCCACAGCCTGAGATCTTCAGATAAAGCCCTGTTGGATATCTGTCTGCCAGTGACGTGGCCTTGCTGTCAGGGCCTTGACCCGGTGGAATGGTTTACCTGAGAAGCTTGAGACGTCATTCAGCTAGAATCTTATTAGATATTTATTTATGTATATTTATATATTAATATATATATCATTATGTACATGTTTCTGTTGCCATTACTTTGTCATTCTGTGACTCTCTTTTCTCATTATGTAACATGCTCCAGCTCTTCTGGACAGTGGGTATCAAAAAATTGCTACAGCTGCTCTCTATGCAGAGCTCTTTATTCTTCACAGTCACTCTCTTCTTCTCCCGTAGCTCGAGGCTCACTCCCTCTGTCACATTCATACCTGTCCCACTCTAACAATGGCAGGTGGGAAATAATGGCTCCATGGTATCATTATTATTATTATTATTCCTGCAACATCTGAGTCATGTAGGACTCCAAAAATGTGTTTTCATAAGTTATTATGCAGCTGTCTCCCAAAAAAACAAAGAGGCAAAACCTCGAAAAAACCTCTAGCACAAATAAAAACAATGCGATTACAGCACACTTGTTAAATGACCGTATTAGAGCAAGCAGATGCTAAGAGAGTGAGCACATGTGGCGCGAGGAGCAAGTAACCAGCAGCAATATTTACTAAAAGTGAACACAGCACATGTTTGCTGGCATGAACATCAAATCCTTCTCTCACTTGGCTTGAAGCTGTAGAGTCACGATTATCAAGACTGGACATGAGCATCCTGGGTGAGGCCCAACATGTGACCTGGAGCTGAACTGGAATGAAGTTCTCCAAACAGCAAACAGGTGAGCTCACTACCTATAGCATAAGCCAAGGAAATCCAACCGTTTCTGATATGAATGAAAAGATGTCACTGCAGTTACAGGCCGTTAAACAAATGTCCATGATTTGTTGCAGCAGGAAAATCAACAGGTGAGTTTGACCCTGTTGCTTTTAGTTGTGTTGGTTCCCGAGCAGGGTTGCCAGGTTTGCGTGACAAAACCAGCCAATGGTCAATCACTGAACAGCCATTACCAGGACTCATAATATGACACCACCATTAAAGTCTCACAGCATCACTATCGTTGCCAAATATGTTGTACAAAGACAGCATAAAAAGCATTTATGTTTATTGGGCCAACATTAAAAGCAGTTAATCCTCAACCTAGGTCCTTTAATCGTCTCGTTTAATTAGACACTATATATTATAATATATATAAAATATAGCTCTGTGAACGGGGTGTGTGACGGCTGCTGCACCTTAAAGGGGATGTTTTCAGTTTTATTTACCATTAAAACAACAGACAGTTACATTGCTTTAGCCAACTTTAATAAGTGAGGGAAAAAAATGTGTTAATGACTTTCCTGTCAGTGTCTTGTAGTCCACCATCCTCCCTGCACCCTGGCAAAGACTGAGCTCCACCAGCACCACAGCTCAAGTAGAGGAGGCTGAATGATTGGAGTGCACCACTCTGCTGTTAAACATATACACTCAAGATATTCCAAAAAATAACAGTTAATACCATTCTAATAACCTTATTAAAATGGTTGTAACCAGGGAAATCATATTTTCGTCTAACATATGGTAAAAAAAATACTGTCACTATACTACAGGATTTAAATAAGCACTCTGTATTTTCTTTCATTTTGGTGATAATGACCAAAATCCTTCACTGTGGCCAACTTTCTTCCGCTTACTGTTGACATGTGAACTGAAAACATTTTAAAACAACTTGTTTGTGAAAGTAGTAGGTGACTCTGTCAATGAGAAAATATAGAGTTCTTTATGGATTATGACCTTAGACCAGCAACTCTCAAACATATAGTAACAGAGAGTTTCCATAAAGCAGATTAGATTGTTTTAAAGGTGCTTTAGAAATGCAGGTTGTGGCTGATAACAGAGACTATAGATATCACTTGGACTGACATTTATAGTTTCAGTCATGTTGCAACATCTTTAATGTCCTGAAAGATTCACGTTCATACCCACTGATGTTCTGACAACCACATGTAGGGCAGTATTATTATCTTTAATCGGGCACCATGTAGTGATAGAGTGCAAGGCCTTGACATATTCAAGTCTTGGCTTCTCCTCAGTCAAGTCTGATTGTTCGCGACAGCCTGCTTCATTTCCGTCCCACTCAACTTCAACCATTCAGGTGATTTTTTTTTATACTAATTGTTCTACCAGAGTACAAATGTAATCCCATTTGCACATGAATCCCTTCAATAATTCAGTCTACAATGGTGAGTCCAGCGAGCACTGGAAGGATAATGCCCAGCTTGATTTGACATTATTCACTCAGCCACTTGTCATTTGGACAAGTGAAATAACCTTTTCCTTGTCCAAGAGCACATTTATCCCCAGAGGAGAAACGTGTCTGTATCTGCGTCACACTCTCATTCCACAAATAGATCCTATAGAAAAAATGTAGCACACATCAGAATTACTTTTTAATTTTGAACCATTGAATAAAGTAATTATCCATGACTTGTTGACCTCCTTTCCTCAGTTCCATACAGTAACAATGATGCAATGTTCGTAAATTACAGAATAATTATAGTGTGCGTCATTCTCTAAACTCCTGTGTTAGTTATTGTGTCCTTTTCAATAGACCTCAGATCCAGGTGCTCTCAGAAAAAGCTCTAATACACCACGTGGTGTGAACCTGGACTATCTATCATTTGTTCTCTTTGTTTTCTCTTCCCTCCAGGGCTCCTCTGCTTTGATGGCACCTTGTAATATTAGCACTCGCATTGTTTACTGAGTCTCAGCTCAGCGTCACAGTGTTTCACTGGAGGAGATGCCACTCGTCCCCAGTGCTCGCTGCTTTTCAGCAATTCGTTCAGGTCCCGGACTCTTCCCGGCAGACAAGGTGCCTGAAGGGCTCGTTCGATGCAGGGTTTTGTTGCTTTGTTGTGAATTATATTGCTTATATTGTGAAGAAGAAAAAAACACTTGAGCTGCGTCCATTGAGGTCTGCTCCCAGCTGCTCCAGATATGATGGATGATTTGTATAAACTGGAAAGTAGGAAGTGTTCATTTGAAAAATAGAGGTGTGGAATCATGTCACTGTAAAACTTCATTTATTGGTCCATTGTTATAAAGTAACCAGCCATATTTAAAAGTGAAAGATTTGTGATGAGATGACACCAGCCATGACAGCCAACATGTTGATGTTCCAACTCACGAGTCGTCACTTCTGCAGTATTGACAGGCGTCACTGCTGGTCTGTAGTTATACCTCCACCAGAGAGGTGATGTTTTCATCGGCAGGATTATGCAAAACTTATTGACCTGATATTATTGACACTGTATATGGACATCTGGACTCACTCAACTTCTGAAGGCACCATTACCTCGATAACTGAGAATCCTCACAGGGATCCAGGATTCTTTTTGAGTTTCTTTAACATTGAGAGAACGACAAATCATACAAATAATAGATCTTTCAGTGGGAAAACCAGCCATATGTAGAGTGCTAGTATCTATGAACAAATTAAATTGTAAAGCAGACTGTCGAAAATATCTCTGTACGTGGTAAATTTATCTGATCTCAATATGCCATATTGTGATTAAGTGGCCAACCTCTCAACAGGCAAAATTATACAGAATCTCATAAATTCCAATGACAATGATTAATATAATACAATATTCTTTGAAATAAGTGGCAAAATAAACATTAGTAATAGCTAAAAACAATCGAGAAACAGACATATGGTAAAAGTCAACTTTGAGTCAGAGTTCAACAGGTTAACTATCCAGTAGAGATCCGTGCACTCTCTGGGTCCCCCTCTAGTTTAACCTAATGTGGATTGGAACGTCTGATACAGGGATTCAGTGATCCATGACTCTAACAACTTTGGGCCGGGGGCGTATTTACGATCCTCCTTCTTCTGACAAACGTCTTCAGACCAGACCGATTTTCGACCTCAGCCATTTGTGACTGTATCTTGGACGGTATAGGTCCTGCTACAGGAGCAGGGTTTTTTGTTTCATGTCCTTTCCATATCTTGTTTCATTGTAAACTGTTCTGCAATAACCAAATAATCCCTAGGTTTATAAGAGATCTAGTTTTTTTGAAGACGCTCCTCTCTCAGACGATAGCGTTTGATGGTTTTGTCATTTTATCTGCAGGGGAAGAGATCGCCTTGTAATCTGTGTTGATTTCTCAAGCATACAAGAGCAGAGCGACTGGTCCACACATTACAATGAGGCCATTAATCTGCCTTTCAGCCCTGACGCAGCATTGTGCTGCCGCTGGGACGAGTGAAGGCCCTGTGGCTTAGGTTTAGAAATAAATATGTTATGACCTGAAGGAAACTTTACTTGGAGAAAAGTTTACTTGCACATTCTTTTACCTTCAGGGCACGGGGAGACACAGATCTGTGCTTGAACAAGACAAACGTTACACAGACATCGATTTAACAGCGTTCCATTTTTGTAATCTCACAGCTACAGAGAGCTGCTTCAAAATAAGTAAATTCTTTGTGAAAGAGTGAAAAGACACAATAAGACTGGGAGAAAAGGAGTTCTACTGAAGCCTCCGCAGTCGTTTCAGCAGATCCATCAGTATGGAATAATATGGAACTGATTAGGTATCTTCCTCGACTCGGCCTGACTGTATCTCCGGGAGTCTAATTTTATACTCTACCCATGATCCTCGGCTTGGGCTTTGCATCGATTAGCGAGGCAGAATTGACTGTGTTGGCATGTTTCATTGTAGCACACTCGACAGTCGCGGTACATTAGATTAGCCGTGGAGTGGAAAGCTCTGATGCCCCGCAGTCAGAATGGGGTATGTCCTCACGGAGCGAACAACTCAACAGCTGTACTTGTCCTTGGGAAGATAACATAGCAGGAGCAGCAGAAACAGTGAGGCGGAGGAGAGGTTTTCATAAAGGCGATGAGAGAAAATGAAATACAGCATATTGTAGGTAATAAGAAGATGCACTGCTCCTGAATGTTAATATTCCCTGCTACTTGTGTGTCTTCTTGGAACGGCTGGAGGATTCGATTGCAACGAGATGAATTACATTAACATATAACTCATAAATACAGCTTTCTTCCTTTTCCCGCACACTGGAGACTTATTGTTCTTTGCTGGTCACTGGTTGGACTGTTGCTTCCCGCAGCTCCGAACTAAGACGCAGATTAGAGAGTGGTTCAGCGAGCTGTGCACAAATCTCACCCCTGATGGTGCCAACCTCTTCAGTTTGGGTTTGTGTCATCTGTGCGCCTAAAGTCAGTCCACGTCACATCTCCTGAGATGATACTCCTGACATCCTCACCCAGTCAGCTCCCCTCCTCCAAGCCCCCCCCTCACCCGACCTCCCCCAGGAGACGCATGGCTGAGCAGGCTTATTCTCCTCTTGGGGTGTTCCCCATGCATGACTGATGTTTAGATTAATATTCTTGACTGAGTCCTGTTCCGTTGTGAGTAGAGGAGCATGGCCTATCAGAGCACAGCGGCCCCCTCAGGAGTCCATTGATTTTCACACTACTGACAAACCTGGAACTCCCGGACCCACAAAACACTTGTTGTCCATTTGCACGCCGTCTCCTCGGGCCCAGCTGTCCACATCTGCTTTCAGAGTGTCACTCTTTCTGTCTTTCACCTGCACGCTGAGTTTCCTTTACAAAGTGAGCCCGCTGCCTGACATCTATGTCAACCAGATCCTCTTAGGGATTGATAATAAATCGGATCTCCCTGCTGCCATCCCACATTAAAAGGATTGTCATGATATTTAACACATAAAGTATATTACTAAACAGACCAAAATCACAGAAAAGGGCTGTAATAAGAGCCTTAATTAAAGGAAACAAAATAAAGATTAATAAATGAGGTATCTTCTTTTAAATGTCAAAAAAAGTGTATTTTTTTCCTGATGAATATTTCAAAATTGTATTTTCTTCTATTTTTTTTTCTTATTATTTTATTTATTTATTTGCATTACTATTCCTTCTGTATTTTAAACATAGGGTTAATGTTGTGAAGCACTTTGTACTTTGTGTTTTAAAGTGCTCTATAAATAAAGTTATCATAAAGAAGGCTATCATATGTGGTTTGGCAGCTGCACAATTGGATTTGGGCTCCAAAAACTATTTTGCATTTGCAATGTGTGAATGAATAAAATACTGTCTGCAGCCTTTCATGTGAGTGCACATCAAACAGCCAAGGAGCTATAGTCCCTTAAACAACGGCTCTAAGAAGGTTAGGATTTGCAGTGAAGCAGCGCTTGTTTAAATATGCCTCATAAAGTCTCATTTGGAATGAAGGCTCAAATCCAAACAGCGAGGGGAAAATGGTAATATCGCCCCCTGGTGTTACTTAAAACCTTATGAAATATGGTAAAATCTGTGCTGCAGTGTGATTCACATCCAAAATGAAAAAATTCCCTCTTATGAAGTTAGTGATGTGAATTATATGCGTTAGGTTTTATCTCTGGCATAATTTTACAGTGTGCTGAACAGCAAACCACATGACAAACAGCACTGACGGGTGTGATACAGGATTTCATGCTTCGCTCACTGTCTGTCTCTGTTTGTGTCGGACATGATCCATTTTATATTTAAACAAGCCGATGATTTGCCTGTGACGATACTTGGCTCGGTATTTTTGCAGCATTTACAGATAAAGAGGCAAACCAGCTTTGAATTTGAATGCTTCAGGTCAACTCGGAGCTTAAATAGAGTTCTGTGTGAGTTCAACTCTTTTTTAGGGGCAATATTATATAATATAATAGAAATATTTTTACAGCATCAGAGGAACACAGTTATTATAAGAGAAATGTATATGAGGGTGATTCTGGGAGGATTCCGTAATAAATATTGCAGAATAAATCTAATAAAACCCAAAGGCAAAGAAATAATGAATATCATTTGCATTCTATAGCAAGATCAAGAAAGTTCCAAGTGTTTCCATCATACAAGTACTGCAACATTTTATTATTTACAGACTAAATCATCAATATTATTTATTCCTCACATGTGAAAACGGATGAAAAATACAGCTTTTTCCCGGAGAGAGCTGTTGAGCAGAAATATTGCATTCATATTTCTCCATAGACAGTCATCTTCTGCTTTCAGTTTCTCCTGACAAACTAGGCTTAAATTTATACAAGCAAACTCTAAGTTCACTAAAGAGCTTGAGAAATATTTAGCATCTATAAGTGAGGCTCTGCTGCAGTTTTTCCTCCACATCCAGCTGTTCCTGCTCAATCTTCCACTAATTGGCCTCTTTCCACCAGACCTTAAGGGTCTTGATTTCACTAAGTTGCTCCAATCTTTTTTTCCTGGAGGAATTCAGCAGCTCAAGCAAGGAAGCCAACTCATTTTCTTTTTTAACTAAGGATCACATGCTGCGAGGCCATTTAACCTTGTTTCTGCTCCTCTCCTCATGCAGTGGGGGGGGGCGGGGGGCGGGGGGCTCTGTAGCCGACACTGGCTCGTAACCAGCGTCAGTTTTCCCTTATGAGCGTTTGAGAACATGCTGTATTAAAATGTTTCTTAAAACAATGCTGGAAATGGGATCATCATTATTTTAACAAACAACAACCAGTGGAAAGAGTCTGCTAGTGAGATGTTTTTATTTTGGTCAGCGGTGTCGTCACTCCTGACTGAAGGCTAGTTTCGCCTCAGCAAACCTTTTTTGAGACGTCCAGGTTGATTCTCTTTAATATTTTTCTTTTCAAGACGAAAATTTGAGCCAATATGAGATTAAATGACTTTTGAGTCATATAGCTCTCACATGATGACACTTGTTTTAAATAGAAACTAGAGGTACAAAAACCTTGAAAAGACAAGATTCTATATCAGTGGTTCTCAGGTGGGGGTCTGTGGAACACTGCCAGGGGGTGCATGAAAAGTTTCCAGGTTTATCCAATAAAATGATAGTGATATGTGATTATTCTGTGTTGACATGTTGAAGATATTGCTATTCCTAAGATAATTTTCTTGTGTTGTTCTCTTTCATTACCAAGTAGAGGTCTCAAATTATTACAACAGATGTAAATGAGGGGAGTCTCCACAGTATGTTCTGTTGAAAAAGGGTCTTTCACTTAAGAACCAATTGAGAAAATCAACTGTGTATAAAGGTAAAAGGATTTTTATCTACATAGGAATGAAATGAGATAACAGGTTTGTGTTGAAATCATCCGGATAGTTGGATCACTGTGAGCATGACCTGTCATTTTGGTTCTTTGTATTTATTAATCACCTATTTTCTTCCTAATGAGTCGTCTCTGAGCATTTACCAGACATTCATGTCATTAACAAGATGCCATATTTTCATATAAAGCACATTATTGTTGCAGAAAGGAGAAAACAAAAAAAGACAGAATGGCCCTTTACTCCTCAACAGGAAAAGGAGGAGCAAGGAAGATGATAAGTTTGACACACCTGTGAGCCAGAGGGAAAATCAAACGAAGGCAGCATGGAGTGGAAGCATGTGAAGTGAGAGGAACTGTAGGAAGGAGATCACAAAAAAGATAAACTAGTTTCTGGAAAGTTGATCCAAGAACCGGCTGGTTTACTTCACAATCGTCCTGGACCATGAGGCAAAGAAGCTGATCCCTGGAGCCTGAAGTGGGTTTTAAAAACCCATCTAACCTGCTCGGATTGGAACGTGATCCCCCGCTCTCCTGGATGAACCATACAAGCTAAGTCTCCCTATTGAAACTCTCCTGGCTTTACCGTATCCATTTGCCTCTAGAAAATTCACACCCTATCCCTCTTCCTGGAGATTCAAGGACCACTGACATTTCCCTCACTTTACCTTTTCATTGGACCCTAACTCCCCTCTCAAGCAACCCACACACACAAACACACACACTAATCAAACTATTAACTGAATGGAATATCATAACACACTCCCCACACACACATAATCTCACACTTCATCTGAACTCGGACTATACTCACCATGACCTCTTAGTAGTCACTTATTTCATAGGTTTATTCAATAGAAGGTTATATATATTTTAAACAGAATGTATTGTTTTTCTTTGATGCCTTTTTTTAGTTAAGTAAATAAGCTATCCAATTTTTGACAGATGAAGAAGCCCTGTCTGGTGCCCAACTCTTATCTTTTAAATTAGAAAAACCTATGCTACTACACCACCAGTACAACCCAACCTGAAAGCCATGTACTCCCTTACTGTGCATAGTAAAGCACTTTTGGCCACAATTACAACATTTCGCCACAGAGTCATTTGCACTCAGATTGCTGGATCTGCTTTCAAACGGGTGCTGCACCACACTCAGTGCTACCCACACCTCTACGCTAATGGAATCATGTCAGCGTGTGGTTATCTCAAAAACTGAGCATTGGCCAACCAAAGTAGGCGCTGTGGGAAACGCATTAGATGCATCCACTTCTCCTCTTTTGTCCTCCCTCGAGAGCCCATGTCAGTCCATTCCCTGTGCCCTTGTTTAATCCACTCCATCTCCCCCTCGCATGTTTGTAAAAACAAATTTGCCATACTGAAGTGCTTCCCAAACCAATCGGTGAAGAGAGCTTACGTCAATACCCCCTGCTATCGTGGAAACATGGTGCCATTTGAGCGTGGAGGAAGCAGGCTGACAAATGAGTTCTCTGTGGACGCTGGTGTTGGCAAGTTAGTGTTTTGTATTTCACTTCAAATCAGACTTTTCTCCCTTCTCCTTACACACAATGGAGCAGTGTCTAAGGGAACATTTGGGTCCCATCTTCATCCAAATCGTACAGGCTTCCTATTGCTGTGACATTGATAATTTGTGACCATATTTTGGAGGACGTGTGTGATGCATTCATCTCCAGTTACTTTTTGTGTTACATATTTTCAAGAATAGTTGAAAAGGACGCGTAGGGTGAACAATGTTATGACTGTTTTCTTGCAACAGGAATAAAGATGTGCCACAATTACTACTTCTTTTATTGGCTAATCAAAATGTGTAAAAAAAAATGCAGCATATCTCCACAGATGTCTATTGCTTTCATATTTACCTTTGCATTACAATCAAACTGTCAATGTTTATATTGATGGTGCACTATGGAAATCAAGGTTCTCTCATTTAGGACTATTGACTTCCATAGAAAATGCTGAGTGTTTACAGCCAATGTTTTATGGCTGTACTAGTTTTATGGTCATACCAGTCATGCCGTCAACATATATTATTTACCATGATTTAAAGGGAACAGCTGAAAAAGAATTTAGGGTCCCCTTTAAAGTCTCAATTCCATGAATCCCTTAAAACTTTGATGTGCAGATAACATTGCAGTGAGCCCTTGGGCAAAGGCATACTATTGTCAGTCAGAGATCAATACCAGGGATAAAGCATTTTATGTACATTCAGTTGTAGTTGCCACAATAAAACCTGTTGGTTTTCTATGAGAGTTTACAGTCGATTCCTGCGTGAGGACATATGCTGGTTTTACGGGATCTGCACTAGTCCTTGAATTCATAGCGACAATATTGAATAATACATATTTCCCTTAAGTGCAACTTGCCTACATCGGTGATTCATAAACTTTATTAACAATGTGGGAGGGTGGGTGAACACAGGATGAAAATCATTGTACAGAACTCCTCCCAAGAGAGCTTGGTTCCAAGAATCCCATCTGTGAATCATTTTCATGTGGCGCATTGAACCGAGTGACTGACTTTACTTTATATATCTCACCCTGTGGAGAAGGAAACCTATTAACACAACTATTAAGGTGTAGTGTTTAAATGACTCCAACGTGGGGGGGAATTAAAGTGATACACATGCGTGTCTGGAGCCGTGGAAGCAATGGAGGTGTAGAATACATCCACAATAATGTCTGTTACTTCCACACAACGGGGATTTACAGGTTTTCAGTGAACGTTCCATTTTCAATCGTCACTTGTTGAGAGCAGAGTCCTCTGTGGTGTGCTCAGGAAGTGGGCGAAAAGCCCGGAGATTTGACTCGCAGGTCGTGTATAACTTATGTTGGGTTGAATATTCCCGAAAGTTTTACCCAAAAAGTGAATTTTATTCGTAAAGACTTTATAAGATTATCACTTGCGTAATTATATTAATGTGTGTAAACAGAAACGTTTAATATTGTGTATTTAGCGCCAATATCTAGTTTTTAATAGGAGCAAAACCTTCATTCATTCATATTCATGTTTACTTCTAGTAGTTATTGGTACAGTTCAGGGTTAAAAAAAAATCTGCAATTCCTCCATTTATCAAATAATAATAATCATTTTTATTTATATAGCATTAATTAAAACAGGGTTACAAAACACAGATAAAATACTGAATAAAATGATGTGAGAAACAGTAAAAGGATGAAATGAAAAGAAACTGAACTAACGTAAAACATGGTAAGGTAAAATGTATTTGGGTAAATATTAAAAAAAGAAACTGACTTTTCCAGAGCCTCGGGGCAGGTTTTTCAAACAATCTTTCCCCCCTTTAGTTGTGCTGAGCCTGCCAGGCCAAACTCAGGGAAACAGTTAGCATCACTTCAGTCCACGAAGGTAGACTTGGTAAGCTAGGCTAGGCTAAGCTAAGTTAGCTTCCTCCCCGGTGTCTGCACCGACGCTAACGCACCCAACCCCCCCGCATGCCCCGCGTTAACCTGGTATGAACGAGGACACGCAGCCGCTTTGGAACCGTGCTTCACAACATGCCGGTGCCCGTGTACGTGTCTAGAGAGGCTAGCCGGCAGCAGCTACGAGGGAGTCTTGACTACAGCTGCTGCTAGCTGAAGTTCCCCTGCACGTCTGTGGACGAGGTGCTGTTAGCTAGCTACACACACAGACACACACACAGAGACTCACAGGTCGCGGCGGTGGATACATGTCTACCTCCGAACCACGACACGAGCTACGAAAGAAGGCAAATCTCGCAGTTCATGTTTCGCCAAGAAGTCAGTGTGACGTCGTTCATCCCATCTTGTTCGTATCTTTTCCAACAAGAGAAGAGGAATATGTCCAGGTATAACATTTACAGCCTGCTGGACTGGGTCTACGGCGGCGTGGACCCGAAGTTCGAGGGCAACGGGGGGCCAGAGTGCGCCGCCTTCCTCGCGCCCCAGCAGCGGGTCAGCGAGAGCCTGGTGATGGTCCTCATCTCCCTGCTGGAGATCGGCGTGGCGCTGAGGAAGATCAACCTGACCCGGGAGCTCCGGGCGGTGGGGAAGGAGTGCACCCGGGCGAAGGAGGACAGTCTCGGGAAGAACCTGTTGCTGGTCGCCCTCTGCATGACTTTTGGGGTGGAGGTCGGGTTCAAGTTTGCCACCAAGACTGTGATCTATCTGCTGAACCCATGCCACGTCGTGACCATGGTCCAGGTGAGGATCCCACTGCAGGGGTTGTGTGTTTTTGAGTTGTTACCATGTGATAAACACATTTAATGTACTTCAACTTTCCCAGACAGAGTTGACTGATGTTCATGATCTACAATACGATGTCCCACATAATGTCGATGACACTGTTTTAATAAGTGTGATCTCAACCAGTGTTACCTGAAGGGCTCTCTCTCTTTCCTTGAGTCACACAGCAACAGGCTTTTCTCATGAGCCCCACACAACAGGACACCGTAGTCCAAAAGTTTTCAAAGTTTTTTTTTGTATCCTCATAACCTACTCAGACAAGGGTCCACATTAAAACCTGGCTTTAATAACAGTGATGATATGACTGAAAGAGGAAGTGTTAAAGCCACAGAGGAGCAGTTGAATTTATAACTGCACAGAACTTAATGATTCACCTGTAGAAAATGCAAATGGGCTTTGTTGTCGTGCCTTTAATTTGGTCACGCCCAAAGTGACACTAAACTTATTATTGTCCCATGTGTGCTGCTGCTGCTGTAAGAAGGTACAAAGCCTGTGTGTTTGACACCCTCTCTTTGTCTCGTCCTTCACGGTGCACGGTTACAGGTCAATGCCGACTGTGCTTTAATGTGTCGGATCGTACTCATGAAATATGGGGAACGCGTAATATTGATATTATTATTTCATTCTACGCCGATGTGGTGTGATAGCCAGGGGACATTGATGAATTACTGGCTGTGATGAAGAAATGACTGATGGCAGAATAATGTCCCCAATGTATGTTGACCAAGGTTTAGACCGCAGGTAATTCCTTGTGAGTGTGATCAGATCAGTATGAATTGTGGTACAGTTTTTCTCTCTCTCTCCATCTCTCTTCTGAATGTGGTTATCAGGATGGTGTTGTTTCCATCGACAGGGTGGCACAGCAGGGATTCTTTCCAGGTCTTTACTCATCACAGGGAACCAGGCCAGGGACTTGCTGGACCTTGTCTGTGTGAGATGTCTCATAAAGAGGTGGAGCAGAAAGTGTGTAATCCACTCTGGCTCTGTTGAAAGTGATGGTGTGTACGCTTGGTGGCGCACCTCAAGGATTCCTTCCATGAGTGGACTGGAATAAGGATTAATACATGTTTTGAATAGTTGACAGCTCAATAGAGGTGATGTTTACTAGGATGTGTTTGTTTGATTGTTTTAAATCGGTTTCTTTTGACTCATTGTAAGTTCGGACTCCACTCACCAAGTCCTCATCAGAGCTGTAGGATCTTCAGAAGGAGGGTGTGGCACATTTTTAATCGGTTGCACATTTGAAAAAAACAAACACGGATTAAGGATTTCTCTCTTTCTTTTTTTTTAAGGAGACAAAAGGACAATGCACATTTGTAATTACATAAGCATGGGAATCAAATAGGCAAAATAACCACACACAAATATACACACCTACACATACCCATGACAACCCATGCACACCCACACTTACTGGTATATAAATCCACCCATACATCTATACGGAAATACTCGTGCAAAGCTTGTAATGGGCCACCCCCTTTCCCACTGGAAAGCCCAATATACTATGTGATTTAATGTGACCCTGGATCATAATAACAATAATCCTATATTATGTTATTTTGAGTGGGGCATGTTTATTGGTTGAATAAAGTATGCATGTGGTCCCCTGTAAAGAGTTATCCATGGTTGTTGTTGAGATGTGCAGAATTGGGTAATGCTGTAGCTGAAGTTACTACAGTCCTTGAATAATCTGCATCGACTTCTCCAGTGAGCTGCTAAAAGGAATAAAGGCACATGACTGTGTTGCTATGCTTCTGCAGGTTATAGTCTATATTATTATTCTATTTTGGATTGAAGATCAATGTCAGTGTTATTGCTAAGTCCTTCGAGAATACTGATGTTTACTACTTAGATTAAAACTGTCCCATACTGCACATAAACACCAACCTAATTTGGGGAAACCTTGTTTTCTTGGCTGAAAAGTGAACAATAAGGCTCTTTACACTTAAAACCCAAATCGGGTTGTTATAGCTGTACCATGAAAGAGTCACAACTGCCAATCTATCAGGTTTTTCTTACAAGCAAAGAAACTAAGATGTGAACGTCACGTGCCAGGAATCAGATGCCATGGCATACGACGATGCTACAAACACTATTATTAAACTCTGCTGTGGATATAATCATAAGCATGATTTGTGGTGTTAACTTGAATAGGTCATTATTGTAGAAATAATATACAACATTGTGTCTGCTCAGGGACGATGGGCTGGGTCCTACTGTCTTCATAAAAGCGTCTCATCCTCTGCTGCGGGATTCTCAACTGAGCTGGAAGTTTCCTTTTTAATACATGATGGTTGATAAGCTCGTATCAGACACACGCTCACCCTATAAAGTGAACTTTCTGACTCCTGGATCCCAGCAGGAGTCTATCATGATTGGTCACACTTATCATTTAACCTCTCATAGATAGATTTTGTTGGTGGATGCGGATAAATACTGTGACAGGCTGCAGAAAACCTCCTCAGGCATTTCTTCAGCAGGTTGGAATGGAGTAAACAGGAGTTTGAAACACTATAACACAGCAGCAGCAAAATTTGAAGTCTTTGTGCTTTGCTTTTTGCCTCCAAATGGAAGCACCACGCTGTTAAAAAGCTGTGTGCATCCTGTATCTGTGCACCAGACTACATTATCATTACATATAGCCACATTTATCAACTGCAGCACTAACACCCAGCAGAACAGATTGTTCTGCTGGGTACTTTTCAACAGTTTCCCTTCACATCTTTAGAGATTATTATGCAGCTACAGCTGGTCTTTTACCCTTAATGCTCTCTAGTTGATGAAAGATATTTTTTGTTCATTTTAGTTAGGTTTGTAGTACACAAGCACAAAATGTGAAGAGAGGTTAAGCTCCAAAAAATGGTCTGTTACTATAAATATCAGGTTTGTGTGTTAAACAGTTTGGTGTTCTAGTTTTTCTCTGAACGAGTCTCATCCCGGTTAGATTAGTATCGCCTGGACTCCCTTCTTGTCCCGCAGCCCTCTGTCATCACCTGTATGTTTATTAAATACTAAATATTTTGATGCAACACTACTCCTGCTCATGTTTCAGTTTCACGTCCTCCTCGCAGGCCCGTGTCAGGGGACAGGAAAGATGTAGGCACTCTCTATCGTCCTGCTGTACCTCAGTACAAATTTATATTTCAGTAGTAAAATTTATAGAGAGAAACCACCATTCGAGTTAACAGTGTCTTTTATGCTGCGACAACAGAGTCAAGGCTGGTTTGACTCATGACTCATCGAGCATTGACAAAGTCTATACTGGAAAAGATTTAGAAGCTAAACTAGTGGGTCTTGTATTCGATATGTTGTATTTAGTTTAATGTTTTAAACCCATTTCATTTTGTTTTAGAACATAATGAAATGGAGGTCACATTCTGTTCAAGCACATGGCATATTTAGCAATGTTCAGAGTACAAGCAGGAAATGCCATCCCACAACATTTTACCACAAACTGTAAAGTCTTGATGTAATAGTGACAATTGGTTTGGTAGTGAATCAAATGAAGCCCCTACAAATTTCAACAAGATGATTCAAAAATGGTCTTGGTGTGAATAATAATCCAAACATTTCTAATCATTCTACCTTTACAAAGAGATTAGTCCATTTAGCTCACACTGGTGTGAATCTGACATGTGCAAGGAGTTTGCAGTAAAACTGAAACTGATAAACAGGATCTCTTCTTCCTGGCGGAGATCTACTAAAAGAGTCTTGAAATAACTAAACGCTCAAAGACGTTTTTCAGTTTGTACTAAAATTATGTTTCATCCTCCCGAGTCTCAACTCTGCATTTAGTTTTTCTTGTTTCGAGGCACACAGAACTTGACAGTTGCCAGAGGGATGCTCTGTTCAGGGCTCCTGTTCTTATATTATTAATAATTGTTCAAGTCATTTGTACATTTTCATTACTTCCAGCAATGAGCACCGGAAGCTCTTGAAAGCTGTTCAACAATGACTCTGAATTTACTGTGATAATGCAGTTTCTAATTTTTCTCTGTGCTTTCCTCACAGATCTTCCTGCTGGCCTGCCCGCCGGGTAAAACAGCAATGGTTGTATTTAGGTGAGTACATTTACACCACGGCTCATGTCTGGCTTTGGTGTCTGTTATATGCCACCATGTATTTTGGAAATATACACCTGTAGTCATGATAACGTGCTGATTATGAACGGACTCACAGCTTCTCACATCTTTGGGTCATCCGCCCTCATTTCAACCTGCAGTAGTAGGTAGTCGTCTTGGCCATAAATTTTGAAAGCAATATAAAATGATTGGGCAGACACATCACAATTGAAGATGTATTTTATTTTCATATAAAAACAATTGCCTCATTGATTGCAATTACCTGTGCACTTCTACAGAGTAAATTGGGTTTTCACGGTTTCTTTGTAATGGATTCACTGGGCTTTATGGTCTCCTCTCCTCTACGACTACTCAGGTCCGGGCAGTTAATTATTCAGGAGAAATGACTGTGTTCTTGCCAGAGGGAACACAGTGTGGAATTTACACAGAAAAAAACCAACAGGGTCACTTTCTGTTGCCGTAGCCCCCAAGGGAGTCTGGAGCTGTGTCTCACCTGAAATGGCCATAAAGTAAAAAAGAGAAGTTTTATGAAACACACAACCTTAAAGGCTCGGTAACCACAGCTCCTTATCCAACCAGAACTAGGCCTGGATCTAGAAGATGGCAGGGATGACCAATGCCCACCCAATTAGTCAACTTTATGCGCAGGATGTTTGGTGGAGCTAGTCTGTGCGTGTTACGTGTAAAAAATATGATAAAATAATTATTATTATACCACGGCTAGGTTGAATTTCCTATTGTGACACGTTCTTTAAAACTTGGAAAAACTCAACACTAACTCCACTGGGCGAAAAGGTGCCCACCTGTCTAGATCCAGGCTTTAACCGAACTAAAAATGTATTATTGATAACAATAAATGGTATAATACGTGGATACATGTGGAGCTCTGGAAAAGTCAATATGATGGTATTATTATTTGTTTATACTGATTCATATTTGATGGTTAATGCCTATTTCCTCCCAGAGCACAACAGCATCAGTGATTCATGTCTCGGCCCAAGTATTGATCGGGACAGAGAGAACTTCCTCGTTCCAAAAAGTGTTAATAAGAACTTCATTTTTTAAACATAGGCATTGAGCAGGGGAGAAATAGTTGGCCAAGAGTGCTACTGATCAATACACGTATAGTGAATGTGAATTTGAATGAAGCGGCGGTGTTTCTCCAGACGGGTTCAGGAGGCCCTTGAGAGTGACTGCTGAGTTTATTTAATCTGACACTCCGACAACGCTGCTGTTTTCCCAGTGACCTTAGCTGTCACAACAGTTGTTTTGGCTCATTTGACAAAAAGAGCAGTCAGAGGAGTTAAGATGACGGTCTGGACTTTGACACATAAACTCCTGGGTTGTTATTGATGGGGCCTCTCTGAATGATCCTTGGTTAAAAGGGGCATTTATCCTCGAGTTGGACGGTTGGAAGTTAACTAAACAAACACCCCACACCCTCTGTGTGTGTCTGCACTTGTACTTGTATCTTTGTGAGGGCCATTTTGAGCATAGAATTTACTTAGTGAGGACATTTTAGGAAAATTAGGACATTTTGACCGTTTTCAAAAGTGCTCTTATCACTATACTGCTAGTATGTCTATAATGCAATGATGCATGCAACGTAGACATAGTGGTTGAACGTTTCCTGGTGGTCTCAGACAGAAGTGTGGTTGACATGTCAAATGGTCATTGGTCAATATAATTGGCTAATGTTTTCCTCTCTGTTTTCAGGCTGCAGGTCCACATGTTGAATGGTGCGCTACTGGCTTTAATGTTCCCTGTCGTCAACACCAGACTAGTAAGTAACCAGTACTGGAAGTATCATTCACCCATTTCCCTCTGCAAGCCTTTGTTCTGTTTCTGAAGTTATTAAGGACGGTTCCTTCTTCATTATCCATAGTCTCCACTTGTCTGACAGCTCAACAAGAGAGCAAGTTCTACCCCCTTAGCTCTGATATGTTTTGGAGACTAACTTGTGACATTTTATCTTCTTCTTGTATAAAAAAGTGACATTTATATGAATGTGATGTTTAAATAAGTCTTGTCTCTACAAGAGCACGGATCTAAAGAACAAATTCTGACAAAATGTCAAATCCAGGTAGCGTAAAGTCTGAGTTTGATAAATGATGGAAATGTTTTAGTGGAGTTTGGACAGTTTGAACTTAATTATGTATGTATATACATCCACCGAAGTAAAGGGAAAGTTTTCTGCCTCAACTCTATTTCATTATCAGCGACAGATCTCAGACATATGAAGTATTCCTTCACATAACTTTTTAACATCCATGAACATCAAGTCATATGTCTGCTTGCACTTTATCAGTTTTGTGTATAGTAAACACAACTGTGAGGAATGAACGCTAATCCGATTTAATGTTAGCTGAAAGGCAGCATCCATCAGATTCACATGAATTGTTTTGTGTAAGACCATTAAGTGTAATCCCTAATGGTTCACATTTACAGAGAATAATTTAATAGTTTTCAATCATTAAAAATACTGATCTCTGACCTGTCTGTGCAGACGCATGTTAAATTATATATTTTTATTACACCATTAATGTGTCTGCAGTCGTGCAGTTTATTTTTTTCTTTTTATTAATAAGGTCACAGTGGCTAAACCAGCTAATTTGTCACTAATATAAAAACCTGTAAACTGTATTTTTCTATATATATATTCCTTAATTTTCTTGTTATATTTAAAAGAGGTTGTGTGTTCTGCTGATCCTTAGACACATAGTAGTCCCTGTGATCAGTTAGTCAAACCCTCTCATGACATCTTTGCATTAGCAGTAGAATAGGATTAGTCAAATCAAGCCCAACTTCCTCTCTGCTTGTAAGTTCTGGTCTGAAGTCAAACAGACCGAGTGCAGGAGGTGTGTCTACAGGTTTAAGACTAAGGTGAGGAATGTAAACGTGTCGCTGGATGGTTTGATGAGTATAAAAGTTATGTGAATCATATTCTATGACCTTAACAATCACCAGATCTCATCCTAATTGAACACAGCGGGAGATTTAGGGCTGGCGAATTAGTTTTCTCCCCAGTCATCATCAAAACAAATGAGGAAACATCTTTTGGAAGAATTGTGTAGCTGGAATGCAGGAAGTTTAAGTACAGGCAGAGTAAATTTTTGCGCAAGGGGTTTTGAGAGAGATCATAAAAAAATCGGAATCTCGAGAGTTGTTATTATACACGTGCAGGTCTTTGAACCTCCCACCAACTCTTTGGGGGGCCTCCTGAGTCACTGTGTGAATTCTTCAAGAAACACAAGCAAATCCAGGTGTAAATGAACACGTGTGAAATGAAATGTTGTATTCTCTCCACAGCTTCCGTTTGAGAAGGAGGTCTACTACATCCAGCACTCCATGCTGTACCTGGTGCCTATTTATCTGTTCAGGAAAGGAGGTAGGATTACATTCATTTTGTCTGCTATCCCTGTTCTATCTCCATTTCATTGACACACATGAAGAATTACCTCTCACATGCCAAACAAGCAAGCTTATATTACCATGGCACCTTTCTGTGTGCACGGCTCCCTTTTGTTGGTCTTTCTGTGTGCGTTCTGTCGTGTTGGCACTTGCTGCTTTTTAATCTTCAAAGCTCTGTTTATTCTAAGCTAACATGTGTTGCTACTCTGTCTACATGGGCGTCATGCTACTGAAGAGCAAATATAAACCCTTATGTTGTTCAACTGTCTCTTCCAAAGTTAATGTTATTAATTTAAATGTAAAGGAGAGATTGTATTCCTCCTGTTGTAACAAAGTACAGGAGGCAGAGATCATTATACTGGTAGTTTAAAGATTTACAGCTTTTGTTAACTAAAAGTGGGATGGATTTTGTGTTGTATGTATGAGTTATGTATTATTATATCATTTAATTATACAGTAAACCTGTTCACCATGAAGAGACTCCAGACACACTCATTCAATATAAACTCCCGTCTTTCCTAGCAGTGCCCAAGGTCAGGTTATAGATAAAGGGCCAACTAGCAGTACATTGTAATATCTACGCTTGTAGACTTTCAAATCTAATTCAGGTGCCCAGACAGAGAGGCACCAACTCCAATTCTTTTTGCGTATAACATCAGTGGCTAGATGTAAAGGGTGGGTATACAGGCTTTCGTGGATGGTTGATGCAAGTTGAGGGAGATAAATTGAGACGCTGTCGGAGACATCTTCAGACTTGGGGGTGACGATTGCTCATGTTACTCTGTTAGTGTTTGTATGTTGTTTCACCTTCTGGTCTCCTTGATGCATCGAGTCTACATTAAACCCTTCTGCATAAGTGATCAGCTGCTGCCTGAGTTCTCCTTTCACCAGCTTCCAGAAAACTTCCATCAGAAATGGGAAGCTATTTTAAAAAGACTTGTTCTTTTTCAACTGTCATTAGATTTAGATTATTAAGTATTGTTAGACAGAGGAAAGAGGTATTGACAAAAATAACTTCATTGCACAACTGATGAAAAAAAATGATATTATCAATAATTAATTGTAGGCCCTTTTGTACCAACAGATTTTCTAAATTATAAACAGTGGTGCAGAAAACCGCTATTATCCTGCATTTGGATATGAAGTGAACTAAATCCGACTGCTGGGTTGTGTCTTGAAGGGCATAAACTTGCAATTTCTCCTGGTTCCACAAATGGTAGCAGATGCATGTTGGCTGGTTATATCTGAGAAACAGCTGTCCAGGTGCCCTCAGAGTCACAGAGTGGCAAAGGCAGGAGGACAGATGTTGCATCAGGCAGCACCCGGCTTTAAACGTGTTGTAAATGTGGACCAGGACAGAAGTGAAGTGATCCAAGGTTTCTACACAGCCCACAACAACAAGGATGGGACAGCTTTGAATAACATGTCACATTTTACAGGGTTTATTGTTGATATAAGTGTGTGAGAATATAAGTCATGTCAATGACAGAGAGAATTATCTAGGGTGTTGCATGTTACCCAAAACTCATTCCATTCTTCATTAGTGTCACAACACTGGATGCAAACAAAAGATAATATGTAATGCTCTGAGCACACTGACCAGTAAGTAGACATTTTATATTTCCTCACGCTGCTGTAACCAATGTCAGCAGTGAGGAAACAGGAAAAAGCCAGTTCGACACCACATCCTGTTACTGGTTCACAGTGTTTCTGTCTTTTGATTCGACTTGTATGAGAAGGATGTGAATGGAAAGCGTATTTTGTTCTTTGGGGTTGTAACAGAACACACATCCTGTGCGTTTGCTCTCTGTTCAACCGACAAAGAGGAATTCAAGAAGAAAGTCTGTGCAACCCAGGGATGAGGTGGAAACTCTGGGTTTTGTGTTACTGCAGTTACTTTGAAGCTCACGGCTCGAGTTGCTGGCAGCATTTCTTCAACAAACCCAGGTGCCTACTGTTACCTCCCTTCAAATGGGGATGTTTTAATTTCCTCTTTCATACATTTTCACAATGCAAATGTCAAAACATGGATTTGCATTTAACTGTTCGACACTCATTTGTTACCCAAATCCCAGGCTGACTAACAGTGCGACTTTTATTACGAGCTGTCAGTCAACAGTGCGAGTAACGGAGACAACAATGACCTAATGTCACACATCGTGGCTTCATCTTCGAAACGGATCTGTCCTTAGAACACAGTGACTGTCAGGTTGTCTGTCATTTCCCTCGCACCGTGCGATGATCACTGTAAAGTTCAACACAACAGGACAAAATGTAGTTTAAAAGTATGTTTTTGAATATAAACTACATATAGTCTCGTAACAGCATTTCACCGACAATGATTACATTTAGTGCATGTGAAAAAAACAGCAGTTAAAGGCTGCTGACAGGATTTAAATGTTAAATAGATTTCTAAAAATTTCCACTCACTTTTCAATGCTAATCACCAGACTCAAAAGTGAGTCAGACTATCTATAAACTGACTGACCCGTCTGTCTGATTCATACTTTCATGTTCTGCTGCCACCAGCAAGTTGTACACGTTGTAGTATTGGGGTCAGTTGAAGGAAAATAATTTTAGGCTGCATGTCATTTCACAGGAAACATATCAGAAGAGCAGCCTGTTACCTGTGTTGTCACAAATAATCTTGTTAAGTTATACTTAAGTTTAAGTTTCACAAAACTAAGTACTCATCTCTTGGCACATCAGCACCACATTATCAGAAGTATCAGGTCTTTCAAAAGACTGCACAAGAAAAGTGGTCTAATCCAGAAACAGAACCAAACATATTTGGGGGAAGTTGTGCCTGTTTGGTAATGGTGCCTTTCAGTCGGTTTCTGTTATGACTATTTTCCTAATTAGATTACAACATTATTCTCGGGGCGGAAAAAACCCTAATACTCCATTATAATGTTGTCTGGTCTCAGATGAAGAAATACATTTAAATGTTGAATCTAAAAAGCAGCAGGTGTTCTGGCCTGTGCTGAATGAAGTTTATAGATTTGTCCCTCCAGCTCTTTCACTGCTGTTGCACATTAATCTGTCTGGCTCTGCTGGATTAAAATGGAGGCTGTGCTCTTTATTTACCCACTGCCACAGCGAATGGCCGAATCCCCTCCATTTTTTTGATTCACCCCACACGCACACCTTTACTCTTCTCAGCCCGGATATACTCAGAGCCTGCAAAACTACTTCTGAACAGCTGATCTTAAAAGTTTCCCATGTTAGAGTTCGTTGACTCAGAGTTCAGGTTCAGATGTTTCTGGAATGTGCTCTCTAGAATTCCCCCCAGATGTTTTACAAACAGATGTGTGTGTTTCTTTCTGCAGGTGCGTACAAGCCTGAGCCTCTGGGGGACATGTGGTGGGCAGTCCTCGCCACGGGCCTCCTGTTCCTCTACCACTTCCTCTTCTTGCAAGTTCTAGGCCTGGTAAGATGGAGCCCTCTGCTGGGCGTTGCTTGACATTACATTATGCAAAGTATGCGCCCTCATCTAGTGTCACAACGATGAATTAGAACATGTATGCTAATCTGCACAGTCCAGAAATAAGTAAAGCAAACATACTCATGCAAAGATAGATATAGTCTGTCTTGCACATGTACATGTACACGTGTGTATATACACTTTCATGCACACATGCTGCATAAATGCATTCATAGCCTGATTGATACTACATTTTTGAGGCCAATGCTGATATAAATATTTGAGATATTTATCTACTGGCTTACCTAAATACAATATGCTACTAAGATCAATAATTTAAGATCAGCCTTGGTCACTGTCCACATGAACGTATACAGTTTACACACATTCACTTCAGGACTGTTTTGGCCTTCTCCTCTGTTCCTGGCAGTGATGCATATAATCAATTGACCAAGATAGTTGATCAAATACATCCAGTTTTCTATTAGTCCTCTCTTACTGATTGAAACAACAACACGGCTTCCTTAAAGTGGGATTTTAGATTAAAGTCCATGTATTGGAATGTGACTAACACGACTCATTTACAATCAGCTTAGCAGCTTTGTTGTAGTATAATAAAGATAGCTTGGCTAGCCAGGTCAGCTCGACTTTACACATAATGTCAACCTGACACAGTTCCCATGGTGATGGAACAGAACTCGACTGATTGTACAAAATGAATCTGAACTTGTACCGGTCCCAGATCAGGCCTCTGGTCCTGCAGTGCAGATGGACGCACAAAGACCTTTACACCGAATCAAATTAATAACGTTTTTAGCTTCACAAAGTCAGTTTAGAATGAGTTTCATTGTGTGAAGGTGTTTTTCCACAGATTTTAAACAATTATCAAATCTTTGTTTATAAGTCTACATTAAAAAGCCACTAAATTCAACTTTTGACTGCAAAGTAATGGCTGCAGTCACAGATTGAATAATAGAGCATTTACTGACTGAACTCATTAAGTTGATAGTTTTGCAGAGCAGAAATCCAACAGAAATGAATAACACGTATACAGCGAATTCAACCATGACATTTAGCAAAAACTCATTATCCAAGTGAGTAGCACTTATTACTCTCACTAGAATTAGCATTGCATTATAATAAGACGCGTGTTTACTCAATCTGTCTGTCTGTCTCTGACCCCTGCAGGCGACTGAGGTCAACCTGAACAACATGCTGTGCCCGGCCGTGTCCGACCCCTTTTACGGACCTTGGTACCGGGTTTTGGGCGGCAGGGCCACCAGACTCTGCTCACCCTCGTTCACGGGAAGGTCCTCACATTCCTGTCGCAGCACACCGGCTCCGTCTGCAGATACCTGCTGGACGCACTCCGACTGCGCAGCAAGAAAGTCGACTGAATGTTCGCAAAGATTCACACAGACCTAGCCTTTCACTCTAAATGCCTGCTCATCCAGATTTCTCTCACTTTTTTAAAGCAACATTTTAATGCATCTTTTTTTAGATTTAACCATCTGTTTTACTGAAACACGTGAGCATTTCAGGGCCAGTGAATCAATGTGTCATTCTTTTAGTGTCGTAGTTGGCTTGCATACATACATACTTGCATGGAGAGACATGATAGGACTTCTAAGGCTGGTAGTTAGCGTTGTTGAGTTTACCAGAGCTAGCCTTGCTTGGAAATACCATTTCCAGAGATATGTAAGTGAATTTGTGGATGATTTCCCAAGCTGCCTTTTTCTAACCGCTGTGAGGACAGAGAAATGGGGGTCACCGAAAATGTCACTACTGATCTGCAGCTGTTACACTTTCATTTCTTTTGACCTCTTTACGCTAGATCTATGTTATGTTAGTAAAGCTGCCATTTTATTTGTCTCATGATTGTAAATGTGAGCCGTCGTAAACGTTGTTGCTCGTTCGGTTGGTTCGTTGTTCGACACGTATCATCACTTCTCTGTGTTGTCATGACTGAAAAGACCAAACTTATTTATGGCGTCCCCCTGTTCTCACTTCATCACACACACGGACAGGCAGTGAACGCATCGCTGTTCAATGGCCTCCTCTGTGGTTCTGTTTCCACGCCGCTCTGATCATTCCAGCTGTGGTAATCTGGGGACATGAGGATGTATTTCATGCTGAGACTCCTAGTGATGAATGAGGATCTGTGGATCTACACAGGGATGTTATTACCTCCCACCGAGGAGCTCATGTGGTTTTTTGTCTTTTATTTCCTGGTGATGTCGGACCATGTTCAGTGAAGTATAGATCTCAGTGAGTTGAATGAATGTGAGGAGAACTTGAAATGTTTCTGGGCTGGATTCATGCATAATGACACTTGAATACAATTTGTTGCTTAATCTTCCAAAGCATCCTGAATTCACTTCACCATCATATTCAAAACAAATCACAACCTCAGTTTTTTAACAAATTGCATCAAATGATCTTTATGAGATCACTTTGAGTCATATATTGACTATCCATGTGAGAGGAAGTATTGGCTGATGATGATTGAAAATTGTCCGTCTGGGTATAACATTTCAATTATGAGGGATGTGTTTATTACTGTAGCATATTATTGTACTTCACTGTAAAGAAGGGATAAGACAAAGTTTTGTATTTTTATCGGTTCAAGTGTATGTTCTGTATTGAGAATAAAAGTGATGTCAACCACTTCTCGTGGAAATGTAGCATCTTTTCGAACCATGTTCAAGGTGGATTTTGTAATGTTGAATACATGCAGTTTAAAGACTTAAACCTCCTATCCTTTGAAGACTTATTTTGTTTCCACTGGCACAGTGAACAAGGCTTTCAAGACGGAATCAAGACTCATAGTACAATGTAAAATAACACTGCATGCAGCTCACAAATATACATATTATTGCTGTAGTACCCTTTGTGGGTGTAAAAGCTATGCAAAGGGAAAAAATCTATAAATATAATTTGAAAAATTATATATAGAATGTTGCACAACTGAAAGTACAAAGTGGAAGTTACTGAACAGCTTGATGTTTTCGGAAATTCGCACAATTCACACAATCCCTATCTTTGCGCATGTAAAGCTAATGTATTTTTTGCTTTGATCTATACAAAAGCATAACAAAAACAAATTGTGGGTCTGGGCTATAGCTTTGCTAGGGTTAGTGTTTTAAGTATTGCTTTTAGCTTTTTGTTTAGATTAAACAAATTTGAAATGACCATTAACTTGTTTACCAAAAAGCGTCACATGTGCTAGCAGAGGACTAGGCTGGAATGTTTCGTTTAGGCAGAGCCCGGCTAACTGGTGCCAGCCTTTATCGTAAAATGTATATAAAGATTGATGATGCGTCTCCACTTCTTCCCACTATCCAGAAAATAGGGCAAAACATCCTGGATTTGAACACTGCCATCCTTCACTGATGAAATTATTTGGAGCCAGATTCTGCGCTGTGCAGCGGAGAAAGGAGCCTCCATGAAGATCACCAGTCAGTCTTAGCTGTCAATCATGTTTCACCTGTTATAATAGCATCAAATAATTCAAACAATACTTAACAGATAAATTACACGTGGGCCAATATAAGTTTGATGGGTTTTATGACCTATACTGCAGAGGGCCACCAGGGGTTGATCAAGCGCTTTGGCTTCATATTTGGGACTCAGCCATTTCATCAGTCTTTATATACAGGCTGTGGCCTTTACACTAGGCAAGCCAGCTGCTGGCTCCTGCTTCGGAGAGCAAGCAGGGTTGGGTCATCTCACTTCCAATAAGAGAGAGGAAGCAAATATGTGTATTTCCCAAACTGTCATTCTCCTCAAATAGCTGCCCACCTCACCACAACACAAAAATTACACAGATGCCAAGTTGCATGACTCACACAGACTGGTGTTTTTGCACAGTATGTTTGGCTTTGCTGTTTTCTGTAAGGCCAGACGGGGTCTACAAGCTTGAAAGAGGAGCATGTTGAATGAAGTGCGCTGAGTGTTTTCACGGGCCTGTAGCACCGCATCTCTTCAGAGTGTCAAGAGAGGAGGTCGACCCCAAAACACTGCAGCGGCTGCAAAGAGGCCTCAGGGTGATGGTGAATTAAGAATAGAAAACTGTTTAAATATGCTGCTCTTCATTTCAAGTGTCTGTGCAGATTCAGAAACATACAGAAGGGGGATCACAGGGAATCTATGAGTCTCTTTTATTAGATCTGGGTCCATTTTTGTCTCGGCCCAGGAAGGTTATGTTTTCACCCATACCAGTTTGATTGTGGGTTAGTTGGCATGTTTGTGTACGCAAAAACTGCACAAATGTCCATGAAACTTGGTTTAACGATGCACTATGTGTCAGGGACAAGCCCATTCAACGTTTTATCTAGACCTGGGGGCAGATCCAGGATTTTTTCTTCCACTTTCTTTATTACTGAGAAACAGGGCGTCTTATAGACATTTCCTTTGATTTCCTAGAGAATAATACTGACAGGTATGAGTGAGGGTATTCTGGTCCAACTTGATTGAATTGAATTGGACTGTCAGGCTTTGGCGCAGGTTATGTGCTCTCAATAGTTATTTCCATGTAAGGCCGAGGCAATAGGAAAACATTCATTCGCTTGATGTGAAATTACGTTTCCTTGTCTCCAGCACAACCAACATCCAGACTCTTGGTCAGCACAGAAATAATCAGTGCTCAAGGAAATGGAGGCTAGTGACAGCAGGATAATGGAGCTGACACATTTTGTAAAACAAATGACACATAATAAAAAAAATAGACCCCTGGTGAAATGAAGTGAATTGAGATTGAAAAGGGAACTGGTGCAATCACTGTCTTTACAACACCAGTTCACTCCACGCATTCACTGGTCGGTATCACTTATTCAGACAGCTGGAGGCCCCAGAGGCAGGAGCTCAAATAAAGTGCTGGTTTGCATTTGATCTCAGGCCAGTGCTGGGTTCATGTGTGGCTGCACACAGGCGCTTCTGAACCACTCAGCTATCTGTGAGCACTTAGCACCCGAATATCATGTAACAAGCAGCAAGGTATTTTAAGATACACCTGCCCAGACTTCTCCGGACTGGGTGCTGAGTGGTTTTGGTGTGGCTACTGACAGAAGGAGCCGGCATGTGAGACTCCTGCTCCTCGTTACAGTCACAGCTCCACGGTCACCATGTGTAATAAGGCAGGTATGTTTAGGGGTATTGATATTTAGGAATGTGTGGAATTTTGGTGCAGGTCCAAATAATAATCTGCTTCTAGTGGAGTTAAATGTGGTTGCATAGGCCGTGCTCTACTGAGTGCCCTTCTAGATCCATTTAGTGTATTATATATAGATGAATTTATAAATCTAACAGGTGTTTAGATCAATACATCTCAATGCAGGTGGAAATGATGGTACTGACAAATCCTTGTACATATAGAATTATTTATGAATCTGTATGTACCGTCCCTTCCACGTACATTTAGATTTATAAATAATTCTACACGTACATACATGGATATGACGGTGCCATCATTTCCACCTGCATCAAGATTTATTTATGAATCTTAAAACCGCATTAAAGACTAGACTAGGATGGGCAGATATTACCACTATTAATATTTAACAGAATAATAACCATTTAAGTTGATGCAACACATCCCAGTACAGCAGCTTGGCAATAGATGCTACAACTGTAGGAATCATAAAGAGTATTTGACAAAGGATTCATAGAAGAAAGATGTTGTTGTGCAAGTTTCCAATGCTTTTGGCAGCACAGACAAATGTTTAATTCACATCTTCTGTAGTTAGCTGGTGGGATATACTCTTTATAGAGAAATACTTTATTAGGAATAAGCCCTTGAAACGTATCAACTAGTTTCCAACACAATAGTACAAGTACAGTAAGTACAAGTACATTCAGACAACATATTTAATAGACACATACACACATTAGTAGAACAAACAAAATACAAAGTACAAAACACGACAAATAAATAGATAATAGAAAATAGATTGATAGTTTATCGAATAAAAAAAGTCAGTAATGTCACTACTGTCATTGATAGAATTAGAGTAGAACATAGTCATACTTATTATAAGTATTATGGGTGACATGCACAGCTGGTCCTATATAATATGAAAACAGGGCACTTTTGAACAAGTGAATAGATGATATGGATCAAATATTTGCGGTTGTTGAGAAGCATCTGTCAGAACCTGCTCATCCTAATACCACTAAGTGAGAAGATTTGCCAACCACTTTAAATATGATTCTGTTACAGTCCCATTGGGAACTTGTAATACTGTGCATCGATGTTTCCATGTTATTCCACTATTATGCATTATGAATTTCCATCTAACTATAATTCCAAACAATCTCTGGATGAGTCACAGGATGGCGGTTTTGACATCATTCTTGGCTCTGAGGTGTTATCTTTGCACTACAGTAAACTAAAAGTTAAATTAAGACATGATATGATTTTGAAATCAAACGAAAACAATCTCATCACAAGATCCGGTTAGAATCGGTCATAGACAATTCAGTCGTATCGCGTGATCATCAGCAGTTAGTCGAGTTGTCCTGAAGGGCAACTTGACATGAAGAGATCCATTGTTCACTTTACAGATGATCTTATAGCTTGATTCTGGCCTGAGCACTGAACAGCATCTTTACTGCAGCCAGAGAATCCTTTCGCCCTGAGCCGCAGCATGATCCCTGCATGATCCAGACTTCATATAGAAATGTGATGCCTGGAGTTATTACACACAAAGCACTGATACATTAATGCACCTCATAAGATGGTGCCAGGAGAACAGGCACAGCTTCCAGTGGCACAGTCAACGGTTGTTGGTCGCTGTTTTGTCGTTCTCAAGAACGCCTGCAGAGAATCCTTTTTAGTTCCGCACAAATGTTCTCTGAGACTCATGGATTAGCTGATTCGTTTTGGGTGGTCAAGGTCACAGTGGCCTCACAAAACATAATTTGGTCTCTTGAACAGGATATATCAAGTCTGTCTTCATTGATTTATTTTATTTTGACATGTTTTCACTTAGATAAATGATTAGATTTCAGTGGTCAACGGTCACTCCGACCTCACAAGTCTTGAAAGAGAATATTTCCAGACTAACTGCACTGGTTGGCGAAGGAGCATTAAAACACAGGGCGGTGATTCTAGTTCATAATGTGACTCAATAGAACTGTTTATAGAACTCCTTCTCAGCTATTGAGGTTTACACTTTATGAAAAGCATCTATCACTGGATGATACAGTTGTGTAAGTGATACAGGAAATTACACAATGAGGGAGAGAAGTTAACCAATATCCAAAGGACAAATTATCGCAGAAAGATACATTTTACATAAGTTAAAATGAATCTAAATGTGAAATGAATTTCTGGTGTTCCCAAAGCTCCCATGAAGCAGCTATACAACTGGTAATAGAAATGTGGATATCAGATTTCAATATTGATGACATAGGGCTGCAAATGCAAAACACACAAATAGAAAAACAAATAGTGGAAAGTAAGTTGATGGCGGATAAGGTGCTACGGGTGGACTTCATTGAACATAGGCTAAATATCACCTATTACATATTCCACTTGCACTAAAGACTTGATAAAAACAGGATTATTGTCTTCAGAATGAAATGATGAATTGTGTCTCACTAACTGAAAAGATCACATCTTGTTTGAAACCTCCTTTAGTCTGAGGCCTTCAGCTTAAGAGGAGATACTCAGGGCTACTTGAAGAAAAAGTGAGCGGCTCAGCTTCATGGAGAATGAAACAGGCCCTGTGGTTGTGCGAAATCAAGTAGGGAAAATCTACAGACCATAATGTGGATAGTCTTCATAAAAACTGTGAAAGATCAATAAAATGTTCCCGAAAATAAGACAGCTTCAATTGAGGGATGTGTAGATTGTATCTATCTGAACCGGTTTTAAGTCTGGATCTTCAAGGCCTAAAACTCGAACACTTGAGAAATGCTGTATCAGTGTGTTTGTGCTGAAAGAAAATTCCACGACACATGTTTTCTCTTTTCAGTAGATTTTTTATCTTTTATTGAATAAATGATTTAAAAGGTAATAACAATGTTTAAAACTACTACCTTCACATCCATTGCTTACATACTCAGATAACCCATCTATATATATTCTTTCAACCCTCCCCACTTTTTTTTTGCTTTCTTTTTTTTGCTTTTGTTTTTTTTGTGTGCGTTTGTTTATTTTTATCTTTTTTTTTCCATTTGGAGTCAAACTATCTTTAATAAATGCCCGTTTCAAGTCTCGTCACACTAACAGCAAATTCAAGAGGAAGAGAGGAAGGGTCTAGCTCTACAAGGGGGATGGATTTGAAGTTCCCAGTTCATAGTTCTCCATCAACATTTTTCAAGTTACTAAATCAGAGGAGAAAAAAAGATCCCAAAATCGAAAAGAAAAAGAAATAAAAAGTTGGTATGAGGAGTTACACCAGGCAACCCTCCCAGCCCATCAGGCCACTGCAACTGAAGAAAATCAATTTGTACAGTGACACGTCATCGAAGTCAGTGTCTCTAAAATTCAGAACATAGAAAACCACTAAAATAATTTTGAAACTAGATCCAAAATAGTCTTTGAAAAGAAGTAATTCGATGTACAAAAACAGTCATTTTCGTTTTTTATGTGCATTTTTTAAAATGTTTTTTTAATAAAAGTCTCAAACACAAGTTTATTGTAGATCTCATTTCATTTGTCATTATCATTATTATTATTGATTCATTTAGACTTTTTTCTAATTTATTTTTTTAATTCATCTATCAGTGCATTTTATACCAGTGCAGCTACTGGGTCCAGAGTAAAGAAAACAGGCTATTTCATCTTTAATGGCATAAAAAATAAGGAAAAATCCATCTTTTATACAAAGTATAACTGCTGGTCTTTAGGGAAAAAATAAACACTTATAAACCCATAAAGCTAGGAGGCACACCATGGGATTTTCATTTTTGTAAATTAGAGCAATAATAATAATAATGATAACAATAATAATAAACAAAATAAGTAAAAACAATTGGCAACCAATTTTAACCATCTTTGATGCCATGTACGGTGTCAGAGATGTCAATTCATTGAAAAATTAGGTTGCTTCATAAGTCAAGACAGTTGAGAAATCGCAACAAAAAAAGAATAAAATGACATAAAACATTTTGTCAAATGCAGGGGTGTTTTTTGGAAGGACAGGAAGCCAGGCCTGAAGAGCAGCATTTGGGCATGGCCGCTGGCGTCTTTGGTTCAGTCGAACATACGAAGGTAACACGAGCTTGAGCATTCCACGACACATGAGAATGACCACACAAGGAATGCTGAGGCTGAACTCTGACCCCGGTATGGAACCAAAACACGATCTGCTACAACAAACTACGAAACGTCGTTCCATAATGTCTCATGAGGTATCAATGCTTTTTTAAAACAGTTAAATCTGTACAGAACCAGGACTATGTTCTGCGTGTTCTACGTAAAACATTTACTCTGCGTCGCATCAAGTGAGACGCTCGCCTTCCAACAAGGTTCTCGGCGAACCTCGCCCTTTCAGCAGCTAGAAGGAAAACGAAAGGATGTGCTGGTTAAAGAGCAGCAACCGATCTTCCAGGAGAGCAACGCACATAATCTATTATCGCCACTGTCTACTGAACGACACACACATCGCACCTCGACAAACTAGGCCATGAGGTTGGGCCACAGTGTAGGGAGTAAACGGGTTAACGTGTTGACTTCTTGTCCTTTCAAACCTGCAGGGGTGTTGACTTGCACTGGTTGGAAAAAAATAATAATGAAAAAAAACAAAAAAAAACACCTGTTGAACAGATCTGCATATATCAAGGATGGTAAAGGTAACACATGGAGGATTTTCTCTTAATATACCACTGTAAAAATCGCCACGACGACCATTAACAGTACATTCAAGAGCCCCGATGACACATTGCTGCTAGGACTTTTCAATCTTTACTCTTTGTTTAAGAGAATCCGTTTTCTCCCCTCACAGGAAGTTGATCCCACACTGCAATTAATGAAAGCAGATTCCCGGGGCCTTTTCTTAACGGTGGCCGTCGTGACTCGATTCACAGCGATGCGCCAAAGTGAAAATCCTACATGAAGCATCTTTTTAAGTATGATATGATCAATGAGTCCGCATGACCAGTCACGAGCTGTGACCACCCCAATATGAGGTCCGATAGCACCATATTTGTCTTTTAAATCTCTTAATGGTTAATAAGAGTGTCTAAGCCATAGATCAAGCATATCATGGATAAAACCATAGGTCTCATACTCAGACATACATGCAACGGAACACATTGCATGTGTATATAAAGACATATATGTAAAAGAGCATGGTCAATTTGGTTTTGCAGCAGAAAAATTCCAGTTGTGCTGTATTTGATGGACCAGGAGATGAATGCCTGGCTGTTCTTCTCTGAAATGTCTTTGTGTAGTGTATTTTAAAAAAAACATACATTTGTGGCGTGAAACGATGAGGGGTAACAACACCAAGCTGTCAGACAGAGAGAGAATGTGTTTCTCTGTGGAGCTTTAAGTGAAATCGAGGACCAGCAGCTACCTAACATGTGAGCTAACAGGGCAGGCGTACACAAGCCCCCGTGTGTGTGTGTATGAGGAAGTGTTGACAGCATTCAAATAACATCATCTCTTTCCTTCCCTACAATGTGAAGATGGAGCTGGGACAGAGCCACAGGCCAGAGTCATCTCCTGGTCCATCACTTGTTATCTCATTAATTTAAGGCAACACAACTCAATACTGGGTCATTTCGGGTTACTGTGGATGGAGTGCCAAAAGCCCTTGACATTTTTGCATAAAAGAAAAAGAACCTGTCAGTTAGTAAAGGCTGTTACGCAGAAAGATGTTGGTCAAGTGACAAGAACCTCTCAAAAATTCCAGTTCGCAAAACTAAAAACCAAAACAAGCAGATCGGGCGATGACCCTCAACTGTAACATTCTTTAAAAGTAAATCCAAACTAGACAAATGTATGTTTTTGTGTGTGGATGCCGACTCACGAGTGATATTTGGATGAGAAATGGCTTCTTAAGTCCTTTATACAAAGCCCTGGCTGTTTTTTGTTGTTTTTTTATTCGTAGACCTCAACTGTAATCCGCCAGGCCCCGTGCAGAGATTCAACTCTGACTAATTCAACCGTGTTTGCTCGGAACGGCTGCCCAACAGCTGACTAAACACACCGCAAATCAAAATATGTCCTGTGCCGTGGACACACGGATCAAAGGGACCCTGCTGAACGGCGGACTGATCGGAGAAAGGTGGTAGTGCGGTTTCAACAACTAAAACTGGCTGCGTCGTGGCAGCTCCACAAAGACATGCACTACTCAATGACACAAACATGTTAATTAGCTCACTTCCTTTTGTGCGTCGAGTGTCTTCATTCAAAAAAAAAGAAAAGACAATTTTTAATACAGCGTACTTCACGGACGAGTGACAATGGTTAGCTATAGTCTGAAAAAGGCAAGACAGTGTTTCCATGACGACACGGGCACTATACACGACACCTGACAAATGACTGAAACCGCTGATTCGACGTGTGTCTTTTCGTGATGCGGCCTTGCCTGAGGCTGGTTGGTATACGTTTGCATTCGGAGGTGGAACAGTGACCAGTGTCAGTGGCACAGAATGCAAAAGCATCAAGCCAAACAACAGACTACTCTTACAAAGTGTGGAATAAAAAGAGAATATGGCTTTAAGTAGATATAGCGTGTCCCTGTTACAGTGACTCCCTGCCAGTAAACTCAGACACCAACAGACGGTCAATTTTAACTGAAGCATCGTTCATGCATTTTCTTTTTTTTTCTTCTTCTTCTTCTTTTAGGGACATGTAATTACACCTGGTCGCCCCTCTCCACTGCCGGGAGAGCAGAGCCCACTTGTAGCTCATTTTACATAACAAATCACCAGCGAGGACGTGATTCTCCTCCGACAAATGGCTTCCTCCGCGATTACTGTAATTTGAAAAAGAGGGAATGTCGTCCCAGGTTTACAGGTTCCACCACAAAAAACACGACAAACACTCAAGGGGAAAGCTTTCCGAAAGAAAAACGGCGGGGAGTTTTTTAAAATCAAATTTTTGCTTGTTCTCGTGGCAGATCAACTTTCCATATCCGCACACCGAGATACACACAGCTCGCACAACAAACACAACCAGCAATGGCCAGTCAAAGGGCATTACTATCCTACTATTTATACTTTGGAGTACACGGTTCCCAATAAATAGTTCCAACTACAACACTAAGAGTTTACAAGGCTCCAATAACCTCCACAGTCAATCTTTTTTTTTGAGAGGAATCAGGACAGAGATGACACAGCCTTTGAGAACTGCAGTTGCCTTGCTACATGGTTATACATGTCAGGATATTAAGAAAGAAAATGGGAGAACTAAAGATTTTTTTTGTTAATGTACAACTGTAGCAAAGCCTAAACAATATATAAGTGTTAGACTAATCTACTAAGAGACTTCCTTCCATCCACAGAATCAATCCACCTGATTAGATTTGCTGAAAAGATTAATAAAATCTATTAGTTGTTAATTTTCAAACGTATGAGTAAAGGGGGTTATAGTTATAAGGATACATATGCTGCAAAAACTTAACCACAGGCAACGAAAGAAAGAAAGTGAATTTCTTGCCAGAATCAAATGATGCTTCGTTGCCACCCGTTGCCATGTCAACGTCGGGGAGACGGCCAGCATGGCAACGGAAACTATCATCATAAAATGGTACAGTAGTAGAAATAGCTAGACCAGGAGGGGGCAGGCTCTCCTGGGAAAAGGTCCGCGGAGAGGTCCAATGATTGGTCATGCGGCTCGCTGTCAGGAATAATGGTTGTACGGTGGTAGAGGGTGCCCAATGCCATTCTGGTAGTGATGGTGCTGACGGTGGGCGATGTACTCTGCATAACCCATTGTCAACTTCTCGCTACGGTACCTTGGGAGGAGAAGAGATGCATCGGTAACGGCAAGGCTGGAACACGCACAACGAGCCAAGACACAGAGCTGCACCCACTGGGATTCTTTACGCTCAGTTTACAAGACCATATTACACTTTGGAAACTTTTTTATGTGTTCTTTTTTTTTCTATTTGAGAACTTGCTCTACTGATTCAGCATTGCAAATTATTAGTTCGCTGTGGACAGTTTGAAATATGAGGAAAAGAATTCCTGCAGCAAACCGGTGAGATTGTTTTTATCTAATCATAACCCTTCTGTGATTGTGCAGAATCTGTAGGTGAGGAACACAATTTGGGGCGAGGAAGCCTATTTTCAATTTCGAGTTTGAACAATCATAGTTGAGCAGGCTTGTTTGCCCACAGGTAAACAGTCCGTGTGGAGAGTGAAATACATCTGTTATCTGCTTATTTATATGTATTATTCGGTTATTATTTATGATAGCTGTTGATTTAGATTAGCCAAAACATCGCCTGGGACTAAAACACCCAAAAAAAGTATCAGTTTGTGTTTTGTGCGGATGGACACTGTGACTGTAAACAAGTGTGAAGATATCTGCTGTCTACAAAATGTGTAATCTTACCTGGTTAACTTAATGGTCTTCCTGAAGTCATTTGTGATGGGAGCTTTATAACCTCCCTTTCGTAGTAAGGAATCTATGGTTTGAATGTGGTCCCAACCTTGAAGAAAAAGAACAGTTTTACACATTATCCAGATTTAGTTTGATTTGTAAATTTGTATTAAAGATCCCAGATTAGGCTGGATCTCAGGGTTCCACAAAAATATCTCACCTTGCTCCTTCGCAACCTCTGGTAGGTAAGTGGCGGTGCGCTTTGATCCTTTTTCATTGAAAAATTCTATCCTAATACCATGAACGCCCACCTAAACATGAAGAGAGAAACAACAATGAAAGAATACGTTTAATCACATAAATGGCTCCATCAGGTCGAAGCTGTAAAAAATGAACAAGCACTTCAGGCAAAATGGAAGACTGCTATATTTTACAACTACATTCATCGTTATTGAGAATTCCCCCCTGATTGGTTAGTGTAAATTGGATCCGCTATTTGCTTTAATGAATGATATCGATATTTCAATGTGTAAGCACCAGCAAAGCACCCATCAAGCTCAATGAATTGTGGTGCACAAAAAGTTATTTGAGCACTATTACTCAGATAAAAAGATAATGCAGAAATATTAAGGGTGCTCCGATTGATCGGCTGATATTCCCTCTAATTAGTTTGATCGGCGATCTCTTCAAATGCCGATCTGGTATGGCCCAACCAACAGCTGTCACCCATGAGTTGCGACTCTCAACAGAGATGAGAAGGAATTTGTGAATACTCTTAGTATTCTAACTTAAGTAGTTAGATGATTACTCTTCCCCCCTGGAGCTGATGGTGGAAATAGCCAATGAGTGAGGTGTCTTGCTTCTCTTCTCATCTCTGTGGAGAGTTGCACATGCGCAGCAACGATTAAACAGTGCAATGGCTGCATCATGGGCTTCGGTGGTGTGAGCCTTCTTGTTAATTGGTTGTGAAGTTATTTATTTTTTCGTGTAGAAAACGTTTGTGTGCCTTTCAGGGTGATGTACATTACATTTCCTTTAGCTGACACTTTTATCCAAGGCGACTTCCAATAAGTGCATTCAACCATAAGGGTACAAACCCAGAACAGCAAGAATCATTTGAGTACATTAGCTTAAAAAAGCCAAACTTTTTTCTTTTTTTTTATTACCAGTTAACGATGGTTATTAGACCATCATCTTCTTAACCAAGGTGTAGTCGGAAGAGATGTTTTTTTAGCCTGCGGCGGAAGCTGCGCAGACTTTCTGCTGTCCTGATGTCAATGGGGAGCTCGTTCCACCATTTGGGAGCCAGGACAGCAAACAGTCGTGATATTGTTGAGTGGCTAGTTGTCCCACGCAGTGGGGGAGTAGCAAGCCGATTGGCCGTTGCAGAGCGGAGTGGACGGACTGGGGTGTAAGGTACGTGTACGTGTTTATTTGCATATAGCATAGGGATTCTATCACGAGTGGCCTGTCTGATCGGGTTGTATAACCTCCTCTACGGCTGTCCGCTGTGTGGGACTCCCTGGTGAGAGCATGTCCCAGCCTGGCAGGACAGACGCTGTGCGGTGCGAGCAGGACGCACATTTGTCCTTTCTCTGGTATTATTACCCTTTTTCTTCGTCATCTATCTGCGATATGAATGATTTCCAAACAGTCAGGGAGAGTTGAAATGTGTGTCCTGCTCACATGGTTGTTTAAAAGTCCCGCACAGCGTGACTCCTGCAGCTGCTGACAGCGCAGGTGAAACGTGACACAGACACAGCTGATATAGGAGTTTATGTGGTGCTAGGGGGGGGGAGAAAAAAGGACCATCTCGAGAGTAATAATGGATTTTACAGAAAAAATTCTAAGTAGGATTTATCCCTGTAGTGTTTATTTGGACATAGAGCAGGTAAGAGAAGGCCGATCATATCAGCCCCAAAAATCCTGATCGGAACACCCTTAACAATTATTCTTGGTCGTTTACTTGTTGCTGCTGTTGCAAAGCATTTTGGTGCAGACAAATAAATCTTTTACAAAAAAAAGGGTTAGAGCTGCCTGAGTATCATTAGGAGAGAGACCAAAGCTGTAAAGCACCACCATCCTCAAAGCAAATATTATTCTGTGTCTGTGCCTGTTTTAGCAAAGCATGTGTCGAACCTCCCAGTCAAGGTAATCACCGACGTCTTCAAAGTTGGTGAGAAGAGACACTGAGCAGAAGAGGCGAGGCAGCTCATCCCTTGTCATAGGGGGGAAGCGGCTGTCTTTAAGGGCACTGCAGACAAGAGAAAAGGCACAAAGGGAAACACCATTACAGGAGGAAATTCAGTTAGTAGCTGACTCAATTATGGCAAAAAAACAGTTGGATAAATATGTGCAGGGTTCAAAACTTGAAGTTTTTACGCCATTTTATGAGATGAAGAAACAGGGGAGACATTTTCTCTAATATAGATGAACTTTAGTTGCATCGGTCACTTATGTCGGTCAACAGGGCTGCTTGTAGTGTGTGTACTGTGTGTGCAGTTAAGAGCTATGTTTCTGTGTGTTGAAGTGTATTTGACAGGTCAGAGGAGTTTGCCCTCAGGTCAAAAGTACTAATGAAGACATTCCACAGCATGTGAGACTCTACTTTTTACCGTCACCAAAGAGAATATATTCATATGCGTCCGTTTGTCTGACTGTTAGTTAGCAAGATTACATCAAATCTGCTGGAAGGGTTACCAAGAAACTTGGTGGAAGGATGTGGTATGGGTCAAGAAAGAGTCCCTTACATTTTGATATTTCACTTTAAAAATGCAAGATTTTAGTTGATTTCTCAGAGAATAATTCATGGATCATGTTTTTGGCAGTGATATTTCTGGGTGTAAGCCTTTTTTTGCATATCCAGTTAAAAAAACATGCCCTCTGTCCTTATTTAGAGGAGTGAGGTAGGTAACGTGATATTTAAAAGGATCAGTGTGTAGAATTTAGTGACATCTTTTGGTGAAGTTTCATGTTGCAGCTGAATACCCCTCACCTCACCCTCCCCTTCCAAACATCAGAGAGAACCTGTGGTAGACCTCAGCTGTCATAAAAACTAAAATGGTGTTTAAGTTTGTCCAGTTTGGGCTACTGTACAAAACATGGCAACCTCTGTAGAGAGGACTCTATCCTGATGCTCATTATAGGGTACAGAAAACAACCATTAGTCAAATTTGGATGATTTCAAAATTATTTTATATTCATTTTTGGCCAATAGATCCTTTTCAGCTAAATCTTACACACTCAACCTTTAACAGACAATAAGATTAATGAGAGATGCTGGCTTCACCCCTGTCACTTTGTTGCTTACTCACTTTAATTTACAACAGTGACTTTATTTATCAACAAAGATACTCCATCACAGCTTTGACAAAGAACGAATTGAATCCACATTGTTGCTTACCTGGTAAGGGTGTACTCCCTGAGTCCTGAGTGCAGATTCATGGCAGAAAAGGTACCTATACAACCCCGCAACCGCTTGTCTCTGCCTATTTTCCATGTGACAAACAGTGGGCTGAAAAACAGGACAGAACAGACACCATGTCCAAGAGGCAGAACTTCATAACATGCACAGCGAATGGACATTTCTTAAGTGTGGAAACCTTTCTGAATGTTTTAAAAGAATCATATATTGAGGCAGAACTGTCAGCATGTGGGCCTCCATTAGGAGAAGACTTGCTGTTAATATTAAATTGCTACAGGGGTTATTTACTAAACTGAAATGGGTAAAACAGCAACTCCATGATTACTCAAAATAAAGAGCATGTTTACAAGAGGCAAAGGTCCCTGTTCCTTAACTTATAAAACACAGCTTCAAAATAATTATCACTAGATGGTCACAGTCTGTAGTTTAATGGCCATGTTTGCAGAGTGCTGTGTCTGTGTCAAATGTTGTGGTTGTTTGGGCATTTCGATGATTCGGTCTGACAATGCCCCCAGGTGAAGCATGTGTCAAGGACACCACCAACCACAAGTATGGGTTTCATATGGTGATGGTTTGGCCAAACTCTCACTGGTTAGGTCGTACAGGCTTGGAGATGATGGAAATGTTGAGTATTACATAATATTATATATTTGTGTACTTTCCCATGTGCAACCTGTTGTGCTTAGTATTGAAATGTGTGTGCAGAGGAATACAGACTTTGTTTACAATATGCATTTACGCCTTCTCTGATCATATGACCATTGTATGTCACATTTAAAACCACAATACAACCATTAATTGAACTATTTCAAACCCGGCCCCTGTCAACAAGTCGCTCCAAACTTCCCAAACTGGCCCGTGTTAAGTCGATGAACTGGAACAGGCCGTTCTGTCTTCTGTGGTAAACAACCCCCAGCCTCAACATGGACGTTAAAACGCCTACAGAGTCACATGCTATCACATTACAGCGCCTGTACGTCCAGGGGTGAACGGGTTTAGGTGGAGGGCGCCTGAGGGCGGTTACAGAAAATATGGATTAATCCTTTGAGTGGATAAATGTCAACGTACACATTTGATTCTATGTCCGGTTGATGTCTTAGTTTGTCAAACACAGTATTTGTTATGTTAATTTAATACTGTCAATTGGGCAAAAAGCTGCTGGACAGGAGCCTCCTTCTCTTGATGGCTCGATGCTACTACACTCGGCTTGTTTTCGCTTTGTTCGAAACCACATTAGCACACAAAAGCAGCTGTAAGGGAAACCTCCAGCCTGCAGTGATGTTAGACTGTCCACTCATTTACCATTTCATGAATTAATACAAGTCCATTAGCGCTGCCCCTACCACGCTAATGTAGCCGGTAGCTAACAAAGCTAAGCCTATTATGTGGCAATCCCGAGTTCACTGAGGGTAGCCGGAAAGATTAAGGACACAAATGTTAACTTTTGATATTTTCTGTTTGACATTTTGGAGGAAAAAAAACCTATAATGCCAAGCAAAGCTTCTGCTGATGAAGCGATAAAATGATGACATTAATTCGAATAGCTCTCCCTGCAACTGTTGGTGGCTAGCTGGCTTGAGCTAGGAGCTAACCGCCGTAGCTAATGTTAGCTATCGCTGTTCGAGAGGGATAGATAATCGCAAAACGTATTCTATGCCAAGTGTCCACTGGATGTTAATAAACTACAGGGTGCGTCAGTCATTGATAGATGATCTGGCTCGATAACATCCGTTCCGATCATTCATTTTAGCATCCATGCTAAGCTAGTGTGGCTGCGGGCCAGTGCAGACAGTCTCCTCGACAAGGCCCGAATTCCAACTTGACCAAATTCACCTCTGATCGGGACTTTTTCCGTTTCAAATTCAAAGAAAATGAAAAGGTTGTTTCGACGTGACAGTCTGTGCCCGTGGAGCCGGAGCGGGATGTGTGTGGGAAGCTGTGAGCGGCGCCGCGGGTCGTGATAGTAGAGCGATTCTATCAATGAGCTTTGACATGCAGCAAAACAACAAAAGACAAGAGAATACTCACTAGGGATCATTTGTAAACCTGGGTGTTCTCGGAGGTTGGTATCCGTACAGATGGCAATAAAGCACGTCAAAACAGAAGCAGCACATCTCCGCCGAGACCACCATCTTTCTGCCTCCGCTTCCCGAGCCGGGTCCCGGGCTGAGATTCGGGGAGAGGCCGGATGAAGAGTAACCGGCCGGGGCTGGGGACAGAGCGTTCGTGCCGCTGCTACCACCACTACTACCACCGCTGCCACTAACGATACCCCCGGGTCCCCCCAGGCCGTTGGATCTGCTAACGTTCGCCGCCGCTGCAACGGTCGCGGAGGAGCCAATCCCCAGCTCCGAGCCACAATGTCCGGTTCCTGGCACCCCGCTTCCCGCCCCCACCCCGCCAGGACCCCCAGACCCGGGCGATCCCGACAGTTTCTGCTTCTTCACCCCGCAGCACCCGGCCGCCATCTTGGAACAATCTGCACCGACACACCGCTTCCGACCCATAACCGTCACCGCGGGAAGGGTGGGGGGGAACGCCGACCAGACGTAGAAATCCCACTGCGCCGATACGTACGACGGACGATCCTCCACTTTCACGCTTTTCTTTTTTGTCGGACGACGAAATGAGCGCTGTGGCGAGAAGACTGCAATGTCACCCTAGCGTTGCCTTTAAAAATGCGCGACTTTCGCTATGCTAAATCCATACTTTGCGCTGGATGAGCGTTTTTATTTTTGTATTCCTTTAGCTGTCAGCGGGTCCAGCTGACTACGGCGGATCACCGATGTAGTCCGGGCCAAATAGTCAGCCTCTCCTCCCTAACACGACACCATCCGAGGCGATCTCAGCCGGTTCCCCTGGTACACACACACACACAAGTTCAGGGAGAGCACCGTCCGAACAGGCCGCAGATGACACTAGGCAGGCGGTCCAGATGTGAAGCCGACAGCCGGTGCGCCGAAGCCCCGCAGCAGCGCACCTCTCCAAGTGGGAGCCGGGAGCTCGAGTACGCAGGACCCATAAAGCCTCAGCACGAATTTGCGCACAGTGTCCGCGTCGCCTCTCGCTGCACCAGCTCTGGTTTGCTCCTGCCTCACGAACTTCTACTGACACCACAGGCCCAGTATGTAGGAATCCCAGACACCGGGATCACGCAGAGTAAAATGGCATCTGACAATGCGGGGTTGGCATGGCACGATGAACCGCGTCAGCACCGGGCCAGTCATTTCAGCAACGTTAGGCCACAGTTTGCACCTGCATGACGGCGTCTCTGTTGTTGGAGCCTGTTATTTTTAAAATAAATAAAAAATGTCAATAACACCCCCGCGTCAGACGTGGAGCGGAAAGTTTTCAGCAGGGGTTTGTGTGCAGGTTGTCATCCGTGTGTGAGGAGACAGACAGAGGAGCAGGTCCGGTCCGTGGGAGATCCTCCGGGTTCGGCCGCCCCTCGCTCCGCACCCGTCTCTCAGCTGCTACCATTCAGTGCTGTTCGGGTAAGAAGCCCTGGGATCGCTCTGTGGACACAGGCATCGGTGTCGTCGGCACGTCGGAACCGGATTCAGAGTCTGCGTTGCGTCCACTTGCCACACATCGTGCGTAGCTGCCGTGGAGGCACGCGCGCCCCTGACGCTCATACGCGCGTATGCGTGCATGAGAAAGTATGGGTATGCCCCGAAGTTATGAAAGGCTTCAGAACCAGAATGGCATCCATCTGGGCCTCTTCTTTAGATGTGATTCACATAGTAAGGGACTCTGTGAGGTGATGCATCCTGGAAGCAAAGCATCTATATAAAAGTTACTCACTCTTAGGTACTACATCTTTAATAGTTCATGTTAGTCATTTGTTATTTGAGAGTTGCGCGGTCAGGGCATTCTGACAAATGTCACAACTGTCCCATGACCAATCCTGGCTCTCTTAATTGTTATGCACTCCACACCTTGTCACCTCCCCTGCCTCGTGATAAACATCTATTAACATGTACATTCATCAGTATAGAGACGTAAACGTTGTCTAAAAGTCACACAGGATGAGTCGAAGATGACCCTGCAGACTACAGACAGACAGTGATAGAGTTTCCCTATATAACCCGAGTGGGGGGTGTAGGAGATTTTGAACCCTGGATGCTCGAGACTGAAATTGAAATCCATTTAAATGGTTGTTTCCCTCTCCTTTTTTCAAAAACACTTAGGCAATAGGAAATCTACACACTCAATCAGCATGGTCTGTACTTGGAAGAACTTAATTTGAAGCAAAGCAGAAGGGAACAAAGTGGTTCCTGTCTGGTCTGCACTTAAGTTAACTTAATTTTAAGTAAAGGAGAAGGAAACAAACTGGTGAGACTCAAAAAAGTGATATAGGTCATCCTTTCTCCAAGCCTTATCCCTTAGGAGTTCACTGTTTGGGGCATTTTTAATACATTTGATTCTAACTTTAAATACCACATTGAGAATGTTAAACCCATGCCAATCCCTTGTACCGTATTTTCTTTTCAGCACAACATTGCCTATCTGAGTGAACATTTTCTTATTAATCTAACTTTTTATGTTTTTAAACTGTGAAGGTTTGAACCTGTCATGATCTGATCTCGCCGGCATGGTCGGCGACTCCTGAATTTGAAAACCTATACAAACGTTCTCGCTTTGAAAAAAGTTTGGCCATTAAAGTTTATGATCTCTAAAGAATCAGACTTCCAACCTCTCAGAATAAATAATTTCAGAGGAAAATATTCTGTCATATTAGTATCTGTGCTGTTTGCTTTATGTGTCGTGTTGATCCTCATAACAGAACCAGAGACAATGAAATGTCTGTAGTATAGCCATGCCAAAAAAAAGTGCCTGTACTTACATTAGACTTGCAAATGTGCCCTCAGTGTCCTCTTGCTTTGCCTTCACTTGCTTTTCCTGTCAAGTTTAGATTTCAATTTTACATTAAGTTATTTTAGAATGAAGTACTGATTGTATTGTTGACTTCAGATCTTTGTCAGGTGACAAACTAAAGTACATATTAGACTAAATATGTTGAATCAAAGCAAACATTTGAGTATAATCTTAAGCCCTCATTCTCCTGCATACATGACTTCCCTCTTCTATACACCAATTAGATCAGCCTCAACATATGTTTAACTTTAATGTAAAATAATAGAAAACATGCTATGTACTGCAGAGTCAAAAAGTCCATTAGTACATTTAAAACAACTTGACCAAAGTGCTTTACAAGGTAAAAGGTATGTAATATATCAAAATACTGATAATTTACATTTCAATTAAATAAGATAAAAAGCATTCTCAACTTGACAGAAGACAGCCAAAGAGAAGAGATGTGTTTTTACCAATGATTTGAAACATGCAAAAGAGGGGGCAGCATATGCAGTGCTAAGCTTTTCTACAAGTTTTGGGCATACTATAACTATGCATACTATTAATGTTTGTCAGCAGTCAAATTTGTAAAATGTCCTCTGTCATAGTTGTGATCGATGTGATGTCACAAAGCTTTATTGTCATATTCATCCCTGTCAAAGGCGTGTATTTCAGTTCTGATGTGTGTGATGTGCAAAAATACTGAAATTCACTCTAATTATATTGAAGAATTTTATCTACATTAATTTGCTTAGATTTACATTTTATTTAATGGCTTTTTCATATTTGTGTATTCCCCTCGTAAATCTTTATAACAGGTACGATTTGACATGAGGATGACACTTCATAAAATTATTGCGCTAGCTTGCACTGTGACAATATAGTTATTGAGTTTTCAATCTTAATGAATGTCTACTTAATTAAAATGTTTTTCTATTTAGATTAACTTTATTTTGATCTAAGTACATATTCAGGGGTGAATGTGAAGCACAGAATGTTTTAGCTCACTAGAGCAACATTAACTGTGATGTACATGAGCAGCTGAGCAGAGTGTTTTCTCTTCAAAACACCATTCATGTGACTGCTGGATTTTGGGCGTAGGTGATGTCACTGCAATGCAATCCATCCAGATTATCTCTTAAAACTACAGCAGGGACGCTGGCAGGGTGAGTTACTGCCTGTCCCAGCTACACCATAAACTGCTGTTCAAGGTCAGCGTGGTTTTAAGTGAAATGAAAAGGCTGAGCTGCAGAGTTTTAATCTTCCTATTCAAGAGGAATTCTGACATGCACAACTATCGCCCAGTGAATATGTATATGGAAAGAATGGACTGGTTTGTTCCATTCGTTCCCCGTCTGTTTCTATTCCTGGGAGCAGGAACAATCTAGCATGTTGTTAATACGCTTTGTAGTGGAATTTCCCCACAGCCGCAGGACCCGCTGGCTCCAGAGATATCATGTGCAAAAGTTGACCGTTAGCAGAGAGTTAGCTGTCATAATTATAACTCATGTCCATTGAGGGTTTACTAAAACCTTGCAGGTTCTTCAAAAAGTCAGAAAACACAGAATAACATTGCATGTTTGGATTTGCTTTGCTCAGTGACTCAGTGATTACTTCACTCCAACTGAGATTTCTACATATCAAAACAATCACTTACAGTTGGCCAATCTCCTGTTGTTACACAAAATCTCTTGCTCTGCTTAAGATAAAGGAAATCAAATCTCTTATTTTTTATTCATAGTTATTATCGTTATAGGTTCAACTGCCCAATAAAATGATAAATAATCAATATGATAGGCTGGTTAACACCTTAAATACCTGTAGACGTTAACTCTGAAAAAGATTGTAGGAGGTCAGCAGCATCTTGGAGGCTGAGTCACACATTTGTGTCACAGTGGATAGACTCCATCAATGTTGTTGCAGTTCCCAGGGGTCATAGGGCAGTTAAAGGTCGCGGCTCACACAGGACCATATTTATAGCCAAGCTAACCATAAAAACCCAGATGGATTTGCAAAACAAGATTTGGTTACAGGAAAATATGTCTGCTCAATTGTGCAAGTGAAGGAATTAATTGAAATGTTAATGCTTCTCATGAATGCAAATGTAATATCAGTGCACCCTCTGACATTGCTGCATCATTCTCTTCCCTCTCTGTCTGGACTCAGCTGTTTTCCCCTCTGACTCCCAGTGTAATGTCATTTCTCTCCTCCATCAGAGTCACTCCCTATTTTATCACAGGGCTAAAAACTCATCTCATAGAGAAGGATGACATGTCATGGTCAACCACTCAGCTCCTCCTCTCCCTCTATATGCACTTATATGGAGTGAAAACAAAAGAGCTTTTTATCTCTTAAGTGGCAAGTCTATCTTTCAGAAATATTGAGTCACATACTGTTCTGACGGTGACTCTTCTCTCTGCCTCACACCGGTCCTGTGGTTGTTTTGTAGGTTTTGGTGAACTAGTAATCAATGTACTTTCTCATGTTGTCGTCATTGTCAGTAAATGAGGGGATGAAATGTCACGTTTAAGTTTTAACAGTGATTCACCTTCATGCCTCGCTCTGTCATCATCATTAGAGTGTGACAATTTTAGGTTAGAGAGCGCAGCTTTTAAATCACCATAGGGACTTTAGTGAGATATATTAAGAAAGATGTGAAAGATTTTTTTTCACTGTGTAAAAGGCACATGCTCATGGAAGACGGAGGGAAAACAAGGATTAAAAAGCTGAAATAGCAGCAGTAAAGCATGCTGTATTGAATAGAGCTTCCTTTCATTGCAGAAGTCTAAGAAACTAGAGACAGGACTTTTTTTTATGGTTTAGCTTTATCTCAATCAGGTCAGTATAAACATTTTAATGAATGGGTGATAAAATAGAGAACAAAAATATAGAAATACAATCATCACTCTGTACGTGTCTACCGGAATAAGAAACATAGACCATTTGTTTCCAATAAATATGATGACTACCTTTATCTCACTAAAGGTCCCTATGATCACATGTTTTAATCAAATTAACTTTTGCGTAAAATTCCTCAGCAGAGTACAAAAGATTGACGTCCACATTTGTGTGACTTGCACTCATCCTTCTCGGAAGCTGCAGCTATTTCTGAAAGCACCATTATATCCCACCTGCATGAAGACCTTTCGGTTTTGCATGAGCACAGCTGCACCACAGATGGGCTGTGGAGTACAGCCGGCTCTAAAAAGTGCTATTTAAACATCATTGGTACACAGAGAATTTACATGCCAATATGCTGGCTTGTGCATATACAGTATACAGCACTCACAGTCATCACCACACGTTACTAATGATTTGACCCAGATGTCTTACTTTGTTGACTACATTTAGGAACTGAGGTCTCTAACATAAGAATGACAGGCAGAATAATTATATCAGACTAAGATAAACGGAGAAAGATAGAGAGTGATTGCATTAATGCCATCTTATAATCATTGACAGAGCAGCTGACTTGCACACACTACAGTCTTGGCGTATTCATTTCCCATTCATCACTCTTTGTTCATATTGTTTGCTGCTTATTTTTTGCACAATTCTTAATCTATCATTCTTTGTACGTATTATTTATTGTTTAGTTGTTTGTACTATCCTTAACTCAATATACGCTGTATGTTCTTTAACTAGAGCAATGCTGAACAGACTCAAATTCGCTGTATGTACACAAACATAAAGCTCACAGTGCATCCTTTGTCAATGCTGTACTTTTCTATTCCTCCTGTGGGGGTCAGTAAAGCGTCGCAGATGCCATAAGGCACGCGTAGAAGAAGGCGGCGCGGGGAGGAGCAGGGTGTTTGAAAGTGGCGGGCAGTGACAACACTCATCTCACAGACGACGTCGGCCTCAACACTCGGGTCAAGAGCAAAGTTTACAACAAGTAAACACTCAGAAGAAACTTTTTACAGGGGCGCTCGGATAATCCATGTTCTCTTCTATCAACCACAGCCTCCGGGTGCAGGTTCTGTGACACACGTTTCGTGCTGTTGGAGGAAACGTGGAAAGGTAACTTTCAAAAAATCAACGTATTGCTAATAACTGCAGCTAGCTAGTTGTTGAAATGCTGTTATCAGGGCGCTTGGCTCACGGCGGTTTGTTTCTCCACCAGTGTTGCTGTCAGTTCACTCGAATGCACTTTTAACCACCGCTAACGACTAGCTTGAGTTCCAGTGCTTCTCCATTGGAGTGAACGTGAGCTGCAGTTAGCCTAGTGGCTCGTGTATCCTATAATACGGACTGAATGGCCGAGTGACATCACAGGGAAATAAAGGAGTTGGCATGAAACGGCTCGTCGCAGGATGAAACCTGACCACACAGCTCGGTGCTGATGTGTCTGCTCGGGCGGTGGCACTGGAAGCTGTGGTGTTATCCTCAGACCAAACAGCTGCTCCACACAGGGTGAATCGTGGACTGACTCTGGGGAGTGGGGACAGTTGTGGCAACACCCATATTGATTCTCCCCGAGACAATTATTAGAATCGCCACTGATGGACAGACTTAAAATAATGCAATTCTCTAAAACCAGTCCTGTGTTCCAGACACTGATACCATTTACTTGACTCTACATGTGCGGAATGCTGCCCACATGTGTAGTTTACAATATAGGACAAGATGGGGAATACCCCAGTTTGATTAAACAAGGTCATAACAGAAGATTATGTATATTAGTGTATGGTAATAAAGTGTATCTGAAATTTCGCTTTCGTGGGAATAGTGATAAAACAACAGGACAGTTATTTATTTAGTCACTTTGATGTAAAACATTACCACAAAGGACAGACAACTCAAAGACAACTGCTGATGTTATGACTGTTATTATCATTACACAGAGAGATCTTTAAGACTTTTTTTTCTTCAAATCAAATGTATCTATCTTCAGCCAAAATTCCATTGTAATGAAAGCCACTATAACAGCTACTGTATAAAAATAACAGTACGTTGATATTGTGTTATCGTCACTGCTGAGTTGCTTTCTTAAATTTCAATGTTTTCCCTGCTGTTCTCAAATTATAACAAACGCTAGGCATACAGCTATAGTCTCCTCATGAGAATTCTTATTTTGAATGACCGGAATCACTGAGTCTATCTCTCACTTTGGTCAGTAATTTTTTAGTATCTCTTGTTTGGTTATGTTTAACTGACAAACTCACCTGAGTGTCATGTTTGCATCATCTGAATGCTTTACTGGACTCCCATCTTGCTTTATAAATATGGGGAGGGGCGATATACATGACATTAATGTGTTCCTGGAGTAGTGACCAAAACCAAAGAACAGAAAAAGTTCAGATCACAACATGCTGGATTGCGATTCTATTCTCTGCTCTGGATACCTTTTACTCTACTAACCTTTACATAGAAAATATCTTGGCTTCTATGTATTTTTTTTTAATTTTATTTCACAAGTCCCTTTTCCAGTGAAAATATTTCAGCACCTCTGATGACACATCTGGCCACATAATTGGACTGGTGCTACTCACTTCTCTTCTTCATTATAACATCCTCCTCTTCTCTTTTTCTTTTAACAGGATATTTACTGGAATCTTTCATCATGACACATGAGGAGGCGAAGGTGATCCCAGTGCGGGTTGCTTTGCGATGCCGTCCGTTGGTACCAAAAGAAATCAATGAAGGATGTCAGTGCTGTCTCACTTTTATTCCTGACGAGCCCCAGGTGAGAGCTCAATCATTTAGGAAAATACTTCTTATGATTTCATCTTTTATGTGTAACAATTGCTAAATAGATGTTTGTTTTCAGGTTATTGTTGGCACAGAGAAGGCGTTCACCTATGATTATGTGTTCGATGCCAATGCTGAGCAAGAAGAAGTCTACAGTACGGCTGTGTCCCCCTTATTGTCTGGGCTTTTCAAAGGTAGCTATGCCTTGCGAAACAGCGATTGACTCTGTCTATCCAGTTTTACCCTAGTACTGGGATATGACCATGCAGGGTCTGCAAAATAAAAACAGTTTTGGATCTATAGTTTTGCTTAAAGAGATGTTATATCATTATTGGCTGCAAAAGAGTAAAATGTAAAAAAAACATCATCCAAGGAACCAAGTCAAGTCATTTTGTATCCTCACTAAATTCTCCTTTTTGTAGGCTACCATGCCACGGTTCTTGCTTACGGACAAACGGGATCAGGAAAGACCTTCTCCATGGGAGGAACATACACATCAGCTCAGGAGAATGATTCTTCAGTTGGAGTTATCCCAAGAGTTATCCAGAGAATATTTCAGGAAAGTGAGAATCGGAAAGACAGTGATTTCTCTCTGACAGTATCTTATCTTGAGGTTGGTGGACATATTGTTTCGTGTTAATACTTTTTTTTAAATAACATTTATTGTAGTTTTAGCCATGCAGCAAATGCTACTTTACTGCACCATAGTTATAAAATTGAATTTGGTGACTAATTTCCTTTTGATTGTAGATCTATAATGAAGATATATTGGACTTGCTATCTTCATCGAAAGATAAACCTTCCATCAGCATTCGGGAAGATCCCAAAGATGGAATTAAGGTAAGTGACATCACACATTGTCTCTTGTATTGGGAGCTAATAAATGGACAGATAATAAACCTGAATGAACTACATTCATGTCTAATTCCATATGTTGGTGTCAGCCTGTGTATTCATTGACATTGTCTTCTTTTACAGATAGTGGGCTTAACTGAGAGGAAAGTGGTCTCTGCCCAGGAGATGGTGGGCTGTCTAGAGGTGGGAAACTCTGCTCGCACTGTGGGCTCAACAGCTATGAATGCAGCTTCTTCACGCTCGCATGCCATCTTCACCATAACACTGGAGCAGCGCAGAGGGACAGACAAGTCAGTGCAGTGTTTTCTCCATTAATCATTTTATCATTGTGATACTTTCTTGTTGGTTTAACATACCTTTTAATACCACAAACTTAATTCTCTCATATTGTTCAGACCTTTAACTCCGGACTTTTGAAGGAACTGCAATTATGACTCCAAGTCATGCACGCCTGGAGTTAAGCTGTTTAGCCTTTTCTTCCTGGCAAATCCTCTCACGGTTCCATCAGATTAGTGCGAAGTGTCTATGAGCTGCCATCATTCTGGAGTAGGTTTATTTCAGGGAGCTATAGCTGTATTTGGCTGCATTATTCGTGACCAGTCTCATTGCCTGTGATGCTGAGCTGTACCCCCTGTTGCATGAGGCTGCTGCCACCACCATGCTGCACCATTTGGTTGGTTTTAGCCTAATCTCTTTAAACAGATTCTACCTGTGAATATGCCGGATCTGTGAGGGACAACATTTTGGGGCGGGAAGCATCAGGTTTCTATACCTAGTCTGACCAATCACATTCAAGGTGACTTTTGCTGCCCTTAGTTAAATGGTCTGTGTTGAGAGCAATATAGGCTGAACACATTCACTGAAATGTGTTTGGTATTGGCTTTTATCTAATTAAACCTAGAATGTTGTCTGGATCTATAACATCAAAGTATCACTTTTGGGGTTTTATGTGGACAAAATTTTCAATTGTGTGATAAAAGATACAAGTCATACTGTAAACAATGTGCAGTGAATGCGGTTTTGCCCCATACATCTGCTGTCTAGACCACAAGCCCCAATATATTGGCTGCTGCCCCCAGAGGCTTATTTGTCATCAGTTGACATCCAATGGGCTCGGTGAACATCAGTTCCTGGTGTTCCCAAGACAGAGTTTCATCAGACTAGCAAATCCTTTTTTCAGACTCATTTCAGACTGTCATTTTAAATGTTTGACAATCTCCACAGTGGCTGGTTTGTTAGTTTTTTTTGTAAAGATATCATATGCTACTGTCCCTGAAATTTGACTTGTGTGTGCAGGTCTATATGCGATACATGCTTTTGAGCAATTTTAATTTTTGTTGCAGAGTCGACGCAGTGGTTTCAAAGTTGCACCTTGTGGATTTAGCTGGTTCAGAGCGACAAAAGAAAACTAAAGCAGAGGGCGATCGTTTAAAAGAAGGTAAATTAATATATCACATTTTTCTTAAGATTCAGTAATTTATAAGTTGTCAACTCTCAATCTATGTTTCCCCCATATTTTGTATATACTCCTTATGAACTTTATACTCTTTGTATTTTTATTGTATCCTTAATAACACTATTTCTGTTTTGATGCCATTTATTTTCTTCTGTAGGCATCAGTATCAATCGCGGCCTTTTGTCTTTGGGTAACGTCATCAGTGCTTTGGGGGATGAAAGCAAGAAACACACCTTTGTTCCTTACAGAGACTCCAAACTCACCCGCCTGCTCCAAAGTAGGTTTTAGTCATTGGTCATTATGTTAGTCAGAATCCATTCTCCCTTTCAGTATCTAACTGTCTGTTTGAAAGTCTTATTTTTTTCATCCATGTATCTCTTCTGTTGCTTGCTTGTTGTTGAACACCAAACCGTCAACTTACTAGTTAATATACATCACAACATGCAGGTGTTTACTGCAGCTGTAATGCAGCACAATCTGCAGAATAATTATCCTGAACCATTTTCTGTATTTGCTCCATCAGACTCTCTAGGAGGCAATAGCCACACTTTGATGATTGCGTGCATCAGTCCCGCAGACTCAAACATGGAGGAGACCATCAACACCCTGCGATACGCGGACAGAGCTCGCAAAATTAAAAACAAACCAATAGTCAATGTTGACCCCAGATCTGCAGAAATGGGCCGTTTGAAACAGCAGGTACAGATAATGGCGAAAAAAAACTTTGTGGAGTTAATTCAGCTCAGTTGTAACTGAGCTGGAAATCTTTGTTTATATTAACCATTGTTTAAAAAGAAATCAAACATTAAAGTTGATTGTTTAAGGTTCTTGATTTACTCTTCAGGTTCAGGAGCTGCAGGTGATGCTACTGCATGCCCGTGGAGGAGTAGCTCCGGATCTCTCTGGGTAAGACTCAAACTCCCCAGTTACATAATGTGAGATAATTACACCAGGGTTAAAGTATTACCCAAAACAAAAGGCTGCATCAGTCACACAGTCCGTCTGTTACAGGCCAGAGTCATCGGAGAATGTTACCAAGCTGGTGGAAAGGAACCGAGCTCTGCAGGGCGAGAACAATAAGCTGAGCAGGGAACTGAGTCAGGCAGCTGGACAGACCGCCTTCATGTTTGAAAAGATCATTATGGTGATGACCTTAAAGTTGATCTTCCCTCTTTCAAAACCATAACTGAAAATGGAAAAAATCTAATGTCTGTTGATATAAAAAAGTATAATTCATTCACTTAGTTTATCTTTTGGTGTTTACTTTTATCTGAAAGTTTACTGGTCAGTATTGTTCTCCATCATGTTTAACATATTGCATTTGCTCTCTTCTATAGACGGAACAAGCAAATGAGGTACTGCAAAGCAAACTGGAACAACTGCGGCACCATGCAGCGTAAGTTCACAAAGGCTTGAAGCCAGGAGTGATTTTAAAGGGTCAGACAGAGAATAAAGAACACACAGAAAACGTTTCTGTGCAAAGCCATTCTTCTTAAAGTTTAAGTTTAGCTTTGGATCGTCAGATTTTATTCCTTTTTATAATTCAGCTATTTGTTGTTGCATGCACGATCTCAAAAGCTTTAGCAGTACAACTTGTTTTTTTTTGTTCCCGAAAGACTATATGTTCTGTTTTAGCATCTGAGACAAGGTATCAAATTATTAATGTAAAAAGTTTATTGACCAAAGAGTCTATTTTATTGAGCCTTACTCTTTATTTACGTTTGTTTCAGATGTACAGTGGATCTTGAGAAATTGTTGGAGACATTGGATGACCAGGAATTGAAGGAAAATGTTGAGGTGATGAAGAATCTGCAAGAAGTCATCTTAGAGCTCAAGGTACAAAAGTCAATTTATACAATTATTCACCAAACGACAGCAGGGTTGAGAATTACTGAAATTTCATATTTGACTTCTTATAGACTCACTCTTTAATTAATAAGTGAATCAAGCTTTTTGACCATTATTTATTGAGCACAGCTTTTGAATCGTGTGCAGTTTGGACACTGTTCAAGTGAAAGCTGAGACTTTGCACTTAGTAGCATCAATTATTTCATTTCAGATTGAATGTACTGAAACTCAGAGCTTGAAGACCATAAATATGTTTCTTTCCAGATACCTACAATCTGGCCTGTAAATCAAGCATTGGATAATTTGTATCTCAAAACCATTGTTTTTAAATTGTTTTACTGTTGGTCGCATTTTAAAAGAATGAGAGCGCCGGCCTCACTGCCTCCATCGAAGCAATGGCTGCAGGAGAAGACGTAACTGAGACGTCTGCGAATGGAGCTAATAATTCTGCAGAAGACAACCAATCAGTATGTTTACATTTGTTATTCACATGAAATTACATTTGTCAAAGATAGAAAAAAAATTGTACTTTCTTATCTTTTTACTCCTGAATGTTATGTAATGTAAGATTTTCCCCACTTCGAACACGCTAAAGGAAGCCGCCGTTGGTAAGGACTCCCCAGAGGCCTTTGCAACCCATCATGCGTTGCGGCAGGCCCAGCTCTCCAAGGAACTGATCGAGCTGAACAAAGTGTTGAGTTTGAAGGAAGCTTTTGTGAAGAAAATGTGCCAGAATGACAGCCAGCTTGAGCCGATGCAGTCAGAGCACCAGGTAAGAGACTGTCTGATACATTTCTGAAATGAGAGGCTTAAAAACTGCTTTGTAATATTGTGCTCATATTCTGTATATTTAAATTCTAAATCCTATGTATTTTTTATGATTTTGGAGTTTACCGACATTGATTGTGTGAGAATCCACTTAACATGAGGTGGGTCATGTGAGCATTAATCTTGGGTTATGTATAAATCATAGTGTTTTTGTGAATTTTTTTCCGTTATGAGCTATATAAATTAAATGTTGAAAATTGAACAGGTTTTAATCTTCAGAACAATGTGTCTCCCACAGAAAAACGTGATGACTCTACAGTCAGCAGTGGAATCTCTGCAGAAGGAGAAAGAGGATCTTGTGTTTGCTCTTCAGTCTGCAAAGAAAGACACTAACCAGGCCAAGTATGAATACTGTACTTTTCTTTTGCTGTTTTGTTGTATCTCCATTTAATATTGATGCCTATTTATGATTATAATTGTATTTTACGTAAATATTTCAAGAGCGATCTAATAAGCCTCACTCTTTTACTTCTATCTTTGTCTGAAACACATGACCTCCTTTTTGTAGGCTTAGTGAGCAGCGGAGGAAGAGGCTGCAGGAGCTCGAGGGTCAGCTCGGAGACATGAAGAAGAAGCTTCTTGATCAGTCTAAAATGATAAAAATCAAAGAATCTTCAGTTCAGAAAGTTGACAAACTCATGCACGAGATACAGGTAACTACTGACATCTTTCCATTTCTTTAGTGTCTTTGATGGTGAAAATGTAATACTACATAAGATGCCAATTAACACTTTCTCACAGTCCATGAAGACGCAGCGTACACAGCTGATGAGACAGATGAGGGACGACTCCGAGAAATTCAGACAATGGAAGAGCACGAAGGACAGAGAGGTGCTGCAGCTGAAGGAGAAGGTGCGTAAAGATCAACTTCTTCTTGAGACACTGCTGGACATTAAATCCTTTAATTCACTCAGTGATGAAGTTCTTATGCTCTTTCATTTTTTTTACAGGATCGTAAGCGCCAGTACGAGATGCTGAAACTCGAGCGAGATTTCCAGAAACAGGCCAACGTCCTGCGTCGTAAAACTGAAGAGGTGAGATGTTTGATCTCAAAGTAATTGCTTTAATAATTTCTGTAGCTGTAAAATAGAAAATACATGCCATACATATTGTATTTTGTACCAACTTAGTTACAAACGTCTGACTCATGCTCTAATTAAGTTTGAATATCATGTTCATGTTAAACAGCTTAAATTAAACATAACCTGAAATGATCCAAAGTTGAATTTTGCAAGTTTATTCTTGCCCGTTCAGGCTGCAGCTGCAAACAAACGGCTTAAAGATGCTCTACATAAGAGAAGTGAGGTGGTAGACAAACGAAAAGATGCTCACAACAGAGGAACAGAGGGAGCTGCTTCAAGAGTTAAGGTAGTAAAACCTGCTTCTAGTGGCATTGACTTATAAGAGGTCATTACATGCACTGGCATTATATTTATAATAATACATGAGTATGTTATAACCCTGCATTTATGTGATCAGAATTGGCTTCTTAATGAAGTGGAGGTGATGGTCAGTACAGAAGAGGCCCGGCGCCACCTCACTGACCTGCTGGAAGACAGAAAAGTCTTGGCTCAGGAGATCAACCATCTCAAACAGCAGCTCGATGCCGGGGAGAGACCCGCTCCCAAAATAAGGGTGAGCTGACCTTGAGATAAAAATCCACAAAAGTGAGAATAAGTGAGAAGTCATTGCACAAACAGAGCAGGAATGCTACATAAAATCACAGTTCAATTTGATCCCTCCATGCAGCGTCGGACCCTGATCATCTCTGAGCTGGAGAGCCACGGGGCAATGGAAACGCCTCTGACTAAACAGGTGGAGAACCTGCAGACAGAAATGGCTCTCAGGTGAGTCACAGAAACCTTCTCAGACATGGTCCTAAACTGTTCATTTGATTTGAGCTATATATTTAATCTGCATTGTTCAAAATTGTTTTACCTCAGGCTCAAAAATACTTTCCAATACATATTTCTCAGCTAATATGTTTTTCATTTGCAAAATAGTTTTTAAAACTGAACAATGTTTTCCATCCTGAGCTGGCTAATCTCTGATGGTAGTTTCGTCGCCACCATCTGGCTAAAGCGACTATTGCACATATTCTTTCAAGAGACTGTATGTGCTTTAATTTTATGTCAATGCATTGGATTGCCAAATAAATGGAGGAAATAATAATTCAGTTGTAAAATTACGAGAAGAGCAATACAATATTTTTTATATATATTTTTTTTTACTTTGATATGATTTTCTAAGAAACTGTCAATTCTGACGAAGAATCATGCAGATTTGGAAATGGTAGCATTCGACAAAAGGGTTACCGTTGGCTACATTTACGTTCAAGAAGGAATTTATTTCTTTAACTTTGTTCTCTTAAAATTATGACATTGTTCTCAATAACATCTTTATGTTTGTAATGCTGGTAACACTATTCTCGTGGTCTTAGAATTATTTTCAATATCAAGATGGCCTAATATTAATAATTTTGAATATGGGATAATTAAGTTTTCAGACTAATTTGTATTTGAACAGGAACGCCCAGATCGCTGACCTCCAGCAGAAACTTCTTCTCGCAGACAGCGAGGGGCGTTTGAAACAGCGGATCGACGCCATCACAAGCATCGTGGAAGCCAAGTGTGCCCTGAAAGTCTCGCTGGCTGAGGTGACAGATTGTCTTCTCTTAGAAAGTCCCATGATTCACAACTTCTTTGTTTTTAATTAATTCATCGTGCATTAATTTGCTGCTTTCTTGTTCATGTAGCTGGTGTCTGCCAAAACAGCCAGTTCCAAGCTGGAGAGTGAAGTCAAACAGGAAAAAGGAAACTCACAAGATATAAGGAAGATGCTCGCTGATGAGAGAAATGTGTTGTCGACCATGGACATGGAGCATCAGCAGCAGTTGGTGGAACTGGAGCAGGAACATCAAGAGAAGGTGTCCATTTGAACCAGTCTGAACCATCATAATCCTTTTTAGAGAACACCATAGAATAACAAGTTGTGTGTGCACGGTGTGACATATTAACCTTTATCTTTTCTCTCTGCAGGTGCTTTACCTTCTTAACCAGCTACAGAGCAAACCCATATATAGTGAGTTGGAAACAACAAAGCAGACAGATGAGGAGAGTTCAAGGGAGAAGGAGCTTCTCCAGCGCCTCAAAGTTCAGGTTTGTCTCCACTGTTTCCAGAATGTTTAATCCACTCTCACCGGTTTTCTTAGAAAATCATGCAGAAGTTAATCATGTGCTTATTTATAATATCATTTCAGGAAGAAGAGCTTGAAAAGCTGCAGGAATTAAGTGAGCAGAACCAGAAACTGCTGGAGCAGAACGAGCAATACAGACAGGTGACTTTAGAGTTCCATCTGAAGTGAAATTATGAATAATAATTCTGTGCTTTAATTTATAACACCGCTTTAGAAAAACTTACTATTAAAAAATGTGTCGTCTCGTAAGAAGTTGCATTTGGATGTTGCTGTTGAGTGCAGGTTATGAAAAATAAACATTTATTTTCGCCTGTGCTGTGTGATTGAAAACAACCATATATTGTCTTTCTGCTCTATAGAAACTCTCATTGCTTCACCTGGCAAGTGGGAAAAAGATCCTTGAGCCCACGATAAACAACGAAAAGGGCCCAGATGACTCATTTGATTACATTCCTCCAAAGGTTGGTATTTCAGAGATTATATCTTTATATATTATGTGTTTAATGTTCATGTTGGGTTATTTATATATGAAAAACTATTTTTTTTTACTTTACATATATTTTATTTGGCACTTTTAAAGCTTAAGCAAGTGTTTTCCAAGTGAAAAGAGAGGGAGAGTAGATATATATATATATATCAGACATCCACATATAGCAACAGCACTGAGCCTGTACAGGGATAAATAGGTATCTTTGTAATAAACAAAATAAAATGCATTAAAAAAAGCCATGTTTAAAACAATATTAAAAAGGATTTAGTCAGAAAGTGGAAGAAGAAAGACAACAATTCACCAAGAATGAATGATTCTAGGAACATTATCTGTTTTATTTTAATAGAAGCTATATAGCTGAATTCAATAATTTTTTTTCTCTCTCTCCATGAACAAAAGCCTAAAGTGAAGCGCTTCACCACAGCCAAAGCCCCGCAGAACATGGCCATCAGCGTTGAAGAGCTGATGTCTGAGAATGACAGCGAGAATGAGATGGAGGAGGAGGAGTGGCGCCCCGAGAAACCCGAGAAACTCGAGACGCGACGCAAGGCCTCAAAGAAACCGAAGGCAACTGGGGTAAGACTCAGTCTCCAGGTCAACGGCCTTCTGCCAGAAGTTATGTCTGAAAATGGCTTATGTATCACAATATACAGGATATACACGTATAAGGATCAGGCTTTATGCAAAGGCCACAATTGTGATGATTTCTCCTCTTGCAGTGTGCGTGTAAAGGTCGCTGCAGTAACAAACAGTGCAGATGTCGCAAAGGAAAGATGACTTGCGGGGAAAACTGCCAGTGTGATCATGAGAAATGCCGAAATATGGACAGACAGGGGCCTTCTGAGGTAAATCATGTTGAATTGTCAGACCATTGTCAAGATCATCAACTGACTGGCTTTTAACTAACTAATCTTACACAACAGTTGTTCTTGCAGTTCTCCGGTAGGAATATGGAATAAAAAAAAGTATATAACGTGTGTCACATGCAACTTAAACTTTGTATGTATAGGTTTCCAGTGTTGTGAAAGACAATTTGATATACAATCTTTTCTAACATGTGCAGGATGTTTTGAATCCTCATTAATAATGGTCATCTGACTTAACTGAAAAGATATCCTCGCTTTGTTTTATTGAAAACATTAGCTTCTTTTATAATAACTGCATGAGAAACAATGACCATTGTTCTCAGTTTCGAACGTTCATCTCATTCCAGGATGCTGGGCAGACAGAAAATGTTTCCAGAGACTCTGAATCTCTACAAGAACCCAAAACCGCCAGCCCCGAGAACTCCACCTTCTTCAAGCCGCCATCTTGTACTCCCACAAAGAAGGTAAACTGACTACTTCTGAACACTCAGCACCTCAAAGACAAATCCCTCATGTGACGGTCTTGAGAACGATTGCCTTTTCAATGCAGAATATGTGCTTGAGAGTTAAAAATTAGATGATTTAAACAGACTGAGATGCATTCTCTTCAGTCTAATTCACATTAAATGATTGTATTCCTGATTTGCCAGTCGCCAGCACAAGTCCTCAAAGAGGAGAGAGGCTCGCAAATGTGTCAGACTTGGATCAGATTTCCAGCAGGCTGCTCTACAAAGGCATCAAAATGCCATGAGTGAAAATGAAAGTGTATGTGTATTGCCAGGACATTGATACCGTGGCTCAATTCCCCTAATAGCCATACTCTGGCTTCAAATGACATCGTATAATTTCATTCCTGCCCAGTGCGGGGGAAGTGGACATGTCATTCATCTTCATATACAATATATAGTAACTTCTTTGTTCCTCCCGTTTAGGCAAACTCTGCAAATCTAAGTTTTGTTCTGATTTTACTTGTGTGTTTTTGCATTTAGTATTGGGTCCACAAAGATCGAATACAGAACCAGTACTAATGTACCAATCTGTACCATTCTAGGTGCTAAAAGAGATTGTAGAAATGGGGCATACCCCTTCAGACCTGAAGCTGATCAGGAAACCCATCTTGCCGGAGGAGGAGGAGGAGGAGGAAGAGGATGCAGGGGAGGACAGAACAACAGTCAGTTTCCTCAAGAAGAAGAAAAGACTCCTGACGAGTTTTCAGAACAGTTTTTTCTCTGGCTGCACGCCAATCAGAGAGGAATCTTAATTGGGACGATGCCGTGGGGCTATAAGCGTTAGGTGTCCGTATGTATGTGTTCGGTTTAACGTCTTTTTGTGTTGTCGTTACTTGAAAGTAGCTATTGACTGTAAAACACTTTAACATGAGGACTGTGAATAGCTTTGATTAGTATATTGAAATACACAATGAGATGATAGAGAAGCCTGTATGAAACTTTTAATTGAATGTATTACATCACATTTCCCCCATAGTGTAGAAATGAATCTACTCTTCTAATACATCAATTCAATAGTTCTCTAATCTACAGTATTGTTTTTACTGAGCACTATTCAACACAATGTAGCTCATCATCCTGGAGAGCACCTTGTTTTTAACTGTTCGTGTAGTATCGGAGCTGAATAAAGATTTACAGTTAAATCTTGTTTTAAAAAAACATTGTTTTTAATTTTGTCTCCAAGTGTACCAATGTTTATTATCGTAGAATCATAAACTGATGGTTTCATTCATTTTTAATGTTTTTACTCTTGACTATGCTGAATTTAACTGAGCAGTTTGAGCTCTGAGTTTTTCAAATGTAGCACACGTTTCTTTCAAATCCACCAAATGTTCATAAAAGCAAAATAAACAGTCATGATGAAGTCGCTTTTTGTCTTTGTATTTAAAAACTGTTTTATTGGCTTATTAAAGAAACATCTTCTCCATCGTCTTTACCTTCAACTGGTGTCAATAAGTTATCCAACTCCAAAGGCTGCAGCTGGTACTGTAAATGTATGTATAAATAACCGATTGGTTTGGTGCTTTTTTGTGTTAATGAAAGCCTGAACCTCAGTCACTGTGGGACATTTTCTCCATGTTGAAAAAGGAAAAAGCTCCAGTTTGTCAGATTTAGGTGAAAGGGATCTATTTGCAGAACTTGAATAGAAATTAATCCTAGTCATTTTTTCACTAGTGTTTCATCTAAATTCTATAAAAAATTAAAATCTTTACCCTGGGATGGGCCCTTTTTATATTTAAATACTTTATATTTACATCTGGAGCAGGACCTCTGTAGGAAGACAATTTTTTTTACAGTAGCCCAGACTGGACAAACTACACAACTTTTGAGTTTTTATGAAATCTAAAGGTTGCCCCAGGTTCTCTTTCATGTTTGGAAGGGGAGGGTGAGGTGTATTCAGCTGCAATATGCAACTTGACCACTAGATATCACCAAATTCTACATACTCAACCTTTAAATTTAATTGTATTAACTGGAACATTTGACAATAAAATAATGAGCTCAACAAAGCTTTTGAGAGTGAGGTTAAAGGATAAACTTAACAACATGATTTTGACTTGTCTGTATTACACCCCACAATTATGTGGCCCTATGGGGCCAACAACATGTCAGGTAATTTACATGAAACAACAACAGAAAGCCTTTAAAACAGCCCAACCATGGGATTTATTAACATTAAAAGACACACTACACACAATGTTAAAATCCCAAGCTGAGGCCCAGCAGAACCAGCAGTCCCCAAACTGGAAGGCTCTACTGATCCTGACACAGGAGTTTTTAAAGAACTTTAATGTCCAGGATTATCTCATTGATGACTGTTGAGCTAGAGGAGAGACAAGAGAAAAACAGGGACACAGAACAGGAACACTACAGACGTAACAGTCTGTACTGCAGATTATACCTATTCCAGCTCCTACATGTGAAACATCCTTGGAAACACACCACACACACAGGTTTCATTACAACATACGTCACACAGTGCAAAAGTAGCAGTTGTGAGAGACTGATGTGATAACTTGTGCTCAGTGTACAGTACAAAGGAAGTGCTCACTTGACGTCTGGCAGCGTGTTTGCTCTTTCTTTCAACGGCCTTCTGTGGAAAAATGAATAAGCAATTATTGATTAATAGATTCTTTATAAGTGTTAATACTACTGACTCATAGCACAAGTACTGTTGATCACATGGTCCTGCAGGGGGTTGGTGCAGTTATTGTTGAATCAATCATGATTGAAGGTCTCACTAGGTCATGTCACTTCAGCTGGGAACAGAAGCCCTCCACCTGGTGGCGTTCCAAATCACTGCCATATCTTTTCTTTATCAGAAGCCCACATACATTTTGAAATGAGCAGAGGAAGCTGCTCTGCTGTGTGTGCGAGGGACATTTTTGGGGCTTTGGCGGCTGCTTCCCAGTCCAAACACAAAAGCAAGACAAAGCCGTGTTGTTTGGCTGAATTTGTTTATTGAAATTGAGCCACATTTGGACTTTGTGAACCAAAGCAGAGTGAAAATATCTCCCTACAACAGGGACATGGATGGTCATATTCCAGATTGAAGTTCAGAGGAGGATGAACCAGCAGAGGACGATTATAGTGTTGGTCCACCTTAATGTTAAAACGATCAAACCACTCAACCAAAAGAAAAAAGTTAAAGTGCAAAGAGTAAAGGTAGAGCAAAAGTAAGTTCTTGCATTTAATGTACTTAAAGTAAAAGTAAATACTTGCTGACCGTATACATAGGAGTCATATTAATAAAGAATGCTGCAGATGATGCTTCTGAAAACACTCACAGCATTTTCATGTTAATTAATTGCTGAGTCATGGTGGTGGCCTCATCTGAATCCATTTTGTGTCAGGAGGCGGGGTCTAATGTTACCTGTTCGCTCTGATTGGATCAGGGGATAAATTCGCCTGTGGTCATGGTTTACTTTTAAAAGTATTAAGAACAATGTGAACATGTAGTGGAGTAGAATGATGTTTGCTGTAGTAGAGAAAATAATAATTGTAAAATGTATTTACATAACACCTGTCAAAACATGAAAATGTTAAAGGGAAACAATAGGAAAAACTTAAAAGCAATTTGAAGATCACACAACATAAAAGCCTAGATACACAGCTATTTTTTACAAATAGTTGTTAAGATCAGAACCAGGAGAGAGAATACTTATAAAAATGTGTCTGAAAGAGAGATTTAAAAGAGGATAAGAGGTTTGTCACATGGATCTAATCAGGGATATGTACCTAAGTAAAGTACAGATGCATGAAAAATCTACAGCACAGTAACTAAGCAAATGTGTTCAATTACAACCCACCACTGCAAAATAGAAAATGGACATCTTGTTAGATTGCACACACATTTCTCTGTCTTTTGAGTTAAAACGAGAAAACAGAAAAATATACCATACAAAGAGCAGTAAATACAAAGGAGTTTGTGCATGTTTGGGCTCTGTCTCATGAAAGCAAATTTGAAATCTTATCATCTACCCTTATGGACTCAGTCAATCCTGAAATGAGATCATCGTGCATCAGACATCAACCTCTGCCGAAATTTTAGGGGCGCATGTGACGTGTGTGTACGAGGTAATTTCATGCTCAGCAGGACTGTTATCGGATCTAAATTGCAGCAGAAATGATTACGACCAGAGGCACCGTCCATTCACAGGAACTTTTATCAGTGTAACATTAATACTGTGCCCGTATTCTCTCTCTTAAAGACACTGGACTCTGCACCCAGATATTCCAAGCCCTTGAACATTGCAGATAAGATAACCCTGCTGCAATTTTACTGCATTTTATGCTTTTTATTTTTTACAAGTTTGTGCTGGAAATGTCTCCAAGAGAGTGGAAAAAAACTGGCTTTCATGCTGAGACACATTCTGTTTCATTATGAATCTGCTGATATCTTCAGATAGCATCAACAAATCAGTGGTAACGTTTTTTTATCTAGTCAGCAGCAGAAATGTGTCCAACGTGAGATAAGTTTATAAAAACCGATGGAGAGAGACAGAAAGTTGCTTGAACCAGAACGAAACAGTCAACTTTAATTTAAAGTTTCTCTTTCCCAACTTGTTCTTTTGTTCTGATGTGGACTCACCAGGATCACAGTTTGTTTCACTATTAATATTCTGCATGCATCATAATGCTATCTGCACTCTGCACCCTCCTCCTCCTCCAATCTTTTACACACATCAGCCTTTTATTGTGCTGCCGATCCCTCCTGCTCTCTGACTGCAGTCCAGAGTCTTGTGCTTTCTTCATATCTGCTTGTTTCCAGTAAATCTACAAAGGTGTGTGTGTGTCGTATCGTGCATGTGAGGAAGATGGACGCTCACGTGCTGATACTTCATGGTCCTGATACCCACTTATTCCACAAACGTCTGTCTGTGGGTTTGTGAACTTAATATCTCACGAATTGTTCATGTTTTCCCTCCGCACTTTGTGATTGTGTTCTTAATGACCAGTGGAGATTAAGAATTAAGATGCATTTATTAGTCCCAAACACATGCACAGGCACATTCATGCAGGTAGGGAAATTTATCTGGTGCAGGACACACAGAGCAGTGAGCGACCATGTACGGCGCCCGGGGAGCAGATGTTGGGGGAGTAAGGTGCCTTGCTCAGGGGCACTAGACAGGGTCTAAACAGACTCTTGGATTTTTGGGCAGATCAATCCAGGTTTGTCTTTTGTTGTTCTCCGTGGAGTCGAACCAGAGACGAACCAGAGACCTTTTCTGCCCATAGGCCAAGTTTCTGCAACTAGACCACCGCCTCTCCCTCAGGAAGTGAGGCGTCGTGAAAAGATCAATATTAATAAAGTTTGAATAAACAGACTAACAGCGCCTTGCATTCATCGGGGATGGGGGGGAGGGAGGAGGCTGCGGCCTTCCTCAACAACCTCAGATAACCCACAGCAGTGGTCTACATCTTGCATTCAGCAATCATATCCGTCCAGGCAGATCATTTTGATACGGTCATTACTTTTTTATTTCACCACATCGGGCTGACACAGACATTCCTCGGTTGATCATAGGTCACTTTTACGGTTTCAGATAGAAAGGTGCCCCCAGCACAACCACAGTACAAGCAAACTGGTTCAGAAGAGGCATTGCACTAGTCTTTATTAACGAATAAAAGTCTTATGTGTATATATGTACAGTTTAGACTCAGAGGAAGCACATCCTGCCACTTTTGGGTCTTTCGGGCCCTGTGAGGCTTTGAGTCCATATTTTGTGCCGGGGACAAAAGAGATGTGCTTGGCGCAGGCCCTACCCTCTGTGTCAGTCTGTGGAATCAGGATGTTGGACCGAGGGGCAGGGCCCTGCAGGGCCTGTTAAATATTGACTGCAAGTGTAATAATTAACCTTCCACCAACCCCCGATCTCTTATACTGGCCGCTCTGCCTCGATGCCAGTGCCTCGCTGTCGTTGCCGACAATTGCATCTGAAAACCATTTCTCTCTTTTAGTTGCTGCCACCTGTCTGTGGTGCTCTCTCTCTGTGTGACCTCGTCTGTCTTGGCCCTTTGGGTTTTCTGTGTTTCTGCTTCTCTCTTTTGTGTTTTCACCTCTGCGAGATCGGCCCCCCCGGCGGCCTGTGTCACGACAACCTGCCGCTCCTCAAACCTTTGGCCCCAGCCCCTGAAAACCAGCAAGTCATGCACTAAAGGTGAGTACCGCTCAGACAGAGGACAAGAAAAGTATAGTACTACAAAAAAATTTTGTTTTCGAAAAGCTACTTTTTCCTTGTTTTAGTTTTTCTACAATGAACAAGGTGTTTTCAGGAATAATTACATTTTGTTCGACTGAATCTTTCTTATTTTAATGGGACAAAGTCAACAACTAAATTTTAATGATTTCTGTACTCATGATAATAAATGTAAAGTAAGCATCAAGTAGTAAAACATGTTTTTTTAAATGGCTGAGTCAGATAAATAGTAATTGTGGTGATTTTTTATTTATTGTTTCTGACCTAAAAGAGGCAGGAAGTAGATGATGCCCTCTGATTGGTCTGTTCAGCAGAATAAAAACCAATCAGGTACGACCACAGGGCCTCTTAACACGGCGGCTAGAATTTAATTGCTTTATTGTTCTGTTTTTCGTGTGCACAGTTTTACTACGAGACAAAGTCTATGCACTTATCACCCTGCAATTTGAACGAGACAAAGAAGAAATGTTTGACAGACTTTCAAAAAGTAACCTGACCAGGGTCAATCTAATCGCACCTATTTTTTCGTAATCATGAGGACAAGTGTCAGAAAAAGCAGGAAGTGTGAGGCCCTGCAGGTACACAGGTCGGACACACCCATGTACTCACATATCGGAAAGCCTCCCCTTGTGTTGACAGCGCCATAAAATCGGTGTTATCTACACAGGCCTTGGGCCTTTGGTCGGGCTGTTGGAAAAGAGTGTGAGCGATGATGCTGACTCCTCAGGCAATAAAACTGGGTGGAGGAAACCTGCTGGGGTCAAAGTCACCTGCGAGCGGAGACTCCTCATGTACTAAAGCAACCGCCTCCGAGTCCAGATCCTGAGTTAACCTCGGTGCTTCTCCTCTCTCGCCTCAGGTACCTTCACCACACCAGCACCGAACCGCCTGGAGGAAAACGGTGAGTGGGACCATTGGAGCTGGAGTCGAAGTGGAGATGCTGCAGTTTGTCCTCAGCCTTAATTGTGGTGCTTTTGCTGTATGTAACAGCAACTCCATGTGGAAGTCATGTGTGCGTTCCAGTGGAGATGGTGTTACCTGCAGAGAGCCGCTGAACACAACGTGAGGATTTTTCTGTTCTTTTCTTCTCTTGGCTAATTTTCTATGTTTCACGGAAACATGAGCCTGACTGTTAAAGTGATTTGACTCATGTTGAAGTAGCCGAGTAGCAACGGGGCTCAAGGTGATGACCTATGAATTGACAGCCAGTGATTGTAACCTCTGCCTGTCAGTTCTGTAGGCCACTGCTGCGTTTCTCCCTTAACCTGCACAGACTCACACAGAAAGAGGGTTGTGTGGTCTCATGGAGCCGGTGCATCTGTGGCTTGGACATGAATTGCAATTGTTTTTGCAGCATCTTCAATAAATAATTAAAACCTGAATGTGTTGCTTCGTGTTTGAACGAGTCTGTCAATTTTACTCTGTTGCTATGAGAAAGTTTATTGTGCAAAATAAAGTAAATTTTATGTACCACACGATTACAATTTGATATGTTTACCTCAAGTAGCTTTTTTAACACGTTTGTTGGTATAGTATAAATGATAAGTTACCTCGGAAAAAACTTTTACTGATGTCATGTTGGCGGATTCATGACAGAATTATGTTTCAAGGAAAGTGAATGGGGTGAAAAGGTGATGACATCGCCCTCACACAGACGTCTATGCTCTATTAATGGTATTTTACATCAACGAGACTCATTATACGCAGATGTAAAAATTGTCGTAAACATTGAAAATAAATACATGAAGCAAGAAGACTGATTTAATCATTTATTTTTTCATGATATATGATGTTTCAATATGTTACTTTGTGTGCTCCTAACAAAATCTGGGGTGTTTAACAAATCATGATGAATTCATGAAATCATGAACTAATGGCACTCAGCTCATATCTCCATCATGCCTAACCGTCTTCTTAAATACAATTAAGCTGCACCAAAATGAATGCAATCCTAGATATCTCATCTCTTAATATGTTGGATGTTTTTCATCAATATCTTTGAATCATTTCTTTACAAATTCACAAAATTGTCAAAACACCGCCGTCTCCCAGTTTTAAAGAAAGTGAAAGTCCTGGCTCCACACCCTTTATCGAATCCACTGTGTGTTCCTCCTGGGGCTATAATCCACCAAGTGTCAATGAAATCTATTGGGTAGTTGCATAACCCGCAAATAAAGAAACAACAATAAAAACACGACCTCCTCTGCGGAGGTGATGACACTTCCTGAAACCTGAAGTCCACGTGTCACTTCATTCAGTTCACCGTGCAACAAATCTTTGTTTCAAAACATGTCACAAGTTCACTGGACAGTTAAATCTTACTGAGGATTGATAATTAGAACAAATATAAAGTCTCTTCAGCTACTTTGATCAGTGTGATCATTTCATTGAGCAATGACCACACTCCTGGCAGTTATTATTCTTATCCACATCAATGCTTTAACATAATGATTTAGACTAGGTGAAGAAGTTTTTTCACCTGTGACACGGGGGAAGTGAAATTGGCGGTCCGCCTGTCTGAGGGTGTTGCTCAGTGGATTAGGGGCTGGAGGTGGTGGAAACGTTCAACCACATTAACACCATGAATCTTATTAAGTATGGTTTTTCATATTCAAGCAAATTACAACATAAACTACAGACTGTAGATCACTTTCTGACTAAACCACAAGTTGAAACAAAACATAGATGGGACAGAAGGGAGGAGATGGACTGAAACAGTGTTTAGCAGCAGGTGCTCTCTGTATGAGTCTGTTTGCTGTGTTCCACTTTAATGCAATTTGTTACTGGAAAAAAACCAACAAGCTTTGACCTGGAATGAAGGGGGGCCTTAGTCATTTGCGAACACGTTTAAAATGCTGCCTTTGCTGCCACCTAGCGGTGAACAGGTTCACTGTGATGCAGTATTGAATCAGTGATTTGTTTGGTTGAAACCTGTAAGCCATGAAGCTTCGAACTGGTCGTGGTCAGTGTGAGATTACTGTTAGACAATATAGTTATAGACACAGCACCACTTTACAGGAAAGTGCCATGAGGCTATTTATAATAATGCCCAGCTTCATGGGGCCAAAACTGTCACGCATACCAAGTAGGTTTTACCTTTGTTTGTTTGTTTGTGATCAAGATTACACAAACACGACTGACTGGATTTCCATGAAATTTGATAGAAGGATGCTGTATTAGTCAAGAAAGAACCCATTATATTTTGGTGCAGATCTGGATACGGGGGCAAAACATTCCACTTTTTGGGAATTGATATCTATGTGTGAAATTTGGTGCAGGTTGATTGAGTTCAGTTTGACTGTTGGAACTTGGCGGAGTTGTGCCCTCTTCTGATTTCCTCCTCTGATGGATCCAGTGGACATTTAAGCTAACAACATGCTGTAGATAATCTAGTTTTGAGTCGAATTTGAGTTTTCGGGCTTGTGGACATTTGGATGACACCACAGAAACAGTATGGAGGCATGTTATGTATTTTTAAGTTTGAGGAAGTGGTCACCAGTTACTTAATTTGTAATGGATTCAGCTGCAACACTGTTTATCCCCTGAGACTCCAGAGGTGTTCTGTCGACTCAAACAGTTCACCCACTCCTCTATCCACTCAGTGGAGGGTAAATAATTAGTGAATTTTCATTTTTCAGTTAACTATCCCTTTAATGTTTTCTGTCAGACCCAACACTCTGACCCACACTCCAGCACAGTAGGTGGCGCTACAGCGCCTTCAACTATAGGGGGCCACCCGTCATTAAACAAAAAGTAGTACAGTGACCAGTGACGAGGGAACGCTGCCATCTAGCGGCGGAGCTGCCCATGAGCACTTCCCGTGACGCAGAGACGCGGTAAAACGTTATTCCGGCCCCCTTCCTCGTCCTCATCAGCAGCGGCAGCAGAGCAGCATGGCTTCCTCCGAGGGCACCATGAGCGCGAACGGCAAAAGACAGAGCGTCGTCCTGAACGGGGAGCGGGAGGTGAAGCGGCCGCGGGAGATCGCCCTGCAGTCGGACCCGTCGCTGCGCATCCACCGGGAGCCGCACAACAAAGTGACCGTGGTGCTCGGGGCGCAGTGGGGCGACGAGGGCAAAGGGAAAGTTGTGGACCTGCTCGCCATGGACGCGGATATCGTCTGCAGGTGTCAGGTGACGGAACCACGCGGCGGAGTTCACAATTCACACGCTCTCTCTCTCTCTCTCTCTCTCTCTCTCTCCATGCATCGCTGTTTTTAAAATGTCCGCTGAACGTAGCGGAGGCTCCGTGGGAGTCTTTGCCGCCGTGAAGGGTTCGTAACCTGCCTATGACGTCAACAACCTTGTCTGGCCTCCCGGATGTTGAAGTTGGTGCTAGCACGGGATGCTAACCCGCATCTGGCCGCTACGTGTTATTGTGTCAGTAAATCACTTGTGTAAACACTGATCATCGTGTGAAGTCGGTGTAACGTTACGTAAGAAAACAATCGACGGGCTGTAGCCGGTGTTTTTCCTCTGCATAGTCCACCATGTGACACTGAACACAGGCGTGTTATCTGGGGGCCACCTGCAGGACAGTGTTCACGTCGTGTGTTGTGTAAGAGCAGGACGTGTGTGATGCGGTGCTCGGTGGTTTGTGTTTCTGCAGCGTTGTGGGTCACAGACACAGATCTGACTGGTTCCCGTGTCTCTGTGTGCAGGGGGGCAACAATGCAGGTCACACGGTGGTGGTGGACTCGGTGGAGTACGACTTCCACCTGCTGCCCAGCGGAGTGCTCAACAAGAAGGCGGTCTCCTTCATCGGTAACACTCCATCCATGTGCTTTTCTTTGTACACAGACGGGAAGATGAAGAGCCCAGTAAAACAATAAAATGTGAACAGATGATCATTAACGTGACATGAAAGCATCCGCAGCAGATAGTCGTTTCAGTTGTTGAGGAAGTGACAGTGTTTTATGGTAACAGATATATTCAGTAGACACATACAGGTACCTACAATTAATTAAATACTCCAAGCTATAATCTACTGCCCTATTCTCCATCCTGTCTTCCTGAAACTTAGAGTACATTTGCTGTTTTGAATCTGATCCAGCCGGTTCCACTTGATGGTTATTTTGTTTCCCTAATATTTAGTCCACACCATTTAATATCAGAGAGGGTAGATTCGTGCTGGACTCGTCACCCTAACCCTAACACGTATATATTTTGGACGCATCAACTGTTGCTGAACTTATCAGAGCACAAAGGAACCACCAGCCAATAATATCATGTTCAAACACGCACTCAACAGCCGAAGCTCCCAATAACCCGGAGGCAGCTGGTTTATCTGGTTGTGGATTTTATTTTCTCCATATTTCTCTGTGGCATTGTCGTATTGGCTAGCATTTCACATTACCTTGAAAGCTGACCATGCGCTGGGGTCCAGAGTATGAAATAGATCATTGTTGGAATGACGATTGCAGGCACAGCAACATTTAACATTAATGCAACACATTTACGTGTGAGTCTGGTTAACACAAACACCTCCCAGAATAGCAGTGTACTCAAACAGCACCACAGACTACATCCTCCCAAATTACTTTATTGTCTAATCAGCAATTATCGTAACCGCCTTCAAAATTGCAAGTCTTGAATAATTTTCCATTTCCTCTTTTTTGGGGGGGGAGGTTTTTCTCACTGCCATAGAGACAGGACACGTTTAAGGAACCCTTGTTCAAGTATGAGCAACCAGAAAGCTTATGTTATATTAATACAACTTCAGGGAAAACATTAACAGTATATTACTCATAAGGCCTATTTTACATCCAATGCATCAAACAATTTACAATCAGGAGTTTTAAAGGTTGCATTTTTGCATCACAGGAAACGGAGTTGTGATACACTTACCTGGTCTGTTTGAGGAGGCGGAGAAGAACCTGCAGAAAGGAAAAGGTAAGGATGGGTACAGTGGTATAAACATGTGTGGTCTCACTTACTTTTTTTTTACAGGTGACCATCTTATCATGGCACAGTTGAACAGGTATAAATAATAAAATGAATGATGGCTGAATTCAATTTAGTTGCGTCCTGGTATTGTTCGGAGCTGACTCAACAAAATAAAATGGAAACGTAAATGTTATTTTTAACACTTGTAGATAAACTGTCCTATGTTTAGTAAGTTGATTTAGTTTTTGGATGTAATACCTGCTGCACACTAGAGAATTTTCAAATCTTAACAGATTTTTATAACCGTAGACATAAAAACTGATTTTAACAGACGTTTTTTATATTTATTAGAATGCAGTCTTTTGAAGAGTCAGTCGAGATGCAGGACCAATCACTTGATGTTTAAACAATTTTTGAGCGGGGGTTCTAGAGACTTGGGAACTCGCTGAGACTTGCGTGTTCAAAAGTTTAATTGAAGACTAAACATGGAGTATTATTTGGCCAGATTATCCGTTCAGATCAGTCTGTAGTCTGGGAAAAAAATCAACTGTCTGGAGGGTTGAATTAGACACCAAAACGACCCGATTGTCCTCTAATGTGGGATCTAAGATCAGATCAGCAATATTATCAAATGTAAGAGTCTATTTGGGGAATAAGGAGTGTTGTGTTTGGATTTGTTAGATGGAGAACATGGTGTATTGTGGTGACTAATACCACCCAGATAAATCAGGTGAAGGACAATTTGTTCTTTTGTAAACATGAGATGAGCTATTTATTGTTTGTTGCAGGATTACAAGGTTGGGAGGAGCGATTAAAAATTTCTGATCGTGCCCACATTGGTGAGTTAGCATATTCTCATGTGAAGTGATTGAATTGAATATGAATACGATTTGTCACCTTATTGACTGAGCTCCTCCCCAATTCTGCCTCTAGTGTTCAACTTCCATCAAGCTGTCGATGGAATCCAGGAGCAGCAGCGGCAGCAACAAGAAGGGAAAAAGTAATGTTTAACTCTTAATTTGTGTGAAATGTTTTGTAAAATGTTCTCTACACCACTGTTTTCAACTGTGAATCACTTTTTTTCTGTTAAATAAATAGTGAAATATGTTTGTCTTTGTTTGCTCTCCAGTTTGGGAACCACAAAAAAGGGTATCGGTCCTGCTTACTCCTCCAAAGCAGCTCGGAACGGTCTGCGAATCTGTGACCTCGTCTCAGATTTCAAGGCTTTTGAAGACAAGTGAGTATTTTCATTCTTATCGTCTTCTTTATTAGGGTTAGGGTTACATGTTTCGTGAACATTTGTGGTCTAAGATGGGATCAGGTACTACAACATATAAACAATGAAAGGGAGAATGCAAAAGTCAGAGTCGCTTGCTCCGGACTTTCTCCAAAGTTTCTCCAGCCTAGTTAAAACTCTGGAAAATGTCAGAACGAATGCAAAAAAATAAACTATACAAATATCTGTTTGTGAATAAGAGAAAGAAGACAGATGAATACACGTTTTGGTGATAAGGGCTGATGCCTGAGTCAATGTGCTGTAAACACAACAAAACACAACACAATTTATACTCTATGACAGCCTCCTGCATGCTGCACAACCCCTCACCTGGAAGCTCCAGCGATTTTTCTGATGTTGTGAACGTGTCTGGCTTGTAGAATCTCCTGCTGCATTATTCATTGTACGGAGAAAGATGGATATGGTCCATATTTTCCAGAGTTCATGTCTGAAAACAGCTTATGGCTGTGCAAAGTTTAATATTTCAGCATTAAGATCAAATTTGAGGGGTGGAATTTTTTATTTGGGGGTGTGAAACTGGTGACATGAAAGATGTCTGGTATCTGTTCTTCTTCATAGAATACACAAATTGTGAATTTGAGCAGAAGTTAGTTTTATTAAAGTGTAGTTTTTATCCTCTTAACCCATTGCTTTGAGATTCTGTACCTTTTCCTGCCAGCAGGTGGCCACAACTGGCCATGGTACATGTGAAAACTGCTGCCAGCCTGCTTTCATGGCAACATTATAACATCCTGTATATAATCTTATGAAGGAGATGCTGTTATAGAAATGTATAGATCCTATGCTTACTCTGACTAAACCTATTCCACACTTCTAGCCCTCTAGGTTGTCTACTTGCTTAGCGACGTGTATTTACAAACAGAGGAGCTTCACATATAGACTTCAACAAGCCTCTGTAATCGGTCATCTCTGCAGGTTTCGTATGTTGGCGAACCATTTCCTGACCATGTATCCAAAACTCGAAGTTGATATTGACAGTGAACTGCAGCAGCTGAAGGTGAGGACAGTTCATCATGTACAGATCATGCCAGGACTGACAAAACACACTTCTGTTTTTTTTCCTGACCCCTTTCAAAGAAGGTATCTTGTCATGTAGGAAGACAGATGTAAATGATGGCTTCAATCCATTTGGCTGCTGTGTTGTTGGGCATTGTGGGTTTGCTGTCACACTGTCATAATTTACCGGTGACACTTGAGTTAAAGGGAGCCACCATTAATGTTATTAGTTCCACCTCTGCTTTCCTACTGTGACAAGTGTCTAATATAACTAATTGTCACTGTAATGCAGCTTTGAAAACGAGCGAATGATTCAGGTTTGTTCACATTTCAGAGAACTTAAATCAAATCTCTTATTGTCCATGTTGCGTGTATGAACTTGCCTTTGTTTTCTCAGGGATTTACTGAGAGACTGAAACCTCTGGTGACCGACGGGGTGTACTTCATGCACGAGGCTCTGACTGGACCCAATAAGAAAATCCTGGTGGAAGGAGCCAACGCTGCTCTGCTGGATATCGACTTTGGTGAGCAACAAGGGGTTTGTGGGAGTATGAGGATGGGTGGATGTTTTTTTCTTTTCTTTTTCCTACTCTAGTTAACAGATGTTTCCTTTGCTCAGGCACATATCCTTTTGTGACGTCCTCCAACTGCACCGTGGGAGGAGTATGCACCGGCCTTGGCGTGCCTCCATCATATGTCGGCCGAGTATACGGTGTCGTCAAAGCTTACACCACCCGGGTCGGTGTTGGTGCTTTCCCAACAGAGCAGGATAACGTGAGTTTTTTTATTTTTAAGGATTTTTATTTTTTGGCCATTTTGCCTTTTATTGGCAAGTGAAATTGGAAGAACGAGCAGAAACAAGGAGCAGCAAAGGGTCGGTTCAGTATCGGCCACTGATAAATGATAAGGAACTGTCAGATCATTAATTTCCTATTCATCACATTTGACAACTCAGGTGCTCAACAGCAGCTTTGTGTTAAATAGCCAACCCCTTAAGTGGGCAGATCCCTTTCTTTAACATTGTGAGATAGGAGGTTCTGCAACCTTTCCCTTGACTTCTTAAAGAGTAGTTCATGAATCTTAATTCACACAATCAGGCATGTTTAGGGCCTGATATTTATCACTGGGTGCACTTTGGTGCAGATCCCCATGAAATCCAGATCATGTGAATTCAAATGTGGTTTCATAAGGGCCGTGTTGGGCCTTGCCAGAGAAATGCACTTTCATACCTCTTTTACACCATAATTAGCAGTTAAACGTTGTGCAACCCGCTTACATAGCTCATTGACTCTTCTGAACACGCTGAAAACTGAGGCGCTCTCTCAATTCCTCTTGCGAAATAAGCAAGTTCACGCGGGTGTCTCGTTCCCAATGCTCCTGGCTATCAGTGCCGAAAGCCGATACAAATTTGTGTCTATTGCAGAGTCATTTGACCCTGGAGTGAATGCAGATTGAATCCATTCCCATTGAAGACAATAAGCCAGGTGTTCTTGGCTGTTCGTGGGTTTTTTGACCAGTGGAAAAGGGGATTCAGAGTGTCTCATGTTTTTGTGAACATGAGACACTCTGAAGGAATGCTAAACACATACAAATCAGAAGATTCAAATTTTGTTGCAATCTGGACATATTGTTTGCAAGAAACATGCATGAAATAAACATTCACCAAGCGTAGATAGATTTTCCATTCGAGTAAATCTCGTGAAGACTATGAACACTGCAGCGGAAATGTTTGGCCCAAAATAGTTACGTAATAAAACCCTATACTGAGAGTCAGTCTTTTTAATTTATGGGCACTCTGCTGCTGTTCTGCCTGTGTCGGAGTTGCACACACTTACACCTCAGCCTCCTGAAGGTTGTATTCAACACACTACCTTATTATCTCGATGAAATACTGAAACAAATGTGTCTCAAAAAGGCTATGTAGCATTTAGGCTGGTTAAAAAAAATTCAGATGCTTCATGCACTTAACAGACGCTTAGACCCAACCACTGTGGTGGAGCTCCTCAGTGTTTAACCAAAGATGTGTGGTTGTACAGATGTTTCTGGAAAATAGCAATATGACCCTACCATGGAAAGTAATCAAAAAAACCATGGTTGGTTTAGAACCGGGGGAAATTACAGATGGGAACTGGTTTTGGTACAAATGGGAAAGCTAGCCAACCCTATTGTTCAGCTGACATCACTGACGAGAAGTAGCTTTTTTCCTCCAATCAGCTCACAGTGTGTTTCTTTGTGTTTCAGGAGACTGGGGTACTGTTACAGTCCAGAGGGCGAGAGATTGGTGTGACGACGGGCAGAAAGAGGCGCTGTGGTTGGCTGGACCTGATTTTGGTCAGATACGCCCACATGGTCAATGGCTTCTCTGCGTAAGGAACCATCACATAACTATGACTTCAGCTCACAATTATTTTGATTATTTTCGGTTAATTAGATAAAAGACAAAAGCTACATTTGACCCTTTCCATCAATTTATTCGAAAAGCAACTCAATCTTGTAAAATCTGTAACTTAATCATGATGATAATTTCAGATCAGATATTTACCATTTAATTTTGACTATTCATAATTCAAGTTCATGATTTCTACAACATCATTCTAATAAGTTCAAATTTCAATTATGGTATCTTAAATTCAGGCAAATGAACGATATCTTGAACTGGAATTAAAGATGATGCAATGTAATATTTCAACTGAATGTTAGATATTTATAATGAGAAATCTCTCTCTGTCACTCTCTAGATCTCCTTTAGTCGGGAAGTGATTTTCTTTAAAAGTCTGTGAACATTTTCCGTTTAAATCTCAAAGTAAAGCTGATTTCACATGATACAGCAGCACATTATCACTGCGGTACGAACCTTAAAGTTGTTTACGATCCCTCAGTAAACTGAGAGAAGAGGAGGATGCAGCAGAAACAGAGCTCCAACATGTTTTCTCTTCAGGTTCATACCAAGGTGATGTTGTGTTGCTGTTCTATGTGAAGTCACCTTCACACATTTTGCAGCTAATGGCCTCTGAAGGCTTTAATGTGAGGTGTTCTCTCACTTTTCATGACTTGCATCTGCTGTATCTTAACTTCAGACCTTTGTCTTCACCTGCTGATAGAATTGGAGTTTTGCTTTTGACATCGTCAGAGAATTGAACAGTGATTGATTTCTTTGCAGAATTGCCCTGACGAAGTTGGACATTTTGGACACGCTGTCTGAGATTAAAGTGGGTGTGGCCTACAACGTGGATGGAAAACCTCTCCCAAGTTTCCCTGGTAGGTTATTTCAGCTTCTATGTTTCAAATATCTGCTCTTTGCCTGCTTATCATCATTTAGTCAGGTATTCAGACAGAGAAGAACTGGCCAATATGTCACTGCTGCTCTAGTTATTAACTAAAATGTGCTTATTATTATAAGCATTATTATTAACTGTTCACTCTTTCTGACCACAGTCAAAACTCTTACGGATATACAATTTTCAGTTATATAAATTTACATTTGAATACTTTGTAATTTAAAGTTTATTTGTCCACAAATGTTTTAATGTTAGAAAGCCTGTTTGCAGTAAACACAGGAGAGCTTCAGCATCTGTGAAAAGTGTTTTCATGTTTTTTGAAGCTGTCACTCACAAGTGAAGGAACATACAGTGGCTTTAATGCTCTCTAATGTGTTATTCTACATGGGTCAGCTTTTCTGAGCAGGAAATGCAGCATTCAGGGTTTTTGAAAATCTATTTTGCAGCAGACCTTCAGCATCTCCCTGCTCATCCAGCCAGATGCAGCAAATTGTGTTTTCAGCTAATGAACTAGACGATGATAAAAACAACTTTCCTTAGGCTTCATGTGACACTGCAGCAGCTTCAAGCAGCACGCTCACTGAATCCAGTTTTGAATGTCTCTGCTCAGTGTACTCGATGTTTAATGAAGTGGCGCTTTTCCTGACTCTGATTTACAGCGACACTCTTCTTATAAACCGAATTATAGGACTGTTCTATTAATGCTGGTTTTAATATCGCATTTATTACCAAATTTATGAAATTTGATCAACATTCACGGATTGAAAAATGGCTCTGTGTTTTAAATTGCCTTAGACCTTCCAGGACAATGTTTATAAGACGTCAAATCATTTTGAACTTCTCTATATAATGATATTTATATAAATATTTGAAAAAGCTGAAATTAAAAGTTAATGTCATCCTGTCTTGTGTATAGACCGGGCATACAAGTAATTTTCCCAGCATGTTGTTTTCACCATCGTCTTCTGATGATTCATTAACAGTGAATCAAAACAAAAGCATCTCCTATGTCACTCAGTGTTATTGATCTTCCTGTGTTGCAGCCAACATGGACGTTTTGACGCAGGTGAAGGTGGACTACGAGACGCTGCCCGGCTGGGGCTGCTGCACCGAGAAGGCCCGGAGCTTCGAGGAGCTGCCGACACAGGCACAAAACTACATTCACTTCGTCGAGAACTTCCTGCAAGTGCCAGGTCTGTAAAGAGACACTTATCATAAATAGAGAATCTCCGGCCAAAGGTTTCTTAACTCACCTCTCTTGTTGTCCTCCTCTCATTTCAGTGAAGTGGGTCGGAGTCGGCAAGTCCAGAGAAAGCATGATCAAACTGTTTTGATCCATCTCCAGTTCACTCGCATGTAGTCCTTCTCTCAACCACAGCTCAGATGATAACTTCAGGTATTGAAAGGATGACCAGAGGAATCAAAAATGCAAACATGATCCTAAAGGAAATAACTTCACCAGCAAGGCTATGTGTCAAACGTTTAGTCGCTGCTTGTTCTTCTCATTTACTGTCATCCTTCATATATAATTTATGCATTCCACATAGTGTTTTCTATATTTATTAGGATGTTCATTTTTAAAAACCTGATACAAGTGGATCAAATGGTCACGATTCCATTACAGAGTCAAAAGGACAGTTTCTTTTTTTTAGCCTTTGAAGCTTAACTGACCTTAAACGGTACGCCATGTTAATTCTTTTTTTTTACATATATTTCAAAAACAGGTGTAGGAGCTTACGTGTTCAGGACTGTCACAATAAAGCCAGAGATTATTTTTAGATATTGTTAAGAGTTGGGAGAATTGTTGAAAGCCACGCAATCAGTATAGTTGTGAACTTTTCTATTGAACAGTTTTAAAACTTAAAGAACATGAAATGCATCTGGGTTGTTAAGTTTATAATCGTATTTTCATGATTGTTAGAATGAACATTGTGCTTTTTAAATAACACTCAAGGGATAAATCAGCGTTAACGAGCTTGAGTTTAAATGCAAACTGTTTTCCTGATAACTGAGGGAAAATAAGAAGACATTCCTCATCCGCACAGAGACATTGGTGTGTGTTTGTGTGTAGATGTAAAGAAAACAGTGGGCAGTTACGGACCAGAGCACATCTCAATGACATTTCAACTCATGTTAATAAAGCAAAAGAGTCTTGTTGAGCTTTATTATTATGCTATTACCAATAAAAGGAAACTAACATGTAAAGCTTTATGAAGTCGTTATTTATAATTGTTTTGCCGAAAAGTGTGAATAACATGTTTTTGAGAAGGTAATTAAATCAACAAGGAATTCCTCAACAAAAGGATGAACTGATTAGAAATTGGTGCTAGAAGGTCACGGTGGCTTCACAAAAACATCCTTGTGGCCTCTTTGAGCATGATATCTCGGGTCTGCCTTTAGGGGATTTCTTTAGATTTCTGATTAGATTTCAAAAGGTCACAATGACGTCGTAATATTGTGAATGCATTATGGCAAAAACACCTGGAGAGAGTTTTATTAAATCTGACCGAAACATCCACTTGAGGCTATCTCAAAAAGTGTTTCACTATTTGGTTCCAAATGTTGAGCAGAGGGCTTCGAGGTGTTGACCAATTGGCAACCCTTAACATTTAGGTGAATTTTTTTATCCAGGCTGAAGTAGCCCAGGACAACAGGAAGAACTGATAAGAAAACGAGTGGAACTGGCAAAGTCTACTGTGACCTGACATGCATTCCTTTGATGGAATGGATATCTCAGGAACTCCATTGGGGAATTAAACTGCCTATGGCTTTAATTACCATGTCTGTGTTCAGTGTTTAGGTAAACAACACAATAAGGGGTTTGTAGGTGTGTAGATGCTTTGGTAAAACCTTCAAGTGTTTTTATCTTTGGAGTAAAACCATAACAGATGCAGCAGTAACTAAACTCATAAGTAATCAAAGGTAACTGACTAAACTCTCTTCACTTCCCCTCCATGTATGACCACCACATCAGGAGGCTTCCTGTTTCTCTTTATATAAAAAGCTATTACTATAGATTATATTGATATAAGATAAGGGTCCTTTATTAGTCCCACAATGGGGGAATTGTTACAGCAGCAAAGAGGGAATAGTGAAATACACTGATGTAGTAATATATGCAAAAATAGAATATAAACAAGGTACCATGGGAAATACTGATTGTCTTTACAACCTATGACAAACCTTTTTATCAGCCTCCTTGACTCCTCAGTAAAAACAGTCTTAAACTGAAACGAGCATTTTTAAAACTGGTAATTGTTTACTAATATCGTAAAATGTCTGTGATCATGCTTCACATTTCATCCAAACATACACAATGGTATTTATTTAATTCCTTTAGAAGCAACCATCATATATTGTGAGTCTGGGAAAAAAGGGTGTGTGGAGACAATGTGCACTGGTTGGTGGGGCAGGGAGGTAACTCAGGATTCAACTTGTTGGTTTACGAACGCCTCGAGAGAATCCTTTCGAATTTGTCACAAATACTGAGTCACAGATAAACAGATTTTATTTTTGAGTGTCAAAGGTCAATGTCACCATGGTCTCACAGAAACAAAAAAATGGCTTGAACATGATATGTCAACTCTGCCTTTGGGGAATTTTGACTCAAAGATGAACTGATTAGATTTCAGATGTCAAAGGTAAAGGTCACGGTGACTTCATGCGATTGTGAATGCAATATGTCGGGAGCACCTGGAGGGAGTTTCAATACATCTGAAACTGAGGCACAGTCCAATGTCCCCCCTCAAACACTCAGACTTTGAGGCACCTTCCTGGTAAGTGAGTCAAAGCTCACTGTGAAATAAAAAGTGTGTGTGTGGGATCTCTTGCAGTCTTTCTGAAATCTTTATTCAGACCGTTTGGCAAATGAACTAAACGGCAAAATAACAATAAACAAGCATGGAAGGAGCAACCAGCCCCAACAGGGAAGTTGCAAAAAATATATCACTCATAGACTTTAAATAAAGAACCACACTGATGGGACTGAAGTTCCCACATCAATCCATCTGCAGAACATGTTTTGAAAGGACACCGCTCACCTTTCAGCGTCCAGTAACAGACTGCCGTTCTCTCACTCTCACTTTACATCCTTCTTAGTTATGTCGACTTCCTCTCACTCTGTAAAAGCTTTTCAGGACCTGGAGGGATCCGATTAAAGCGTAAATTAAAGTGTACTAAATGGATTCCTTGGCAAATCGATCAGAGGTGTAACCGTGTGCAGGAGCGCCTCTCTCCGGCTGATGCGTCCACAGCTCAGGTTGATGTTGGACGGAGCGGTGCGAGAGGATTGCATCAAAGTCATCTCAGTCTTTAGGTCGCAGACATAAATATGACAGTTGGATAAATTAGTCATAGGTTGTTGGGTGTGTGCCGAACCTGAGAGGTGTGTACTTGTCCAGGCAGTCACGAGAAAAGGTCCAGTGAGGGAAGATTATCACGTTTGACTCTTTGAATCCTTTGTCTAGAGAAACATTCAAACTGGTCAAATCCAAAGTTTTGTCCCATGTGTCGATGGCTCGTGTGTCTATCAAGTTCTATTCCTCCGACTGTAAATAAAGATGGACCACACGTCACCGCTTACTTCCACTATAAAGAAATTAATCCAAAATATGCTGGCTATACAAACGCTGCCCACACATTTGGGGCTAGAGTCTGCATAGTATACCGACTGGGGTACACACCAATCACAAGTCAGTTTCAGCTCTCTATCATGATGTTTCACCCTGTTTTTAATAGTATTAAACCACTTACTAAAACCAAACTCACTAGAAAAATATATCTCCTGGACAAAACGTCAGTGTGATAAGAACTATTGAACATGACAGAAACCATCTTGGAAAAAAATATAATTTAACATGTACTTCTACTGTTTGTCCAATCCACTAACATGGAGGAGGCAGGATTTAAACTGCAGCCAGCCACCTGCTGGTGATCAAGATGCTTTGGCTTCACTGTTTGGGAGAGGTCATGTCGTCCATCTGAATATACAGACTATGGTATTTATTTAACTAATGTGATGGAAATCTGGAGATTGAGCGCTGTCTCTCTGAACCAATCCAAACTGGTTCTTTAGGGAAGGAGAGGAATCTAAACATTAACACTTGTTTCCCATGTGTTTCCTAAGGTGATAAACAGACGGACACTCCTTCCTGTGGTGGGTAAACAAGTCGCAAAAGGCTCTGGCAGTTCTCATGTCATTCACAGTTCAGACCATAAAACAGCTCAGGTCATAAAGTCATTAGATGTTACTCTTCAACTACAAAATAGGTTTCAACTATACTTAGTTAATTTTTCCAATACACTAACTATTAGCCCCGCCAAGGAGATGTCGTTCCTTTTTGTCTGTTTGTTTGTCTGTTTGTTAGCAAGGTAACTAAACTTGTTGGAAGGATGTAAAATGTGTCAGAGAAGAGCCCTTTACATTTAGCTGCAGATCTGGATCAGTGGCCACATCCTGGGTTCTCTCTCCTCTTCCTTGAACCTTGTAATGTGGGGCGTTTTTCCAAATTTTCCTTGATTCTTCAGAGATTAATTCATGGATCAGACTTGTTAGTGTGGGAAATTTGGTGAATATCCAAATAAAAATTGGGATATAGTGAATTTAAGTATGGTTTATGTGGATCAGGTGGCATTAATAATGATTTTGAATTATTAATATATGCAGTACAAGTATAAATTAACAGTAATATAATAGGACCAGAGGTATTGGATAAAAAAATATGAATTTTAATAAAAACATAATATAAGTCAACATTCTTTAAACATAGGAACCGTCAGCTCTTTGATTATAATATTAATAAACTGCATATATAGCACATAAAATTTACCTCAAAGAGAAAAAACTCATCAAAATAAAACCACAGAGGCCTAGAAACAAAACATATTTGTAATAAAATGAAAACTCCCTTCATCTTTTATCAGTACAAAAGTATTGATTTTCTTCTGCTTCCGTCTGATCAAATAAAACGTTGTTTTCTTGTTTTTCCCACAGCTGCTCATTGACAGAGTCACTTCCCCTCGTTCACCAAAGTTGCAGACGTTTGCTAACCGGTCAATTTCCAGTCCGGGAAGGCCCTGTGTCATCAAAAATAAACTGCAGAAATTGAGCTCACAGTATAAGCAAGAAGGCTTAATTGAAAATAAAGTGCTCATAATAGCAGCACGTTCCTCCTCCACCACCACCACCACATTCCTGTCCCCACCCTCCATCCCTCTCTTTTATTTACCACCACCTTCCTAAAGCTGCATTTGTGTTGTTTTTTTTTGTTTTTTTTTATCAGATCAATGAATCTGAGCTTTTTCATTTCGGTGGAGCTTCTTCTCAGATCGGTCACACCTGAGCAGATCTACTCGTTCCCTCCGCTGGATGGACACCACACACCAAAATAAAAGGACGGCTGAAATTGCAAACATCCGGCGACTAGAAGTAAGGATTTCTACTTTCTTTGCATGAATGACCTGATTTCAAGACTGATTTGAAATGACAATACAAAACGAAATACATTTGTGGTATCAGAATGAACTTCCAGGAAAAATGACTTAATAATTTGTCTTTTTTCCCCATAATTCCATTGAACTATTTAAGCCAATGAATACAATACTAAGATGAGTTTTTTCCCTGCCTATGATTTATAAAGTAGAAAGGGAACATTTTCAATCATTCTCCCTCATGTATTTCTGTTTAACCTTAATTAATGTATGTTATTTTTTCTCACAATAAATAACCATTGTCCTTGCCTGTGCATCGTCCTCGTCCTGCACCGTGCACAGGATCCATGTAGCTGGATACATTAGACACCTGTTTCACTGCTGCTGGACTGTTCTCAGACTCCGTGCGAGCAGAGAGACGGGAGCTCTCACTCAGATTGAATTGAAGCAGCTCAATGTGGTTAACAGTTGATTTGGAGAGTGCGGGAAATAAATCCAGTTCTGCTGCTCAGTGAGTGTATGGATCCAGTATTTGCAGGAAAAGAAGGTGAAAGATGTGTCCACTTCTATCTCGTTACAAATGCATCTAAATACATTATATGTTGATGTAAAAGTCTGATGCATGGCTGTATGTGCCTGATTGTTTGTTGGCAGGATTACACAAAAACTACTCAACTGATTTCCATGATATTCTTTTGAGGTGTGGAGCATAACCCAAAGAAGAAAATTTGGGGGCGAATGCAGGAATATTCCCCCCCCCCTTTCTTTTACATTATGAGATGGGACGTTTAATTTTTTTTAATGTTTTTACTAATTGATTTTTTGAGGAATATCTAGACATTTATGAAAATTGGTGCATTTTGGATTTAAAGGAACTGTTGGGTCTTGGTGGAGGTATATGCTCGACCATTCTAGATTGTAACTTAAAGTCATCACACAGCTACAGTGATATAATAGCCTATATAATAAATTATTGATAAATGATCTATTTATTACACTGCCTAAATTTGTCAATAGGCAAAATGTGCCAATCTTACACAACTAGTAAATGTCACACAGTATCAGAGTGAACCAAAGGTAAAATACACATAGTAAACATAGTAGATTTTTATGTGGATCTGCACCAATTTGCACACAATCAGAGAGATCTGTCCCCTATGTTTGATTTGTTTCCCATCCAGATCCACAACGCACAATCAACACAAATGTTGAAAACCTCCATATCTCACAATGTTGAAGAAAGTTTAAAACAATCCTGGATTTGCACAAAAATGAAAAATGTTTTTGACTCACACAACATCCTTCTTCTTAGTTTTGGGGGTTTGTTCTGTAATTTTTGTGTAAACAAACAACGCCGATGAAAATATAACCTCCTCGGACCAATCTTGTATCTTAGGGTGTGTCAGAAACTTTCATCCTCCAAGATGTTATAGACTGTTGGTCCAAGTGGTTAAGAACAGTTCATTAGTTCATACCAATTAGATTAATGGACATGAGTGATTTTTTTTACTAAAGTAAAAATTTCCAATTGTCCTTTTTATTTGGGAAAACAAAATTGTTGAATCAGCAGAAGAAGTTTAAGTTTTAGTATAAAAAAAAATTTGACATACAAGAAAATCCTCTATTTAGGTTGAAATGAGATGAATAAATGTATCTTGGAAGATCAGCGGATAAATAGATTTCAAGATGTTAATATGTTGTAATTAAATATCAACCCCTGCTTCTGCCCACAAAAAGATAAATTACATTAATCATAGGTATGTATGTGAGGGTGAATGTTTATATACAATGTATTTATATAGCTATGTGATACATTGACGACCTGTCCAGGGTGAATCCGCCTCTCACCCATTGTCAGCTTCAGCTCCCCCACAACCTTTAAAGTATCATCGGTATGATATAGATGGATGAATGGATAAATAGTATGTTTATCAATGATAGTATATATAAATAAAAAATACGATCAATCTAACTTTTTATTCTACATTAAAATATATTTGTAATTTTATAAAACATATGAAAAGACCCTACTCTAGACCAATCAAAGGGTTGAATACATGCAATTGCAGTTAGATTATTGAATTGCATTTACATTACAACAAAAGTCAGAATGAATATTTCCCTGCCGCTACACATGTTCAGCAGTGACACAGCAGAACAGCTGCACACCCCCGTCCCGCAGCCGCCTCCCCTTCCACCGGCCCAGCTCTGAGCGAATGGGATCACTCGGTCTGCAGAACCCCAACGACCTGCTCCTCTGTCAGGGCCTGTCAGGACTCCTCCAGCAAACACCACCTCTCGCCGAGCAAACGGCACTGAGCTCATTCAATTACATTATTACATCATTACATGTCAATGGGCGGACGCTTTTATCCTAAGTGACTTACAACTAGTGCATCCAACATCCATGAGGGATCATTAAGGGATTCAGTACATGGGAAAGAGTGAGGATTGAGCCGCGGAGCCACAGCCACAATTCATTCGGGAGCTTCAATCTGCCTGTTTGCAACACAACATTCAAACGTCTCTGTTTAATCACTCTCCATCAGTGGATGCCAGGGACTTCAGCCGAGCCAGAACAAGCCTCCACAAGGAACGCGTGCCAGGGCGTTATATCAAGCTCAGTATGGGATGAACTGAGTTATGGTTGAGAGATGAGAAGCATACTTGCTACTGGAGTTGGTACAATTAACAGTGCAGGGTCACCATTAATAAATAATGAGCACTTAGTTATGAGTTCAGTCTCAGTTCAAATGAACTGCTGGGATATGTGGGATTCATTTTATTATAATTGATCGTTGATTGATTGACTGATTGATTTTTTAAGTAGGCAACATTGTTTCTTTCCGATTGATACTCATCAAATTTATTTTACGTTATTCATTTATTTATTGATTGATTACACTGATCAGGTAAATATATATATATAAAGTGAGATCGATTTCGTGCTATTCTCTCCTTACATGTGATCCTCAAAGAAAGTTAATAGTTAGTCATTTCTCCGCCTAAAAAATAATAATTTAAAAAAAAACAAGAAAATTACATTTCCACCTCTGCATTGTTACTTTTTTTTAAACAACTGTTTGTACTGGCTGCTTAAACTTTTTGGTTAGTTTTTCCCCCCTCGGAGGCAGAGAGATGCTAATGAAGAGTATTCCAACTTTACTTTACCTTATTCTATTCTATTTTATTTAACAGGGACAGTGTACATTAATATTCATTGCTGTTGATGCACCACAGGTTTCCGAGAGTCTGTTCTTTTAATTTGTAGTCCCTGGACAGATGTGACCAAGTCAGCCAAACTAGGAGGGTTCTGAGTAGAGTGCAAACCTCCACCACGGCCCAATGATCACCTCAAGTCTATTTCAGTTCCCTAAATGTTTCTGATTTCATTATATCCTGGGAAACCGAAAACAGAACAAAATATAAGGTTCTTTTAAACAGAACCTTATATTTAGGTGCTTTTTAAACACAGACACTAATACAAAACATAAAATATTTTTTTAATTATTGTTATTTAAAGATGTGAAACAATTAATATCACAGCATTTTTTGTTAACCATGACAATGATAACAGCCTGAAATGCGTGACCATATATATAACAAATGAATGAATATTTCCCTGTATCCACGGATACATGCAGTATAAATACAGATGCAGTAACTCAAACTACTTCTGCTGTGTAAAGTCATGGTGTCTGACTGTTATGTGCTGAAACCTGCAGATAATCATGTTACTCATATGGAGTGAAGTCATCATCTAACACCATTAAGCAGCCTGGGATCTGAAATGTGAAGAAGAAATGTCCTGACCTGGTCGGTACTTGAGATGTTTTATAGGAACATCTGAGAGTTCACTTCAGTTTTCTGGATCACACATACACACACACACACACACACACACACACACACACACACACACACACACACACACACACACACACACACACACACACACACACACACACACACACACACACACAGAAGTAGAGCAGCAGCAGTTCTGTCAGGCAGCCTGTGAGGTGGATGGGATATTGAGAGGGAGGTGAAGGAGGCTGAGCCGGCTTCCCTCTGCAGAGTCGGCATTGTGACAACAATTAGATCTCAATCAATCCTAAACATTGATCTCACTGAGACAATCAATGTATATACAAAGCTGTACACTGTAGGAACATTGAAGTTATTCCACAGGAGTGAACAGTGGACATTATAATCACACACTGAAGCTTTTCGGAGTGGGTGTAAAATGTATATAAAAGAAACTGGAGTCTATAGCTTTCATCTTCACCTCCATCTTGATCTGGGCTGCTCCCTCTCTCTCATTCCCTCTCTCACTCTCCATAAAGTCAGTTTGATTGAGTATCTTTTTTCTCTTTTGTGCGCTCAGCAACAGCCTCACACAGACACACACACACACACACTCTCATATACTCTTCCTCTCTCTCACACACACACACACACACACACACAGACAGTCTCATATACTCTTGCTCACACACACACACACACTCCCTGTACAAGGCTGCCTGAACTCTGCAAGAGGCGAGCAGTGCTCTGGATTCTCCTGATTGTGCGTTTTGAGGTGAGGCACACACACACACACTGGACACTGGACTGTCAGGTGCTGTGGTCAGTGCCATGCGTCTGATGGAGGGATTCTAAATGGTAATAATAAAACGGGATCAGTATGGGCACGGCTCGGCTGCAGCAGCGGTAACAGCCCCTGTTGGCACTCGGTGGAAGGCGTAGTATGATTTTCCTTTTTGTTAAGTGGTGCATTATGTGTGTGTTAGTTCTGTCGGAGGTGGGTTAACTGTGGAGGGATACATGCTGATAGAAGGATTGTAAATTCAGATGTACTCTGTAACTGTGTTTCTGGACCGAAATATACTAGAATAATATCTGAGGTGTAAAACAATCTTTAATTTGTGAATTGCAGGTTAAATGTGATGATCACACATGGACGTTTATCCCATTTCTTATTGCTTGTGCCTATAGCATAATGTCAGCATTAGTGCATATTCTGCAGACTGTGGAGCTGTGATGTGTCCAATTTACTAAGTAGACAGTCCCTTTGTTTCCAGCAGCTGTAAAACCGTTTGGAGAGCGAGTGTATATTTGCTGTCACCATGTTTATTACTCTAAGTTTGGATCAGTACCAGCTGATCTGCTGACTGAGGAACTTAAGAAGTTGTAGTTTTTTTCTTTCTGGCAGCAGACCAGCGATCCATCTCTTATTTAATAATTCGCAGGTTTTTACTGGTTAAAGGGAGCGTTGGACACATCTATCAGATTCTTGCCAATGCTTTAACACCAGTGTGCCCAGCCTTAGCTCCAGTTTCAGTTTGATCCTCCTGGTTTGAGCTGACGATGACCAACATTGTCGCTCTGAGGCTGGTCTTAAGTTTCAAGGTTCCACTCCTAGTTGGAGGCAACTTTTCTTCTGATCAGCCTCACCCACAAGACATAGATGGTCATTTGTCGCCCCTCGGCCCAAACTTCCATGGTCCATGTAATATAAAGATGGGAACACAGAACGTGTAACAGTAAAGAAAAAGTCAACAGGTGTTTTTTGTTCAGTAGCATCTCTCTGTGTGTGATGCTGCCCGGTCTGGGAGCATCACCTTGTTGTTGATTGATGCCTTGTCATTGTTGATCATCCTCAACACTCACTGCTGTATTGTTGGTGGGCCAGTGAATATCTTTTTATTCTTACTGCTGTCCTGTGGCATAAGAGGTAGAGCGGGTCATCCACTAAGCAGAGGGCTGGCGGTTCGATCCTGCACACTGGGCTTAGGTGCAAGATACTGAATGAATGAGTGGTTTGTGATAAATAAAGTGCTGCACATAGATGCACTTCATGAACGTGTGTGGCAAAAACGGTAGTGTAAAGAGTTGTTATCAAGACGAAAAAAGTGCAATATAAATACCGACCATTTACCTTTCAAAATCACTTATGTGTGCTCCTACCTAGTGTCCCCTCTGTCAGAGTGCGAGGCGGACGGGCTCCCTGGTGGTTACGGGTCCAGGGACTCCATCCTCAGGCCTGGTGTGAAGAAGGACTGGAAAAGACGCAGGCGTGGCCATCTGAAGCGGATTGACAGGTCAGTGTTATGTGTGCATCTGTTTGTGTATATGTAACCTGTATCACTTGGTGGGTCAGATGACAGGTTTTGTATCAGGGATGTTGCCCTTACTGTGTCAGCATTGTGGTGAGGCCTAGGTCCATTTAAATGCCTTGTGTGCAGCTAATGGGGGGGGGGCGGCTGCTGCTGCAGACACGTGTGTGTGGCCCCCGTGTTGCTGTCTGTCCCATGTGGTCAGTGTGAAACTGCTCATGTCTGTGTGGATGAGGATATTTCAGCTGCAGCAGCTGGGATCCAGGCCACGCTGAGGCTGGCGAAGGGAAGCAGCAGTCTACGTTCGAACTGGGCAGAGGAGCAGCCATGCGGTGCTCCACCGTGCTCGCCATCTTGACGGGGGTGCTTCTGTACTTGGTGCTGGGTGCCGTGGTGTTCCGGGCCCTGGAGACCCCGCGGGAGGAGAACAAGCACATGATGCTGCAGAGCACGCGGCAGGACTTCCTGTTGAACTTCACATGTGTCGGCGAACACAACCTACAGGCCTTTCTAGAGGTAAAGTAGATCTTCTCGTGACCAGTCTGTCCTGGGCAGCTTCTTCTAGTGGTCCAGTTTCAAATGGAATTACCTTTTCCATCGGATTTTACTTAATTAAAGAAGTGGATTCCATATTTCCTCATAACAGATTCTGGCTTTAATACAAATAATGAACAGCTCAACCAAACAATGATTTTCCTTCCAAGATTGTGTCAATTTGAAGAATTCTAACAAGCCTCACAAAGTTAAAGGGAAGTAATATTGGGTTATTTTGTGTTTTCACCTTGTCTTTAATGATCTTTGTTAATCCATCTAACCACAGGATGGGATCTACAACTATGCCGCAATATATCCCTTCTTTCACTCTTTGGTCTTCACAAGTTGTCATACTTTTTAATTCTCACTAAAGCTTAAAGACGAAGATAACATGTAGTGGGTTGAGTAAATTCCTGTTGGTGCTGCCGATAATTTTAACAAACTGTTCATATTTTCATATGATTATTTTTCTCTTTAAGTTTTTTCTCCTTATGTCTTGTGTCAACAGGGTCCAGGTTACTGGACCTGGAACTTGTGCATCAGAATGTGACTGTGACAGTGGACTTAGTTACGGCCTGTTGTTAGTTATATGTAAACAAACAACAGAGGATCTGTAACTTAGACACTGATAACCTCTAGTTGCCAAAAATACATTTTGGCAGGGCGTCCGACGGACAGCTGGCTCTGATTCATGTTTTAAATTCACTGCATGGAACTTGAGTATGACAACATAACTTCAAAACCCATATTGTCAATTCTCATGTAGGTCTTGAGGCAGTCTTCAGATTTGTTGGGGGGGGCGGCAGAGGTGTGGTCAGAGCAGTTTGTAAGGATGGGTCAACTCCAGTGTGTGTGTGCGTGTGTTTGTGTGTGTGTGTGTGCGTGTGTCTGTGTGTGTGTGTGTGTGTGTGTGTGTGTGTGTGTGTGTGTGTGTGTGTGTGTGTATGTTCATGGTCCAACTCATGTTGTGGGGACCTAAATGTCACATTATTGGGACTTGTCTTTCTTACAAAAACAAGTCCCCATAACGTAAATCATTACCTTTCAAGGTAAAGACATGTTTTAAAGTCAGGTTAGGTTTAGGTTTAGATTAGAGTACATCACCTGGAAATCAGGGTTAGCGTTAGGTTTTAGTGTTAGGGTTAGGGTTATGGTTAGGGTTAGGGTTAGGGTTAGGGTTAGGGTTAGGTTTAGGTTTAGGTTTAGGGTTAGGGTTAGGTTTAGGGTTAGGGAAATCAATGTAGCTAAGTCAATGTGATGTCCTCTGAAGTCATGGAAACATTAAGGCTGAATGTTGGTGTTTTATGAGACAGCTTGGCAACCGTGCTGTGATTCCGAGATGTTTGTCCTGGCTCCAGAATGCAAGTTGTAAATGACAGTTTTAGCCTGAATGTGATCTGCATACAGTGGCTGACATTTGCAAAAAGGGACTCAAGGCTGACGTATGGCAAAGGCATACAAATTTGAACACTTTCCTTATTATACATTTAAAAATATGCATTTCATCATTTAGTTTCATGATGTATTTTTAAGGGGGAACAGTGGCGTGGTTACCACCCTTTTGCTTCTCAGCCAATCCAACTCCTGCCTCTAAAGCTAACAAACTCAACAACTGCAGCCAGATCCAGCCTGTGTGCACCTGTTTGCTTAAACGACAATAAAAAAATCAACCAACTGGAAGCTGTTGCTTTAAATAAACACAGAGCACAGACACTGAATCCAACACTGAAGCACATCATGGGCTCATGTGCTTTGAAGTCGGAATGTTAGAAAAGAAGGAAACTGTAAAACTAAATATGTTGTTTTATGTGTAGCACATTTGACCGACACCTTCACACCTCTGCCCAAAATTTACTTGATAATAAAGAGGAGGGAGAAAGGATCAGGTGACATATAAATAACTTTAAACGTATACATTTAACTATTAAAATTGGCTAAAAAGTATGGTATTGGGGCTTCACGCAGAACTTTGGTAAACTTTATTGTATTTTTTGGTTTACAGGGTTATACGGAATCAAACTAACTCCAAACTAATTGTTGCTGGTACAAATCAAGCTCAACCCTAACCTTACATGTGCTTAGGCTACTATGTTAATAAAGATGTGTAATGCAGATTGAATTTAACATTGTTGTTTCTCCGGTTAACAAGAACTGATCCGGCTGCAGTTATTGAACTTGATAGATTAAGACAACACCTTTATTGACAAATATTATATGTTTTATTAGGAGGAATATCTTTTTTAAAGAAATTTTGTCGTATAAAATAAAACTTCCGTAAATAGGAAAAAGGAATTATTAAGTAACATTTCTGAATATTTTAGTAGGTTTTAATCGTCTCAAATGATTCAAATATTTCATATATTACACAATTTATTCATACAAGTTTATAACAAAACATTTCATATCGAACACTTCATAGATAAAAACAAGAATTATTGAATGTATCCCTACAAAGAAATTGTCTACCAAGTCATTAAATGTGATTCAAAAAGGACAAGGAAAATAACAGCTTGTTTGTTTATCGTAGTTTCCACATTTTAATAATATATATTCACTCACATAGGCTAATAAACAGCCAATGATCTGATGGCATCAATATTCCCTTCTAAACTAAAACATAGAAATCATTAGGATGAACTTGCACTTGTAAGATCTTAAACACAGGAGCTTTTAATTACATCCTGTATACAAACAGGAGTAATCTTATTCATAAGTGAGCACAGCAGCTGTCACAGAGCCAGACGGGTCCGGTTTCACACAACCAGTATCGGCTCCGACTCCAAGTTCCGTCCTTTCAACGATGTGATGTTTTGTAACTTGAGATCTTATCCACTACACAATGTCACCCTTGTACAGTTGTTTGATATCACTGGCTATTAATGTAGTGGGTCATGTGTATGGCTTTGTGGCACAGCTGATTTCCAGGAGACCTTTGTGACCATATATGGTCTGATAGTAAAAAATGGATGCATACTACATCATTTTAAATCGTCAACTAGTCAATCAATCAACAGAATTGTTTTTATAATTGTCAATTATTTAGGTTATTGAATATGTTTTAGTTATGTATGAAGCAGAAATAACAATCATCCTCTGCAGTTGTTTTCACTGTAAATCAAAGACTTTTAGGTTTTGATCCAGCAACAATCTGAAAGTGCCACCTTGGATTTAGTAGAGAATAATCAACAGAAAAACGATGGTTGGTTGCAGGTCAAAAATCTATTTTATTTAAAAAATGTACAGAATTAATATTAGCTTATAATTTTTTGTTTATAATAGGCCCCAACTCAAATCTGATAGGCCCTTGAACTGCCCCTGTCCTGTCAGTATAGCCTTTACAAAAAAGAGGTCACTTATTAATAATACTAACAATACACATGACAATTTGTTAAGAATTTTTATTCTCTAAGCTTTTTCGAAGAAAACAATGTGTTTGAACAAGCAAACATTTTCAAAAAAATATATAAATGATGTATGGCTTTGCACAAAGCCATTGAGCTAACAATAAACTTGAAAAGGTTAAAGTTAAAGTTTAAATCTTACTGAATCAGGGATTGTACATTGATTGAGACAGAGGCTGACATGCACATGACTTACATCAAAATTTCCCCTTAACGCTGGGTAAAAAAAATCTCATTACCCATTATAAATGTTTAGGCGACAAAACCACGTAAAATGTACTGTATTTACTGAAATGCTCCTCTATGTACCTAAAGTCACTATAACGTCTGTAGAGTCCATGGGTGAGTCCAGTCACAGCCTCGTCATATTCGCTTTTAATTTTAGGGCGAACAAATGACACAAAACAGATAATTAGATCAGGTAATTCGATTATCTGTGCTGGGGGGGATTCGATACACTTGGGACAGAGTGGAGCCGGTTCGCAGTACTACATCGGTAACAGGTCTCTTTGTCACTGACAGGCTGATGCTGATCGGGAATGTGCATTATCCACATCATTTGTGGCCGGCTGTAAAATAGTATATTAATAGATCACGAACTGATGGGTTAATTTATTAATGTGCAAAATTGTCTTTTTTAACGCTCTTTTTACTGTCTAATTAAAGGTTCATTATGTAGAATTTAATGACATCTCTCTGTGAAGTTGCTCCTCCTATTCCAAACATGAAAGAGCACCTGAAAAAACTCAAAAAGTGTTTAGTTTGTCCAGTCTGGGCTACTGTAACGAAAAAACATGGCGACCTCCTGGAGAGGACCCGCTCCTGATGTAAATATAAAGTATTTAAATATAAAGGGCACATTCTAGGGTAAAGAAAACAACAATTCATACAATTTAGATCATATTACACACACTAGGGAAAACACCACAAGGATAATTTTGTATTTAAGTTCTGCCCATCTAACCCTTTCACCTAAATCGTACACACTAGACTTTTAAAAATATATATTGATTTCATAATAATAACTTTTGTCCAATGTCCCTTCCCAGGAAGTGGTGGAGGCCATCGGTGCAGGTGTGGATGCCACCAGCAACACCAGCTTTGTCAGCCAATGGGATCTGGCCAGTGCCTTTTTTTTCTCAGGGACAATCATCACAACCATCGGTAGGTGTCCAGTACAACTATTAGGACCACAACATTTAATTATAACAACACATCTTTGACTGTAATCCGTTTACAAATTGTGTCTCTGATCTCTGACCCTACATGGCAGGTTTTGGAAACATCTCGCCAAAGACATACGGAGGGCAGCTTTTCTGCATTTTCTATGCCCTGGTGGGAATCCCACTGTTTGGTATCCTACTCGCTGGGGTTGGAGACCATCTGGGTACTTGGCTGAGGAAAGCTGTGGCCAAAATAGAGACTCTCTTCCTGGTCAGAGCCCAAACAGTGCTGTACATGTCTTCTTTGCTTGTTCTTCCCCTCATCTTTCTCATCCCACTGTGTTGTTTCACCCTGCGGACAGAAATGGCGTGTGAGTCCCACTATTGTGCGAGTGATCTCAGCCGTCCTGTCCATCCTGCTGGGTTGCGTGCTCTTTGTTGCAGTACCTATCCTGGTCTTCCAAAGGGTGGAGGGCTGGAGTCTTTTGGAGTCGGCCTATTTTGTAGTTATCACCCTGACAACAGTGGGTTTTGGAGACTATGTTGCAGGTACACCACAATAGATCCGCCGCATGTTTCTAAACATAGGTTGTAGTAGTGTGCTCATAATTTATATTATTACGGATGGAAGGCATGGCCACAATGGCTATATTAGAATCTGTGTCAATGGGAAAAGTAAAAGGGTTCCACTGTGCACCAGTAGAAGGTGCACTAGATAAATTAACATATAAGTTGTGAAAACTTTGGTGAGAGCCATTGTAATCTGTTACTAACACAATTTCCCTGCTCTGATGAAAATACCACAGATAACTGGAATGGTTCCCAGTGGAGTTTACCAAGGCCAAACGGTTCTTAAATCAATCAATCATATTGTATTTGTAAAGCCCATAATCTATAAACCATCATCATCATCCACTGCTGCTATCTGGATCCACAATCATAATCAACCATCAGCTGCCACCTTGATTGTGATCCACCACCACTCTCTCTGGTCTGCGATCCACCATCATGATCCACAATGTGGCCGCAACTGCAGTCCTGGTTCCAGTCCATGGTGCAGCTTGAATAAATTCAATCAAGCTGCAACCAATTCCACAAAATGATGGTTATCAGTTCCCCAAATATGCCGGATTTCTTCCATCAAGATCTATGAATTATTCCCCTGAGAAAACAGTAAACAAAAAAGCCCTATCTCGCATATTAAAGAAAGTGATTTCTGGATCTGCTACCTGACTTGGATCCGCACCAAACTTTAATGGTTTCTTCCCTGACACATACCACATCTTTCCACCCTGTTTAATGGAATTCTTTTCTACCATTTGTGTGTAATCTTGCTTACAAACCAACAAACATACAATCCAACAAACAAACAAATGGACAGGGGAGATAACAAAACCTCCTTTGCAGAGGTTATATAGAAATACTAGAAAAGGAATCTGCATTCACAAAAAAGAGGATGACAGAAGGAGAGGGGAAGTAGCGATATGCTGTGTGTGTAAGAAAATACACACAGACACAGTTACTTGCTCATTATGGTCAATTCTTTCTAAGTGGTGGTTGCCAAGTAATTTACTGGGATTAAATGATGTAGCTGGTATTGATGCAGCTGGTCAGGTGGTGAAACTTATTTGACCTACAAGTGTTTATTTATTCAAGAGAATTATATCATGTAAAATGGTTGTAAATTTAACGTAAAACTAAATCATCAAACTTAAAGTAATCAACTGTAGCGCAATAGACAATACACAGAGTTGAGAAGTGGCAGAAAAGTTATCTTAAATATTGTATTTAATTGTGATACTTGAGTAAATTCACTTTTTCAAATGTCGTGTCCAGTGAGATGTTTCAGATAGAACTGGCTACATTACTTTTTCCATGAAGGTCGACAACTTGCACCAATAATACTCAACAGGGTTTATTTTAGCCCTGAGGTCACGTCAGAGCTGAACTTATTCTCACCACATAAGAGGTTAAAAGATTCAATCATTGCACAGACATATCCCCTCTAAATAACCCCTGATAACTTGCTGTTATTCAAAATGCTTTAATATACAAATCAATAAAATAATTTAGTTCTTTCTGCCGAAGTGAAAACGTGGCTTTTGTTTTTTTGCGTTTGCTTTTACAAATTTTTTCCACTTTGTTGAATGTATTGATCGGCAGATGAGTTGCTTATATAACTTAATTAGTCATCTGTCAATGTGTCTGTCAGTTATGATGCATTAAGTTCACTTAGCGCAGACAATTTTCATTTTTCTCATCAATTATTCAGGAGGATTTTCCTTTAAAAGGATAAGTATCGGTTTATCTTACCTGCTGCATATCTCCCATCATGACTGTTTGGAGATGGATAGATGGATATTATATATAGTCATTGCTGCTTTAACTGACAGCTACTGTGTACTTGTGTCTTGTCAAAGGCGATTCTGGGATTGCAGGGAGCGACCACTGGTACAAGCCTCTGGTGTGGTTCTGGATCTTGCTGGGTCTCGCCTACTTTGCGTCTATCCTGACGATGATTGGAAACTGGCTCCGGGTGCTTTCTAAGAAGACCAGAGCTGAGGTGTACTTGCATTCCTCTGTGTTTCTTTCTTTCCATCAGCACTTTTTTTATACTCTTTATTTCTTTGAGTCTGATCTTGCAGTAGTTAATTATCCAAAGAAGAGAGAAAGGAAGGGAAAAGGAAGCTATCACTCGGCTTTACAACACAACTATTTATCCCTGTACCCCCTCCCATCCCATTCTGAGTCCCAACATCCCAGATTAATAATACCGGAAAAATACATTATAATCAAACCTTATCACAGCTTAATGGAATTTCAGGCTATGATTTAATAAGAAAATTGGCTTAATATGTGGGTGACATTAAAGGCAACCACAAAATTGCATAAATGGTAGAATTTATTTTGGAAAAACTTAGTTTAGTGCTTGGAGTTATGATCCCCATGAAGTGTTGAATATTATACTTGGGCAGTATAACTAATAAAAACTAAAAAATCCTGATAAAGGTGAATTAAACTAAAAACCATAAAGTGTTCAATGTCTACATTTATATTTTTCTTTCTTTTCTTTTTCTTTATCTTTTTGTAATGTTTTTTGTTTTGAATATACGCATGAACCCAATAAAGACTACAGTGTTGAAAATATAATACTACTAATTATAATAATAATATTAACAAAAATAATAAATAACAATTATGTGGTCTGAAATGAGAAATTTAGGCTGCATGAAAAAATATTACCAGTAGTTAACCAAAATGAAACAAGAAGAGAGAAAGAGAAGAGAAGAAAAGAAAGGGATGAAATAAAAAAGGGGAGGTAGAGATAAATAACTGTATTAGGTTTGGCTCAACTCTGGTTTGACCCTTCTCTCTCAGATGGAAGAACTGCGGGCCCACGCCACCGACTGGACTCAGAACATCCAGAACATGTCGGTGGATTTCCGCATCCCAGGAAAAATCGACGACCCCTTCAAGAGGCGCCGGAGAAAGCGCCGCCATGGCTCTCGCAGCCACGGTCAGAGTGCGTCAGGTGCAGGGCCCCCTGAAGGGAAAGAGGGGCACCCTGAGAACCAGACCGATTCTGGATCCTACTCCTCCTCTTCCTTCTCGTCCAATGAGTCCGGGTCTGGATCCGAAACAGACTCTCAGGCCACGCAGACGGAACGAGTGCCTGAAGAGAAAACTGAGAAGGAGCAGGCCCACCTGTCTCAGCCCCTGGACTACTTCGGGGAGAACCTGGCCTTCATCGATGAATCCTCAGATACTCAGAGTGCTAAACTTCATCTGGATCCTCTGCTGGACCCAACGCAGCCCAACCCGGCTCGCTCTCGTCAGCCGAAGAGGAGACGCCACAGAAGGCCTGGTCCACAGAGAAGCCCCGAGGTCAATGGCTCCAACTCTGACAGGAAGGAGCCCAATGGAAACCCCAAACCAGTTCCAGATCTACCACTGAACCTCCAGATCTAGGCCTGGTACAGAAACTCCCACTTGATGTATGAGATGTGGGGAGAATCTGAGCAATGTATCTGTGTATATGTGCTGCTTACTTACAGACACTTGATGAAAACATATTGCAGAAGAAGCCTTAGCCACTTGTGGTTTGCATTTAATGGCCTTAGCATGCGAGTGTGTTTGCCTTAATCAAAGATGATGAAGTGACTGTTATGTCAATGCTCCCTTTACGTTTTGAAGAGCTGCTGCCCTCTACTGGTCCAAGACAGAAGAGCATCTCAACATCAGGGCTACCGTTGTGTTTTACTAATCCACACCAGTGCAAACATTTAGAGGTCAACCTAAAGAGGAGGTTGCTTACACTCTTCAATCCTGCCAAGTATAATTAAACAGGTACTTAACAGGCTCTTGTACATTTTAGGTATGTAACAAACTTTTCTAAATGCTGTGTGAATACTGTCTAAACGATCATTAACATCTGCATTTTGATGGTTAAATGCACTAATCCAACTGTACTGCATACATGTAATACATATTTTTTAAATTAAAGGAGCACTGTGTCTTACAAGAATGTTTATTATTTTGTTGTGAGTACATGTTTTCTAAAGATGCTCTTCTCGCCCTTTTGGCTAAATACGGTAGAGCATCCTCTAACCAGGAGGTCGGCAGTTTGATCCCAGGCTTCCCCGCCTTCATGCCGAAGGGTCCTTGGGCAAGATAACCTGCAGAGACAAACGTCCATATACTCTCACATTCCCACCCACAGCCAATCTAGAGTCACCAATTGACCCAACCCCTATCTACATTTCTCTGGGCTGTTGGAGGAAGCCAGAGTTACAGAGAAAATCCACACGGACAGAGAGAGTTCAGTCTTCCAGTAAAGCTGGGGTGGAACATACTGTATACTGAGGTTCATGTTTTTCCGTAGATGACCAATTACCCTACATTCCTGGAAGACATGTTTTGGCTACAACATGTGATTTAGTGAAATTTGGTACTTGATTCATTCCACATCTTTCATTTTCCATTTCCTGTTATCTGCTTTTAACAATAAACAATTGATTGTGAACCACATCTCACTGTATAAGCCTGAATTTAAATCTGTTACAGGAAATATTTGCAATATTTTCTCAGATTTCTGTCAGTAGATTGAAATGACACATGACTTGTGTTGTTGGGGCTTAAAGGAGTCAAGGACCCAAAAGGCAGAGACAAAACAGAGGCAGGTAGTTTCAGAGAAGACAATTTCCTCCGCTAATGTTTCACCGATGTCAGTTTATTTGGTTTGTTCCCAAGATGGATCACCCTGACACTTGATGGAAGGATGTGGGATGGGAAAGGGACCCACTAGACTAAGATGTGGATATGCGGATCAGGGGATGGATCAAGTAATACCTTTTTAATAAAATAAATAAATAACATTGTGTTTCTCAACTTTTTCACTGGGGAATTAATTCATGGATATTGATTTTAAATCCAGGAAACAAAGGACTGAGAGCACTGAGATTAAATAGACAAGGAAGCCATATCCCACTGGGGAAACACATCTGGGAGGGGCCGGCCCTCACCACAGAGGGAAAACTAGACAAAGACAGGAAATAAAGGATGAAATACGATACAAAAGTAAAACAGGAAATAAAAGTCCAATGGAACAACCTAAGCAGGGCAGGTCACCACTGTCATGACATAAGGACAGTATCGTATCATGTGATGGTGAGAATGAAAACATTGGCGTGTTGGCTGGTGGCAAGGGAGACAGGTGCTGCGAGACTTGAATAGCATACTGTACATGCAGCACTGTTTGTACTGTATAAATGCCCTTCAGTTTGTCAATATGTTCCTTTTAGCATGACTACGGCTCCTCAGTTGATCCGTGTAAGTGATACTCGGCTGGTAACTCTACCTTGGTGTTTCAATCTGAAAATGGCCCCAAGGACAAACATTGTGCGACATCAAATTGTGCCTGGAGTCATTCTATCATCTGTATGTTCAGGTTGTATGAAAGCAGTGCTGAAGTCACAAAACATCTGATAGATAAAATGTGCTTATTAATTTATAATTAAATGTATTACTACTCCCCCTTCCTCTTCTGAGTAAATTAATGCTGCTCTCCCTCTGTAAACACAACCAGCAGATGGCACACACTCACACATTTTGATCTGTACAGCACTGAGACATACCATCACAGAATAGAATCCATCCAAGGTCTCTGACTAAAGTAGACTTGAAATGATTTGTTATTGACCATCTTAATGATTTGAAATGATACAAATCCCAGTCAGTCTCTCGTCCCCCTTGCTCTCTTGTTCTCAGTGCGACGACGACTGTGTGAACGTTCCTCTGGCCTTTTGCTAATCTGACACTTTACTGCAGGAATTGAAAAATGAAAAAGCAGCGTCGTGGCGTAGTGATCAGGAAGTGAGCAGGCCCTGGTGATGTGCTGTGGCAGTGGGTGACCTTTTAGTGGAGGACACACACACACTCAGCTGCTATAACGTCATCAGCAACTCAGCTGCACTCTTCCCCTGCTGCCACTAGAGGGAACATAATTCTGGCAGTGTTTGTAAATGCTGATGTCGGCGATACACTCCTGACCCGGAGTTAAAGGGGAAATCCGTCCAAAAATAGAATTCAGACGTGTAATTTCGTTAATAATGTGCTCAGGTTTTAAGGACAACTGAGACTGCAGGGATCATGTTATTTAGACAAGAAAAAGAGCTGCGCCATAATAAATAATGAGGACATTTTGTCCAATACAGATTTAAAATAATCAACAAAAAACAAAGTTATCAAAGTTAAGAACTGAGGTTCTGATATCCAATATTGCAAAAGACACGGTCCATATTTAACCATACAGGCTTTACTATAGGTAAAATCGTTATAATAAAGAATACTTGTCACCCCAATTTAGGCTGAATTTACCCCTTGTGTTTGATTTGAAGGAATAAATAACATGAAATACACTAACTTTTTATAAGCAAATTATATGTTTCATTTTGTTTGGTTTATTTACTCCTGTCACCTGTTCATCCATTTGTCAACTCAGCTGTTTGGACGAGGACGGTGAACCCCAGCATGCTGCTTAAAACCCTCAAACCCATATACCATGATACTTTAACCTTACACTGAAGCTTGTGGTGCTTGTATACAGATTAGGGGTGTTTATAATGTAGGTGTAGACTGATCTCTATCAGTGCTGTTATCTATGACTCAGTCCATGCACCACAATGAAGTGGTGCCCAGTAGTCTCTCTCTCTGTGTGTGTGTGTGTGTGTGTGTGTGTGTGTGTGTGTGTGTGTGTGTGTGTAGCAGAGGCACAAAGGCTTCTTGGTATTTATATATCAGCTGACACCTGTCTGAGGTCACGACCTGCTGTAAGAAGCGCCCATAGGGACCCCAGCTGCCATCCACCGTTTAAAACACACCAGCATGGACAACACTGTACCGCGTCTCCGACAAATGCTCTCATCATATTATAATGCATGTCGACCAAATCGCATAACACGAACACAAACCCAGAATCTAACATGACCACTGCTCTCACACACACAGGGATGATGATGATGATGATGATGATGATGATGATGCAGACTGCAGCAGAGTGTGTGTGTGTGATGCAGCTCCGCAGAAGTGCAGTGTCTGCAGCAGAGACTGGGTGACCTTCATTCAAGGTCGCACTGACACTGCTGTCAGTTTTTCCCTCCCGTGCACGCACCACGGAAATCCTGTCCCGCTGCACACACACACACACACACACACACACACACACACACACACACACACACACACACACACACACACACACGCACACACACACACACACACACAAGCACGCACGCACGCACGCACACACACAGCTTCATAATGCTTCAAACAGATCAGACTAGCGTTTATTATTGTCTATAATCATAGCTGGGGGCTTATTCAAATCGTGCAAAAAAAAATATCCCTGTAGTTTCTTGAAATCAGCTCTGATTTGTATTATTATTTGATTGCTTTATTTTAAATATAAACGAGTGGACAGTGTGTGGCAACCTCTCTCTTCCCTGTGTCAGCTGCCACCACGCAGGCATGCAGGAGACTATTTCTAGAAGCAGCAGGCTACAAAGTTAGACAGAAAAATAATTTCGATGACACCTACATTGTAGGTTTCTGGATTTAAAACTCTTGATCGTGGTCTCATGCCATCACAGTAAGCCAGTGCCTTTCCTCTTCCTTAGCAACTGTGCTGGGTCAGTGTCACAAGACCGACAGCATGACTACATTTTCCATAGAGGTGTGCCTCAGGAGAGATGTGGGATCTCTCAGCAGCACTCAGGCTGATTTATATATAAAACCATATCTGTTTTTTAACAGGTTAAAATACCCCCACGACGGCTTTATTATAAGTGTATAATCTAAACCTATAATAAAGCCAAGAATAATATTTGGATTTTTATTAAACAGCTGACTGGCCACTGGGAATTGAATAATCAGACATTTTTTAGTGGGGGAGGGTTCACTTCAGCAGCTATATCCTGATTCCGCACGATTGAACTGACTGGTGTGAATGTTCAGTTGCAGACACGTGGATATATAACTAGACCACATCAGGATTAATGTAGACTGTGTAATATATATATATATATATCCTATATAGGGAGATATTTTAACGACTTGCAGGCCAGCCTCATCATCAACATAACGCTGATGACGCTGGTGGAAGGTGCTCATGTACGTAACGGAGGCACAGCGGACGTGAAATAGACAGAGGGAGGAGAAAAGACACGGGATAGAAACCTTCGTCACAGCGACAAGTTACAGAGAGGCGCTCGGGAACGAGAGGAAGTCACGCACTTTCAGATTTTCTTACAAAATAAAAGCGGGATTCCGGGGGGGAGGGTATGTCTTCTAAAGTCAGACATCATCATACTGCTTTTTTTGTGCACACAGTTCCTCCCTCTATTCTCTCAAGATAAATGATCCTATAATAACCCCAAACTTATTGTATCACTCCACATAAATACAATCTATATTGCTCATGTCGAGAAGAAGAAACAATAGAATAAAATGTTTTTTATTGCATTGTTTTGTTAAAAAATTCTATCTCTTAAAAAATGTTGTCACTTTTATGGGTGAAATATCTGTTTTTATCCAATTATGTTGGCGACCCATTCTTTGACTCTCAATACCCTCTTTACTTTGGGAACCACATTTCCTATCGTGTATATAAATTAACATCTCTCATATACAAATTGCAAGCCAATGCAAAATATTTGTTTTGGCTCTGTCATAAAGGTTTTAACGTTTTAAGCCTTGACTTAGTTTTATTTTGAACTTTCCTCCCCCCCTCCTCTGACCGGATGTTCGTTGTCTCTTCTTCTACGCTTGACGCTGACGTGCAACTACAACCTCAGTGGAACAGTGGAAATTATAGCAGCGGGGGCTCGGACACCGACACAAGACCCGGGAGTGTGGCCGGTCGTTGCTGCTTCCGTCACCGCCTCATGACAGCAGCACGTTTGGGGGTGTGATGCGTGAGATAGCCGGAGAGGCTCGGACACGGACAGCGCCATTAACCCGGGTTGAAGCCTCTGTGGACCTGGCAGCCGTGAAGACTTGACCGACTTCAGGCACGAGAAGAAGAAGAAGAAGACCCAGCCTTGTTTTTAAATGTCACTGTGAGTGTCCTCTCTCTGTATTGTCCATGTTACTGCATGTGGTGCTTTCAGGCTCCCGACTGCTTCGGTGGACATGTCAGCTGTCTCGGGTCTGGTGCGTTCACGATCCGCCCGCTGGAGAAGGAAGTTTGCGTGGCCACGTTAGTGATTGGCTGTAGGGGAATACATACTTAGTGGTTTCTGTGTAATGATGTTTATCACGTATGCGTCATGCTCTGCTCAAATACCCACATAAATAAACGAACTAAATTAATGATGGTTAAAGCCTCATCGTTCTGTCAAACACCAGTAGGGAGAGATAGATGTGATGCATGGCTGTGTATTGGTTGGATGTGGATGCAGTGCGTAATTGTCCTGTGTGGCACATGCACGGACGCACTTCTCTCAACTGTGCACACTTCTCCTATACGTGTACCCCCACTCTCTGTACCTCTATCCGCCCCCTCCTCCCCCCTCCTCTCCCCCCTGAGTTAATCTTCATTCTGTTTTAACACACTGAACTGTGCGAGTCACCGAGCCATGCTGCACCAGGATTGAGATCACCGATCTTAACGCCTAATCCACTTTGGCAATTAACCTTTTAACCAGCCCGAGATCAGCGGGCAAGGTCACCCCTGGGTGCTGTTTCTCGCCGCCTCCACGGTGTCGCCGTGTATAACACACCCCCACACCCCACCTCCTCCTCCTCCTCCTCCTCAAAACTGACTTTTATTAGGTACACTCAGTGTGATGCGTTTGGTGTCAGTGACAAAAGACAACTGTTCCCCCCTAACCAAAAACTATGACAAGAGGATGTTAAAATCAATAGAGACAAAGCAAGAGCCTATTAATGAGCCATAATAGTATTTGCTGACATTTATTATAAGGAGTTATCTTAGTCACGCCATTTGCTGGTTCAATCAGCTGAGATTTAAACATTTAACCTTTCAAATGTGGCTTAAAAAATATAAGTGATCACTTCCAAAGAATATGACTACTTCATCTCAGTTTATTTGCACATATCACAGTCTTGTTCCTCAAGGTTAAAGTCCTTAAAAACCCACTTTGCTCTCCTTTGCTGCAATGTGGCTTATCTGCTTTTTAAATATTCAAACACACAGTTATGTTTAAAGGTTCACTAAAATAATTTGTAGTGTACTATTTTTTTTTGGTCTCTAATTATTTACAGAGAGTTATCACCAAACTTTGCTTATGACTTTGAGTAAAGAGACAAGGTGTTGGCTCTACTCGTCTGTCCTTCAAGCATTCCTGCGGCTGTGACCTTTGGAGTCTGTCACGCAGTGTAAGGGGGAGGGTACTCCAGCAGTGAGTGGCAGTAATCTGCATACATACAGTGGGTTATGTATTTTAGGAAGGAGAAGTCCGTCACCATTTCACACAAAACATACATTAGAGGAGAAAAAAGCTCTAGAGGTTTTCTCTGGCACGTATGATTGGTGGCACTGCTTCTGAATGAGATCATGTCTATAACTATTTCTTATACATCATCGTCATTTGCACATTAAAATCACAAATGGAAGGTTTAGCATGTACACATATCATCTTGATTTCTCTGTAACTCAAAACCCTTTGCCTATATTTCCCCAGGTGTCCTGAAAACTGCAAACTTCAAACCCAAGCAAAAGCACTTCATTAGGCCACCACCAGGAGTGAGGGAGGAGATACAGGCTTTAAACTACACTTCACCAAACAGGTAATATGTTCTTACACCACCTTTTATGCTGATGAAATATTATGCCATTACACTTCAATTTGGATTATGTCTGTTATTTGTGCGTTGCAGCCCAGGATCCTCGTTCCTTCTTGTAATGTAAAGACTGGCTGACATTATTAATGTCGTCTGTAGGAAATACTCGTAGTCAAAGGAGGGATCTGGAAGGAGAACACAGAAAATTATTTAAAAGGCATTCTCATTTCACAACTGAAGTATTAAGAGTGGCCTTTTGATTGGATATAACAATTTTTGAAATCAAGTAATTCTAAGGACACGTTACTGTCTGAGAAAAGCAGGACCAGCTGTGTGGCCAGCTGCAGCTCACATGCAGTAGGTCTTTCGGTCTGTTGTGTTGAAATAATTGGGCTTTGACACACTGAAACCTTGAGAAGGGCTGTGATTGCCCTAAAGACACAAAAAAAGGATGAATGAGGGACAAGATAGATAAGCGAGAGGATTGACCTCAGCTTGAAGCAGAATGTGCAAAATCTTGTGTGAGCAGAAAAGAGCAATCAAGGCATCAGTCTGAAGGGCTCTGATAATAGTCGTGACTTTGAGGAGCATGTTTATCTGGATGCTATTGCAGCATAGAGGGGACATTTTTAAGTTTTCTGCAGCAATTTATTTGAAGATTAAAATCAAATCAGACTAGTGTGACAATCAGTAGAGCACACGCGTATGCAATGGCCCAATAGTCTAAATTTCACACACTCCTATCTTTCATCAGTTCCCTAAATGTGTCCGATTTTTTTCCATCAAGATCCATGAATTACTTCCTGTTAAAGCAGTGACAGTTTCAAAAAATCCCTAGACCCTCCGTAAAGAGTGATGAAAATAAACCAACGGATCGCCACTAAAATGTAATGGATTATTGAGTTTGACCCATATCCTACCAGCAAGTGGTAATTCGTTCAATAGTTTTTGCATTATCCTGCAAACAAACAAACAAACAGCCGCCGATGAAACCATACCATCATTAGCGGCAAGCTCGATGCCTACAATTTATCAATTTGCTAAACAACAATGGAAAACTGACCAGTTACACGTGAGTCGAAGATTTCCATTCATCATTGTAACCCATTCAATTTTGGTGCAGATCCAGATCAGGGGCCGGATCCAGTTTTTTTTAGTTTTTTTTTATCACTTTCTTTATTGTGAGATATGTTATTTCACTGATTTCTAAGAGAACCATTCATGGATCTAGATTGAACTTAATATGACCTTTTCAGGGGACAGCTATGTGTGAGTAATCTAGTGCACTTCCAAATAAGGATATGGTTTTAAGATTTGCTGATAGTACGCAAGTAGTTTTGACTATGCTTTATTAACGGGTTAGATCAAATTTGCAAATTGGGATTTTACATATTTCACCTATTTCACCTAGTAAAAGTAAATATACCTAGATGTTTCCCCCATCATATAAAGTGATACCATTCAAACCTAGACTGAATGAATAAATAAATGCGTTTGTCAGTCAGATAACGCAGAGTTGCTCATGGCAATAATGTGTCCCAGTACCAGCTCCTCCATCCTCCTATCACCTACCAGCTGTTGGAGGGGGAAGCCGATCGTAGCCCGGCCCCCATCTCAACAACAGCAGAAGCAGCCAACACGAGCTAGCGCCGGGGCGCCGAGCAGCTCTGCAAACTGATTTCTCCCTCAAATCTGTGGCACGTTATCACAGCGCGGACACCCTTTAAGTCCTGGCACGGTCACCGGCAGGTAAGATGCAGACTAGCCCGGGTTAGCGGGACAAAAATAAACCTCGGCCCCGGGAGGAGATAGACAGCGAGCAGATCTGGACGGTCAGGATTAGGGCTAGCGAGATGCTAGCCGAGTTAGCCAAGAGCTAAGCTAGCCTCTCAGTTGTGTGTTGTTGCTACAGCTAACGCTACTCCAAACATGGGGTTTAAGTGCATACGACGCGTCTATGTGACGAGTTAAACTGGCAAACTAGGCACGTTAGCCAGTCTCACCTGTAGCCCCCAGCCTGCTTCAACTATACCAGCAAGCAAACTGTTGTTTATTCAGGCTGGAGTTCCTACATCTGAGTCGCAGAGACCACCGCTGTTTCCCGTTTGCCAGCGCAGATGTGGGAGAGTGGGCATCGGTGCACATGGCACAGGAAACCTCGCTGCTCACCAAAGTCCGAGCAGACTTGATGTCATTGTTAATGAACGTTAATTATTAGTGCGGAAGAGCTGAGCTTCACCCCCTGCTTGTAAAACTCAGTCCAAGTAAAGCTAAACTTTAGACAGGCATAGGCTACCGTGACTCTTGTCGCTTGCCAAACAGAACTACAATCAAGTCCAGAAAGGGCAAACTCCACAGAAAAGCATAGGACAAGCAGCCACTATAGCACTGGGTTATCTGCTGCAGCAATAAATAGGATGAAGGCTGACTTGGTTTACAATTAGTGAGGATCTGTCTAAAACTCTGGATGTTAGGTGAGGAAGTCTAAAACACCACTTTACTGTACTCCATGCTGTATTGTTATTCAAAGATCTTGTCCTTAAACTCAGCTACCATGATGTCGTAAGAGGCTCCTCTCTCCAGTCAAGATGTGTAGAAAAAACGTGTAAACATTTAAAGAAACAGAAGCAGGGGAAAAAAAACAATAACAGTTGCAGTTAATGTGTAAAGCACGTTGTCTTTGCAAGTTCCAACCAGAGGAATCACTTATCTCAGTGGGTCTCGAGCCATGACTGATAGTGAACAGCTTTTATCACACTAATATAAGGATGTTTTTCATATTTTGCATCTAATATTATATTAGTGTGTCTCACTGTAGAGATGAACAAATGGGTAATATATATATATATCATGTGTTAATAGTTTTGCAAACTGACAGACAGCACAGGTCAGGACTGAGAGCACCCCGGGTAAAAGTGAATGTGTGTAGAGACTTCAGGGAGCTGTGGGGAAAACAACAAAAATAGTATGTGTACTTTAGCTCCATGAATCTTTAACAAACGCTGCTGATTAATCTTCTCTCTATGTACATCGTAGAGTAGACACAATAATAGTCTTTTTAATTATTAATCCAAACACCCATAGGTTTATTTAATAAGGCCATTCACCCAGTCTCGTGTTTGCCAAGCATATATGCATGTAGTCAATATGGGCCTGGCGAGGGACCCGAGCACTGAACCAGCCATAAGCTATGTATTTTCAATATTGCAACACTTAAATGTGTTGCACACTGCACACTTGGTTATCAGTCCAGCTGATGTTGCCTGTATGTGAGCATGAGAAAATCACAAACCAGTCAGGTCTTAACTGGATGAGGCTATTTAGGCTGCAGAGAGCCCATCTCCTCCTCCTCACACAGTGAACTATTAAGTTGGAACAAGAGCGCAATAGTAAGGCTCAGCAATTATGTGTCCACTGATGAGTCGAAGCTTGGAGACCGACGCGGCCCACGCTACAGTTCAAACCTCTGCCCCCTTGAACCCGCCATTCCCTTCTCACCCATTTTTCTGATCCCTGAAGTGCTGTTGATGAAGTCAATCTAACAACAGTGGAGGCTATCTTTAACAGCAAAGAGCAAAGTCAGCGTCAGACAGTTTGATGAAATGAACAATCTGTCTTTGTTTTCCTATTGAGTATATGGTCTGAGTCTTCTTATAGGGTTGTAATTACAGGAGTGGTACACCTACACTCTGAAGTAATGACCTTTATTTGGGCAGCGGAGAAAAGTGTTTACCTGGTCATCCAATTACTGCGAGAAACCTCTTGAGCCAAAAAGTTCAGACAGCTTCGAGAGTAATGGTATTGTATAAAATGGACCCTGAATGTATAAATAACAACAGCAATCCAGCAGCTTGTGTTGGTGCTACGATGAGTTTGGTCTGCCTGTCGAGGATAGTAAAAAAATGGAATATTTTGAGGGCACTGCACACAGATCGATAATGAAGCAACAGTGCAAAATACAAAAAATCATCCAGCGATCTGGAGTCTCATCTATGGGTTTGTGCTCCTGTCAGTGTCTGATCCTAGATACATTTGTTTAGACCTACTTGTGGACTGTGCACACTCTGAGAGGACCTGCATGGTCACAGGCATGTGCTGTTCTGTGTTTTTGGTTTATCAGGACCATGGAGGGCAGGTGACCGGTGTGTTTACTGTGTTGCTGTGCTCTTCAAGACATCACAATACGGACAGAGGGGTGAAATTAGCATTTCTACCCGGGTGTCATGTTTACATCACATCTCTTTTGCTTTATAAACGGCGTGGTGGAGGGGCGTTCACCAACATGAACATGCGCCTGGACCTGCTATCAGAACAGAGACAGGGGGGGGTTGCTCAGGAGGCCATTGCTCAACTACAACCTTGCATAGAAAATAATTGTTGGGTGTAACAATAATGTTAAAAACCTTTTGTTGTGACACATTTTCCTCTTCAATAAGTTTCTGTTAAAATGCTCAACATCATTTTTGCTATACACGTCCCATCATCAGGCTTCACTTACAGAACAAATAATCAACTATATTCAGTCGATTTATCCTTTCAGTTATTATTACGATTTTTTTTTGATATTTTATTAACTTAAAAATCCAAAAATAAACAGAAAATTCATATATAATGTAAATGATTGTTAGTTGAAGCCCTGCCTGAACATATTTTCAATTTAATCACAAGAATAATTGTTATAGCTGTCGTAGTTTCTGTAATAAAAACTAAAAGTCGAGCAGCTATGTTACTGCGCACTTAGATACAACATAGTTATGTGTCAGAATAGGGATGTGTGGGCGCTGTTTATGAGCCTGGTGACCTTCATCTGCTCACCTTGGCTATTTTAGAGTCCGTAAATGTCATATACAAAGATTTAAAACTGGGGGGATGATTCAAGGACTGACTCGTTTTATTTTAGGTATGATGGTGAATCTAAGCAGTTTTTTGATAGCTTGGAAAAGTTCAGGAAAACATGTCACCAAACAACACAGATACTAAGTTCTACTAAAGAACAGGAGAGGAAACATGCAGGCCCTTTGTGGTGCTACTTCGAAATGTCCCAGCTTTTCACAGCCCTTGCTTCCAGGAATGAAAAATGACCCTAATGAAAAGAGTCCAGGCAGAACACCAGTTCAGATTACTTTCTTTTTATGTTCCTTACATTCCCTGTGTTTACACTCAAATCAACCCACAGGGGTAAACTACTGGTGTGAGTGTAAACACGAGGGCCTATAGCTCATGATGGGGCATTTGAATGGAAATGCTTATCTGTGCTAAGATAAAAGTTCTATTAGATAATAAAAGTTAACTTCTAATTCACATAAGAATTATTTTAAGTTATGATGGAATCTGAAGACTGAAAATATCTAATTGAGCTTGACCTTTCTTTGTTGTTTATTTGTTTTCCCTCCAGACATCATGTCTTCCAGGGAGCGTCGAACAGATGTCTACATAAAGGCAGAACCGAGTAGTCCAGAGGGAGGTGGAGGAGGCCGCACCAGCCCCGGCGGGGCCTCGTCGGACTCGTCTCAAAGCGGAACTAGAGGAGACGGCACAAAACGTTACTCTCCGCCGCTGTACACACCAGCGCTGCGGTGCCACTTTAAAGACGAGGTCGGTGACGGAGCAGAGGAAGGCTCCGCCGGCAACGGAGCGGGGCGATGCAAGTACGCCCTGAGCACGTTACCCAAGAGGCTCTGTTTAGTATGTGGAGACGTGGCCTCAGGCTACCACTATGGTGTGGCATCATGTGAGGCCTGCAAGGCCTTCTTCAAGAGAACCATCCAAGGTATGTACAATTTAAGTGCACAGCAAAACAACCAGAGAACACTTCATGTTCTCCCATGACCCCTCTGTAATGGTACTATTCAATGGGATTTACATTTGTAGCACTTTAACCATATTTGATGGGACATTGACTACTATATTCTGTAACTTTAAAACACTAAGTAAGTTTTTTGCTTTTGAGAAACAAAATGATTCCCATGAGTGTAATAAATTGGGAAAAACTAATATTTCAGTTTCTCTACATTAAGTCTTGATCCTAGTGTTCCACAAGGATTCATTTACTTACATAATATCATAGTTAGATAAACTAATTAAATCTGTGAAAATGTTGTAAAATATACAATGTAATTTGTCTCAGTGACGTCTGTGAATTGCTTTTGTACGTTCTTTATATTTCAATGGAGAACAACAGGATGTTCATGTTAATTGAGCAGCAACCAATTAATATAAACTGTTCCTTCATCAGCTTTAATGTGGAACACCACAAGCTGTCCCGTGTCTCTATAGTGGTTAAAACGTCTCAAAAATCCAGCAGTGACTAAGAACCCACATCATATGTTAATGGTGTTATTGTTTAACAGGCTTCAGAACACGGTCAATACAACCACACCAAGTTTATACAGGTCTGTTAAACAAAACTCACAGACATGTAGCACACGCATGCACACTTTATGTTCTGTGTGTAGGGAAACTGTTTAAATATTCCAGAGATGAACAGATCGAAGAGTTTTTTTATTCATCTCAGATGTTTGTTTATGTTTGTATTTTATTTACGTGTTTCTGTTATATTCCTTTAAAGGTAACATTGAATACAGCTGTCCAGCATCAAATGAGTGTGAGATCACTAAAAGGCGCAGAAAGGCTTGCCAGGCATGCCGCTTCACCAAGTGCCTCAAAGTAGGCATGCTGAAGGAGGGTGAGTGTTCCTGGTGTTCAGACGCTGTGCAGCCAGTCTGTGATATTACATCTTCCAAGCCATTTGTTGGTCTTTTAATTGTTATTCTGTTTTCCAAGTTTTAAATCCTAATGACTTCATGTTTCACAGGAGTTCGTCTCGACAGGGTGCGGGGTGGAAGACAGAAGTACAAGAGGCGCCCAGAAGTGGATAACGCAACGTACCAGAATGCCCCTCTACCACTGACAAAGGAGAGTGAAAAAGGTGGGATTCGATTTTTATTCTTAAACAAAGTGTAAAACCATTCTAAAGATTACATTGTGCAAAATGAGACTGTCATGTGACTGTAGCATCTCAGTAATGGGGCAGCCAGCTCACACTCTCACTGTATGTGACATCTGATTAATGAGAGTGGTGTTTGTTCTTTTTGTGGTGAGAGGTGTCATGCTGCTGCAAGATTGGTTATTTTAGTCAGTTTATTTGTGAGCATGTCCCCTCTTGTAGACATTTTCATCTGTGAGATATGATTTATAGGTGAACCAAGAGGTGCTGAGAGAAGTCAAGGAAAACACAAAATGCTTCTAACTCATTAGAATTGAAAGAGCGCCATCTACTGTCCAAAAAATATACAGTAATTCCTTTATTTTTAGTCAACAGTACATGACAGAAACATTGCAACTGAGCTATTTTGAACAAATTTAAATGACTTGCGTTTGAGCTCTTGATTCATATAGTAGTTGAGTATGTTTGAAGCAAAACTCTTTTGTTTACACTCAGAATATATGAATATGTGTCTGTAAGTGACTCAATCCTTCATTTGAAGTAGGAATATGGAAACTTTCAGCATGAATATAGTGCAGTAAGCAAAACATTAAGCACCAGTGTATATCACCATGCTGTATAAGACTTAAAATCCGAATGTAATATTTTAGATAGAGATATAGCTGATAAATGGTGAATCAATGTTTTTTATTAGTTCAATATATTAATCGTTTTTTTGTGTCTATTTGCTGACTTAGGTTCCTCCAACATCATTGTGTCCCACCTCTTAGTGGCAGAGCCAGAGAAATTATTTGCCATGCCCGACCCCCTGCAGCCTGACACAGCCCAGCGGACGCTCACCACTCTTTGTGACCTTGCTGACCGCGAGCTAGTCGTCATCATCGGCTGGGCCAAACACATTCCAGGTGAGGGGAACAGAGAGGAGGAATTCTCTTTGGAAACTATGTAAATCTCTGGAAGAAAAGATATACTCAAACAAATTAAATAAATTGACGGACGTGCATGTTGTGATAGGAAGTTGATGCACTTCTTAACTGTATTACCAGCTAGGGTAGTAAAAAGAATCTAGCCCATTATTTGGCCAATGTGAAAATGTTGACCCTGACTATATGGTGATGGTTGACACAAAGATGTGAACATATTGCCAGCTGGATTTAAATTCCTCTCTGTGTGTGTCTGTCTGTTCCCCTGCAGGCTTTCTGTCGCTCTCCCTAGCAGACCAGATGTCTGTGCTGCAGTCGGTGTGGCTGGAGGTGTTGGTGCTGGGTGTAGCGTACCGCTCGCTTGGCTGTGAGGACGAGGTGGTGTTTGCTGAGGATTTTGTCCTTGATGAGGAGATGTCACGCATCGCTGGACTGACAGAGCTGAATGGAGCAATTAGTCAACTCGCTCGCCGTTTCCGTTCTCTTAATGTGGACCGGGAGGAATTTGTCATGCTAAAAGCCATCGCACTGACTAACTCAGGTACTTGTTTTTGTATACTTGAACAATTATGCAGATGTATAGATTATACTATTTGTATTTTGCCATTTAATACAACTTTTACAAGTGGTCTTATGTGTGTTGTGGGTTTTCATATAACTTGCCATGATTTGATCAGACCAAAACTGTCTAAAAGTGTTCTAGGGCATTGGAGCTCATATTTTTTACAACATGTAACAACTCAGAAAGTACACGGCTCTCCAAGTTCCACAATTATGAGCCCGTGTGAATCAATCTGAAAATTACATTTTATGTTTTTGTTTCACAATTGTGTGTTCGTTTTGGGCGCTTCCTCTCCTCATCCAGCCAGTAGGTCTCTCAACCTCTGCTGCCTCTCTCTCATTTAGTCGGGGAAGTAACAGCCCTTGAAAGTGTGTGAACATTTTACGTTTAACCCTCAAAGAAAACTTGTGTAACATGACACAGCGGCACATTATCACTGTGGTATGAACCTTAAAGTTGTTAGCGATCCCTCAGTGAACTGATAGAAGAGGAGGACGCAGCAGAAGCAGAGCTCTGACATGTTTTATCTTCAGGTTCATACCAAGGTGATGTGCTGCTGTTCCATGTGAAGTCACCTTCACACAGCTTGCAGCTAACGGCCTCTGAAGGCTTTAATGTAAAGTGTTCTCACACTTTTCCCGACTTGTCTCTGCTGTATCTTAGCTGTGCTTGTCTCCGCCATTTCTCGAAAGTTTACTCCTGAGAACAGTTAAGCTCAACATCACGTAAGCTAAACAAGGCACAGGATTGGCTGCTTTACTGGCCCCAACCTCCATTACTAAATTTGTTGCCAACATTTTTTTTAAAATTTATAATCAATTAAATCAATTAGTTGTTGCAGCCCTAAAATACTGTATACAAAGGGTGTAACACTACAACTGGTACTTCCTCACACCTCTTTATAGGAAACAAGGGGCAGCCCAACAACCACATACGCACACTCACCCTCAAGCACACAGCTGTTGAGTGCAAGAATAACCATATCACCACATTTTACACACTACAGCCTGGGCTCTCCAGCGTCCTGCTTGCTGTAATTCGAGGGATATTTCCATAATTCTGTTTCAAATTCTTATTATTGGTATTGGTCTAATGCATGTTCTCTCTGCTTTTTGTTCTGTCAGACTCTGTTTACATAGAGGACATGGATGCTGTGCAGAAGCTGCGGGACCTTCTCCACCAGGCCCTGCTGGAGCTGGAATGTCAGCGGCGCCCCGACGACGGCCAGCGGGCTGGACGCCTCCTTTTAACTTTGCCTCTCCTCCGACAAACTGCTGGTCGAGCTCTCACCACTTTCTACAGCATCAAGACACGAGGAGGTGTACCCATGCACAAACTATTCCTTGAGATGCTGGAAGCCATGATGGACTCTCCCTAGAGCCGTAAGCAGCAGACCTACAGAGGATGCTTGTAAAGACCCAACAGAGATGAAATCTTCAAGAGAGGATGAATCAGAGGACGGTTTTGGTAGAGAATTGAGAGAGAAATGGTACTTTTTTATCCTTTAGGCAACATGAAGAAAGAAAAAGAATATTACTTGAGAAAAACCTCATGTATTGTCTCTAAGTGGGAATGCGCTACTTAGAGTAAGATGTAACTGCCAAACTTTTGTTCAAGGCTTCAAGATCCCAGAGTGCAAACATTTAACATCAATGCCAGAATACTTCGCAGTTATTTTCGCGGCGCGTTCCATCACAGCATCAGTCTGCAGTTGCAGAACCACTGAAGAACAACACTTACAGTAGGTACTGAGAACAGACTGCAGTCATGTGGTTCCTGAACTTAAAAAAAAATAACATACTGCTACTGCATCTACTCGTGAAAGCCATGACAAAATATCTGGCAAGAAGACTTGAGGGTCCAGGATAGTGTTGGATTGATGTGCACATGGGGGTGCTTTTACTCACTATACTTTAGTGTGCCGTTGTAGGCAAATTCATAGGAATTACTTGCAATATGTTAAAAGCAATATAATGACTTGATTATTGTCTGTCACGAATTTAAAATGTGGATAAATTGGTGAGACATCTACGTGTGTGTGTGTGTGTGTGCGTGTGTGCGTGTTTGTGTGTGTGTATATCAGTAGTTCTCCACTCACAGGACCCCAGGTGCTTTAGTCTAGTGGAGCCTGATTTTGGTGGGGGGGTGTCGGGTGAGTAGACTTAGAAACCTTCAAATCTTTTTAAAAATGGCACTTTGGGGGTTGAATACTGGATTTGAGAACCACTGGTGTACATAGTAGGTGCAGGATTCTTTGTGTAAGGCTGTGCAATTGATTTGTAGTGCAGGGGACGTGCATATGAAGATTGTGTGCTCGTAAAAAAGCTCAACTCGGAAGGTCATATGTTCAGTGTTGTATGTAAAGTCCTTTTGGCACAGAAAGAACTGGCCTCCATACAAACAAGGGTGTGTGAACGTGTGCAGTCAAAACCAATGAGCTACACTGAGATCAGGGAAGAACACAGCTCTGACGTTAAAGCCAGTGTGGCAACATTAGTGGTTAGAAAAGAAATGCATATGCTTTTTTCTTTTTTATACTGTCCTCCACTAGATCTAACCACTATTTTTGTCTGTGTTGTTCAAAAATAATGGTCTGACCTGTTTGAATTGTGGGCTATGATATATAACACTAACCCATGTGTTGGATTTTTTTAGGTTCATGATGAGACTCTGCTGCTTTTTCAGCAGCAGTGAAGGTCATTGCATAAAAAGTTCCCGCCTTTGTGTATGTACATGTGTTGAACTTTTAACTTGTTAGTGCCCGTCAAGGGCTCGAGGCAACATGAAATGCAACATATGCAACATCCTCCTTTTTGGATGTTGAAATCATGTCCGACAACATTCTTTAAGTCATTGTTATTCAGCAGGTTTGTATACTTACAGTATGAAGAATCCTTATATTCAGCTTCACATGCAATGCAAAAGCTACAGAATCTGATATCGAAAAATCAGATCCCAAAAAATATTAAGTGTCTAAAGGGCAATGAATCTTTTAGCCATGTACAGTTCCATTCAAATAGACGGAAACATGCAGTTTGTAGAGAAAGGTAACAATGCCAGCAAATGTTATTCTACAGATTCCCCCAGAGCAGTTATATTTGTGCAGCTCGCAGTGTGCACAAATTTGTAAAGACTTGAAAACTCCTTTTTTCATACATGTTCCTTTCTAGGATTTAAGGGTATTTTATTTACATTTTGAAACTGTTGTGGGTTTGGAAGGTTTCCATTCATGATGTTTTTGAATGCTTATTTTTATTTTTATTTTTTTATGTAAGCAGTTGTCATTTAGGGATCAATTTACATGGCTATAGATCCAGCTGCTTGGTGAGGCTACAGAGGGGCTACCTCATGAGGAAGAGAACGTGGCCAAGTAACTGTGTGAACACGTGTTAAATCTTCATCTTGTCCAGTTAAATTTGAATATTAGGTTTATTAAATGTCGTGCAGTTTGTGCTAAAGCCTGAGATCATTTGTCTTTGACTTGTTTTCAAGGTGTATACGGCTGATTAATCTCACTTTATAAGATGCCCTGTGGTTAAAAAAAGAAAGAGGGGAAAAAAAGGTGTCTACTGCTGGGGCGGCAACCCGACAGCTGATGTGGTTTCCCCAGGATTAATGGTGCAGCTGGAAAACACTGGAGGTCATTCGCAGCAGTTCAAATTGAAAACGGTTCATTGTGTCTCACACAGCCACAGATATACGACAGCAGGGATTGACCTATCTGGCAAAATGTGACTCTAATACTCCCATCTGCTTTTTATTTCCATCGGTTACAGCTAATATGAAACTTCTTTGGTCTGCGGTTTGTTTATTAACCCTAATTTATCTATTAATGATCAGATATCTGAAGCAAACAAATAAATACAGCTCGAGCTTTTAAAACTTTTTCATTTTCCTAAAGGTGAAACTTTTTTTCATTAGCTTACAAATACATTTTCGGTACAGTGGGTTACGGTGAAGAGGGGATCATTTGCAGTGACGCTGTTCAAATTATACAGACATTTGTAGTTTCTATTAAATATGTGTGCATTAATATAAATGAGCAATACAATAAATTACCAAACCTCACATTTCCTTGTATAGCCACAGTGTACATTTAACATTGCCAGTTATAAAGAATAGCTACTTAAACGTTATATTATTTAGACGTTCGAATCAATGTTTGTATTTTGAAAGACTATTTAAATGATTAAATTCTATTTTTTACTCAATTTACTGTTGTTTGTTGACACTGCTTTATTTTTGTGTGTGATATTGGCTGTGAACCTCTGTGTGTAGGCTACTTTTTGTTTCCATTTAGAGAAAAACCGTTTGATGTCCTTGTCTAAACATGTCCACATTAAAAAAAAATCACTGTGAAAAAAAAGTGAGATCTTCCGCTCTCTGTCCCCACAGGGCGTGGATTACTGTAGGTGCTTTGTGTTGTGTAATAAACGGACACACCACCACCACCACCGCATATCATTGGTCTCATCTCTCACTGTGGATATTTATGTATGAGTGTGTTTGTGTTTCTTAGTCCTATATGAGGGCAGTGTAGTAACGAGTACTGTGGAAACTTCCAACTTCATGTTTAGTAGTTTTGACAGGGCACATTGTGACAGACTTCACTGATGATGAGGGACGGTATTCAAAACAAATACTGACCAGACTTCACATGCAGCTACTGAGCAGGAATAAAAGAAGATATAAGCAATCAGTGGGTGATAGTGACAGTGTACACTATACACTATATAACCTAAACTGTATAAATATGTAATTTATATACAGACTATGGTTTATATAACATGTGCATGTAGTGGTATAGACGGATCAATTGATGATATAAAACTGATAGATTGATCAATACACAGTCTATATAAGATAAGATAGATCAAAAGATGGATAGATATAAGATTGGCAGTTCAATAGATAGAAGGATAAATGGATGGCATATTTGACCCAAACACTATGTAAGGGTTAACTGGCAAATTGTGGGATTAAGGATTTATAAAGGATTATTTTACAAACACGAAGACAAATGCAACTAAAAGAGGTTTAAAAAGTTTTGAACATTAAATTAAATTGTATCAAATAATATTCATAATATTATTATTTAAAATGTAAATCAAATGAAGTCATCAAAATAACCATGAGTTAGAGTTAAAAATGAAATAAATGATTGGGAATAATTGCTTCATCAGTTGGTGTTTCCATCACCATAGCAACCTGATGCTAAGATTTGAATTTGAAGCTGATTTTCATTGACAGTGACATGCCATCATAACTCCACCGTGGCTGTGACAACAGGACGAATCTGATTGGACACCTTCGACAGTAGACCTCTGATTGGCTGTTGTCTTTTTGGCTTTGCCTTAAATACTGTTAAAGTTTAAGTCTGTTATTGCACTCTGACCTTGTGTGAGGTAAGTCATGTCTCTCTCTCTCTTTCTCTCTCTCTCTCTCTGTATTTATCCAGCATGCTAAACTATACAATTCAGGCTCATAATTTATGTTTTAATCGATGCTAGAGTAAAATATGAAGCTGCTGCGGTTACCTGCTGCTGTTACATGTTGACAATGTGCTGGCTTCTGTGCTGGTTGTTTATTAAATGTATTTATTCAAATGGGATGAACCCCTTATGTTGCACAGGCTCGTGTTCAAGAGAGCCCTTGCTTTCATGAACGATGTGGGAATATTGTTGACTGCATTGACTGTCTTGTTTTTTCTGCAGATTATATTGATTCCTGTGGTGGAATTTGCTTTAAGGAAAATTAAGGAAAGTTGGTGTACAGATGCCACAGTGCTATGGAAAATATGCACTCCTCAGCTAGAATCCATTTCCATTAACTGCAGACCCTGCATTAGTGTGGAGAGACCTGCAGGACATCCCCAACTACAGGAAAACCTCCCCCCACCCCATGGACAACTGATCTGAATGTGTCTTACTTCAGGTTTGATCACCCCACATTTACACCTCTCACCCGCTCCAACTCAGACTTCACACAATCCTCTGCAACCCCTGTTACCACCTCCCCCTCCCCTCTGACTCCCCACTGGCACTAACTGTCTTTGAAGATGATGTGTGCCAGCTCTTTCGGAGACAGAAGACAAGGAAGGCATCAGGCCCAGACAGTGTGTCACCCTCCTGTGGGAAAGCCCGCGCAGATCAGCTGGCCCCCATCTTCACACCAATCTTCAACAGATCTCTGGAGGTGTGTGAAGTCCCCTCCTGCTTTAAATGCTCTCCCATCATGAAATCCTTTGAAAGACTGGTGTTGACCCATCTGAAGGGCATCACAGGCCCCCTGCTGGACCCTCTGCAGCTTGCCTACCGGGCAAACAGGTCAGTGGATGATGCTGTCAACATGGGGCTGCACTACATCCTGTAACACCTCGACTCCCCAGGGACCTATGCAAGGATGCTGTTTGTGGACTTCAGCTCGGCGTTCAACACCATCATCCCAGGAGTCCTCCTCACCAAACTCATCCAGCTCACTGTGCCTGCCTCCACCCGTCAGTGGTTCACAAACTTCCTGATAGACAGGAAGCAGCAGGTGAGGCTGGGTGAGTCCGGTCAGTCAGCATGCGTGCTCTCCCCACTGCTCTTCTCCCTCTACACAAACGACTGCGCCTTAGGAGATGTTGCGGTTGGAAATCAAAGGCAGGAGTCGTTGTTCTCAAGTTAAAATTAAGCAAGTTTATTCAAAGGTCACAGGTCAGGAAAAAGCGGTGTCCAGCAATTGAACATGCATGGGCCTCTAATTCTACGCAGCAGGCTGCACAGGAAAATGGCGCTTAGACAGAGTGCACACATACATTTTATATTGATATACTGGGCGTGACAGAGGTTTTTCTTGGATTGGTCGAGACGCTGCTGCATCTACACGGGGCAGTGCCTCATCCTCCTGGAATGTCGCGTGATGAAGACATTGTACATGCAATACGTTGTCGTGGTTACCAGCGGTCATAATGTTCCTGCCTCAATGCAGCTGCCTGAGTGTGTTGTGGGGGAGATGGTTTGGCCAAGGTCTGCTCATTATCTGTCTCACCTCCCCCTGTTGTTGGTCTTCTGTCTTGTGTGTGTGTGAAGTGAAGCTTAAAAAGAGTGTGAATGTGTGTTACAAAGTAAAGTGTTGACTGTGCTACAGAGTGTGATAAATGCTCAAAGGACATGGTATGTGTAATGTACAGTGGTATATGTCAATAGAGACCAATCTGTTAAAATCCTAAAATTTGCAGACGACACGTCAGTCATCGGCCTCATCTGGGATAATGATGAGTCTGCATATAGGCGGGAAGAACAGCTGGCCCTGTGGGGTGGTCGCAACAATCTAGAGCTGAACACGCTTAAAACCGTTGAGATGACAGTGGACTTCAGGAGGAGCCCCCCAGCACTGCACCCCCTCACCATAGTCAACAGTACTGTGTTGGCTGTAGATCCTTCAGGTTTCTGGGATCCACAATATCCCAGAAGCTGAAGTGGGAACCCAATATTAACACAACCCTAACCCTGTTCTACACGGCTGTGATCGAGTCTGTTCTGTGCACATCAATAAAACCTGATTCTGATTCCGAAGCATCTGGTTGCTATGGTGACTGATGATGGAGGTCTGTGTCTCTCTCTCTCTCCCTCTCAACTTGCTTACTGAGCCTGGTCTTCATCGGAATGGGAGGATCGTCTTCCTCATCCTTGTCCTCTTCCTCCTGTGCCTCCTCTTCCTCCTCTCTCAGTGAGCTGCTGAGTCTCCTCCGAGGAATCTCACCCATGAGCCTGTGGAGCACAGAGACAATGTTTTGTGTGTTTGCAAATTGTTAGACTTTAATGTTCTTGATGCATCGTCATATTTTTCTAAATGAATGTTTAATTTTAAACAAGTCACACAAAGCTATTTTGATTTCTCATTACCACTGTGTGAATACACTCTATAATGAAGAAAAACTTATAACAGGCCCTCATTGAGAAACGACCTGTTTCCACCTACTGATCTCACTCCACAATGACGGTTCACCACCTCAGATTTTCACCCAGACAGTATCAGGACATTCTGAAATTTTAAAGTAAAGGCCCTTGAAATATCTGGCTACAATCACTGTTTTGGTTGTAGAAACAGAAATACAGATTCTTATGACAACTTGCAAAGATGACATCACTGAGAAGATGGCAGAGGGCAGTGATATAACCCAAAAAGGGTTAGCCTACAAAAGTAGAGGTCTGGTCCTTTGCGTGAAGTGTGGCCTGGAAACGAGTTGGGCTGGTCTATGATGGATAGGAAGTGTATAGATGGATAGATGTATTCAGCTGCAGTTATATACTACTTTATATACAGTCTGTGATGGATATAAAGTGTATAGATGGATGGATGTCTCCAGCTGCAGATATATACAACTTTATATACAGTCTCTGATGGATAGGAAGTGTATAGATGGATAGATGTATTCAGCTGAAGTTATATACTACTTTATATACATTCTCTGGTGGATATAATGTATATAGATGGATGGATGTCTCCAGCTGCATTTATATACTACTTTATATACTGTCTGTGGCGGTGGATATAAACTGTATAGATGGGTGGATGTCTCCAGCTGCAGTGATATACTACTTTATATACAGTCTGTGGTGGATATAATGTGTTCAAGGATGGATGTCTCCAGCTGCAGTTATATACTACTTTATATACAGTCTGTGATGGATATAAAGTGTATAGATGGATGGATGTCTCCATCAGCAGTGATATACTACTTTATATACTCATCAGTCCGTGTAACCAACACACCTCAGACATAAGGCGTCTTGGTAGCAGATGGCGCCGTAAATAGATTTAGCCTCAGTGTGATTAACTCTCGGCTGCCAGACTCAGAACCTGGAGGAAGGCGGAGTGACTGGAACTGTAGAGGAGGTGTGTGAGTGAGTGAGTTAGCATCATAGACTGTTAGCACAGACCCGGCTACACACGCGTCAGAGAGCTAGCTAGCCCAAAGAAGCTAAACATGCTCTCCATCACATCCAGCGTCATTAAGAGAACCAGTGTGGTCCAGTGCGCAGTCAGGCTGCTACACCGCTCTGCTACCGTCAACATGCCCATTAAGGTAAGCCTCTACAGCCGCTGTGAGCCGTGGATGCGACTCGCTCTCGGTCAAGGACGCGTCGGTATATTTGTACTGACAGCAGCTGAAGGTTAGATGGTCAGAGTCAGTCCGTGTAGCTCACTGAGCTAACGGCCCCTCAGAGAAAGAGGGGTCCGCCATGATGGACTGTAACAGGGGATGAATGGAGTCTGTGGGTAGTTGAGCGTCTGTGCTGTCAGTTCTGGAGCAACTACTCCTGCGCCACTGTGTGTAAACATAAAACAAGCTGTCAGTGTGTACAGGAGGTGCTGGTGTACTGTTAAAGCTCTGGTAATGTCCGACACTGACATTCAAACACGTAACACACCTGCGTGTACAATAGAATGTAAAACCTGCTGCCTCGTGTGTCTGTTAATGTTCCTTCTGTCTGAGACTAAACTTCATTCTGCTAGTTACATGCTCCCAGTTGGTAACGCGTGTTTGGTTGGTTTATCTTTAATCTTCCACTGTACAACCTGGAGAAAGTTCAATGCATATTTCTGTGTTTGTTGGAACATGTTTAAAACACCCACCGTGTGACAAGTGTCCTTATTTATCTGTTCTTGTCCCTTTTTTTTTAAATGAATTTTATTTTATTATTTGTTCAGCCATTTTGACAAGAGGTCTGTAGATCTATGTGTGTTGTTATGTCGCCCCCCAGTGGCCACCGCCGCTCAAGTATCAATACTCTTGAGTTTATCCACTCTTCATTCACAAGCCTCTAATCTCTAAAACATCCATGCTTTAATCTTAACATGAATCACACATATAACTGGAACATTTTATAATAATTATAACAATAGTGATATTTGTAATAATCCCTGATTCCCTGTTGGCAATACATTGAGGAAATGTGGAATTTAAACAAAGTATGTCTGATCTTTCCCAGGTTTTGTGCATGTCTTACCATACATCCACTCCTTTTGAATATACATGATAAAGAAATTGTTAACATTGGTTTGATATTCGATAGAAAGATATTTCATATAAGGTCATAATAATAATCTCTGTAGTGAATATGTTGAAAAGATGTGGAATTACAATAATCACGTCTGGTCTTTCTTATGTTTTGAGCATTCCTTCACATCTTTACTTTTGTGTGACTATACTTAATAAAATAATTAGCATTTGTTGCTTTTTACTGAGATTCTGCTGGGACTTTAAAAAAGTCTAAAAATGTATTAATTCATTATCTGAATTATGTCCTAAATATGTTAATGTAGGTATTTATGTTAAAGTTCATTCAACGCTGCTTCCTTCACAAATTTTAAATTAGTTTGTAATGTCTCAGTGTGTTTGTAGTTTTCCTAACAATACAGATATTAGCATTCGATAATAAAATTGCTAACATGACCAATGTGAAACCGGTTATTGTGTATTGTCAGTTATGAGGAAGTGTTTTTAATTCTCAGACTCTGATATACCTTTTTATCTGTTGCACATGACACGGGTCTAAAGTTTAATTCATGTTGGTCTTAAAGAACTGTTGAAACAATGTTTTACATGAACCTATTTTCTGATAAACTGAGCTCATCAATGTTGCTGCATATAAGACACATAGTCACATCTAAATAATGGTATCCTGCCGATGGCCACAATATCAGTACTATTGTGAAAATGCTGAGTTAGTATCATTAAAACAAGCTTTAAGAGGTTGAAAAAGTTAAGTAAGTTTACTCATGTCTCTCTCGTCTTCTCCATCTTCACTAGGTTGGTGAACATCTCCCCGCAGTGGAGGTCCAGGAGGGGGAGCCTGGAAACAAGGTGTCCATGGATAAGCTCTTTAAGGGGAAGAAAGGTGTCCTCTTTGCTGTACCTGGAGCTTTTACCCCTGGTTGTTCCAAGGTAAAATCAGCCGTTAACATTGATTGACATGTCATGTACACAATGACCTTTGCATAAGTTGACCTGAGGTTTTTCTTTTTGCTTTCAGACTCACCTCCCAGGTTTTGTGCAGCAGGCTGAGGACTTGAAGAGTAAGGGAATTCAGGAAGTTGCTTGCATCTCTGTCAATGACGCATTTGTCATGGCTGCGTGGGGAAAGGAGCACGGAGCAGATGGGAAGGTACGGACCACAGCTTCTGTGTGTGAGCAATTTCTGTCACAGCTGGCAACTCGAGGTCCAGTAAATATAACTTCTAATTTAACATCTGACCACATATTGTCACTATTCAGGGGAGGAGAATATTAATGCAAAGTCATTCTAGATGTCAAAGCAACACTATAACTGCATTCAGACATGAACTGTTAACACTGAACTTAACTTCCGGAAATAATATGGAGAGACTGTATGTCGGGCCAATAATAAAAGGAAGCAGGAGTTTATCCAGATGATTTACAGAGAGTGAGTGGGTGTGTTGATAACGTTTCCTACACGAAACTGAAAACCCCCCAGATACAAGTATCTTAGGATGAAAAAGAGTAGCCTTAAATGTAGAAGTATCCGACAAAGATGTTATCCTGGAGAGACAATGATATTCGGGAGCTTTTGTCCGGATAAAGTCTAGACCTCCTTGTGCAGACTTTACAGGAGTTCATGTCTAAAGACGGCTTGTGTACCTTTTTAATTGAGCAACATTACCCTCTGCAGCCATATATGGTAATAAACTCTGCCTGGTTCACTGTCTGAGCGATTAAGTGCTTTTCATGATATTCTTCATGTATACTGGCTCCCTGCGCCAGAAGAGGTGGTGCTTTAACAAATGCACCAAGCTCTGTTTAGAATTCTTGATTTTTAGTTTCCTCACTGAATATTGAAGATGAATGCTGATTTTAAACGACTTATAATTATTTTTAGCTGATCTACTGTTCACTATTACTCTTGAACTTGCTGAGCCTGAGCCAGATTACATGATCCCCAATGTTGCACATAGTAAGAGCATAGGTTCAGTGAGGAGTTTGAGTGAGAGTGAGGAGTGGGAATGAAAGTGGCACCATTCTCCCTATTCCAATCCAGTAAACCATTTTGGGACCTTTTAAGATTATTGAAATTCACACTAATGGATCAGATCTCATGATTTAATATGGAGCTTACTGCTATTTTCTTTTGCAGGTTCGAATGCTGGCTGATCCTACTGGAGCATTTACAAAGGTAAAAAACTAAATGTGTTGTGTATTCAAGTTCTATTTATGCCACTGAGACTGTGTACTCATCAGTCTTTCTCTGTCGTCTTTTTAGGAAGTTGACCTGTTAATTGACAATGATCAGATTGTTCAGGCACTTGGTAACAAGAGATCCAAGAGGTAAGGACTATTTTTTTTTAAGACGGACGGCATGTTTTTAAGATTGCATTGAAGATCATATTCATAAATCTGTGTATTTCATCCTTTCTTTCAGATATGCTATGTTGGTGGAAGATGGAGTCGTGAAGAAGATCAATGTGGAGCCTGATGGCACCGGCCTCACCTGCAGTCTGGCTTCCAACATTCTGTCTGAGCTGTAGGCAGAGCTCAATAACGCAAACGGAAAACCTTGAGTCACTGTAAAAGTTGCACTAATAAAACCCACGTATCAACTCCCAAGTTTACCCCTTTTTCCAAAGAAGGATGCAAATGCTGTGTGGATACAAGTGTGGAGCAACACAGCTAAAAGGAAATTAATGCGCACAATTATGACACAAAAAGCAATGTAATGGAACCTCTGTATCTTGTCTAACGTGAGTAAATAAAGATTATCCCATAAGCAATAATCAAGGTTTTCCTGTGTGGTTATTAGTGAAGTTAGTAGTTTTGGATGACATCTGACCTCACTATGATTTATAAAAAGTAACTGTATTCTGCAAATACTTATGGACTAATATTCTGAAAGTTTTTCTTGTCTTTTACTAATATCTCTTTAGTTTAATGTAATTTATTTATATATGTATATATAATGAGATAACAAATACAGCCTGAGGGTGGCAGTAATGCATCCCCGTGGATAACAACTGCCGCAAAATATCAGAAGAAGAACACCACCTGACGTGAGGGCGCACAACTGGGCTGTTTATGCATTTATGGGCCCAGAGGCAGTCGCGGTGCATTGTGGTCCCAGTCGGTGGCTGTGCAGAAACAGAAACCATCCTGCCGCTCCTCAGCAAAGAAGCACGTCTGTACACGACACTAGAAGGTAAGTGCACGCGCGGTAGTGACACGCAGCATGGTGAGATCAGTGCACTGTTAATAACAAACAGCACGAGATGCTGTTCCGCCCGCAATGGCAGAGGGTTAGCTCGCTAGCAGTGAAGCTACATCGGTTTAAAGTTGATCCGAAGGCGCCTAAAATGTGACCGGTCACTTCTTATCTCCGACGTTAGAGACTGAGCCACGGACAAGAGGCTCGTGGGGGTCTTTTAATGTCCGGAAACGGAACCTCCTTTAAAATAACCTACCTAGCTAACAAGCAGATGCTCCTGATATTAGCAGCTCTCCAGCAAGTGGACGTTAGCTCCTTGTGCTAACGCTGTTAGCACGGAAATGCAATGCGCGCGTAATTCAGCGGTAAGCAGTCGTCGCGTTAATGTTAACTATTTAATGTAACTCAGTGTAAACACAGGCAGGTCGATCTAATGTGGTCACTGAGCTATCTGGATACTGGACAGACATTATTATTATTATTTATATTTAATGAACTCATCGTTGATAAGTTATGCTGTGACCACTGGTTTCCTACTTTCAGTTCTTTTGTCATAGTGATTACGTTGAACTTTGGATTCTGGTGAACCCTGTACTACTACTCATCTGTTGGCTATCAACTCAGTATGAGTGTATATTGATTTAAAGTACAACTGTATATTGACTGATATACATCGATATCAGTGTCAACTCCCCTTCTGTGTGTTGTAGATCCGTTGTTTTTAATTAAATGTAAAGACTTTGCTAAGAAGGCAAGTTAAAGTCAAATTCTCCACCTGAGCGTTTCTCACCAAAATATGAAGAGTCAACAGGTTATTCCAATAGTTCCATATTACTCTAAAGGGATACATTTTTTGGGAAATTCAAGATTATCTTTGTGTTTCAATTTCCATTATCTGCCCTTTTTTTACAGCTGATTTCCAGGTGACCTGCAGCACCCGTCAAACCAGCCATGTCATCGACATCCCAAAAGCATAAGGACTTTGTGGCCGAGCCCATGGGCGAGAAGACCGTGATGGCTCTGGCAGGCATCGGACAGGTCCTTGGCACAAGACTGGAGGAGAAAGGTTTTGACAAGGTGAGGCAAAATAAATATTTTAGGCGTTGACAAGGCGCGGTGCACTGATTATCTCCTCTGATATTCTGGACAATTTAACTTTGGTGTTAATGTTTGTGTAAAGATCTTAAATCTAAGCACAGTTTGTTCAATTATAATATGTTTGTGAGCATTGAAAAATGCATGACTTCAGTGTTTTTATCTGTGGCAGATATTATTGTTAGTCATTTAGCAAAAACATACTTGAAAACAATTGCTAGCCTTGCATCATTAAGACTACACCCAAATATATTGTTGAGCCGTCAGAATCACCAGCTCATTAGTTAGTTTCTGACGGCGCAACATGATTTTACGGCAGTAGAGCAGTTAGCTGAGCAATATTTATTTTGAAGCAACCATTGATCATGTTCTTGCCTGCCGTCCAACTGTGTCAAATAGATCCCTCTTTCAACCTAAGTTTCATTTGTTCGCTGGTCATTGGGTTTAGTCGTATGATTGTGGGAAAACCTGTTCTCCTACTGTAAATTGCCAGCCCATCCCGTTTCCACATACCAATCATTCGTTCATCCTGTCATCACTGCAGTTGAACTTAGACAACATTTGATGTGTAAAGTCCTGTAACTTTTGTATATCTGTTTTTAATAATTATATTCCATTGTCTCTACCTTTTATGTCCACAGGCGTATGTTGTCCTCGGCCAGTTTCTAGTGCTTAAGAAAGATGAGGAGCTTTTCCGGGATTGGCTGAAGGACACTTGCATGGCAAATTCCAAACAACAAAATGATTGCTTTAGCTGTCTGAAGGAATGGTGTGATGCCTTCCTATAAACTGCTCAATCATTGTTTTCTACTACTCTAGTTCAAACTGTATATTACCTCTTTCATGGGCTCTATTCAATCCACATGCACAGCAGATATGAATGGACATGACACACTTAAGTTTATGGAAGTTGGCTTGTTTTTAAAATGTAATGAAAAGTTTTGCCACATTTCTGAAATCCTACAACCCCCTAAAATAACTTGACACATTCTCTATGTGTTTGTTGTGTAGATCTGGACTAGAAACCTGCAGACTGTTAATTATTACTGGTAGTTATCTAATGTCAAAATGTCTGCTAATGACGACAAATCCTTCATCTTCAAATCTTGGCCTTTTTGCCCCACTTTTTTAAACTCGTTGGAAAGTTCAAAGCTGTCATTTCAAAAAAGCGTGTTTCACAAATTGATAAGTTAATCCACCAATGTTTAAAGGATTTTGCGAGCACGTGGATTGTCAGCTTGGAGTATTTTGCATTGGATGTGAGACAAGAAATAACCCTAAGAATGCAAATGATACTAGAATTTGCATAGACGCTGATATACTTTTAAAATTATAGTACAAACACTTTGCCATTTTAACTGTTGATCCTGCAACTAAAGGAGCAAAATGGCTGGATTCCCTTGTGGGGTCTGCTATAAGCTTGTTTCATCCTGTAGATTGAAATGTGTATAAATAAAAATGCCAATGGCCAAACATATCACTGTCAAACAGGTGTCTAAGTCTTTTACCATTGAAACGTCAGCCTTTATCTTAACGAACATACATGTTTGTTACTAAATTAGCTAGACAATGCTGCAAATTGTGTCTGTAGATAACAAAGCAGCTGCCTTAAGTGCGGGGTTCACAGCAAATGAGTTTTGGCCGGTTGGTGTGATTTAATGGTGACTGGGTTGTGGAAGTAATCCTAAACCAGACCAATATCTACGGCATGACTAGGGACCCTGATGGTTTCTTTATAGATACCAATATGCTGTACTCTTACAATGGAATGTGTTAGAAGCCCCTGCAGAACCTGAGTGTCTCATATAAGTCAAAAACCTAAGAAAATTGAGGCATGACACGCCCACTGTGTGTGTGTGTGTGGTTTACCTGCGAACAACAAGCTAACAATTTATTTTATTACTCAGATCTTCATAGCTGAGCTTGATATTAACTTCATGTATTTCTACACTCAAGAGGCCTTAATTTAATGCATGCTAGTTTACACAGTTGAGTAGATGAACTTTAAAATCTACAGTACCATGTGTAGGCTGTGTCCCACAATGTTCCACTCACGTAAATGAACGCTTGCAGTCACCAGCTAAATGAAGATGTATCCGTTATGTAGCAGCTCCTTGTAAAAACACTGGCTGATGTGTTTGCATTTCACTGTGAAAACTCTGTTTTTATATATTATCTTGAATAAAGTCACAGATGAGAGAAAACAATTGATGATGGGAAGTTTTGTTTATTTCAATGCTCGTTCCATTGTTACTTTTTCACCAATGCTCCAAATTTGATTTTTGGAAGACTTTTTCAAAATACATTTGACCAGAGCAGGATGCCCCATAAAGTTTCATCATGTCTACGATGCTAGATTGAAGAAGAGGAGTTTCCTCTTGTGTGGGTCTGAATGAACAGAACAAAACAATGGCATGTTTTATAGATGGAGAAAGTGAAACCTTTAATTAAAATGTAAAATTCCCAGTTCACTCTCTTTAGCCCTCATTTCACATGAATGTGTAGAGACATAGTTGTTCACTCTCAGACCTGATCAAATGATGACAAGTACAATATAACTGCTGTGTGATTTTTTTGAACGTTGTTGATTTGACCGACACATTAGCTAATTCTGCTTCAATGGCTTAGATTGTATATTAAATGACCACAACCCCTGGAATGTGTGATATTTTATATATATTTATATATATATATACTTGGGTCAGGTTGCTGATGAACTATAAAACATTGATATCATGGATCAGATGCAAAGAATTGTTTTAGGTTTTACAGTAGCACCTATTCTTTCACACGCACACACACACACTACCACATTCACACCATAGCAACAGTATAGAAATGAGCCCAATGCTAAAATCTTAATAAAACTGTGACACGATTTGATTTCAATGATAATAATCCACTTGTAAATAGTTGTCCTTGGTAGATAACAAGTAATTGCAAAAAAGAGGATGGGAGAATTCAAAATATATTAACATGGGATGGGAAACAGCTCTGAAGTCAATCTAAATATTGATGGAAGAACATTCAGTATCAGGACTTCTACGAGTAAAACAAACGTTTTCCATTCTGACAGAAAATGGTTGTGATCACACCAAACAGTAACTGTTATTAATGGGACATCTTTTTCTTAGTTGCCAGATGTACGCACCGTTTACATGGGGGAGAACTGTCAGTCCTGACCAACCAGGGCAACATCTGAGACACATAGCACCACCATTGCACATAATAGACTGATTGTGGGAATTGAACACCTCAGACGAATGTTTCAAAAGCTGCAGAGTTCATATGTATGAATGTGTGTGTGGAGCCTCTGTTTCCTGTGATGTGAATGAGCATGAGATGTCCATGTTTTCAACCAGGTGATGTTTGCATGTAAAACGTCCTTTCTTTACACTTCTGGTCTTGTTTTGAGGTCTAGTAGATAGAGGCAACTCTCTCTTTATTGATTCAATATGTTAAATATCTGATATTTTTGTTCTTTCACTCTAATGTTAGTTAAAGAATTCACTTCAAGACATGTGGTTGATAATGTACTGTACATCGGCAGCTTTTATGCAAGGTTACTATAGTACATCGATGTCTTATTTCAAATGGAAGTACGTGTACACACTGTACATACTGTACAGTTGCACTTTTTTTTTAAATGACAACAATCCCTGATTTGTCTCAAAGCAGAGCACAGAAGAACTTCTTCTCCCTGTAGGGGTTCTCTGAGGTGGGCACAGGGGTGATCAGTGGGTCCTCACAGGCGTGTGCGTCGCAGTAAGCCATCAGGTCGGCTGCGGCCTTTGACACCTGGAGGGGTCAGGTTGAGAGCAGTTTGGGAACATGATGACAGTACATGACATAAAATTCAAAGTTGATCAACTACGTTCATTTGTCTGTAGACAGAGACTGAGATGCATTCAGAGACATGGAAGAAAACTAATTCCTATTCAAGAATTATCAGAGAGATTTTTACCTCCACCAAGCAGGCTATGTTTCACCAGTGTGTGTTGGTAGGTTGGTTTGTTTTGCGAGGAAAATAAAACGACAAATACCGGACAGATTACCACAACTCCTGGTGGAAGGATGTGGTATGAGTCAGGGAAGAACCCATTCCATTTTGTGCAGATCCTGGATTTTTATTATTTTAACATTGTGAGATAAGACGTTTTGCCACATCTTCCTGGATTTCTAAGAAAATAATTCATTTATCCGGATGAAAAATATCAGACATATTTAGGAGACTGATATTTATGAGTATATCTGAATAAAATATTACAATTAGTGCATTTATATGTTGTTTCATAAGGGGACTTTTGGGGCTTGGTGGGGGTATGAACTCTACTTCTAGTGACAAATTTATTAAATTAATGTATTTCTAACTATATGATGATGACCCAATATTCACTACAAATTTCCATTGTCTCCATTAAAGAGCTCTCGCAAACACATTCATGAGTTTGAAGTCTAAGTCTGAACATTGAAGTGTTTCAGTGACATGGGTTCAGAGACAAAGATGTCAATAAAAACTCAACGATTCACTGTAAATCCAACTGGATCAAATGCTTCTCTTAAAAACCTGGGAATTTGTGTACTTGGACATATTACTATAAATGCTGCACACATCATCATACAGCAGTGAGCTCAGCACAACACAAGGACAAAAATAAACATTGAAGCCAATAACAAGAATAACATATCCCAACACTTGTAAGCCGCTGGTTTTAGTTCACTTATCAGTTTTAAAAGCCTGGTGTGTGAATTAACAGAAGGAAGTTATTTATTCTGAGCCTCTGACTAAAGGAAACTTCATGTGTCGGATAGCAGCTTCAGTTTTTTTGTGCCCTAAAATGTTTCCCTGCAAATCAGAAAAGTAAAACGATCGACGAGAGTTGAGAATCGTCTTTAAAAGCACAGAATTAGAAGATTTCTCCTGTGTTTAACTTTTCTGCTGATGTGTAGTTCTTTTTGAAGAAGAAAAGTGACTCTGCAAGGTGTTTGTAATGCCTTTAGGAACATGATAGAAACCAGTTCTGTTTGGAAACACTCCAGTGGGAAGCACCGACTCACACTGAGAAGTTCACTGGTGCTCGACTACATCTGCAATCCAATGTACTGTATATGATGTCTCGCCCAGAGTTTTATTTCCTACCTTCTCATAAATTCAAAGAAAAGATTGAAATATTTTCTTGAGACTTTTCGTCTAGAATCTAGATTCTAGATAGTGGTAATTCTGTCTTTATTGATTAAATATTTAGGTTTCAAATTCCCATGTTATATAAGTTTTTCTCCTCTAATGGTAACTGGCATTTGTATTTACCTGCTCAAAGTTATTTATTCATCTGCGTTTGTTATTTTTAGCAGGATGACAGAAAAAGTACTCATGGATAAAAGTATGATTTCCTTGCAATTTTGTGGTGGGGTGTTGAAACCCAAATAGGATTCCATACAAATGTGGTGTGGATCCAGAACATGTGGCAGAGGCAGTTTTTTTAAACTATCTTTGACATTGTGAGATGGGATGTTTTTTATTTTAATTTTTTTCTTAGAAAATAATAGAATTCACATTAAATGTGCTTTCATAAGGGAGTTGTCAGACCTTGGTGGATGTACTGCACAACGACAGCTTTTGAGGTTACTATAGTTAAATCGAATTACGTGTACATTAGTATTTCTGTTTAGCTGTTTTTACTTCAGTATCACATGTACAGTATGTTTTCCAGTGTTGCAGTGTCGTGACTCACATCTGAATCGGAGGAGTTGAACTGGTCTTACCTTTATCCTGCAGAAACTAGCCTCTATCTTCAGTTGCTCCACCAGTTTCCTGGCTTGGCCGACGCTCATGCTGCTGTTCACTGGGGTGTCTCCTTTCATCCTGGCCACAAACACAGCAATAGCAATGGATTTGAACCACACACAAACTCATTAACTCATTTTATAAATTACTTTAATTATACTTCATGTTAGCTGACTATGATTCCTTATAGTCCTATCCCCCAGGGATAATTAATCTACTTCTTTTAGAAACACATTTTTAAAACAAAAAATGGATATAAAATGCTAGGTTAGGTTATAATCTGTTTTAAAAGGTTTTATGTATTCATGCACCCCTTACACTGATTACCAAATTAGCTTTTTAAAATATCTTTCTATAGGTGGCTGACAAAATGAACTATATGTGTGAACCTGGAGTTCTAAGACAACCACATGGATGTAGCATTATTATTCTGTGATGAAAGCTAACAGCTCAAAACTCACTGCATTTTATTACTCGTTTACATGTTTATAATTAAGAAGCCAGTCAGTCACCAATAACCAAGTATAAATATCAGTCACTATTTTGTCATAGAATTGCCACAGCCACTACATTATGTCATCATATACAGTATGCCCACAACTGATTTCTCCCCCCCACTAAAAAAAACAATGTGATCTGGGCCAAATGGTCAGATTCGTCCACCGTGGCCCACAGAGTCTCCCTCCACGAGCAAGTCACCACAGAGATATCAAATGTAAGGAGAAATAAGCGCTGCAGCCGCACAGACATTTGTGAAATCATGAATAAATCTGCACATAGCTGGAATAAAAATTGCCACAGATGAAAAAATAATCAAGTGAACAGGTTAAAAAAGAAGCAGAGATCTATTCGAACCATTCTGGACCTTTCCCAATTGTCTTTTCCCTTCTCCATCCATCCACCCCCTTTTCTCCTTACCCGTATTATATTCCTCTTCAGGTGCAATCTTCCCCCCTCTTCTCTCTCTCTTTTTTCTCTCCCCTTTTTTTTTGCCTCTCCCGTGTCAGTCTGTGAGCTAATGTTTGGTGGTATCAGTGTAGCCGGACCCCACCCCTCACAGACAACAGCCTGGATGGTACCCTGCTCTGTACAGTCCAGTGCACTGTGATTCTGCTACAATGAGCACTAGGTTTGTGGTGGATGGAGAGGATCACCCCCATCTGTAGCGAATGGTAGCGGCCAGATGGAGGGAGGGGAAGCCTTCGGTGGTGGTTATCTTATGGGGGTGGGTTGTACCATTATCTCCTATTAGGGAAATCAGGGCCAAATGGAATGTCTCAGGTTTCAAACTGTGACACAGAAAGCAGGGTGGTCTATGTGATTTATGGTTTTGGTTTGAGTGCTGAAGACGATATGAAGCTTGGGCTGCGGTCTCCTGATTCATCATTCGTCTCTGTGGCTGTAGTGATGCCCACCCTCTCCTCTGTTGCTATGGGGACTGCTGCAGTCTGGTTTAGAGGTTTGCATTACAACTCATAATATATAATATAAATAAATATTTAAATGTGCTACAGATCAAAATAATCGTATTCCTTTTATGATATGACATGGCTAGTGATCCAACACTCTGTGATGGGAAGAGCTGCACCGACACGACGACAACAACAGCAGCTGTTTGTGTGTGTTTACCTGTTCATAAATAAATATTAGGATTATTATTAAACCACACGTATGCTCCGCCATCGTGCTGAATGGGAAGAGACAGTCGAACCGTCAACAAGCAACTGGAGTCACGAGAAATGCCCGACGCCATGTTTTGCTAAGCTAGTGAGTCCTCGGCGCTGCGCTGCTATTTCTCGTTTCTCTTTTTACGGCGGTGACTAATCTTGTAGTTTTACCATCTCTGGTGGCGAGGAGGCAGCATCGCTTTCCTGCTAAATTGTCCTTCGTGCTTGCCGTAAAAAGTCTCTGGCTCCCAGGGGAATAAACTTAAATAAAACATTTGTAATCATAGTGTTAAATAGGTCTGTAAAAACGTTATTGCACATTTTAAAAATGAGATTTAAATCACTGACTTTATTTCAAACCGCATGATTATGCATGGTCAATTTCACATGAGTTTTATAATATTAGAGAAAAACAACTTTTCAATGAACAATAAGAAACTGTTTCTTCCTTTTATTTCTTGTATCTCCTCGATGTCTCCTTTAAACATCATTGTTTTTAAATAATATATGTATGCACTGTTTTGTTTTCTCTAATTATATTTTATGTATCTTGTCTATTTATTTAACTAAAATGTCCTCAGTTGGTTATTTGCTGTGTTGAGCAGATATTTCTAATGTTTGTATAAATATACGAGGGTTAAAAAACTTAATACATCATCTGTTCCCTGTCAAATATTTTCAACACAAGTTAAGGTGACACCGATATTTATTTCTTCAAATTGCATTAAAACTTATTTTGATGTTTGGACCATACCTATAAATTGTTGAGAGATGTCAACTCTTCTATACTTTGCAACATTTTGTGTGACTTTGCAATATTGTCTTGATAATACTAATAAGGACGACAATCTGATCCTCCTCTTGCCAAATACCACATTCATAGATGTTAATTTACAAACTGAACTCCCTAGTTCTTTGTGTCCATGTCAGAAATTGAGCAACACATTTCAACAATTCTTCCACATAAAAACTAATATATTTTAAAATAAGACTATTGTCACGGCTGATATTATATATTATATTATATATATATATATATTGATATATATCTTCTGTATGTTAAGTTTCCTATAGTAAATAATATTATTTACGATAAACATGATCAAATGTTTTGATCTGTCCAATGAACAATGTACTGTGAAATTTGTTTAGGCTGTTTATTTATTATGGCTCTGAGTGATCCTCCACATCATCCTAATATTGTAAATATTCAAGTACAGACCTCCATGAAAATTAGGCTCACCATTGTGCTGTAACCACGGGACAGCAAAGAATTTAACTTTTTTATTTCTGCTGTTATATTGTAGACATGACTATCTTAAGCATTGCCTTTTCTGTCAGGAGCTGAAGCTAAACCCTGTGAGGACGACTGGTGGCTGCAGTTGAAGGACTCCATCTGCTGGATGATGCTGGCAGGTTTGGTTGCATCATAGTGATGTGTAAAGATAACTCATAACCAGTCTACTCATAAATAGTAGTGGTAAAATTATAATTATAACTTGGTATACAAAAACATCAGAGAAAAATAAATGACAGTTAATGGAATCTATTAAACCCAAGTGATTCAAATAGAAATTGAATCTAATGAACAAAGAATAAACTTTTACTATATAAAAGCAGGTTTGAACTGGCTTAATATGATCACATGTGTGTAAACAGATGAAAAAAAAATCACAACAAAATCTTAAAAAGGATTTTTCTCACATTTAGATGATAAGAAATGTGTTAAAAAAAAGCTTACATTTTCTGTTAATACATTAAGTGGAGGATCCTTCATTGAGGTTATAGTTGCTGACAATTACATTAAAAGCCAATGAAAAAATATGCAACACTAAAAGGTCTATGAGATTAGTATAGGGGTAATTAATGAACCATGTGCAATAAAAACATGCATAAGTGATAAAAAAACATATATGGAAACACATGTACATATGATGATCACACATAAAGTTAAAAAGATTTAAAAAAAACTCTCACAACAGAAATAAAATCCATCAGTTATAAAAAGTCCATCTGTAAAAGTAAACTTTAAGATTTAAAAGAAGCAACATTTAGCTGATGTAATAGTCTGAGGAAGGCTGTATACAGCAGAGGAGCCAGTACTACAAAGTCTTGATCTCTTTTATTCTATAACCTTGACCTTGACCAGCCGACCTTAGGAGCCTGGTAGGTGAGTATCTATCTATAAACATTATACACAGGATTGACTTTGAATTGTGGGCCTGTCACTGGTATTAAGGAGAAGTTTGTGTCATGTCTTTTTCTGCTGAGCAAAATCCAAACTGGTTTGACACATCTGAGGTGTGAGCCCATGTCTTAATCCAGCAGGGACTTGGCAGCATTGCTTGTCATTTTAAGAACCAGTTTAAACCCTTGTGGACGGTTTCTTTATTCCTTTTTGCCCATGTCCTGTCACAGACGCTGAAAAACAGTGACAGCAGGTACAAACCAATACATGACTCCACAGGCCGAGTGGGAAACGCTCACCAGATGGACCCTGGGAGCTCCTCTTTCATCTCTGCAGGTCATACTCTGTGTGTAATTAGTCTGGGTGCAGCCAGCGTGTCATTTATTAATACACTGACATAATGAGTTAAAAGTGCAAGGCAATGCACAAGCAAAATAAGTGGAAAATTATTTATAATAAGTACATCAGATTAGTTAACTTTAAATTCCCTTTCAAAATATATACTTAAATCTGTTAATATAGCAAGCAAAGAACATAGATTGAATTTCAATTATTAACTCAGTTGTCTGTTAAATTATGTATTTAATTATAAATACTACAATTAATTAACTCTCAGAACTTAATGAGTAGTCCTTAAGTAAGCTGGACCTAATTACCACTGTGGCACAGTGGGGCCTCCTGGAGAAACAGCTCAGTCCTCTCTGCTGATTTCTTCTACTTTCTTTAGCCCCAGACACAAACACAGATTCACATCTAATAAAATGTGGCAGAGTTTAGTCTTTAGTCTCTAGAGAGTTTGATTTTCTCCAAAAATGGATAAAAGTAACAATGAGACCCGACTTGTTATCTACGTGTCTTGCACCAGTCTGTCAGATAATCATTGGCCTCTCAAGCAAACTGCAATTTCATATAAAACTGTCCGTGCAGCAGTTGATGCAATTCACTGCCTCGAGCTTCAAGTCGATAAATATCGAAACAATGTTGGTAAAAGAGTTTGATTTCAAAACCATTTGAGCCATTGATTCCATGTTGGAATCGATGGTGAATATACACTGAAACACTGGGTGTGTTTCCAGCTCAGCCGTCATGTTTGTATCTTAATATCTGAAGATCCCCGGCTTTTTCAATAGAGCTGCTATTACAGGTTAATTAAAATAATACATTTACTATAATACGCCTTTGACCTTTGGTGTTACAGGAAATCCTGCTGCACTAACTGATGCCTGCATCATGATTATTCAGTGAGTGGATTATTTTTCATTCATAAGGATATTTCAATGTAACAATGATCTACACCAGATACGGTATGGGGAGGGACAGCAGATGTTACATAGAAACATTAAGGATCATTGTGTTTTACTTAGGTGAATCAAAAAAAACCTTTGTCGTTAGCTCTCTATATAAATATGTATGAAATATTGGCTCCGTCAAGGAGGTTCTGATTTCCTCTGTGTTTGTTTGTTAGTTAGCAGGATTATGCCAAACTAGTCCATGAAACTTTGTAAAGGGCGGTGGTGAAGGACCCAAGAAAAAAGCTCTGGTTTTCAGGTAAGCCCCAGAGGAGTCATTGTGGATTACAAACCTGTTTGCCACAGTCAGTACAGCACTGGCCCACCTCGCTCATGCTGTTTATTCCCAGTTATTACCAGGCCCATACTGAGTTTCTTTTTAACCTCTCTCTGATCGATCAGCCCCCGGGTGCTCCCACCACACAGCTGTGAATTCCAAACCAGCTCTTATGTAACGATGAGCGAATCAGATCTGGGTGGGATGATCTTCTGAATCGTCAATCGCAATTGGCTGTTTGTATCGACGGTGAAGACTCTGCTCAATACTTTCCAAACACACACTTGTGATTTCATTCAGAGGGAGCTGGTGATCAGTGGGCAGAGTGAGCGTCAGCCTGTCACGGAAAAGAAATCACAAATGGAAACAACAGATATTATATGTCAGTTTTTAATTTTTTTTATTTTTATTAAAAGAACCAGTTCCAATGTGTTTTCTAGAAATGAACATGGAGAACAAAGTCACATCCAGCCATCAATGCTATTAAGGTAACATTTTCAAATTCAGCTATAAACAACAGAAGAGAGGACAACACAGCAATAAAATCCCTTCATGGGAAATCGTCAGTCAACACAGGAAGCAGCTTAATAATCAGAGCTGCTGCTAATAATCAGACATGTCAGAAATGGAAGATAAAGAACATGTGTGAACTGAACAGCTTCTACATGTCTACAGAGCACTTCCAGAGGAAAGTGTTCTTTTCCAGCCTCCTCATGCAGCCAGTAGTGCGTCTGTGTGTTGCACAACTGTTCTGCCTGGACACAAGTTTGACGTCATGCCAACGAAGAATAGTCACATGTGAACCGGTGATCAATGTATACACACATCACTTTTCTTGTTGTCTAAATCCTTGTAATTATGCAATCGATGCTGCTGCTGCTGCTGCTGACGTCCAAATATTCTGAATGAGTTAAGTTCTAAACCACAAACTTGATTGAGGAAGCGCATGATGCTTGGAAGGCCGGTGTGTAAATGAGATAATAATCTTGACACTGGCTGACTTGATATAGCTACATATTCTCTGATCAGTTTATCTTTTGTGCATCATTTGGTGAAACAAGATGATTAATCGAAGCGTTATTTTGGACATGTGTCTGAGACCTTTAATTCTGAGATCTAAAATATAAAATCCCCATTATACTTAATAATAAGCAAATTAAACAGAACATTATGTAAGTGGTTTGACTTCATGCAAAGTGAAAGACAAAAGGACAATAATTCACCTTCCTCTGTGTGTGGGTATATACTTTTGTCTGTATCATGATATTGCAATAATCAGTATCAGTAATGTTGTTCAGTCAGTCAACAAACACTGTTATTCAAGTAGTTGACATTGATTTATATTTTGAGGTCAACTGTATTCAGTGTATATAGATGCGACTGAAAATGAACTGAATGTTTCAGTCGATTGTCCAACCAGTAACAATAAACAATCATGTCAAGAAGTTTCATCCTTTGGATCTAGAATCAGCTAAAATAATTTAACTGAGACCTATGCAGGTTGTACTATAAAGCTTGCAGAGGTGTAACACTAATATTAATATCCACAGCAACATTCACATGACAGAATATTATCTATGTAATGCAGGTTTAAAAAAAGTACCTCAATATAGCTGAGGCTCACAGGAATGTCACTAGTTATTTACGTATGTTGTCATAAACCAACGTAGAAGGTGAAAGATTATTGGAGGCCCAGATGGGGGGCTAGATGATCATCCTCTGGAACTGTGAATGTCTGGATCAAAATTATTGGCAATTTATCCAATAGTTTTTAATCTATTTCAGTAGTGGACTGACTGCTGCCATCCTTTTAACCAAGTCACTTAAAAAAGGCACAAAAAAATTATTATTATAATTTTTATTCTGAAACCTGTGTTTTTAAAATCTTGTATTTTGTGTTTATTTTACTGATGCATTTGATTTCACTCAAATAGTAAATGAAAAATAGTTCAGATGCCATGTCATTATATGTAGTGACATGTGATACAAATATGCATGTTGTAAAGATTCCTTCGTAGCAGTTTGAATTAACTTGATGGTCATGTGATCACAGTGTTTTTCTGATAAGTGCTGATAACTTGATAGTATCCAGATCGAAGTCAAATATTCCAATGCTCAGACATTTTACCACGACTAAGGGCGGAAATAAAACTACGGAAAAAAAAACCAAGACAAAAAACTGTCAAAATTAACAAAAAGCAACACCACAGTTTTATTTTAACACAATGACCAGTGAGATGGGGTTTCAAAACATTTTACTGCTACATTTTACTTTCTGCACCTGCTATGATGCTCGTAAGGAAGACCAACAGGAACTGCTACACACCCACAGTTACACACAGTCACTGAGATTTATACACCGCATCGAGGCAGCACATCGAAGCCTGGGTGGAGCAGGAGCAACGTACGCAGGGATTCTGTATTCAAGACCACTTTGCATCTGTCACCTTTAGTGACACCTCACCACTTTGCATCCGCGAAAAATGCAATGTACAAAATAAAAAGTCCTTGTGATATAGCAGCATTATATAAGTCACAGTGCACCTCAAAGAGTTATGAAGATTATAGTCAGTACGTGAAGTTAGAAACATTTGTCTAGATACAAGAACCAGTTACTACCATATGAAAATATTACATTTGCTCAAGAGAAACAATCCATTATGAAAAGGGAGCGGGCGACAGAAGAGGTTAGATAACATGAGTCTCTGGATAGGGGGGTGGAACAGCACAGTATTACTATGATAGTCGTACCTGAAGAGTTCTTACCCCCATTAGAAGAGAGGAGGTGATCTGCTTTTTTCTTATATCATCATCATCATCATCATCATCATCATCATCATCATCATCATCATCATCATCATCATCATCATCATCATCATCATCATCCTTAAATGCAGTATTGGTGCAGGAAATAACAACATGTTTAAAAATGAACAATATAATACAAACAGGAATAATTTAGTTCCCACAAATAAGCAATAGGCATGGATACAGACTGTTCTCGAAATATCATACACACAGTAACAGTGACGTTCCTCTTTTCAACACAAACAAAAGATTTGAACACACACCGACACTCACAGAGACACTGACCCTTCCAGCTCATGTAAATGAAAGAGAAAATGTTCGGTATCTTTCGACGTGTCTCTCGAGTACAAACATCTGAGGTCAGCATCGACTCGGCTGCACAGCAAGTCCATACAGTGTGGAAGTCAAGAAACTGCCTCCACAGCCATTTTGCATATAAAGTCCATATAAAAAAAAATCAAGGAGCAATGGCAACAGGCCCTCTTCAAAGGTTTTAACACTACACCCACTGTGAGCTGAGCTGGAGAGACCGGACGAGTGAGCGGCTTGTTTGGTTTAATGTCTCTCCAGCTGTAAAGCAGGCAAGAGGTAAAAACAGGAATATGGTTGGTTGAGTCATCTTTACTGAGGTCTGACAACAAGTGCAATACTGCAACTCAAAAACACAGCAGAGGTTCCACACTGTCAGTGCGGAGGAGGACGATGTTGTTCTGTTTTAATATAAAAGAAAGATTCATGTAAAAAATGGCGAATACACAGATATATATGTGCGTATATACCCGACATGATGAGGATGTTTGACTGTAGAAAAATATATGGCCTATATCAAAGTCACTTCGCCAGAAAAAAAATCCAACAAGCAAAAGTCAGCATCATTTCACAAAGTTGTATTACACCAAAGGACCAAATTACACAAGACTAATCTGAAGGCATTTTGGTTTTAGAGAAAATTTCCATTTTTTCAATCAAAAGATTAAATATGGGAGAAGGGCAACTGGGGCAAGACAATTAAAGGGGAAGGAAACCTTGAGAATAAAGTTTTAATGCTAAAAGACTATAATCATAACCTTATGAGAATAAGATTACAATATTATGAGAATAGAGTCATAATCTTAAGCTTTATGTCATTTTAGAGGAGGAATATCAGAAGCTCAGGGTGTTGCCTGCTTTAAAATGAGGAATGTGGAGCATCTTATTAAGTTATACTTCAGTATAAGTTTTACAAATGAGAAAATATTAAATTTTTGAATGATCAGCACCACATTATCATAAATATCAGGTCTGAGAAAAGATTTTGTAAGAAACTGTGTCTACTGTGCAGAAAGACACCACACAGGATTTGGAGGAAAACATTGATATCATTGGTTACATTTGGTTCAAAGATGTTTTTCTCTAGAATTAATGAGACTGCCCATCAAGACTTAGAATGCAAAAGGAGTGGAACTCTGGCAAGTACGAGTTCTCCTTGCTGATTATTTCCTTTTTTTTCTTTGTCTTCATAATATAATGAGATTTTTCTCATTGAATAACATCTTTATTCTCGTAATATAATAGTATTCTCAAAATCTCAAGATTTTTGTCCTTCAAAATGGCCCTCGTACTTCATTGTAAGTTCCAATATTACAATAATAAAAAAAAACAACTAAAGTTTGCGAAATCTTAATTCAGGAGTGACATTTATATTCTGTCACACTGTAGTTTGGATTTGTTAGTATGGTTATACTTTTGAATCTATATAAAATCAATATAATCAATAATAGTTCTGCTCCAGCTGGAGAGAAAGCCCTGGACTTTCAGAGTGCATGGGTCTGTCCCGTTCTGCACAGACATTTATTTCAAGTGTTTTTACAGGACCTAGAGAACAAGGTCAATCACGAATCTGTCTTTACACTTAGGTCATATAAGACTACATTTTTTAAGTAATACTCGACAAAATTATTTTCTTTTGCAAATGTTCACATCACTGCATATATTAACAGCATGCCATCGCAAAATGTTTGTGGCAGAGAATGTGCAAAATGATTTCCATCCTTAGCAAACAGATTAAAAAACTCTTCTTTTCTTTAAAATGAATGATAGTATATGGAAGCTGTGGTACTTTCAACATCCTGCAAGTCAAAGGGGGACATACTGCAGATTGTATCATCTCATTGTCCGCCCAGATCAGAGGCTAACAGAAGTTAATGTGCATGGGCTTTGTATATCATGATTATAATTGTAATTATTTGTCAGAATCAGAAAAGTCCTTTCTTTCAGGGCTTATAACTCTTGTTTAATGTGCAAGGAAGAGATCTTAAACCTTAACAATACAGAGGAAAAGTTCACAGTGAATCGAGAAAACTTCTGTAATTAAACTTAAGCCTTCACACAAAGGAAAAATATATAATGCATAGTCAAGAGGGAGACAATTAAGAATTTGAGTGAGGACGATAAGGCAAAAGAACAGCTGATCTTATTCTAATCTTAACCAAACACCTTGAACTTATGTTTGACAAAGGAATTCAATTAATGTATAAAGTAGATTTGGCTTCGAGGGAATTCATGGTTTAAAGTTAGATTGTGTAAAAAATAAATTTCCAACAGTTTTTTCACCACACAACCCAAAATGAATAGTTTGGCTCTTTGTTCATGACCAGTCAGGTTGAGAAGGATGTTAAATGTTGCCTCTCTGCTTTTTTTCTTCAATAAACCAAACTACCATGTGCCGTATTGAAATTTGAAGCAATATCTCTCTGTGCAACATAACAGGCTCTGTTTTCATGCATGAATTAACTTTTTACATCATAAAAAATAATGAAATTAATGCATATTTTGAATGATTAACATCGGAAGAAACAGTGCACAGTTGGAGAAGGTCTGTTGTCTTAAAGCACATTATTATAGCAGGACAATACCTGCTGACACACACCTATGCTGAAATACACTGTAAAAAAAAATCGACAGATTGGCTCTTAATATGTCTTAGTTGAGCTTGTATCCGTGTATTAACCTGTGAGCTACTCACTCATGAGAGTACACAGCCTTATTTCTGACTTGTGATACTTTTTCTTTGCTTATACAATGGCTCTTTCACTGAAATAAACTAAGACATTCCAATGAGCTGTTTGTCTCTTTTGCAATACGTTTCCCAGATAAATGCTGCTCACATCCCTACTAGGGCCATGCTACTCGATTGCACAGTTTTCAAACAGGAAATTCACCAATAGACATGATGATATTGACCAAAAACAGTGACTGAGGTCTGCGTAACAAATTGTCCTCCCTGTGACAAATGAAGGTAATGCACAGGGAATATAGTGCATCGTAATGGCCCGTGTGTTGCTACATGTGATGGAGATATCTGAGTGGCTGAAGTTAGTCATTAGCAGCTTTTCTTGTATGTGTTCACGTCCTGCATGCATTTGTTCTTGATGGCAACTGTTTCTCTCTGTGGGAATGTAAGTGATGGGAACACAAAGGAAGAGGCATCAGAGAACAACAGATATCTGACAGTGATGTTGGATCTATACAAAATATTGGCACATAAACAGTATACTGAATGATGAAGAGTTACGACTTTAACAAAACAAGCATCCAGTCTTATGTTTCACCGCGTTAAAAGTGCACAACGCGTCAACATTTTCCAGTTGTACCATTTCTCTCTCGAGTGTGCCACTATCTTTCTCTCATGCCACCATAATCTCTCGTCAGCGGCATCCCCATGTGCTCCTAACCCTTATCCTTGTCTCACACCTGCGTCTCCACACCGCTCAGTTTAGGCATCAGGATGCGAGGGGTCACCCCAGAGTTGAGGTCCCTCTCGAACTCCAACAGCTGGCCCATGAAGTTCAGATTCGGGGACACCACAGGGCGACGGCTCCGCACGTATTTGTAGGCATCTGTCATTGTCATGAGGGTGTGCTTCATAAGGTAGGCGATGACAATGGTTGCAGAACGAGAGACGCCGGCCTGGCAGTGCACCAACACTCCCTGTCCACTCTGATATGCCTCCTCTGTTGAAGAGAACAACAGAACAGATGAGCGATGGGTGCATTCAGGCAGTGAAAAATGTTGCAGGCTCGCGAGCTGTGAGCAGCTCTGAATATAAAACAGCATCCCAGTCATTAGAACTGACAAATAACGTACATTTTTTAAAGGCCTGTGAACAAGGTATCAAATCTGAGCACAAACCAGCTGATTCCTGAATGTAGACACAAAACATCATGTATGAAAAGCTCCTGCAGGCAGCCACAAACATCTAAATACACTGTGGAGTTACGGGATGTCGCATTTCTCCTCTTTTGGTAGAGGCGAGCCTCCTCCCCACACTTCCTGCTGCTGTGCCAACATGTCCTGGACTGCTCTCTTCACAAAGTGCACAGAAGATTTATATCAACTCTTCATTAAACTCCAGACACAACAGTAAACAAGCCGACACTCAAAATGTCAAAGCAACTTAACATACTGTATTGCAATTACTGAATTTAAATTTGTAATCCCAAATCATTACTGAAAAACAATCACATTACTGTAATGTGTTACTAACAGTGCATTGACATATATGGATTAAAACAAATCTAGGACAGTGACAGCTACAGTTGTGAATGAGACCCAGCTTCGCCCACTGTGCGTGACAGACTCTATAAGAACACAGCTACACTTCAGTGACAAGTTTAGAAATGCTCAACTTTATGACAAATACCCTCTGACACAAAGTAAGCAACAGTCAATAAAGAAGATCTTGATTCCAAAATAAACACAGAGTTCTTTCTACTCCATCACCTGAAGGAACTTGCAACAATATAGATAAAAGTGTGTCTTTAAAAATGTATCTTTTACAAGTTATGGCACATGAAAAAACAGGGAAACATATCACCAATGTTTTAGTTGTGGAGAGTATGTAAATTTCGTCTTCAACAATAAACACCCTGCCAACTATGTGCCCAAATATGTGAATTCACAGTAGGTGTCTTCTAACTGTCCATGTATAATAATATATCAGCAGATGGGACTCTCACCAATGAATTCAAAAACCTCCTCAAAGTACTGTCGAAGGTTTTGCTTGCTGTTGTCGGTGGCTGGCAGCCTTTTGTAGCGCAGTCCAGAGTTGACGTGGTAGAGGGGAAGGTGAGTGGTCACGTTCACCACGTAGCCGATGTTGAGGCGCGCCAGCAGGTCCAGGTCTTGAGCGTCTCTCTCGTTCCCCAGAAACAGGAAGGGCAGGATGGCACTGACCACAGCGTTCTCCGCGTCAGGAGTCATCAGACTCTCATCAGACAGACATGCCGGCAAAGACGAAGAGAGTGGCAGAGAAAGGTGCACTGGAAGAAGACAAGACAGAGAGAAAGTGTAGATACAGAACATGAAAAGACAAGAAGGATACTGGAAAAGGTATATAGAGGACGGAATCTACCCTAGCTAAACCTTTATTAAAATCACTAAATCACACAAAGCCATATTAGTCTGGAAGCTAATAAGCAATATTTGTTTGCTATAAAACATGTGGCAATGAAGACTTTTGCTTATTTTGTAGCCTTCAGCTAAACCTGAAACAATTTGTTGAGACACAAATGAGCGCCAACTTGTGTACATTTGTCATAAAGAAGACAAAAAAAGAAGTTACGGTGAATTGGCTCGGGATAATGTTGAAACCAACAGGGATTCTTTGATGGACCAAAACTGCTAAACAGCATTCAACCCAATATGACCCAGCTTTAGGATTTTACAGTCTGCAGACATTGTTTCCCTGTGGTGTTTTTTTTTACCACCTTCACACGTGAATTTTAAAAGATTCTTACTTCTGCTGTTCTCCTCATCTTGGTCTCTGTTCAGGGAGTTCAGGGCTAGGTGAAGGGACTGAGCTGTCGGCAGAGAGTGTCCTCCCTCCCTGTCTCTCTGCCAGGGTTGTGGTTTGATGAGTGTGTTCGGGGCAGACGGTGGAGGCGAAAAGGACACAGGAGAAGGCGGGGAGACAGAGCGGGGAGAAGGGGAACGAGGATATGCTGCATCTCCCTCTTGCTCCAGACCATTTTCCATTCCTCCATCTTCTGCCTTATTCAAAAGCCTTTGCAGTGAGTTCCAGCCTTCGTCATAGCCAGATCCTGACCTGCGGCCCATAAAATCAAGTGCAGCCATTCTTCCCTGCTGAAGCCGCCGACGGCCAGCGTGGTCTGTGTGCTGAGACTGCCCATATTCTTGGAGGTTTTGACAGTCCAAGAGGACAAGGCCCGTTCCATTACTGCCATTTTGGGCCTGACTTGCACAGGTCTTCGCTACTCCTGCTCCCATTCCAGCACATTGATTCTTTTGGGCTTTAGAATGGGTCATTTTCTTGGCCAGTTCTTCAGGCCAGATAGTACGCACACTGTAGTCATCATCATCGGCTTGCAACATACCCATCGGATGTGCCGCACCGATGCCTCTACCCGGGGGTTTTCCTCGACGAGGGTTGAATGTGACCACTATGGGGTCGCTGCTGCAGTAACTGCAGGTGGAACTACCTGTTTGAGAGGATTTGGGGTTGCAACCCGTGACACAGCTCTGTATTGCCCGCAGAGGGGCTGAGGAGGACAGAGGGGTGCATGGCAAGCATCCCCCTACCAGTTTTTTGCGAAGGATAGCAGGACTCTCAAAGTTTCTGGCCTCACCAGAGCAAGAGGCACAGCGGAGAGGTTTGAACAGGCTTGCTCGGCAGTCCGACACAGTGCTGTTTGAAGAAGAGGTGTTGGAGGTCGAGGCAGTGGAGAGACACCCACCCAGATTTCTCAGACCCATGTCTTTGCCTCCTCTCTTCACTGCTCCAACATTGTGAGCACAGGAAAATGAGGTGGAAGAGCTCCCTCCCCCTCCTTGGCAGTTAGCAGAGTTTGCCTTACACCCTCTGCATCTTACCAACCTCCAGCAGCCGCAACTGAATGGATGGGTGCAGTCAATGGTGCAGGTGTGGTCTGGGCTGGGAAAACCTCCGGCATGGGAGGAGCACGGAGAGAGGGGCAGACCATGAAGAATGTGGGGACGGTGATCCTTGGAGCGGGATAGGTGGGGCTGGCTGAGTTGCTGAAACAATACTGGGACATTGGTGGGTTGGGAGGGAGGGGATGTGGGATAGTTGGAGTTTAGGATGGCAGCATGGGGCACAGGGACGGAGTTATGGTGGTAGGGTTGACTATGACTATTAGGGCTTTGTTGAACAGTTCCCAGTTTGGTATTTTTCTTGTGACCTAGAGAAGGAAATTGTTGGTCGCTTCTTTGAGGAAACCTACCGTTTTCCTTCTCCTTTTCACTCCTGAACTTATACTGCTGTGTCTGAGCGGGGACGAACTGCAGAACACCTCCAGGGGAAGTTGACAGCTGACTATGGCGACCTCGCTGTGACTTGTTTTCTGCTGCACCTGGCCTCTCTGTAGTTCCACTTTTTCGCTCACATTGTCCTTGATCCAACTGGGAAGAAACACATTTCCCTCTGCCACCTTTTACGCTACCGCTGCGGCCTAACGAGTTGCTGATTCCTCCTCCTCGTCCTCTTTTGTCCACAGTCACCCTGATATCAATAGTATGTGTGTGGGAGGGAAGCCGTGGGCTGAGTGTTACTGTGCCATTGCTATGGCAGTGGCTAGGGCTGTGTCTCACCCCCGCTGGTAGAACAGGCTGGTCGTTCTTGGATTTCTGCACACGGGAAGATCTGCGTTTGCATTCCAGAGTCAGAGATTTACAGGCTGGTGAATAGAAATGTGACTGTGAAGGGTGGAGATGAGTAGGGTGGGCAACTCGTCCATTAGAAGAGGCTGATATTTGAGAGGTATGCTGCGGGATGGTTTGTGGGGAACTCTCGCACAGGGCTAAGTTTTTAGGGCGCTGAATGACCACTATGCGCTCGTCAAGAGGGAGGGGAGGCATCTGGGTTTATGCAAAGCTGTCCATTGAAAAGGGAGAGAGAGACAGAAAGAGATTTGTCAGAAAACGTCTATAATTTAAACAAGCACTGAAAATGTGGGGCAGACTTTACATTCCAACAGTTCAGACACAAGCAGAACATATTAATGTAAAATTATGAAAATTGCCTTGCAGCTATGAATATTTATAGACGCAGTGGATTCACATACTGGAATTGTGAGCATATTTTTTTCCACTTTTGATCCAGTATTTTACAATATTTTGTTTTACTAATTAAATTTAAAAACAACTAGTTGTGAAATGTAAAGCCCCCAAACCACAGACAACAACAAAAGATGTTTATCTTTTGCATATTTTTTATAAGTGAAGTTTCCTTTGGAAACTGAAACATATAAAAACAAACACAACTTGTATTGTTACATCTCTGTTTTGACCATTAAGGTGTCACACATGATGTATTTCCTTTGACATTTGCTGGAAATGAAAGGAGACATTTAATATAATACCCACTGAGGTGCATGTTTGATTTGAATGGATACAACTGTTATCACATCTGCTGAATCCATTATTAAACATACAACTCACAGTCAGTTACCTGCTTATACCAGGGCACCTTGCCAGCTATCAAATGCATATCCATTATAACGGGAGGTTGACATTAATTATGAACTAAATTTGAAACTGTATCCCAGTAATATCATTACATTAGTCTGTAAAATTCTAAATCTGAAGTTGCAAAAGTGTACACCTGTTTGCAGCAAATAATTCCAGCTAATCCCGATGGCACTAAGGCTTCTTAAAGGCTGCTTTACGAGAGCTGCAACAACCTTCATCCTCCCTGAAAAATCCTCATTCTTAACAAATACATTTAGTCACATGAAATAATAAGTCAGGCCAGGTCAAGACTTAACAAATGTACTGTGCATACTTTTCCTATCAATATATATACATATTTTATATATTTTATGCACAGCTTCATCTGGCTCTCCCAGTTATCTAATGGCTCATTGGGGTTCTTCACTTTGAAGGTTGTGCAATACTGGAGAGCCATTAGATATTCTGAAATGAAACCCTCCCTCCCTGCAGCGCTCCAGCCTGTTCATCCTGCCTCTGGTAGAAACTAAATTAACCGACTCCTTTGGGCCAATTTAAATGAGCATTTGTCCAGGCCATGGTATAAACAGAAGGTCATCACGTACACAACCACACAACTGAGCTGGAGAGAAGGCTTTCGCACCATGACACAGCTAAAAGAGATACACTGGCTGTCATTTGTTAATATGCATGTTGTGATTGCACACATATCGAAGTTTATTTTTGTATCATTAAATTCCCTTCAAGATTAATGGTTTTAATAACAGGATGGTGCAATGACTACAGTAATTCAAAAGATTTATTAGAGCTGTTCTCCGATATTAGGATGGAATATTATTGTGGTTAAAGTGAAAATCCACCCTCTGATACACAGACTATTCAATTAAATCAATCTAAGACATGTGATGCACCCAGGAGTTGTTTGGTTGATGAAATCCTTTCATTTACTTTCTGTCACACTGGCTATAAGAGTGGCTACACTAGTCATGGCACATTTTAGCATGCTAATGTCACTAGCCTATAACATTGAAAGCAGAGCTGAGACTGAGGTGGCAATGAGTGTTTTTAATGGTGGCACTATAAACCCCTATAGGGCTGAATTGACCCCATCGGTATGATCATTTTAGCCACACCTTGGGGTAAACTGATCATACCGAGGGGGTAAGTCGAACAAAAAGACCAACTTTTTTTGATGGGTCGTTGTTCAGAAACCATATTAATTAGATAACTTGTTTTAATTTCCATGGGTACACAACAATCTAAGGTACATATATATCGTATATATTGTTTGATACAAATACACTACTGTTTTGCAGTAAAATCAATTTAAAGAAGTGACTCATCTTACCTAGTTCCCCTACAGTCTGTTTAGCGCTTTAAGATGTAGAGGATATTGGTATCTCAGCTTCATAATCCATTTATTGTGTAACTTGTAAAGTTTATACATACTGGCAAGTCTTGAAAGAAGCACATCTGTGATATTTTCCAATTTCCAAAAAAAGATGAATCATGACTGTGAACATTTAAGATTGGTGGAAGGAATGAACTACACATCCCATCAACCATTATAAATGACTTCTTTCTAATGACTTCCAGCTTGTTCTTGAATTTACAGCAGCATATAGTATTGTATCATAATCTCGTGGCTTGTGGTAACTCTACGTTGGATGGCTTCAATATTATGATTGAATGTAGTCTAAAAATAAAGAGTCAGTTCATATTATGGCGTCAAGCCATGCAGATACTTTCAGCTTTATTCCGAAACGTTGGTTTGTGGTGCTTACAACAGTTTAATATCACCTTTTAACGGTGCATTATCTATTGGAACAGCTTTCTACCAAAGTAAAGTTCCAGTGGAAACCACTCAGATGAAGGCAGAGCAACACAATCTATCTGCATGGCTATATACCAGATGTAAGTGAGTCAATGTTTGTGAGTGAGTGCTTTTGCAGGTGGTACATCACAAACATTTACAGTGTTTGTTAGGGTGAATGTTTATTTTATGCTTAAACCCTGTGAGCCAAAGAATATCTCAAGGAGAAGAATAAGAAAATAAGGGAGACTAGGTGGAACAGTTACTGAAGACAACACTGGTTATAAAGAAATATACAGTGGGACAGATTTTAACATGACACTGTAAAAACCACAGACTACAGGGGAGGAAGGGATATGTCACACTAATCTGGGTTTGCCTTCAGTCCCAGCAAAACACAGTTACTGACCCATAGAGAGAGCAAGCCATGCTCCCGTGTCCCCATGCTTATATCCACGCACAGAGTCCGACGATGGCGTCCTCATCTTTTTTTTTCCTTTTCCTTTTTCAGCCATGCCTGTGGTGGAGGGGGTGGGGGTTACATTGACCCAGTTTTGTCATGGTGGCAGTCACCATCACTCTGATCACTTTTCCCTCACACACTGTAAACTGCAGGCGAGTGGCCTTTTCACTCACTCGTTGTTACGGTTTCAGCAGACAGCGAGAGATGGAGAATACAAAGTGTACCAGGGATGCCTCTCGGTATTTCACATGAAAATTGAATAAATAATAGATCATCCCCAAGTAAAATGCTGTTCATCCGACGGGCCAGTTACACTGAAAATAACAGATTCTTTGTGTGCAACATACATAATTTTGAATGTTCACATAAATCAATATGCAAAAAAAGATTTTGAATTCATCACTACATGTGAGATTCATTATATGAGATGAAACAAATATTCAGGTATTTAGGGAACTTCCATCTATATTTGTGTATAATTTGGAGCATTGTAGGGGGTCTTTTGGCCCTTGGCAGAGGTGTGTCCTCTACTGAGTGACATTTTTTACAGATTACTTTTGGTACATTTACTAAGATACTTAACTTTCGTGAAATCTTGAATAATTTGTAGTTTACTTGAGTATTTCCTGTTTATGTGACAGGATTTGCTCAAAATCAGCAGCCATAGCAGTAGTTAAGTAGTAAACTACTCCAGGGAGTATATGTTTTCATCACTGTCCTTCTTTCTTGGTTCATCTCTTTGTTTATAAGCAAGATTACATAAAAAACAGCTAAACGGATTCCCCCAAAAACTTGGGTGTAGCATGTGTTAGCAATGCAGCGAAAAGGTAAAGTTACTGTTGATTAGAAGGTTAGCTGAAATGTAATTGAATTTGTGTTATTTATGTGAAATCCCAGTTGGTTGGGCCTAATCAATCAGTCTTCCTCACAGATTAATGGAGTCTGATAAAAGGCTGTAAGCTTCCTGCTCCGCCAACACACAGTACATGGTGAGTGCTGTTGTGTGTGTAGTAATTGTCTTTCAAACGGGAGCCGTCTCAATCTGCCTCATTTGGAGGCTACAGCCAAACAGAACAAAGTGCACAAAGAGAACAGGCTTGTACGAGGATCAAAGACTTGTTCTTTTCAGTTTGTGATTTGACAGTTTTTCATTATCTCACCCTTGCTAATAGCCTCAGTTGCCAGATCCTAGATAGCATCAGAAGTGGCAGCCAATCTGAAAACTCTGACAACCCATCAGAGAGCAGTGTCACTGAACACCAACAGCACATAGAGACAAAGGCACAGGATCATTGCTGAGCAAGGAATTTTTACTGGTACTCTGCTAGATGGAATTAGAATCTGACATTAGAAAAAGGTCAATAGCCTCATAAAAGAATCTTTAAAATAGTTTCTGTTCCCTCTGTTAGTAGAAAATGTATTGTTCATTTTAGAAATTGAATTGCAAGGCACAAGTCTGTCCTCAGAATAATGAATCTCTCAAATTTCTACATCACGGAACAGCTGTGGCTGAAGAGGTAGAGCGGATCAGAGCCCCTTCAGCTGATGAGATGAAAAACTGCCCTCACACTCTGCTCTTGTAATCAATCTGCACAGTGAAGTAACAACTTTAAAAAAAAATAGTTTGACTGGGTAGATACCTTGGAAAATATGCATGTTTTTAAGCATGTTGTCTTTCAGTTTGAGAGCAGGACTTAGAATTAGAGCAGGTCGCCCTCTAAGCAGAGGGTCAGTGGTTCGATCCCAGTCTTCCCCATTCCAGTGTCCTCAGGCAAGATACTGAACTCCAAATTGCCCCAGTACCATTCTAATAGTGCTGCACATATAGATGCACTGTAGGAATGTGTGTGTGTGTGAATGGGTGAAAGGCAAAAACTTTACTGTAAAACGCTTTGAGTGGTCATCAACACTGGAACCCCAGCTTGTGCTGAGATTGTCTCTGCTTGTGTTCAAACTGAGCGCTTGCACTCAGATTTCCTGCCCTCCAGCTTCACCTCCTCTTCTTGCACTCAAGCTGCTTCTGTGCGAACGTCTGCTCTCGGATTCGTCCTCTAATCTTGGATTTTCTCTTCTCGCTCTGGTTTTTTGGGGGGCAAAATTTCCCAAGCAATAGAATGCCAAATGTAGTTATAACACATGAAGGAGAAGCGCAAGTAGAGGAGCTGAAGCCGGAGCGCAGGAAATCTGTCCAAGCAACAAAATATGTGACTGCAAGTGCACAGGCCGAGCACAAGCTAAGCCAGTCCAAGCAAGAGCAGGGGGTATCCGAGTGCGAGCGCTGGGTATTGGAGTGAAAGCAAGACCGAATCTGAATATGAAATTAACTCTACTCTCCAAACTTAAAGACCACGCTCCTGAATAAAAATAAGAAAGAAACCCATAGGAAAGTATGCATACATTGCATATTTTACTTCACTTTTTATGTCTTTTATATATTTTTATTTAGATATGTTTATGTCTAAATAAATGTTACTTTGTATAAATATTAGAATAAGTTAGTAAATAAGAAGTAAATATATATTGTTTCTTTTTTATTGCTTTTCTTATGTGTGTTGTATTTATTGTGTTTTTATGTTTCTATGTTCATTGTATGCACCAATAACCAGAGCAAATTCCTTGTAGGTGTAAACTTACTTGGCAATAAATGCTTTCTGATTCTGATTCTGATTCTGATCTATTTGACTGACTACTGCCATTTGAGGATCTCCAATATTAAACTGTGCAAAATGTGGAACATTGTTGTTTACAGCCATGCTGCAACTGAGCAAAAATCATATTATATAATAACCAAATCTATGCGTGCTGATACTTCAGAGATAGCTCCGCCCGGTGTGAGAATGACAGCCAAGTGCCAAGTGCACAACAGCAGCATACTATATATTAGGCAACTCATATCACAGTGTGAGATAGAATAATATATCTAGGGATATGACTTCAGAGGTTGACAGTAAACTGTGAATAAGTTATGTGCACTCTTCAGAGGAACCGAGGCACAGCAGCTACCGAGGATCCTATTTTAAAAACTTTTGACATGTTGCTTCTCATATAAGGCTGAATGAACAAGAGCTGCAGGATGGATTAAGCAGAGGGGAGCCAAATGCAAATGTATGCACATGATCATGGCTGTATTAATATATAAGGAAGACGGCTAACTTATGCTAAGCTTTGCAATCACAGTTGCTGCTCCTGAATTCGAGCTCATGAAAGTGTAATGATGAAAGGAAGTGTTTTAAAAAAGAAGAAGAGGAAAAAAGGAGCCACTTAGTTTCCGTTGAGCCTACAGAGGAGATCATGACGCCCCCCCTCCACTCGCTTACCCACCATCAGAATGAAGATAACAGCTTTTTCGTCACATGCTAATAATCCTTTACATGACTTTACACTTTCTCTGAGGAAACCCTGCATCTGTCCATTCATATCTATGCTTTTTCGGGTCACGGGTCATTCCAACCTCCTGGAAAGGTCGCCAGCGAGTCACAGGGTGGTAATAAGCTAATTTAAGACAATCACTGATCTCCTGATATTATCTAGATGGGACTGTATGTGAGAGCCCAAATGTACAAGTGAGAAACTCTGGATTTTCTCAAAAGTTTCTCCAAAGTTTCTTCAGTAAAACCTCAGGAGAATGTCAGAATGAGTCAAAGTGAGAGAACAGCATGAGATCTACCACAGAATTCACTGTGAGCGAGTGGGCATGTTGATTACGTTTCTAAAACACGTCAGATGTAAAAATGGAAGAAAATAAATAAAATAAATACAAATATCTCAGGATGAAAAAGTGATGTAAACGTAAACAAAAACATGTGATTTATACACAGTATTAATAGGTTAAGGAACCTTACTTTGAGTCAATCATCTGCACAACCATGCTGCCCAAAACCTCCACAACTACATTTCCTTACAATGTTTTCTATTTCTGTGTTATATTATTTATGAAGGTTAATACATTTTGTCATGAAAAGATACATAAAAATAGCATCCACTGTACTAAAGGTCATGAAATGATGGGGCTTCATCTACAGTAGATAGTGGTGACTGTACTAGTTTGATGAATGTCACTGCATCCTATGAGTCAGAGTGGAGATACTGTATAGGCATCATTATAGGGGTGCAAGGTCCATCTCCAGCTGTAGAGGTGGTGCAGTGAGGGTTTTTGGGGACAAGCCGTTAAAGGAGGGAGGGGGGGGAGACTTCAGTTTTTGGGAGCAGATGGTTTTTTGGCTGTACAAGATTGATGGTGATCCCCTCTCCCGCTCCGACTCAGCTCTATGCGGCTCCTTCATCAAAAGGCCCCTGACAGCCGAACACCCACACAGCAGAATGGACAACGCCGCAGCAAAACCCAGGCAATAACACGAGGAAGCGCTGTTCAATTACTGGCTTGTAAAATTGCTTGAGTTAGGAAGTATTCCCCTGCTGCTGCATGATAAAGAAAAGGATGCTTTTTTTTCCATCGTGGAGAAAAAAAATTGCTTTTTCGAGAGAAACAAATTAGTCATCTGAGTCACTTGTTTCCAGAGGGTGACGAGCAGGCCGTTTCTGTTCGAGGACAATCCACATAGCCACGTTTTTGCTTGTAAGCTGGCACAAAATGATCTAGTTGTTCACACACTAAACCAAACAGACACATGGAAGCAAGAGCTAAGGGCACTGGTCACGTGACAAAAACAGTGGGATGTAAATGCAAATTTACCCAACAACACTGAGTGTCAAGCAGTTGGTGGAGATAATAGATCAACACACAGACTGATGCTGATTTTAACAATTACACTGACCAGGTTCCTGCAGAGCCGCTGTATCAAGAGTATCAAAGTGTGTTGACAGAGTTACTCTGGCAGCAAAGTGATGAGGGTCACCGAGCGGCTCCGCTGAGAGAGGAACAGGTGCTGCATGATGTTAACTGTGTCTCAGGTCATGGCATGTCACTGGCCTCCACCACTGTTATCTTAGCAGCAGCAAAGTAGTGGTGGAATCTAAATACACCTATAAATGTATGTGAAAACTGGTAAATTATGACTTGAATGATGCAGTTACACCATGCCTCTGTCAAAGCAGCACAAACCCTGTAATCCCTACACATGAAACCACACAAGAAACAGATGAAATGTGATGTTAAAGAAAAATAAAAAGCTTGTGACATGAGAAGATCAATGCCAGTATCAATCTGAACAGAACCTTCTTGCTCCCCCCTGTATCCAGACTCAAAGCTAAGCTAAGATCTATTTTCATGTTCAACAGGCAGACATGAGGGAGGTATCAGTTTACTATATAACTCTTGGCAAGACAGTGATTAAGTGTAGTTTTCAAAGATATCCCTGAAAGATGCAGATCCTGATCAGCGGGACAGATTCAGGAACTTCTTTTCACTTTATTTAATATTTTCAAAATGTTCACCTTTATTGTATAGGATAGGTGAATCCATGGATCTTTGGTGGAAAAGAATCAGGCATGTTTAAGGGACTGATGTGTATGAGGCGAGCAGGATGAACACACACAACAGAATACAACTGGAACGCATCTCAGTAGTACGCACCCCTCTGCCGTGGCCCAATCAAGCTGCAACAAATTACAACCTCATCTGAGATATCAGATATACAAATATCCTGGATCCGTACCACAATTCAATGGGTTCTTCCCTGACTCATACCAAATCCTTTGACCAAGTTTCGTGGAAATCTTTGGTTTTAGTGTTTTATTCCTGCTTAATTCCTTAATGGAGGTAATAAAATACATGCTTTAGATCTTAATAGTAATTGATGGTTTAAATGGCCCAAAGCTTTGTAACCACATTCATTAGAGAGCTGCAGTTGTAACTGTTTTGAATGTTTAAACTTTATGTATAAAGCAGATTCTACTGAATCCTGTAATACTTGACATTAAACCACTGACACACATTAGTACAGGGTTCCCTCTCATTACATCCTCACTGTTGGTAACTGAGTGAGTCAAACCATTTGGGGTTAAATGTCTTATTCAAGCCTCTTGTGCAGGTCGCTCTCCCAGTCATTATCATTCATATCCTACCTGTGAGGGGCAGGAGGCGCTTCACCCTCTGCTGCTGTTCCCCACCTACAAGCCATTCTGCCGCAGTTACAAACTAGATGCTGTGACTCCAGCTTCACAAGCAAAATGCAAAGCCTTGGTGCTCGGCCAAATGTATTTCCAGGATTGAGCGATAAAACAGAGAGAGTGTTTGCCTTGTTTAAGTTTGATGCTAAAAAATGTTGGAATGTTTAAATGCTGATTACCCTGATGATATTTCTGCCTCGCTGCAGACGAGTGAATGAGTTTAATCTCGCGATTTTTACATCTATGTGGGAATTGGCTCTTTTTTTTCACGAGAGAACCGTTGTTCATGGCTGAAAGCCGTCACAGCATGTACGCCGCCAAAGAGGTTGTACTTTCATTCCTGTCTGTTTGTTTGTTTCGTTAAATTTGATCCGGGATTTTGTGAAAAATTCTGTGCATTTTGATTGAATCTAAGGTGAGTTGCGCCCGGGCCGGTGTGGAGGTGCGGGCTCCAATGAGGGACATTCTCGTCTTAACAAGTTTACATATCTGGTGTTTCCATAAACTGCCTCGAAATGAACATGACATGAACACGTCAAAACAGATTTCCAATGATTTCCAGCTGCTCACAAACAAATAAAGTGAGCCTCACTTATATAAAGAGTCTAGCCATTGAATTCATAGGATTCTCTGGGCGTCCATTACGAGGTAGCAGTGTTCATTATTTACCAAAGTGAGGTGTTGTTGCAAGAAACTTTTACCATTATCACAGGAAAACACACTCTTACATTACGTTGTGCAGTGGGACGAAGAAAACAATGGAGCAAATTAAGTTAGACAAAAAAGGTCTGGATTGTAAAAGGGAATCGCCACCTGAGAAATGAACTGAGCCACGAGGGCTTAAATCATTATGACTCACACTCTAATCAGGTTTAAGCCACAATGCTAATGATGTAAGCCATATTCAGGACAAAAGAAATGACTTTCAACTCGGTTGTATGTGACTCACATGCACAAATGAATGTGTGCTTTGTCAACATTGGCATGATAAGGGTTCAATAATGACACACAGTCATTGACCAAGTGTTTAATGTGACGCCTCCGCACGTCTGAGATACTGCTCCTGGTGTTGGAATGATCCAGACTGATCCAGATCGTAGGTAGCACTGCAGTAACAAAGCACTTGGGAACGCCATTAAATCTCCATTTTAACTGCTAATCAGTGTTAGCCTTTTGCTAAATGTGTTCTCACTTCGAATCGGCGTTTGTTTTCGGCGTCTCATCACCAGAGCTCCAAACCACTACGGGCTACCGAAGGGGAAGTCAAAATAATTACATCACCTCATCTCCACGGTCGGCCGACAGAAAGTGATGGAAGCAGCAGCACAAGCCGGGCCAATCAGTGAGCAGCGTAATAGGAAGCATTCAGCGACTCCACGTTCAGTCGAACTGATTTCACACAGAGAGGAATACCTGGACACACTGCAGCAGGATAATCGTCACACATCCACAGTGGTGGCTTTTATTTTATTATTTAGGAGTTGAAAAATGGATTGGATGTGCTTCGGCTGCAGAGCAATACTTCTTCAGGGTGCCAAGGGAATACACTGACATGCTATTTTATTGAGCTACTATCTCTCATATGCTCCGAGCCGTAATCTACAATCTTCCATCCAATGCTTGCTAGGTGTTCTTAAATCAAGGCTGGTAACTAAATTATTCCTTAATTGAGGAGATATGATATACCAGCAATTTATCTGTTTTAAACCATTGCTTCAATCATATTTTTATTGAAAAGCCTTTTATTGCCTGGTTTTTAATTGGATTTATTATTATTATTATTAATGATAATTTAGTTGTTGTTATTATAGAAACATTATATGCTTAACTCATGAAATAAACTATGGCTAATCTTTTATATTTAACTTCTCTAATCAGCACACTGACGAATATAAAAAGAGCTATGGCAGCCAAACTCAAGACCCATTGTAATGTCAAAATAATGAGATGGGAGATTCACCTCTGTGAAGTTTAATAAGAAACTAAAAAAAAATGACTTAATTCTTAAAATAGAACTCTAAGAATAGAAAGTGAGAAAAGCAGCTTGGAAAAAAGCTTTTTGTGATTGGCTGGGATTTTAGTCTTCTGCTACGTCAAGATAAGTAAAGAAGAAATATGGTTTGAATAAATATTAAAAGCTGTAAAGAATGTAATGGTTATTTCTGTGTATACGCAGCATCACCCGACAGAGCAGCTGTCACACACACTGGACCTTCAACGTGTCAAAAGGACAGACAGGCATGACAAATACAGTCATGCCAATAAATTAGTAACATGCCCGCTGAAAGCTTATGTGTGAGTGTGTTGTGCAGCAATTGATCCTTGTGTGTTTCAGTCTATTTTCACTTGAACCAGGGGAGGAAACTAACTGAGATGGAACTAAGATGTCACCTCAGCCTGAGAGGAACCAGTGGATTCAAACAAACTCAGCTCCCGGCTCCTCTGTGTTTATTGCAGGTTCAATATGTCCTCTGATGATTGTTTCTCCTGCAGATCTTTGCCCTCGGAAAAACATCACAAAAAAACTATCTATTTGTCAGGAGTTTATCAAAATGATAAACCAACGGCCATATCGGCGAGTTACACTGCCTTGATGACAGCCTTTATCGGTTTCCCCTCTGGAAATTAAGCCAGACAATCTTTATGTCCTCCAAGAAGAACATCAAAGAAAGTATGAGTGTGCATGAAAATGATGACGCAGGACGTCACCGCATCTCCCTCAGCCGGCCTGCGGCATCAACATTCAGAGGAATGGATGCTTGATAAAATCATTATTATTAATGGTGCATGGGAGATTTTCAACGCTGTTATCCAACAACAACTCTGCAATGTTAGAAAGTCTAGTCACATGTTTTTTTGTATGATCTCATATTTGATCCTTTAAGGTGTGGCTGTGTTACATATTTTTAACTTTGTTGTCAGTTACTAAAGGTTTTTATAAGAAGTCTTCCTCTTATGAGATGTAATAAATCATAGAATAAAGTTCTAATGTAAATTTATATGACATTGGTCTCCTTTGTTCAGTTAGATTAATTTGTATTCGTTCACATATGCAGATTACACTAATTTGTATGCCAAACTTAAAATTCCAGTGTGAAAAACTGAGGTTTTTAAATCTCATATTTTACATTTTTTTAAATGGCTGACAAATAACTTTCTAACCTAGAACTTCAATGTGAAAAATATTACTTCAGCCAATCGGGATCTCGCAATAAAAATAATGACAAAAGACCTAGTTTGATGATTTCGAGAAGCAGTGAGGGATCTATGAGCCAATGTCTTCACTAGCATTGCCGATGGAAATCTACCTGACATGATATGAGGTCATGTATTAAAGTTTAATTCATGTTATACAGCAAACAACAACAGATACACATGAGTGACCACTACTGACTGGCTAATGGGCTAAATGGCTAGCAGTGTGTTAGACATTTGAACAAAGGTATTGTTGCATATTATGTCTGCAACTCCTCTCATACAATCCACAAGTAATTCATGCTCTTTTTTAAAGAAGCAGCTCCTGAGATCACTCATTCACTTCTCTGTCGCAGCCACTACTGACCTTTTCCTTTATTGATTCATCTTAACTGTGCACTTTACAAAATGTCATCGGAGTTTCCCAGGGTCCAAGAGATACGTGACCCACACTTTAAAGAGTTGCAATTATTTTTCAATCAATAAACTATTTAATGAATCAGCAGATTTTATTTCAGCTCTATTTTATAAACAACAACCAGGTACCTCGTCTTGGGTGAGCAGAGTGTTCAGATTTCAGACAGTATGTCTCATCATCTTGGACTGATGCAGAGTTGCAGATTGATTGTTTTGCAACCATTGTGGGTGTTAGCAGATTGTGTACTGTGGATTTCTTGTCAAAAAAGCATTTATTTAAAAAAGTATATATGAATATGTGATATGTGATATAAGTAGGGAGTGATTTTGGATGCAGCCACAGTAATTTGGGGCAAGGGACTATCCCAGCATGCACTGGGAAATGAGCAGGGAACCAGAATGAGTCTCCAGTCAAAACAAGCAGTTGAAACTGTGGGCAGATTTGAGTTCCTGCTTTCCTGACCTTTGAGTCTGGGGACTGAGAGAATAAACTGGAGCACTGAGACAAACGGGTACAAACCAGAGATGAAACCATTCGTCCGTCCAGTTTCCAAGCAAGAAGTTTGGTCAGTTCTCAGTGTGAAGAGCTTCTGCTCCAGAGCTTCTGCTCCAGAGCTGGATGATCACTGTGATCCACATTGTCCCAACACAGTCTTCCTTTAACTGCACTGCAGTGTTTGCAACCTGCCTGCCTCACCCTTCTACTACTTGTTGAGAAAATACAAGAGTAAGCTTCAACTATAAAACGTTTGAAAAAGAGAAAATCCATACAACTAAAGCTACTGTTAAAGGATTTAATTGCCAGTGACGTTTGGAGCACAAGGCTCCTCCTCAGACTTCAGATAAAGAAACAGTCACCATGTTTAATACCTAGAATCCATTTTGAATGAAGAACGTGATGTATCACCAACAAAGAATATATACATATCATAGATATCATAATATATGCATAGAAAAATTATTTCAAATATAAACTTATATAATTCATGACACATCGAACGTTGGTCATAATGAAAAACGATTAGGGTTGTCTGTGTAGTTATGTGTTAAAATATGGAGTTACACCATAGATCAACATTCAGGGGGATGTATTGAGAAATATCTAGAAATTTTTTTTCAAACCAAAGTTTTCCTTTAAACCTTTTGGGGCCAGAGTGCCCATTGTATATATGGGCCCTCTGGGTGTATGTTGTTATGATTTCCAGAAGAAGCCTTCCAAATCACTCTCATCAGCCAGCATGTCTCCTCCTTCATGTCTGCCAATCCACACAGGCACATCCTTATACCCACAATGCCCTTTGTTTTTGCTGGGTGAGTGCACTTTGACAATGAACTGTGTGTCAATAAATCACTGGCTGCTGCACAATCTCTGCTGCTCTGCCTCTCATCAGCACCACCACATGCAGATGGACCAGAAATCGTGTTTACATCCTCACTCTGCATCGTGGACGTGCACAGCATAGAGCTCAAGTGATTTGGGGAACTACCGGTTTACCCTGAGCTGCCCTTCTGCTTAAAATAAGTGTATTTTTACTGTGGCTGCATAATTATGAGAACAATATTTGCCAAATTTTGACCAAATAAAATCGCAAGGAGAATTTATTTTCAAAGTTTAAGTATTGTGGTTTGCATTCACATAGATGATAGATGACCTAGCGGTGCACATAGTTTACAGGAAACTGATCTGGACTAATGTGTTAACTTTCCATAGCGAGGGGGAGGGGTAGTAGCCTTTTATAGGTTTCAGCAATGGCCCCTCAAAATGTGTGAGCACGTCCCTGCCTCTGTATCGTTTGTTAATTGGGGCTATACTCTGCAGCACATCTTCAAGTTCCTGTTCATGTAGTCGCTAGATGGCGCACTGCTTAATTTCTCCGTTTCTCTGATCGCATTTAAGCCTTTGAACCCAGAACTAAAAGCAGATGTGGGCTACAGGGCCCGAGACCCCAGGCCCGGACCCCCCACTCACTCACTGTGTTCAGCTTCAGCTTCGTGTGTTGTCCCTGACACCTTCACACGTCTGCACTTATTTACCTCTACAAATAGCAGCCTGCACTCACCACGGCGAACACTGACTGCTGACATCCAGCGGCCAATAACATGCACGGTTGTTTTATTTTTTATATGTGGTATCAATTTGACAGCAGACGAGAAACACATGTATAGCACCAATACAGGATACGATATATATGTTTGTCTCTGTATATAAGCTAAAGCTGCTGATGGGGGGGCTGCTGAGAGGCTGCAGGCCGACCACCACCAGAAGTGACGTTAGTAAATAAGAAAAGATCACTTACATCAAGAGCGACAGTCCCGTGCCGTGATCATGGTCTGTGCGCCACACAAAGAGGAGAAGAAGAAGAAGAAATCCTCATGCCTGTAGTGGCCCGAGCTGCAGGACCCGCCGCGGTGGTACCATCCAGATGTGTAACACCTCCTTCCCCGCCTGCTCCTCTCTCCATGGATTTCAAGACACGGGATTTATATATATATGCATCGAATTATTACAAAAGTGATGAATAAAAACGAAAGGAGACTTGACATGCACAGCTCTGCCGGGTTAAGCGAGAAAAAGAAAAAGAAAAGCGAGAGAAATAAATAGATGTGATGAGAAGGTGCTTGGCTGACTCAGCTGGCGTCACGTCTGAAGCGTGTGTCACTCCGAGCCGCGGTGCGTGTGTGTGAGGACACACTGGCGGGGGGTGGGGGTGAGCGGGGGGGGTGGCTGGGGGGGTGGGCTCTATTGTCTCCGCTGTGCATGATGACATCATCCCAGACCAATGGCGAGACGCACGGGACGGAGGGGCACAGGGGCGAGCACGCAGCACGTGCGGGGCCGGTGGAATAGGAGGAGGAGGAGGAGGGGGAGGCTGATGATGAACAGACCCTTCTTCAACTCACACGTATAGTTAGCATGAGCCGTCACTGAATACCGTCATATTTACTGTAAGTATCTATGACTATTCACTATTGACCACACGCGCTGCGTAATAGCAGAGTCACTCCAGTGGTTGGAGCAAGATGAATTACCTCAGTAAAAATATCTATTAATAGATTCATTTATTTATGACAAAAAAAATTACTACGTTGTTGAAGTTATTGTGTTGACAGTGTTGTTTTGATCTTTGAATATTCATTATTAGTGTATTTTTTGCCAAAATGCACACACCAAAAGTTGCTCTGCAGATAATGTCCCTAATAGACGTAGACATGTTATTTATTACATTGTTATATTCCTACAGTCATACTGATGTATGGAATCGTTTTCTTGAAGACACTTGAAAATTAACTATTTGTGTTTATTTTATCCTTCTTAATTGAAATTCATTTTAAATGTTGCTCTATCATCTCATTTATTGTATTGTTGTATTACATCATCTGCTGTATTGGATTTGGAATGCTATTATTGTTGACGTAAAATTATAGCGGCCTATAACTGCTGTAGTGAAAAGTGCTCTACTAATGTAGTCAATAATAAGAATAAGAATAATCACAGTAATAACAACAACAATAATTGTAATTAGAATCCATTTTCTGTAGCTAAAAGTATTTAACATCCACTCATGAGCTTTATCTTGTCCTGACCGGTTTTGTTCAAAAGGGCTTTCAATTGTGAGTCACAGAAAGAGCAGCAGTGTTGAATTTCAAAATGCTTCTCTGATGTCTTAGTTAGTTAAGGACATGTCAAACTAGCCATTTAATCAAGTAGTGTTAGTTGGTTATGGTTAAACCTGGGTTAACATGTTTTTCTTGGTGACTTGGAGGCAAACAAACTGTTACTCTGAAATCATCTCCTTGTTCTGGTGAACATGTTAGAAAATAGCAGCTTATCTTCACATCCAGCAAACATGAGGCAACATTAGCTTCATGTTGAGCTGTAAATCTAACCACCAGGAGAATATCAATTCAATATACACCCTCTTATAACCACCAGAAACATATCAAACTGAAATATCAGGCCTCACTATATTCCTTCCAGTTGTGTCCCCCCTATAAGCAACAACATTCACTTTGATCAGAGTCACTTGATGCATAACATTAATGTTTATTAGTGCAGTGTTAAACACAGAAGAAGCGAAACCTGTCAAGTACATCTGTTTGGAAAAGTCTCACAGGCTGCTGCTACATAGACAACGCTGAAAGAACGAAGAACATAATGAGAACCATCAAATCAATAAAATATTATATATTTTATTATATAAGGGTTTTATCAGCCGTTCTTTTCGGCTGCTAATTCCTCCACAGGGGCGCTGCAGCAAATCTCAGCATTCTCTCTAGGCAGCAAGTACCGTAGCCATCCAGAAGGTGTATATCCATATCAAGTCCATGGCTATACTCTCACTCAATACAGCATAGGGCAATAGTTTGAAAATAAGAACCATCATTTAGAATAGACAGTAATTATTAATTGCTGTTAGATTATTAAACATTTGATATATTTAGCCTTTTTAGTTCAGTTATTTAATGTCAAAAGAGAATAATATTGAAAAGTTATTCTTTAAATTAAATTAAATGCCTTCTGACTACAAATCCATGAACACAGTTTACCTGGGAAAAGAGAGGATTTACCCAGAACTCCCCCCAAGGCCGGATTTACTTCACATTCTTTGAGTCCACATAGATTGATTGGTGTTGTGACTCTGAGTCAAAGTTGTCCTCATTGTTTTACTTTATATTGAGCTTTTAATTTGTAAACTATGCTTTTTTTGTGTGAAGACCTCAACCAATATTCTATAATTCCATCATAAGAAAACATAATTTTTTTCATTCATTCATATTCTTTTGAATTGTACAGTGTATGGAATGTCAGAAACTTCTGACATTATATGTTAACATTTCAGATTAAAAAAAAATTCAAAACCCACTATCTTGGTGACAAAGACAAATGGGAAAGAAGCAAATATTCACATTTTAAAAGTTGCCGCAAGTTTATTTTCTGCCAATGTACGAAATATAATACTTAAATGATTAATCGGGTAGCAAAAGAGTTATCATTTAATTTGCTGTCATTTCGTCTGGAGAGCACCCAATGGCTTATTGGTGCATAAGACTCATAAGACAAGTTCCTGCACCATGTAGGCTCTCTCGATAAAGTTACTCCATCCAAGCTTATAGCACTGATGCAAAAGAGCGATTCAAAAAAACTCTATTTGCAGCTTCAACTGCTCCCAGCCTCTATATTTAAAACTTAAAACCTAATTGAGTCAACAGACATTTCACAGCAGGAGGGACCTTTAATTGAAACCATGCCGGAGAGTTGCCAGTGTGTGGAACAAAGAAGCCACAAGATGAAAAGTCACATTCTTAGGTGAGGAGACAAAAAACTAATGTCAGAGAACCAAAAAATAGACTGTGCGTGCAAGAACAAAAGATATCAACCCTTTGCCAGAGTGAACGCTAATTTCCCTGCTATCACGTGGAATCAGTTCATCTTTATGTTTTCAATAAAAAATGCAGGAACACTTCTTTCTCTATATATATTCTCTATTACTGTTGAGGTTCAGGCCAAACAGAAAGTAACATGATGAATCCGAAACCTCAGTCAACAACAACACTCTACTTCTACTGACGAATTAAAACATTGGTAATAATGTTGTAACGATAAAATTACCCTGATATTTATAAATTCTTTGTTGAGTTAAGCTGCCAGTTTACATTTAGCTCAAATTGCTTTTGTTCTTTTAATATATGTCCATGGATGCATTATTATTGTTTACACTTTTACTCTGTGTAGTTCTATCACTGTTAAGAGTGCTGTAGTTTGTAGAGTTGTTGTTGAGTTTTGTGACAACTTACTCAAGTAAAACTTATGCTGGGCCCTTTCTAATTCAAATAATTTAACATTGGTGAGTTATTAGGAGGTGGTGTTTTCATTTGCGTTCGTTTGTCTATTCATTGCTTAGCAGGATAATGCAAAAACTGCTGGATGTATTATAATGAAGGTTGGTGGAGGGATGTGGTATTGCAGGGATCCGCAGATCTGAGTCAGGAGGTAGATCCAGGAATCTTTTATACTCTTTCTTTAAAACTATGAAATAGGCTGTTTTGATTCCTCCGAGATTAATTCATGGATCTTCATAAAAATTAAAACAGCCATGTTTAATGAACTGATATTTGTGAGTGTCTGCAATTTAGTACATACTCACATAAAATTCCAGATCTAGTAAATTAAATGTGGTTTCAGAAGGCGACTGCTGGGCCTCGGTGGAGCTATGTATCCTGCTGAGTGTCATTAAAGTTTTTAATCATGTGCTGTGGCACTTGTGTAGACACTCTCATGACCACGTGTAGCTCTGCTTAGGCTGAAACAGTTTGGATACAGTGGTGAATGTGAGTGGTACAGAGAAATCAAGACAAGGCATCTTAGAGGATCATAAATCAGCAACATTTATTACCACTTTTTTATACATTAAACGTGCATATCGATAAAACTAAAACTGATCATATAAATACCTCTACTGTAATACTGTTACAATAAATAGGGCTCTACAGATTCTAGGTTAAATAAAAAAAATGAAACAAAGTGCAATAACAACTGCTGCGTGACACAAGGAGACACTTTCAGGGAAACACTGTAAGTGTCATCTCTTTTAGAACATTTTTCATTTCGAATGATGGACGTGTGTTTGGTCGATTGGGCTGTGCTAGGGGCCCTCGCTCTGCCTGCAGTCATATGGAAAGTGGTCCTTTGCTCTCCGCTGTGCTTTTTTACTAAAAGGGATGCTGTTGAAAAATGTTCACAGTGTCAGCATGACAGATAAAGAAACTGGCGTTCCGCGTTCGCACTCAAGACTGCGCCCCCACCATCTGTGAAGTCGGTGAGGCGATAGGGCCATGCCTTTACGACAGTTTGTGCTGGAGAGCAGAGGAGCACACACACACACACACACACACGCAAAATAATTATATATGTGCTCACAGAACTTATATTTTATAATACAATTTAAAGCAGAAAACACTGCTCCACGTTGAATTGAAAAAAAGGCATTTGTAAACTCTGGCTATGTCAAACATGATACTGACCGAGAGAAGCTTCATGAGAAAGGGCGCCAGGCAGTGAGAAGTTCATGATACAGCTGTGGTTCACATGTACAGGAATACACCAACACATCAACTGCCATGTCAAAATATCACGTACAGTACTTTAGAGATTGATTACCAAGAAAACTCTGATAACGTGCAAAAGTAAACACACGTACTCTTTCACAAAACTCCCACGCACAATGTTCATCTTTTACGTGATATACAGTGAATAATTAATGTATAGATTGAGTAGTAAATATCAACACACACAGCTATGTTTTAGAATGTTTAAAAGATCATTTCTGTATCAGTAATGTCTTTCCTCTTATGTGAATGTCAAGTATATAATGTCATCCCATGCACCATCTTTAAATCTACATCGTTCAAATCCTGATTCAATCTTGTGCTTTCCTAACACTTAAAAACTCAAATAATTGTTTTCAGAGAGAGGACACAATGCCACAAGTTTGACATGTGAAGTGAAGTGAAGGTTTTGATGTGAATATATGCTGAGTAATGATCAGATAAATGTCCTTTGGAACGTATCCTGTCAAAAGAGGAAGGAAAGTTGAGAGGAAGTGGAGTTTAAGTGGCTAGCCTTCACAGCATCGTGGAAAGTTCCAAAGTCCAAAGATTCAAAGTCGGTCAGAGATTGTGCAGAATCAGTAATAACTAATGATACAAATAGCTATAAACTTTTGTGAAAATAGGCAAAAAAGAGACAGAGAAAACACGTTCAGTAGACTGTAAAAACAAGGAGAAGAGACGTGTGTGTGCGTTTTCCCTGTGTCTTAGAAGCCCGGCACGTGGCAGTACGCCTCCAGCGAGGACAACAGGATGTAGATTAACCACATGGAGACGAAGAGGAAGAAGGTGAGGAGCTTGACTGTCCGCGGGCCCCCAAGCTCTGCCCCCGCCACGCCGGGACGCCGGCGGTAGAGAAGCACCAGCACGCCAAACACCGCCATGGCAGTGAAGAGGGTGACGGAGAAAGCCAGAGAGCCTGGGTTCACTTTGAACACCTTGCCTTTGGACCGCCAGTAGACCGCTGCGATGGTCCATGCCACGCCAATGCCCAGGAACACGTTCACCGCATTGCTGCCGGTCACGTTACCGATAGAGGCGTCGGCATACTGGTCCTGGATGGCGGCCACTTTACTCGCAAATGTATCTGTTAAAGAAATAGATAAATGAAACGTGAATCTGTGCTAATGGGTGGATTTTTATCTGGAGATAAATGTTGTGAACAGACTCTGAAGGCCTCTTGTGTGAAGTCCACCTCAATCAGAGACTTCAAGTCAAACAAAAATTACATGTAATTTAATTTTCTGCAACATAACATTTTTAAGTATCAATTTGGGGCACAAAGTGTTTTGGATAAATTGGCGATCAAAAGTAGGTGGAACTTTATAACAAGAAACGATCTTTAAATATTTATTTGTAGTAAGTTATTCCTTTTTTTAACTGTAGTGTATAAATCATTTCAGGGGTAATGTTGTGTTTTTTTTGGGGATAAAAATGGGTACCAAAGCAAAACTGATGGCCTTGTTTATGAGTGATAAAATAACACACTAATGCCAAATCAATTTGTTAGAGATCTTTTAGCCATTAATAAGAAAAAGGTCACGGTTGCCAAGTTGTGAATAATAATTTTTAATCCTGTGTTAAGATCTGTTCTCTTCTAACTCTTGCCAGACAGTAAATAAATGTGTTTACCAAATGTTTTCACTATTTCTTCAAACTGATTTGATAGATTCTCAGTTAACATTTCCTAAGAGGGGAGCAAATCCTCTCATCCTGAGACATTTAAAAAAATATATTTTGGAAGACAGAAAATGAAAACTTGAAAATGGTCCGCATTTGAGCTCATACCTCTGTCAAGGTCCAACTGTCCCCTCATGAAAACACATTTTGATTCACTCGATCCAGATTTAACTTGGATCTGCACTAAATTGCATACACTCATGAATCACTGAAAATGTTGAAAAACACCCTATGTTGAAGAAAGTGGAGAAATCTGCCCTTTGATCCAGATCTGCACAAAAATATATTGAGTTCTTTCTTGAACCCTACCTAATTCTACTACAAAATGCTAACTAACAAACAAACGCAAGAGAACGCAGAGCCTGAGTACAGAGTCTGATTTCTCACGCTGTTTTCAGACACACACTAAACTCCAGACATTCACTGGAGCGGCTGTATGTGACAACACAAATGTCCCAGTGAGAATTTCTTCTGCCAGCCCCCTGGATAGAACTCTGGACAATGTTATTCATGACCATGTACCAGACAACATCCTTTCAGACTAACACAACAGAAATCTGAATTCAAGCATGAAACTATCATCATCAGTGGATGGAAATTGTAAATTTATGTCAAATTCAAAACAACAATGTCCTGAGGTTAATCAACTGTTGTGATCATTTCCTTCTCAGGCTGTTTATTTCGAACAATTCCCAGCACAACGAGTCTGCCAGCTTGAAGGAGGCTGTGTGGGGCTCACTGAGCTAAAACCTGTCAAAGCCTAATTTTCATACTCTCGTTGTGCCTCCTTGTGTTTAGGACACAGTGAAGTGGGAATACAGCTAAGCAGCATGGAGAGAATAACAAGTGAAACAATGTTTTTCTTTGTTTCCAGCTGGTTAATACTCAAAAAGCTCTAGAGAGAATTCCTCTGACAGGAGGGTCACACAAGCCTACCCAAGCAGCTGGCTGCCTGCGTCGGGAAGCCCCAGAGGAAACCTGTAGAACAAGTCGGGTGTTAGAACCAACAGACCACACGCACGCCCCACCTGGAACAGAGGTGCCGAGGGCCACAAACACCACGGCGGTGACGGAGTCCTTGAGGCCGACGGTGCAGCCGAAATGGGAGGCTAGGTCCCCGGTCACAGCCGTCAGGGCGCCGATGAGGGAGATGGACACGAAGAAGCAGGCCCAGCCGTTCCAGTACTCAGTGGGCGGAACGAAAGCGAAGAGGACTTTCCAGAAAACTGTCAGGAAGTGCATGATGTAATCGAAGCAAGACGGCAAGTGTTCCTCTCCGCTCTCCTCCTCATCGTCGTTACCTGGCAGAGAGAAAGAAGAGATGCATACCCTGGAAAACACATGCATCAAACTGCTGCTTCTGCTTTTTCACATTACCTGAAGACTATTTCTTGCAGTATACAAATCAGACCACACATTTCTCGCTATTGATACAAATGGAATAAACAGCGCTCTGTAGGAGTGTGTGTGTTGGGAACTGGGTCAACCCACAGGTAAAAATCGCCACCAGTGTTTTCCACTTCAATTCATTGGACATTCACTGGTGCGGATCTCAATCCCGGCAGCAACATTGTCTTCAAAGTAAAGACATGTTTGTGTCATTCCTGCGAATCTTGAACATGGGTCTGTGTCAATGTTTAACAGAACTCTGAAATAGCTGACATGTAAAATATGAAAACAGCAGGTCAGTAAATCCTTCAAACTTATAAACAAGCAATAAACGTGAAACACTGACTATAAAATCTTCACCGCAGATAAACCAGGTAGGATGAACACAAAGTTTTCTAATTTCAATCTGCACTATGGACTGTTTATAAAAAAAACTCACTAATGACAGGGGATCATTTTGAAGTCGCTCCGAAGCTATAACACAGGACAAGAAAATAGTCCGTTCCAAACAGGCGGGTTTACATGCACGGACACTGCACTCCTCAAATTAAATCATATGAGAATCTGTGGAATTGTAAATACCTGTAGCTCCATGCATTATTTAAACCAAACATAACATATCTGATGCAAAATCCATCCATGAATATACATGTTGTTTGATGAATGTGTGGGGGCTAAGCTTTTCAAATCATTACATTAAATCTGTAAACATAGCTGTGACTCAGTGATTGAGGCATTCAAATGGGCAGGAAGTCGACTTTTCTATTTATATATACAAATCAGAGTGACCTCAACCAGAGAGGGAAAAAAGAGGAAATGGTAGAGAAGAGTAATAAAATGACATATCTCTAGTGGTTAAAACAGCTTTTAGCTCTAAATGCTTTGTGTGCCAGTTCAGATCTAAAAGGTTCACAAAGCCAAAGGACAGGGTTTCAAATAGGGACAAAATAAGAAGGGTTTAACCAAAGCACGTTCACTGACATAAATTCCTCAGGGCCCTTCATTTTTCAGGCAGAGCCAGCCGGTTCGTTGTTTATGACGAGTCACATGAGGTGTGCAAATTAATTTTTAATGAACTGTCAGGATTATAAGAGGCAGCAAATAAACACAAATGTATTAACACACGCTTTGTTTTGCTAGCTCTTCAATTAATTACGTCTGAATTAGGCTTCAAACGTCCTCCAATATCAAAATGGAGCACTTCGTTTAAAAAGAACAAACACACGCACACACCCACTTAACCTAAGCTTAATCTTAAAATGTAATTATTTACGTTATGACGACTTATATTTTGTCCCCATAATGTAACTATTCAGATTTAGGTCCCAACAATATGACTAATAACCTGAAATACACACACACACACACACACACAGAGACAAACACACACATACACAGGTTTGCGCAGCTATCGTTGCATTGACTTATATAAATTGTAGAAAGCCTTAACCTTGTCCCTAACCGGACCCATGACCAATAAGTGACTGACCTTAACCTTAACCTTAACCTCATAAGGACATGAAGTCCCTAACCTGGGACTGTTTAAACAGAAGTAGGACCCCATAATATGAGTAATACTTTAAATACACACACAGAGAGAATGGTGTGTGGGGCAGCAGGTGGGCCAGCACCAGAGCTGCAGGCCCCATCTCAGTGAACACATGAGACATTTCGGGCCACTGCCACGACTCACCTGCGCTGACAGTCACGGCACTAACAAACTGCTCCCTCCAGCTGCTGCTCCCCACCACCAGAGCCAGGTTGGTCTTCTTGATGAGCTTGTCCACTGTGCTCTGCAGGCGACCCCCAACACAAAGGAAACGAAATAACACGACAAGGAGGCAGAGATTAACAGCACATCTCAACACAGTCGTATAATGACACAAGAGACACCGACGTGGTGAAATGAGGACGAATTAACTGTGTCTCTTCTCTGTGGTGCACGGTGAGTCACCGAAACAAAACCCCCACTGTCTCTCAGGAAAAATACATTTGGTGGCGTAAAATATATTTTCACCAGAGCAGAAAATAAAGCCACTCATGATACTGGAGCGTTGAGTTACAAACATGAAGATCAGTTTACTCATCAGGAGAATCACTGCACACACTTTTTGGAAAATGCCTCCAGCGATCTGAAAAATGAAATCTGAGATTTGTGAAGTCGCTCCTCAAAATGCATCAGGTTTGAGCATTTAAATTGAGTTTCTTTTATTTGATCCTGTGACAACTCAACAAACTTTATGGCAGCGTGAGACTTAACTGATGGATTATCCTTTTAAAAGCATCACAGTTAAATGATACAGTTATTGCAACATATAGCTGGAGGAAACGACGAGAGACCGACTCTGCCGGAGCCATTAGTTCCATGCACATAACTAATAATTCATCACCCGTCCCTGGTATGATTAAATATTAATCTGCAGAAGTCATAATATTAAAAAAAAGATTCCGGTGTAGTTACTGAAAAATGTCAGTGCTTTATTTTGTCACTATCGATGCAGAACAAATTTATTGAGGTGAAAGCAACGTTGGAGGCCAGCATGGACCTGAACACTCTGCTGATAAATAAATAAGATGCACGGTTAATGTCAAGTTGTTCAGTTTGTTCTGCTACAAATTGTTTGAGGAGTAGAAGGTTCCAAAAAACAGCCGAGAAGGAAGAGAACAGGTCTTGTGAGCTTGTGTAAACTCAGTGTTTGATGCTGCGTATTTCACTTACCTTAAATTCATAAGACTCCTCGATGACCACCTCCAGCTTGGTGTGCTCTCCCAGACAGGGGCAGCCCATCTTTGATATATCCTCAGGTCCCAGTGCTGTCTTGTTATCGTTGGTGTCTCCTGCAGAAGAGGAACAGTCGTGAAAACTATCAGTGGCTCCTACATGAGAGATTTGTTAACAAGATACTTTACGATGTGTGGCTCTGACTCAATATCTTTTGTCAGAATCTCTTCTGAGCAACAGAATACAGGTATTTCCTCATGTATTTCATTTTCACTGTGTTGATTTGTTAATTGATTTAATAGTCAATTTTATTAATATAAATAGGACCCATATATTCTTACTTAAGCGTGCCATCTTAAAACATGTGCATGACAAATCTGTTTGGAGCCTGTGTTTTGTAGGGACTTTTGATTATTTCATTGTGGATATTTTTTGTTGTTTTCCTTGTGTTTGGTTCAAGGATTTCTATCTTTGCAATGTAATCTCATTATCCCCTGTTTTATTTAGAAGAGTGTCTCTCTTACTTTACTTCTTGTCTTTGACTAGTTTCTCTCCTTTATTGATGCCTTCATTAGCTTCTCCTGTGTGTTGTTAACTTTGTTTATTTAGTCTCTGTGTTTTCTTATTTCAGTGATAGCTCGTCCAGTCTCTTCCTCTGCCAGGGCTGCAGGGTTTTTCTGTGTTTTCCTCATGAGTTATTTACGTTTATTTTTATTATGTTACTTTTGGATACTTCTACCCATTCAGGCTAAATACTGTTTATTGGATCTTTCCTTGGTGGCGTCTGCACCTGTGTCTGGTCCTGACATCAGTTATCTGATTCATTCTAAGCAGTCTTTCCCCAAAAATGTCCAACTGCCCTTTATCTATTTCATTCTGGTTTTAAGAATATATTTTGCATTCACTGTTTCCCAGAGGAAGGATTTATCTAGGGCACACTTGTCAAAGGACACAGCATCTCCATATAACCATGTTAACAATTATAATTAAGGGTCTTTCAGTAGATTCTGAATACACTGCTGATGTGAGATGATAGTCAGAGGTTAGCGAAGGAGTCACAGAAAGGTCGGCTTCTAGCAGTTGTCAGTGCATGTTCATGTGTTTTGGGGGCGTATTTGACAAGAGGGCTGAAGGAGGGTTGGAATGTATGGGTTAGCTTTTCCAGGATTACCAACCCTACCTTAATGTGCAGCTGTAGGCAATAAAAACATACAAATGATGTGTAACTCTCCCTTTTAGTCCTCACACTGACCTTAAGTCAATAATTGAACCTTGAGTCCTCCAACGTAAAGTTTGAACATGAAATGTACCGATCCCCCACTCTACAGAGTTCACTGCTTAGCCATCAAATGTGTAGCACTTGATATAAACTGCACAAGCCCAACAACTTAAATAAAACATAAAGGAGAGTGGATGCTGACTAAAGTGTATTTTAATACTTAAATGAGGAAGAATCACTGCGGCTTTGGCGGTGCAGCCGTGTCCTCAACTCACCGTGTCTCTGTCCCACGTCCAGCAGGATGGGTTCCTCCAGCACGATGGTGAAGGTCTTGTTCTTCTCGTACTCCTCGTCATCGATGATCTTCACGTTCAGCATCTTCCTGTGAGCGAGAAGGGTCAAGGAACAGGAAAAGGCATGGAGCGTAAGGAGACATTCATTAATAAGGATTGTACTAGTAAATAACAGCAGCTGTCATTATGAGTTAACCTGCAGTAGGGTTTTGTTATCCAATCAGAAATAGATCCCTAGCAACCGGTGGAAGCAGTTACCAATGCTACGTTCGAATATCAGCGGTGTAGCCGGGAGGTAGACTGCCCACACAATGAATCATGAATCAGAGCTGTTAGATAAGAAGATGGCAGCTGAAGATTTGAACAAATATCCTGTAGGGTAGAACATTGTGTACCATATAAATAAATAAAAGTATTTTTCAACAGCAGTCCGCAAGAGGGCGAACTCCTTTTACAAAATTAATTGCATTAATCATAAAATGAATAATACAGAAAAAGCCCTGAATCCTCTCACACACTTCAAATTTAACTAATGGAAAATTGTATTGAAATTGTAACTGGCTTTTTACGGACGATGCGAGTTAAAGCTAACACCCGACCTGACCGCGTGACACGGTGGTGTCAGTCTGTGACCGATATATTCTCCTCAGCCCGCTTCATTCTCCCACACTGTCACACCGAGTCTTTTTCTCCCTCTCCCTCCATCTCCCTAATGATATGTGGGCGGCTGTCTATTTCCGTCTACACACATACACTCAGGATTCGACAACATGCAGGAAAGAGCGTTTGCTCGCAGTACAGAAGGATTTAATTTTAAACGCGAACAATACGTCATTGGCTGCCTAATGTCAGGGAGAGTCATGCCAGTGGGAGCATATCGCCTAGAGTCCTCACAGTGGATACAAAAGACCCCATCTTCTAAACAAGCGGCCGTTTCAAGTGCTTTGTGAACACTCACCGGGTGAGTCTACTTTGAAGCACCATGGAGAGGCCCTAAAATATAACATGACTGTTCAGCTGCTATATTCATGCGGCAGCCATTTTGATATTACATCACACTTGGGGCAGGAAGAGTTTGTCCTGCTGCAGTGGATCAAAATGAAGAGAAACCATAATGTAACAACTGGCAGGGTTCAGACAAACATTTACATTTCAGAGACCTCAGAGTGAAATTTAATTCAAATAAGAAATTCAAGAAGCAGCAGAGGAACGGATTCACTTCCTGCATTACGCTGATTAGTTGGCAATTTAACTCAGAATCTCTGCCAGTGTCTTACGCTCATTTGCTCTCATTTCAGACAGGAAGTGGATCATAATTACTCAAGTGAGGAACGTTTCGTAACGGACCAAAGACTTTTAAATATACATTTCCAAATTATTCCATGAATTTATTCATTTCTTTTCCTTTTTTCCTTTTGAAATATCAAGTCTTTCCAAGTCTTGAATGAGTTAAAATACAACAAATGATCAGCCCATAGGAAAATTGTAAAAACACCTGGTTCAATGAAATAATTAAAAGTATGAATATAACTAATTAAAGCCATCGCTTCTTCCTTCATGTAACGGCAGTATGAAGATACCAGAGAAAGTAGATTCAACCAGATTGACTCTCAGTAAGAGCACATACCTCCACCAAGGGAAACAGTCCCCTTAGGAATCCACACTTACATTCCCAACATCCACATTTTTATTTCGATCCACATCAACTTTCACAAACTTATAAATATTAGTCTACTTAATATGCCCAATTCATCGAGATCCTCAAATTACTCTCTGAAGAATCAATGAAAAAGTTGAGAAACACACAAAAATATATATCATGGATCAGCTACCCTGACAAACAAATACCAACAAATGCAGTTGGCAATACACATTTCAGGTTAGATTTTGAAAGTTATGAATCTATTGTATATATATACATGAATATGACCTATAAAGTACAAATCAGCATATAAACCGATAAGCAGTACCACTGTTGAATTGTCTACCTGACTCCCATGAGTCTCATTTTGTTGAGTTAGACAACAAGATCAATATCACTTTCATATTTCTACAGTAAATATAAAACTAGAGTGTGCAGGTAGCCTATTTATCTCAGGTTAGGCATAACAGCTAGAGAAATCTGCCTGAGACAATTTTCCCTACCGGACCACTGACTTCAATTTGTTGACAATGGTTATTGTCCAAGTTTCTCAATCCCCACAAGTGAGTTTGTCGCTATTAGAATCAGGCCCGTGGCTATATCACCACCCTGCTCTGTTCCCTGACTGCTCCCAGTCCAATAAGCAGCTTAGTACGATAGCCACAGTTGAACTCATATTACATTACACATAAGACTGTGTATCAGCCATCTCTCCAGTCCTGAGATGTCATTGTGGGTAACATATCCTGCTATTGTGTCTGACGCACACACACAAACACAAACACACACACACACACACACACACACACACACACACACAATTGGATTGTCCGAGCTCCGAAAACGAATCTGTGCTGTGGCATTGAGATCTCAGCGCTCTACTACTTAAGAAAACACATTCTAGCTAAAGCAAAGTAAGAAGAAATCTTCATCAATTGACAAAACCCGAGCTGCCGATACACACAACACAACTGAATACGTAAAAGTGCTGAAGAAGCACAAACAACAGAGGGAGTTTCTCCAGGGGACACAGGGAAAATAATGAACGTGACTGGGACAAGCTTTGTGTTCAATACTTTGTGACTTTAGAGCAGCTGAACCCAACTTCAGCTAGAAAACATTTCCATTTCCGTGTCTGCATTCTTTTGTGTCAATTTGATGAAAAGACGCTGTCTTCATTTGTTTGTGTTTTCTTAACTGTCAGTGCGCGGAGTTATCATCTAGCCAGCGTATGAAAAAAGCTATTATCTCTGCTGCAGGTGTGAAATACACTGCAGAAAGTCTATTTCACTGGTGCTAATAAAACTACAGATGACATCACACGTTTTCTTGGATTATTGAATATGTGCATGCCCTATCTGTAAAATAATCAAGTGGATTAACTTGGATTAACCTGCAAAAAGAGACTGACGGTCATCTCTGGAGAGAGGGAGCGTACCACTATGATTCTTCGAGAAGCTCTGGAGTTTCCCTCTCCCCCACATCCTCCATTAATGTGGTGTAGGTGCTCCAGTTTCCTCCCACAGTCTGAAGACCTGTACAGTAAGTCATGAGGACTGGAGACTCCAAACTGCCTAGAGGGAGAGTGTGAGTGATGTTATGCCTCTGTATGTTCACCCTGGGAAAGAGTCTGTGCCTTCTACCCTTTGCCTGCTGGGACCGGCTCCAGCTCTCCTGAGAGCCTGACAAGAATGAAGCCAGCAGGGAAAATGACTGAAATCATATTCAGTATGCATGACAGTGTGTCAAACGCTCACGTCTGAAGAGGGGGCAATGCCATTCAGTTAAAAAAGTGCGGATCAAACTAATGTGTCAGCACCTATCTGCCATGCTGAAGTGTCCTTGAGCAACATAGTGACTCTCAACCAGCTCCACTGCAGTACAATGAAAATTGATATATATGTTCCTCATATCTGCTATAGATATAATATAAAACATTTTTCTGTCTCCTCTCCAATTTGATATTACATGACAACTTACAAAGCTGGGTGGCACGTTTTTATGACAACATAACAGAGGAGTACAGGAAGAGAGGAGTAAGATTAGAAGAAAACACGACATACAACACGACTCTGTGAGGCTGTGCTTATTCTATTCAAATATTTAGAATCTATCCTCTGGGAACCATTAATGTCTCTTCAACAGTTTGAGAAATGTTCATCAGTGTCTGTTTGTGTGTTGGTTAGTTAGATTACAAAACAAATACCCCAACCCTTGCACATTTCCTTCAAAAATAATATATACCACTGGACCAGCAAATCCTCTGATTAAGTGGGAAGGTCGTTTTTTCAGCCAACAACCTTCGACATCTCATGGAGTCGGCGATAATGAGGGAATTAAACAAGGTGGCTGAGAGGTCGATTTAATAGTATTCAGTGGGTGAAACAAACACTGAGCTCAAGGAGTGTCACTCGACCTTGAACCACTCAGGATGTCAAATGGGGTGAAAGATTTGAATAACTTTTTTGTATTTTCTGAAGGACACATATTTCTCTTAGGACAACAGGAAAAAAAGTTTTTTGTACATAATAGGACCTTTAAATGTTTGAGTGGATCCGGATAAATAAGTGACTCCAAGAAGTGCTCTTCTGGTTTAGTTGATATTATTTAGAGATATTTCACCATCGTTGACCGGCTGGTGACGCTGCAGAAAGGTATTCACCCTTTGGAGCACTGAGGTGTTGTTCTTGTCAGACACTCTCAAGTCGACCTGGATTTCTTTGTTTACCAGGCATAGCCAGCACTAGCTTCGGTGTAGCCCAAACGGGCGCGGCCATCCTTCAAGCTTTGTGGAGCGAATCTAAAAAGTGAAGTCTAAGTACATTTCTTATGTTTGAAAAAATAAACATTCACATCAGTGGTGTTAAAATGGAGCGAACGAATGAATGAAGTCACAGAAAAAAGAACACGATTTGAAAGAGGTTTTAACCAGCTCCGAATGTGTTGACGTTACCCGACCGCTCCTCTTTCATCCATGTTTGTCAGGAAGTTCAGGATGTTATTGATTCCTGACTACATTAGGCATGAGAAATAAATAATATCAGGGTATCGATTTCCCTTTTTCCGAGGAGTTCTCCTCACATCGCTTTCATCTTAGCTTATGTAACTGCCCCAGTTATCCACTTCAGCCTCAACTAGTGTACGGTGCCACACATCTTGAGGCGCTGACAAAAACACATAGAGGAAGCTACACTTAAACATCAAAGAGTCTGTGCAGATCTTCCTCTAATCCATGAGCACGTAATGTAAAATGCTTCTCCATGTCAGCCGCCTGTTTATTTGGGGTTTCTGTGTGTACATGTTAATCTATTTTGTGCAGAATTTAGAAAGTAAATTATTATTTCACCGCACGCCCACATTTTAAACCCTTCTTTTTGGCTTCGTGTCAACGGCTTAAAAACTTGGCTTCCACCCGTTCTTCGCTCCTCTGCATGGTGAAACATCGACCCGGGTCGGCTGATGCACACACACAGACTCAAGGAAACACAAAGCCTGGGAGGCTGTAACAAACACACACAGAAAAGACATAGAGCTGCCTGGGGGCCTGCTGCTGAGTGTCAGCTCTTTGTCCTGAGCGCTAGGGGGAAACTCTTGGGCAAGAAGAGCCAGCTCCGTTTGAAGGAGGAACTTTGGCAGCCTGCTGAGCAGTCAGCAACACGGATATGCATTTCAACACACACTGTGTGCATGAAGCTCTTCGGCGTAGACGCAAACACACAAACAACCTCATGCTTGCAAGAGCTGAGATGCTTTGAGATGACGATGCACAGACACACAGTGGTGGGGCTTCACCTGCATCTTTAACTGGGCAGACTGAGCACTCCAAATTAAACAGCCTCATGAAAAATTCAGTCGGACTCGAGCATCTGAGCAGCATAAAGCAGCAAAACATGTTGAAAGAACATGTTGAAAGACTTGAGCTCTTGAAATTCTCCCAATCTCTGACTTGATGCCTTTATTAACACCTCTGTGTTTCAAATAGAAATGAACAACAACATCTCTCTCCAACCCTCTGATAGCAGGTTAACCTTCTTCAGCTGGATGGAACAAGCTGCTGTGTCTTGACCCATTAAATCCTCACACAGGAGCAGCTGAGCACAGCTTTGGCTCCTTTTCATTGGTTTTAGAAACGGTCCTCCTCTGCTGGAATCCTTCTCTGCACAGTCCATCCTCCCAAACCGGCTGCAGAGTAACTGTTGCGGAAAAAACAAAGTCTAGATAATATAGAGTGTGCAGATGCTTGTGTCACTGTCAGCTTGTCACAGTCTGTTTAACTTGTCTAGTCTCGCCTCAGTAGGTGAGAATTTTATGTAACACTCAGTCTTCATTTGAGCGCAGCTACAAGCTGTCCTCCTCTCATCTCGCAGTGCTCGACACCATTGTCTCATTAACTGCACCTATTGCAGCTCTTTGCCGTGCCTCAGGAACTTTTGGGACTCGTTTAACCCCTCTTCACACGCTTTAATTGCTTTGAAAGCTCAAGAAGCTCTTTTTTTAGTATCCCTTTGGAGCCCCGCTTTGTTTGATGTGGGCTTACCCACACGTACACACAAGCAAACGGGCAAAAACACCAAGCACAAACCTCGGATAAATGCGCGACGAGCGAACTGACAAACTGCGAGAGACAAAAAAGACAAATTGGCAGATCTGCATTCTCCCTGACACCGAGTATTCACCTGCCTCTCCTCCCACTCGGCCAACCTACACAATACACCTACACACGAGCCCTGAAATCCTCTTCACACAGACGGATTCCTCTGACACATTTTATTCCTCTTGTTTCCTCCCGTGGTGTGTGCTGTAAAACATTTTGTGAAATGCTTGTTGTAGTTTAGTTGCCTTTCCATTTCGTTAAATAATAAAGAAGCTGTGGATAATTGCCAGGTTCTGGCTCATCTCATCGTTAAAAAACAAACAAATACACAACAACAAGTGTCTCTCATCTTTCCTGACGACCTTTCTACGCGTCGGTGGGGAGAAAAGCTTGAAAAACATCACACTTTCACCCTTCCTCTTTTCATCCACCACTCCTCTGGTTGAATCCTTTGGTTCAGATGATCACACAGGCTTCATCGCATGCACCCGTCTTAGTATCTGCTCACTCCTCATATCGCAGACACCAGTCTGATTTTCTTCTCTCTGCTCTGTGGCTCACACACACACAAACACACACACTTCTTTCTGTTTCTGCAGTGGACGTTTCAATGCTCTGCAATACAACAAATTCCCATATAACCTCCACAGAAACACGACAGCTCTGCCTATTAATTCTGCATGCATTCATAGAAAACTGCCTCTCCTTGTTCCTCCTCTCTAACATCAGCCTCAGTGTTTCATTATATGCCTGACAATTATCTTATCCTCCCACATCATCCCTGTAAAAGATCTTATCTTCTCAGAGTGAACGTATCTATGACTCATAAAAATAGTCTTTATATCCTGTAGGGGTGAGCAGACAAGCAACCGACGGTGATCTAGCAGGACTGTTTAACACACCAACATGTGGGCTGGGATGTTTATTCAAGTTATTAGAAGCAACAACAAGACATCACATAAACTTAAAAAAAGAAGAATTGCTGCTCACATGGTCTCGTCGTTCTGAAACTCCAGCTTCCCAGAAACCTCCTCGTAGTCCTCCCCGGACTTGGCAGTGCCCTCGGCTGTGTGGTAAGGCACGGCCACCTTCCCTCTGGCCCCGGACGTCCGGTGAACCTTCACCTGCATGTTGCCGACGCTCTCACTGACCCTCGAGGAGCTGCTCTCAAACGTAAAGATGCCGGCGTGGTCGTCATCGTAGATGGTTACCGTGGCGGTGTGAGCGCTGCCCAGGGCTGCCTTTGGAGGAGCGTGGGAGGCGCTGTTGCTGGATGAGATGGAACTCGGCTCCAGGACAGAGACCTCGGCGCGGTGCACGATACGTGGGTTACTGAGGCGCACGTAGAAGTGCTCGTCCTCTTCGAAAATGTCGTCGTCGATAACGCCAACGGTGAATTCTTTGGTGGTTTCACCGGGCTTGAAGACCAAAGTGCCCTCGGCAAACTCATAATCTGAGCCTGCGTTGGCTGTCCCATCCTCTGTCCGGTAGTCCACCTGCATGACACAGGAACAGACACTTGTTAAATATTCAGTGACTGTAGTTATAATAAAATGGTGAATTATTAATATTTTCTGCCTGAAGCAAGTGGATTTTAAATTGACCTTGAGCATTCCCATTTCCCCCCTTACCTTCACAGTGCAGCCACTTTCTCCTCCATGGCGGCTCACTGACACCTTTAGTGAGCCACAATTCTCAAAGCACTGGTAGTGAAAGGGGTCAAACTGCATGTAGATGGTGTTGGGATCTTCCTCTTGCCCACTCGCCTCATGACAGCTCACGACCTTCCTGGCCTGATCAGCGGCGTGCTTCTTCAGGATGTTCCCAGCTCCGATCATCATGCGCGTGGCTTGGATGCGATAGAAGGCCCGACTCTTCTGCTGCTGGACCAGCACTTGGTAGTTGGCCATCTCAATCAGCTGCTCCATGTCCTTCTCCGGATGCCTCTGTTTTAGGTCTTTCAAAGTGCGAGCCATATCCCTTCGGGCCTCTTCCTCTTGTTCTTGCTCCGAGCTACCTCCGCCTTCCTCCACCCCTTCCAGCATCCCATCCAGAGCTTCTTTAGGGTGAGTGTGGGAGTTCACACCCTGGCCGTCCATCTCCAAGTCCATTTTGGTAAACATGGCGTCGCCCTCTGACTCGATGATAATGCCGCGGGTCTTGTCCGTGCGATAACGCTTGTGGACGTACTTGTAGAAGAGCAGGCGCCTGTCTGCGATCCAGGCTTGCAGCACACAAAGGGGGAAGAAGAGGAAGGTGAGGACGGCCTCCCAGAGGGCCACCTCTCCGGGGGAGAACACAGACAGGATGAGGTACAGCCAGATGTAGGCGAACACGCTCCAGGCAGCAGTGACGAAAAACACCCGGAGGTGCTTTATCTTGCGGACTTCATTTTCCGGCACCACAAAGACACAGATAGCGATGATAATGAACATGTTGAACGCAGCGCTGCCCACGATGGTGCTGGGGCCCAGGGAGCCCGCCTCAAAGTTATGGCCGATCACTTCGATGACGGACAACAGGATCTCTGGAGCTGATGAGCCCAGTGCCATCAGGGTCAGGTTGGACACTGTCTCATTCCAGACACGCACAGTCGTTTTGGTAATCTCTCCATTGGGCTTTTTGATGGTGATCTCCTTTTCCTGAGAGGTGATGACCTCGATGGACGACATGAAGCGGTCTGCGATGATGGACATGCCCAGGAACATGTATATAAGGGCTGCGAAGTAAACTATGGCGCGTGCAACCTTGTCGCCAACCGCGGGGTTCTGTGGGTTCCACAGGGGCAGCACCACACCCTCGGAGCAGTTACTCGCAGTAGAGCAGTTGTCTGCTGCGCTGCCTGCATCTTCATGGCCCTGGGAGAAATGAGTTACCCCCGGGAGCAGGACGAGCAGGAAGGAGATGAAAATATATGGACTGACGGGGGAAGAGCGGTTCAGGATGGTCTTGTGCAGGAACATGGTGACGGTACTTGCAGTCTGCCGTCACACGTGAAGGTCTATACAAACCTCGGAAAGACAGAACAAAGAGGAAATTTGCAGAGAAAATCAGATGGTTGCATCGATTACATCAGATATTCATCTATTATTAGAACTATACAGGGAAAGGGTCAACAACTCAAAAGTCCTTTCTCTCATGCTCTTTTGTATGCAAATGATGTGGGATTTAACAGTTTGGTCGGTCCGAATTTGGAAAGCCAGAAGTATTGGCACCTACTAATCGTTGAGTCACTCGTATTGAACTACTCTGTCAGACTCCCACACATGTAATGTGGCCAGTGTGTGCCGAGCAGCAGCAGCAAAAACGTTAACCCTCTGCACTGGAAATATGGAGGGGAAAACATAGACTCAGTTCACCGTGTACAGTCAAGTTAGTTGAGAAGAAAAAATCTTCACCGACAACGAGTTAACTAGAAGGGAAAGCTGTTGTGAGGCAGCACAGACGTCCTGGAATAAAGACATATTTTAAGATTATTTGAAGGAGAAATTCAGCTTACCTCTCAGCTCCATATTATTTTTAATGCTAACAAATGCAGCAAACATGTTTTTTCTCCCAATTTTATCTAAACTATGTCATGGGACAAATTAAAATAATTTCACTGTGGTTTTCTTGGCAGCGTAGTGACCATCTTTACAGCTTGAGTGAGCAATTCAAAGAGCGGAGCGTCAATACACTCCAGAGGATTAACATCTAAATCAGTGTGAAGAGAGGGAAAAAGAAAAGAGAAATACCAGGGACTGTAATCTACTGCTTCCAATTTCTGTCTCAAAAATAGGTTGCCCACCTGAGGCAGAGGAGATCTGTCACTGCTTCAGGAGCATCAGGTAGAAAAAAAAGCAGCAATCTTCTCTTTAACCTGCAGTTAAGGGGAGCACCATCACCACCAGTTTACATCGAGGCTACATTTCAGGGGTTAAGCAGCGCAGTACAAATGTAGAACATTTTTTGCCACCTAAATAAATGAGGGACAGATTGTATTTGTGCAACAACAGCTTTTGTGCAGCAGCTCAACAGCTGTGTGCCGAGTGGAAAAATCAGAACCATGGAAAGCGACTCCTCCAGCCGGCAGGAGGAACCAACCATGAGTGAAATGTGACCATCCACAAAAAGTCCTGACTTCCATGAATCCTGAGTCCAAGAGCACACTGTGGACCTCATGACATTTAGAGAGAGATTAATATTTCACAGCTCTGTCATTTTCCGCGATAGCATAATATAATAATATAATTTTTTCTTTGGCAAACAACCCTGCACAAATTTTGAGTGGGTGATGTTTCTATGGCAAAAGCAGGCTCTCCAACTGGTGGGAATAAAGGGATGAAGCTTTTTTTCTTTTAAAAAAAAATCAATGCTATAGAGACAAGAGGTGTAGCTAGTTTCTACCGGTGTCAACTACTGTTCACTGACTCACATTTCTCGTTCGAATCACCAGGCAGCAATAAGCTAGCACAGGAAATTACTTTTAGTGGCACTCGGCCTTGTTTCCTTAAGAATACAGAGATTTCTATTCAAGACAACAACTGAAGCTGAAGGTTTTATTTTTTCAGCTTAATTGGATCATTTGCAAACGTCGAGTCTCACCGCAAAACATTTCCTATATAGATTCTGAGGATGTAGATCCCCTAGAGGAACTCAAGCAGTCCAAAACCACAATTCTCTGTGAGGCTAATATTTACTAGTTATCATTATTTCAACAACAACCTCACTCCAGCTGCTGAAAAGGCCCAGTGAGATTTCACTCTTCCATTTCACACAATCTCACACGCAATCTTCAGCTATTCTAAAATTGAAAAACAACTCTGACCCAAATGAAACGATGATCTAATCGTCAGAAGTGTTCCCGTTTGGTTCGCAGGGGTCTCGGGTTGACAAGTAAACACTTGAACATAATGAGTCAGATTTTGATGCCAGAAATGTTTTTGTGAGCGAAGGTGTGATTTTTTGTTCTCTCTTTTTTTTTCAAATGGTGGCATTCTCAATTAGCAATGAGTGACTTCCTAAATGTCATATCCACTGCCCTGGGAATGAAAAGTCAGGAACAAAATGGAGCAGAAACAGAGTGTAAACACAAGAGGGAAGCGGCTGCTTGCACACAACACAATTAATTATATTGAGCCAAACCCCACAATCAGTAAACAGTAAGCAGATATGACAAGTGTAGTGTTGGATTACATTCACTTATGAGCCTCAGAGCCTGATGCCAGCAGCGTAGCGGTGAAGAATCCAGATGTGCATGCAGGAACAGTGTTAGCACAGAATATGGTTAATTCTGTAAGAAACTGAATTACTCACCCGGGTGCAGTTGTCTGTGAGTCAGCTCGGTGTGGAAGTTGTGGCCTCAGGATACGAAGTTATCCTTCATATCTTTCTGTGGAAAAACGGATTCTGTTAAATTCTAAAAAGACTTTTCAATTCTAACCAGACAGGATACCCACACATATAAGAGACTTTCAAGAAGCGATTTAAAAGCCACAGATGCGGGGATGCAGATTTAGCAGCTGGAGTAAAAATATAACTGTAAGGATAATTCGCAGATGTTAAGTTACAAATGGGTTCTGATACAACTAGATTACTGCACATTACAGATGCAGGAGAGAGGAGAGAGAGAAGCCGATTATCCCATCATCAGCAGTCTGTGCATGAGGGACGAGCAGAGCGTTCCATTTGGTGCGCACAGCAGTCCCGCACACATACTCACAGGAAGATGGTTTTCAGCTGGACCCTGGTCAGAGCGGTTGTCTGTGTACCCTGCACCAGCTCAATGTGGGAAGACACCACCGTGTGCCATTCACACAGCAGGCTGCTCGGAATGGTGTTGGCTTGTTGCGCTGGTGTCTTAAAAATGACGCGTAGCTCTCCCCGGTGCTTCTCCGCTATCTGTTCCCCCCCTCCCTCCCTCCCCTCCCCTCGCAGGCAGGTGCACTATACCTCAGCAAACTTAACACTGTCGGATTAGTTCGTCTTATTAAATCTCCATCGCCTGCTTCTTCCACCTTCACTAAACCTAAGTGCTTTTTCTCAAAAGCCACAATGCGTTCTCAGCTTTATCCTGTCCAGGCTACGTGCGACTGTTGATGCGTAAAAATAATAAATAATAAAAAAAAACGTGTCTCAGTCCTCATTCGTCCCGCATGTATCAGTCAGAAATTCAACATTTAAAAACAAAAAGCTTCACCCGCGATTTGAATTGAGTGAGAGCATGTTCTTTTCTGTCTGTCTGAGCCGGATAACGCACAGAACCAAACTGGACTGCACATGAAGAGTAGGCGGTAATGAATGGTGAAGAATTGAGAGGACACAAAACCACTCACACGGATCAGGATGGAGAACAAGCAGAGGGATGGTGGCAGACAGATAGAATAAAACAGAAGAGAGGAATGTGGTGTTATGCAGATGGAAGCCTTGTCTTACTCTTGCGGTGGCCACCTTTGGCACAAGAAACGATGAGCGAGATGGAAAAAAAAAGAAGCAGTAACACTGCAGAAACAGGGGAGGAGACGTTCACGTTCAGAGCTACACGCACGCCAGGTCCTCTTGACTGCGCATCAGGATTCGGAGGATGAATGAACGGTTCACTCCCAAATCCTCATGTTCAGCTCATTGTCGTTATCATCAGCTCATCACAAGCTGCTGTAAGCTCAAAGCTACAGAGACCAGATTCGTCCTGCGATGTTGCCTGTAGGTCTGTTGAGGTGTTTGTTGTTAGATTTTTGTAATATATTCTGGGTGGTTATAGACAGAGATGTACTTTAAATACGAATGAAGTTTTACCCTGAAATTATAATTTTTTCGGCATTTAAATGTGTGATCCATTAAAAAACTGGATCAGAACAGGATTGACCATTTGGGGGAAAATAAACAAGCAAAACTTTGCTAAAGAATGAAAAGGGTCGATCAATTCTATGGACCAGTAGTCACATCCATATTTCCCATAACACACTACCTCACAAGATTCTTGCACTTGTGAAAAATGGATTGGCAACTTTGAATTTCGAATGCCTGCCATAATTGTGGTGATCAAAATTAAGGCATAATAAAGGTGAAATCCTCTTTGGATTTGAATGATCCTTTCTGAAGTCAGTGAAAGAAAGAGTCTTAGTTTCTCAGAGATTGAAGTACTCATTTATCGGCGGTATTTGAAGAAGCTTTTGATATAGAACGATCTAGTTGCACCATTGTGACGCAGGCAGTCTGCGAATGCAGCCCCGAAGGTTGTGGCCTTTGAATTGAGGGCATGCAGGAATGGATGCTGTACTTAGGCTGCGCAAGCTAAGCCATGCTTTTAGCTTAACCCTATATTTAACACTTCTACAGGTGGTTTATCAGCATGTATTTACATTCAGAGTGATTTGGTGTAAACCTGTCGACATTGAGCATAATAGAGAGCCATTTCAAAGTATATGTGAGGGTGAGGGGTTTGTCCTTCAGTCAATAACGGATATATTAGACAAGTAGAAAATTAGGACTCATCATGTGATCACCAACATCAGGAATAATTCTCTGGCTCCCATGAATGTCTGTATCTGAGAAGTCTAGTCTTCAACTCTGGAAGTGTCGCACCACAGTGTAAGAAAACAACATCCCCAGCCCTGGAGCAACAGTGCAAGCAAAGCTTAAAATACAGCTTTCATTTAGATAAAGTTAATTTAGTTTTTATTGGTGTATGATTGCCTGTAATAATGGTGGAAAACAGGAAGATTACGCACCTGAAGGATTGGTTCTGGCAAACCATGCAGAGAAATAAAAGAGATTGCACAGAGATCTGGGGGACAGAGAGTGATGGGGGAGTAGAAACGCCCCAAATTACACAAGGAGGAGCAGCACACTGGAATCTTGTGTTCCTGCAAAAGGGGACATTAAGCCCATATGATGAATCTTGAAGGGTTTATAATGTTACCTGTGAAGATGCTTCACTTGAAGAAGTCCCACAAAGCACACTCCAACACAACCTGTTTAAACCCAATAGGCTTCACCTGAAACCTCCCTGTTGACTCAGTGTTTCATTAAAGCAACAAGAGAGGAAACATAAATCACCCTCTTGAGTTTCCAGTAACTGACCCTTCTGTTTTTGTGTATATGTGTTGGTTGCTGCAGAAATGTTACACAAATAACATAAATGTACGGTGGCCCTGAGAGCACAACACACACTTAAGAAAAACACATTCAAATAGACAATACACATGGAGAAAACATTATTCGTAAATAACGGTAGGATTGAGAGTATTTGCTTTTTTTGTGAGTATTTGCTTGTGTTAGTAACATTGTGAGTATATGGTTTTGTTGGAAGCATTGCGAGTATTGGTTGTGTTGCAATGGTTGTGTTAGTAGCATCGTGAGTAATTGGTTGTGTTGCAAGTATTTGGTTGTGTTAGTAGCATTGTGAGTATTTGGTTGTGTTGCAAGTAGTAGGTTGTGTTGGTAGAATCGTGAGTATTAGCTTGTGTTGCAAGAATTCGGTTGTGTTGGTTGTATTGAGTATATTATGTTGTGTTGTAAGTATTTGATCTTGTTGTGGATACTGCACGTGTTGAGTTGAAGTGGGTTGACCTTTGTGGGCCACTGCAGATATTTCATACTTTGGATAAGCATAGAGAAGTATCACACACTTTTAATTGGATCAAATGTGTTTTGAATATGAACAGACATATATAATATTTTTTAAGATCCCTCTGTCTTTATAGAGAAGAGTCAGATAGTGATACGTGCACATAGAGCAAGAGAGAGGCAGGTGCTTCTCTGTGTAACCTGTGATACTAATAGATCCTTACCTCATGTGCACACACATACACACACTATTGTACTCTCCAGTGTGTTCAAACAAGCAATTATGTCTGTGACAGGCCAGTCACTGTATCTCCCCTACACTTCAGTCCCTTCAGCACCATGGACAGCACCTCTTCTCTAACACTGAGGGAGGAAGAACAAAATACAAACAGTAAAACATATAACAGACACACACACAACAACCTAAAAGGGGTTTAACCCACGTATAGAATATGATGATAAAGGAGATATGTTTGAAGAGCTGAATTAACTCATTATAATCTCACTTGACATCATCGGTGATAAAATGTTTTTTTGGATGTGGGAGGGAAAGTATGAACATCCACTAACTGCAGTTTTCTGATAACATCATAAATTCAGTTACAATCTCTAGCTTCTGTGATGCATTTTTTGTAGAGCAGCTGCCTGCTCCTATGTTATATCTTCATCTGTGCCCTCTGGTCATGGACTTAATGTATTTTTTCTGGGTTGTTCTTTGCATTAAAAAATTAATAAAACTATAACAAATATTTTGTTGTCTCCTCCGTAATATTGTCTGGTCATTTTTATGTAAAAATGATGCAAAGATCTTAAAATCCTCTTTTTGCAGCATGAAGATTTCATGTCTGGCTTTCGTGCAAGGGGCCAAATTCGTGATAGTTTAGATGTTGATATGTTGACTATGACCTTTAACCTTGAAACCTGTTCAGTAAACTTTTAGAGAATGTGAATCAAACTATAAATCAATAGGTGGACACGGCTCTTTATTTCCTGCAATGAAGACGGAAAACTTCCACTGTCCACACTCACATGAAGATACTTATTCATCTATGAGGACGCTGCATAGTGTTTTAGCAGACGTTTTAGTTTCTTCCTTACTTTGTACATTGGTTACAGCCGCCTCAGGCGGAGATGCATTAAAAGTAACAGACCAAAAAGCAGGTTGTTCAGGGTGGTGATACTTCTTTTCAGACAGAGAGCGATAATATACACGGCATCTTAATTCTCCTTTGCAGCGTTTTTGTTTAATGTTGTTATTCAGCTCTTTTTCTTTTCAGTTTCACTGAATTGCCATATTGTATTTGATCTTTTCAAATCAGTAACGAACAACACTAGTTACCACACAGTTTTTATGTCCTCAAGGCTTATCTAAAATTTAAGAGTGCAATTTTAGCACAAACATTTTTTGATTTCTGGTTAGAGGGTAAATTCACTGGAGTTGTTTGTGTAGCTATGGCAACAGCTCTTCTACATTGTGCAACTGGATGCTACAATGTAGCAGATTTCAGATTTCACCTTGCAAGTTTTGACATTTTTGACATCTTTACTAATTTCCCAGGTAATAGTTATATATCAGCAGATTTAGAGGGAAGATTTCTATGAAAGAATGCCGTTTGGGAGCAGTTTGTCTGATTTCAAGGGAACTGTTGGGCAGTGAGAAGACGCATTGTAATTTAGCTGTATCACAGTGATACAGGAGATGATACCAGGACACACTCTATCCTGACTGGCAGGATCTGTTCACTTTTCACCCCAACAACTTCTTAATTGCAGCACAAAGCTGTTTGGCATTGTAAATGTGTCATTATAAAATGTGTTCACTGGGTGTTAATGCCTACGGGCCATACTGTGCTCATTAATACTGTTAGAAGACAACCTTTCATTTAGGTCCAAAGGTGCAGCAGGTCCAGAGACATTCAATTGATCCCACCTTTTTTTTTGTCTATTGGTGGCATTGATGATGACTCCCACACCCCTCTTCGCCTGTGGGATTTGGTCCTGATATCTAGTAATTGCTGCAATATCCCACTAAACACTGTCCTCAGCTGTTCACTGCACAGCCTCAGCTGGGACCAGGCTGTGCTTTAATTCCCACCGAGGTAATGTGGCTGGGATTAATGAGTTATCATTCTGGCTTGAAGTTATACCCTTTTTTACAGCTTCAAATGTCCTTCATATTTCCTCAGGGTTTGTCTTCTGAATTATCAATGAAAATACCTTCTCTGCGACATGACTTCACATGGATGCTCAAAGCCCACATGAATTCAGCTCTCTCTTATGTAGGTGACTCATTGGGAAGTCTATACCACTGTTAGACACCTAATGCGACCATCTGTTGCTGCCTCTGCCTCTCATTTGTTGCCATCTTGTGGCCAATTTAAAATCTGTCACAGTCTTTAAGGGGCACTAATCTACCAGTGGAAACGTTCCTGAGATCACACATATAGAGTCAAACCAGATTTGGTAAATAGGGGCGGGGGGTCAGTCTTCATCATTACAGCAGCTGTACCCGTTCATGAAGATATGACCAGAGATCAGCACAGGCTGTTTCAATAATGATGGTTTTATTTTATAGTAGTATATAGTTGAAAAAAAGCTTTTCAATAATTTCACATTATTATGATATTGAGATCTGCATAACTGGCTTAAAGGCTGGCAAGCTGTGGTCATAATATTTACATTATTATTATGACAGGCAATACTATCTTAATTAGTAGTTAGTATACAGTATTTGTTACACAACCTGTGTATTTCTGTATATTTCAAAAAGTTCATATATGTGTGTTCATCACCAGTATCTTGAATAAGCCAGAATGGCGCTCAGAAGGGTGCATATCTCCAACAAGGCCCAACAGTTCCATTATGAAACCACATTTTAATCTGCATCATTACAGATATCTGTCAACATGCTAGGTTTTTTTTTATATCATGATTCAGAAATTATTCTCTGAGAAATCAACAAAATGTTGTAAAAATATCATATAATATCAACAAAAATTCTGGATCAGCACTCTGAGTTTAAATGTAACTTTTTTATAGACACAAAGCTCCATATCTATATAAAATGAAATTTAAAAAATCTAGCATTAAAATACTATTATTTAAACTCACAATTCCAAATATTTGGATTATTGTCAAGACAGAGGTATTTGTTCCAGTGTTTTCCAGAAACAAGAGGAGTACCTTGTGTCACTCTGTCGAGGCTCCGTTGAAGCAACTATGATGACATTTGTCGAAACAATTAATCACATACATTTGTAAATAAAATCCCCCAAGACCGCATGGATAGCAGTAACATTACAGGCCACAAAGATGTGACTTGCACTGGTCCACCTTGGGATGATAATAAATATTCTAAATACATTGTTAAATTCCTCCTGAAGCTTTTTCATTTCAGCTCTACTGTAACTGCACCACAGGTACAGAATGGAGTACAGTCGGCTCTAAAGAGGGCTGACATCATCTGTACACATGTGATCTGCACCAAAATGATCCAAACCACATCGTCATCCAAGTTCCAGCGTAATCCATCCAGGGGATTTTGCATTATATTTCTTACAAAGAAACCAACAAAAAAATAGACAGGGGTGGAAACAGGCCCTCTGTGGCTGAGGTAAAAATAACACATTCCTTTAAATAATAATGTTTAATTGACATGTTTCTGCTGTATTTTGAGGTTCCATATGTTCCACATATGGTTTCCTGTGTCATCCCTTTGCACTGTTCCAGACCGGAATGTGAAAATACATCAAGAACAACAGTTACGTATTTTCACCACTAGTGGGAGGTCTAAATCCATCAATGAAACAGCAGCAAGTCTACATGCTCCATTGGTCATGACTACAAGTCACTTTAATAATGTGATCAATACATTACCAAGAAAATAAAACATTATCCTCTTTTTTTTTAAACACATTCTTTTAAGCATGCTATTATTATTTCCCAGTGGCTACAGACACCAACAAGATCAAATATAAAATATAAGGCTTTGAACACAAAACAATACATTTTACAACTTTTCAAATTCTTGAAACACAATCATCACCATCATCTTCATCCACTTACGGGTAAAACATTCTAATGTAAATGTTCAATGCAAAGTGAAGAACATGTTTCAAAAGACAGTATCCTGACATTTTATCCAGATTATGCTGTGATATTATGATATAATTATATATTTTTTAATATCCCTACACATTTTGAATTATTATATTATATTATATTATACACAATTTTACATAATACCCTAATAAATAAGAATGGCAATCAAAAGCATCGGGCTGTTGTGTAGCTTGTGTCTGTTCCCTTTTTCAGTGAGATGCATAAATTATTCCCAGGAATAAAAAGTGAAAATGCTGAAAATCATCCTGCCTCTCACCAAAATGTAATGGGACCCAAACAACACCCTTCCACCAAGTTTTATAGAATTCTGGAGCTCCAATTGTTCACATCTTACATCAGAGGGGATGTTTGTGATGTTGTGAGTAGAAAAGGATTTTACAATCGTCGATCCACGTTACACTTCGCTTGGTCTGGATTCCTGCTGAGGCCTGCAGATGGTGGGGTCAGAATTTGGTGTTAGCAGCATGAGTCAATGTACCCAACCTGCCTTGTGTCAGTAGTCCGGGCTGGTGGGGCTGTAATGGAATGAAGAATAAAAAGTTTTCCTGGCACAGTTCGGATCCCTTAATACCAATAAACCAGTCAGCCACCACAGCATTCAAACTATGGTCAGCCATCACAATGTCAGCTACAGTTGAGTAGGTCTGTATTGGTTTGTAAGCTCTGGATTCAGCAACAGGTGGCGCTGCTGAGTTTAATCAGAGTTGCTCGCCCACTTGTACTAACCTACATCATCACACTTCAGGGTTTGGTTAGCGTTTGCCTCGTCAAGATTATGACCACCTAATTTTGTATAATTTGAACCACTGGATATGAGGCACACTTGTTTGGTATTTGTGTCGCACCTCATGGAAGCCACTAGTCGAGGTTTCCACAAGATGAACAGTGATCAGACAAATTCTCACAGTTATAGCCAAGGTTTGCTAAGTCCCGCCTTATGGTATAATAGATATTATGTTTTGATTGTTTTTTTTTCCATCCTTTAGAATCATAATGCTTATTCAGTCCCCAGAGGCTGCATACCAAGTTTAGTCAAAATCCAAGATACAAATTCTATCCATTTTAACGTTACTGCATTAAGCTAAAACTTTGATGTCATGTTGTGACCTGCTGTGTGCAGGTTCTGACCCTGCCTCCAAACAACCAACTTATCCAAATCTAATGCAAATTCAAATTTAAACTATCTGAGTTATTGCTGTAAGTCGTGATGAGCTTAAGTAAATTTAACTCATAAGACTATCTAAGAAGTAAAAAGTTAAATCAAAGGTTAAAAACAGGTTAAGATTCTTAAACACAGGTTTTTGAAAGAGTAGCTATCAGTTATTAATACTTAGATAAAAGTATAGAAATGTTACAGAGATGCAGCACAACTGCAAGCTTGTCAAACACTGAAAAATCCATATTTATCAAAAATAATGATTCTATCCTCCACTATTATGCAGTTACTAGTGTTTAATAAACAGTTTATAATTCATTAACAAATGGTGCTGACGAAGAGGCATTCAAGCTCATGAAGCTGTGAGCGTGTTGGACAAAAAAAGGCGAGGAACTGCATCACATCACATCGACCCCGTACGGTGACCATGGTCCTGACACATGTTGATTCTGACTTTGGCATTGGTCAGCAAAATGGTGCACAGCTCATCCTTCAAAAGTCAAAGCCTAAAGAAGCATTGTGGATAATGTGTGACCAGTGGTTAAAATAATAATTAAAAAAACGCCAACAAAATAGGAAGACGTAACTGTTAACAATATAATGGATGTTGAGTGAATAGCTAATGGAGCCGAGAATTGAAAGAAATGACAGGTGATGGAGAGCAACAGCCTCACACACACCAGACGTACATTTCATGACATGAGGGATGACTGAGAGCTTTGTGGAGAGGGAATGATAGTGGGAGGGAGAACGATGGAAAAAAAGAGAGAGATACAGACAAAAGGAAAAACATTTGCAGCCTGCCCTGCCCCCTCATCAGTCTCTGGGGAACAAGGGATTATGGAAATGTATAAATGTGAGTGAGAGAGAGAGAGAGAGAGAGAGAGAGAGAGAGAAAGGGAGACTGACAGACAGGGAGGAGGGAGAGAGGAAGGAGTTAGCTAAAAAAGAGAGGGAGGGAGACAGAGCAATGCCATTGGTCGACCGTTATAACACCAAGCGTGATAGAAATATTTCTCTCGCAGTCCAAGAAAGAGAGAGGCAGAGACAGTAGACTCAGGAAACACGTTCTGGTCTGTTTTCAAAATCTGTGGAAGAGAAGAGAAAAAAGACAGGAGGGTTCAGAAAGAGGGGAGGGCAGACAGAGGAGCAGATGAGGAGAAGGATGGACTAATTAACTTATGACCACTGAGGGCTTTGGAGATTTTTGCTTAAGAACAGGAGAGATTTCAAAATCAGATGCGACTCAACATGTAGTTGCTCGGCAGGGTCCTGGGCAGATTCTCCCCTTTTCTTCCCCCCCTCAGAATTTAATTGTTCCGCTCCGCAAAGACAGATGTGAATGTTTCCTGGAGTGATCTGGGGGATGCGTCAGAGGGAGAGATGCAGAGCAGAGAATTCTGACATGGTGCCGACCCAAATTGACAGAGACGAGGAAAGAGTGGACTGTTCAGTGGCGGCAGACACGTCTCCAGCCAGACACAGGTATTCTCTACTCGACACTAAGATCAGTCCGGGTATCGATCCATGCTAATTGAAACTATTATCAATATCGTGCTCTGAGCTTGTATTTTGCTTGGATGCATTGTAATGTTAAATAGTCGTTTGAGCCTAACTCCAATATTTGGACATCTCCTTTCATTGCAAAATCAACATTGGCAGCCAGTAAATTGCTTTGTGAGGAAAACTGTGTGATGCGTAGAGAAATATCCACGATCAGATTCACATGGATGTAAACATTTCTCAAAAATTTACTAATACAATAAGTAATATACCAGGAGAGTGTATGTGTAAACAATAACTCACAGCTAATCTATATGTCTGTTTACGTACGTGTTGAATATGACATGCGTCACTAACAGTGCTCTTGATTTAGAGCAACAGATGAACTGAAAGCCATAAGACAAACTACTGACCTATTACAAGCCATAACCATCTTCGACAAGAATCCTGTTCAAAACACAACGCTGTGCTTTCTAATGAAAAGAATCCTGTGCTTCTGTGGTCAGCGTGTCAGTCGCACACTTACTGTGAGGAGCGAAAAGAGTATGTAGGTTTGTCTAAAGAGAAACTACAGGGAGGAGGAGGATACAGACACATTTTGCCTGTCAGAGACTCAAAAGAAGGGCATCAGGCCAACAGCAGACATGTAAGTGCTTCCTAAATCAAAGCGAGAGAGGAGGGGGTCCATCCCGCTGTTAAGATACACAAAAGGGGACAAAGACACAGCCTGAGTGGAAGTGAAGCCACAGTCGTCCTGAGTATTGATTGTTACTAAAACTGAGTGCTTTTACCTACCTGGACAACACAGACACCACCTGCGTCAGAGGCGGAAAACAGATCATAACCTCTACTAAAGTAGAGGGAGCAATAGATTCCCGAGCAGAGAGGAGGACGGGGGTTTCCCTGTCTCTTCTTTCGACCCTTCCCGTCGTCAGGCTGGCGGACACAGCAATGGCATTCACCTTTGCGGCCTTCTGCTACATGCTCACCCTGGTGCTGTGCGCCTCTCTCATCTTCTTTGTCATATGGCAGGTGAGTGGCACAGTGCACGCCGGGTCTACAGCACACACACATACAGTGAGAACTAAAACGGGCACATGTAGAGCCTGAGTTCGCTCCCAGCTGCATCCCACACAGGCAGACAAACACGTACACACAACCCTGTACTTCTATCTCAGTGAGGACACTTATCGGCATAATGCATTCCCTAGCCCCTTACCCTAACCTTAACCTTCACAATTAAATGCCTAACCCCAATCTTTAACTTAACCCTAACCCTCACCCTAAACCTAACCTAAACTTAATTTTAACCCCCTTCCAACATCTCATTTAAAGTGGATCAGTGAGTGAGGACTGGACACACACACACACACACACACACACACACACACACACACACACACACACACACACACACACACACACACACACACACACACACACAGATAATGACATGCATAAATGCTACAGCTAAATCTCAAACCACAGTGAACTTTTACTTAATGGTACTATCTGACCTCTTAAAAGCCACCAGACACTTTGCTTCACTGGGATTTCAAATAACAAGCCCTGGTGACACTCAGATACAAACTTTCTAGTTTGGATGAAACACCACCAAATTTAAAGAGGAACATGTACAACTCAATATGAAAACTTTTGATTTGTGCTTTTTTTTGTATATTTCCACCCATCAACTTCTAGCTGACCTGCTCCCTTGGTGGTTAATCACTAGTTGAATTGACTGGAACTAGTCTGACCCTTGTTCGTTCAAAGACAGATTCCAACCGACTCCATCTCCCCCACATTAAAGAAACATAGGATCCCAGAGTCCTGACAATAAATTGTTCCTGTAAACAAGGTGGCCTACAGCGACCTGCACGTAATGAGAGCAGGGAGGCGAAACAACATAACCAACCTAAATCTTGCCACCAGACTGCTCAGTCAGTCTCCATCAGTCTGTGGCATTTTAACTGCTATTTGCCCAGAGATCTCAGGAGACCAGTGCACCAGTGTCCAGACTCCACAAACTCTAAAGCTCTGATCCCTCACCTTCAACATGGAAGCCGAAATCATGTGAAATACAACAAAAAAAACATCATTATGAATATATGACTTGAAATGACTAACATACCAATTGACTAAGTGGGTGAGACGATGAGTCAGTGAGTGTATCTGTGTGTGAAAGAGACGAGGAGAAGAATGCGTCTGGCTCCGCACTGGTGTTACTGAAACACTCACCGACCTATGATTTTGTTCACCCCTTCCCCCAAGGCTGCCTCCACCAGGGGGGTTCAGCACCCCGCTTCCACGCAGGCTCTCCACCAATCCGAATCGCTGTGTCGTAACCATGGCACTCACTTAGGGGCTCACCATGTCGCCATGGAAACTGCATCTGTTTACAACAGAGCTAAGTGTGAAGGGAGATGAGGGAGAGACGTATAGACTCATATAGGCGAGATTACCAGCAGGGCTTTTGCTATTTCAGACGCAGAGAAGGCTTCACTGCTGTCAATCATCGGCGCGGTAAATGAGATGCTTACGCTCACTTAGCTGCGGAAAATACCTGTTTTTTTGTGACTCTGTAATGAGCCAGTGAATTGAAGCATGCTATTTAAAAGCAGAACAAATGATGAGCACAGCAGGGGGCCTATAAGCCAGGAATTATTATATTTTTCATAGAGCAATTAATCAGAGGGCCAGAGAGAAAAATTACACTCCCATACAGAGAGCAGTTAGTGTTAGCAGTGTAGTGAATCTACAATTCATCATTTATTTAGATTAAGCGCAAAAGGCCAAATACATACAATTATGGAGGGTTTCCTATAGATGTTTTGGTACTCTTCTAGACAAAGCATACCTTTTTATCGAATAACTCTCAATGTGACAGCCTTCTGTGTTTCCATGGATATTCAGTTTCTACTGAAATCAGGCTCATGGAATAAAGACTGGCCAGGAGGTTTAGGAGAGATGGAAATCAGAAAATAAGGGTCACACCGAGAAAATGGATACTCAGCAGGGCGCATACATCGGCCAAGGTCCAACAGTCCCCTTAAATTCAATCAGGCTGCACCAAAGATAGAAACTCACTTCCATAAATGTGCCTACATTTTTTCATCAAGAGCCATGAATAATTCCCTGCATGGGAAATTGGTGAAAGATAAAAAATAATACAAACAAAAAACCATCCTACCTCATGAGGAAAAAAAAAGGCAACATCTTACCCCTGATCCCCACCGAAATCCATAGTTGACCCATACTTCATACTCATACCATGTTTATTGTTTTTAGGTTATCGTGCTTAAATACAAAACACAAACTCACCAACAAAAGGGCAGACGTGAAAACATAACCTCCCTGACAGAGGTTAGAAACCAGGATGAGAATTGAAAATCTGAATTTCAGCTCGTCAGATAATGGTATAAAAACGAGTAGGTGCTCATACAGAGAATATAGAGGGAAAGGAAAAGGCTGTTATCACACATGCACATATTAACCATTCAATCACCATGTGTGTTCAAGCAAAGTGAGCAGTGTGGCTGCAGCTGAGCAGGATGCACTGGGTGTACTGCACGAGATGATTTCTTATGAGTGTGATGTTGAAAAGATTCCAGCTGTGCCTTTTAATTACACTGTAGATACATTACATACAGTATTTGCACTCATTGTGATTCTAAAGGTAACCCAATGTAACAACAAACTCACACACGTCTGTTATTTTTCAGATCATCGCTTTCGACGAGCTGCGCACAGACTTCAAAAACCCCATTGATCAGAGCAATCCCACCAGAGCGGTAAGAACCCTGCTGCTTCATTTCTTTCAAGAGTGATCAAAACCTCCTGCTCACACAGAGAAATCCCTTCTACCCAGTTCCAAGAAGAACACGTCACTGGTTTACACAGAGCGACCCAGAACAAATCCAAGGTCTCACTGGGAAATTATTGCACATGACCTTCAATTTAGAGTTTATAAACAGATCGGTTTTATAAAGAAGGTCTGTAAATAAATCAACGTTTCATGAGAAACCCACAGTCTTGTATCAGTAATCATTTGAAAAAGGATTTCATGTAAATTAATGATTTGTGATTTGCAAATTTGGATAGACCCCTTTCTGCATTTATCCTCTCCATTAATCCTACAACGTCAAATATTTGTCATACTTTGAAAACAGTTACGTCTAATCCAGGCTTCCAGGTGATTGCAGCACCGAAGCTCTCGGGCTCATTTCAACGCTCATTTGCATCCTGATTGAAAAAATCAACCTTCTGCAAAGATGTGACCCGTTGGCTCAGTCAATTAAAGAGATTGATGCAAATGGAGCTGCTGTTTGTAGAAACGAGAAACGGCACAGTCGCCACACAGGAACATTCCACTTTTGTAATAAAATGAAATAAAATAGAAATCTGCAGTATGAAACATGAATTGTCCTAAAGTAAGGGCAGGTGTTTCTCTTCTCTTCCTGCAGCATTTATTCTATTTAATAAATCAAATTTTCTCTTTATCTTTTAAAAACATTTATTAATATTCAGTCAATACTAGGTGCCATTATTCATGCAGCGCGTTCACAGCAGTTGCGAATGTCCCTCTCACAAGGTAGCTAATGTTCTAGAATTATGCATCGGAACCTCAAAGTGAGAGTGATGGGGAGTGGGAGAGAAAACTGCGAACAAACAGACAGTGGGAGTGTGGAGGCACGCCAGCTACGGGGGGGCGGACACAATGACTGCAACACCTGTAAAGAAGAAGAAAAAACACACACACAATGCAATCAAATGGAGCAGCTCTGGCGTAAATAACACTGGGAAGGTTCAGACCAAAGAGGATTGTTTTGCTTTTCCTCCTCAGATGAAAGTGGTGAGGTGGAAAAGCATCATCCCAAAAAATGCTTTACATGCGTACTGATGGATGTTGTGTTGGACTGCGTATCAATGTACAGGTGTTTTTAAAACTGTAGCAGACGACCTAAACTTCAGAAGTAATAGGATCTGCCAGGATTCGCTGCTACTCCAGGTCGCTCCCAAAATCAATAAACTGCCAAACAGAACGAGGACTTACATGGAGACAGCCTTCGGGAAAACCAACAGCAATGATCTCTGATGTTCAAACAGCTGATGCAGTCTGGAATAAAGAAGCAGTAAATACAGCTGGAAGGGAGTAAACATGTGATTCCAAATCAGCTGTATGTGCACAGCCATGTGTCACAGTCTCAAAGGCAGACGTATTGACATTGGATGAAAACACAGTGTTTCGTAGACAAAATGTGGAAAGCAGAATTATTGCCTCTTGACATGTCTAAAGGATGACTCAGCCCCATAAAGAGCAATGTCATGTTGAGAGGGTCCAGAATTATAACTCTCAAATTATTATGATAATAATAAATAGTTTTATTATTATTATTAAGATATTTATCTTATCTTAATGTCCTCTATAATCTATAATATTGTAAGGTCTCAAACTTACAGCTTGAAGGGCCTTGAGATAATGTATTTTTATAATTTGGCGCTACACAAATAATAAAAATTGAATTGAGTTGAAGCATGAAGAAACACAAAACAAAAGTCATGCATTTCTTCACTTTAGATTAGATCACTAATCATATCAAACTAAATACGTCTTCCTCTATAATTTGATTTGCACTTTGTGAAATATCTCCTCTGTCTTTGATTAATGTCTTCAGTTGTGCGTCTATTGGTGGAACAATAAAATATTCAGAGTGAATCAAGATGACCTAACACAAACTAAAGCACCTCAGGTAGAGTACAGGGCTGCAAAGTCCAAGCAGAGCCACTGCAGAACAATTATGTATTTGCGCAATAACAAACCCTAGAGTGTACAGAGGACTCAGGATGTGTTGCACAAAGCAGACACAAGAGTAGAAGACTACATAGAGCAAATTAACAGATGCAAATAAACAGTGAGGATTGAGAACCAGATTCCCGATGTAGATCCAAGGGAAAAATCGACTTCCAGGTCACTATGGGAGTCTTGATATTGTGGCCACAGATTCATGAAAGGTGCAGCATGTGGCTCCAGCTGAAGGGAACGGACATCTCAGAGGGATTAATACAGGAAGATGGCACCCTGGAACTAAGAAAGATGCCTCAATGTGTCATAAAATAAGTATGAGGGCCTTTTCAGCCGTCTCATTTGAGACCAAATCCAGTTACACGGCCGTGTACTCACAGCGTGCTAGTGACAAATGTCTCACTATTGGTACTTTTGTTTACCTGCTCTATTGGCAGCCTGGGGCTGGAGAAGAGATGGATATAATAAGTGAATAAACTGCAGCAAAACATCTCATTTCCCTTTGCTAGCCAAACAATGGCAGCAGAATAAAACATTTCCTGGCTGCTAATTGGTAAATGCAGGAGAAGATGGGTGGATTCATTTCGTAATGGATAATTGGGGCTTCCCTCATGGCTCACAGGAGACTCGAAGCTGTTAGGTTTACAAGGCAAAGTGCCAGAGAAGCTGCACCATACATCACTGTCACTGACCCCACGTGTAGCTGCTGTACTTCTCTAATGCTCAACAGATTGATTTAGTTTAGTTAGAGCAACGGTTAGTTGGATACTTTATTCATGGGTTATTATTTGTTACCATAAGTATGTTAATATTGTGTATTTCTGGTTCAGAAGGACGGGTATGACTTGTAAACATGGAGGCATCTAAACCTGCTCAATACATTTATAAATTAAGCAAAAATGTCTCTACTTTTTATTAACATGTCACTAAGATGAGTCAAACTGAAATGCTTTAAATCTAAATTTTCTAAATCTTGAAAGCACATTTTATTTCTGCCCTGGGATTTATTTCAAATAACTATACAAAATATCAGCAGCATGTTAATCAGACTTTCTTCATATCCACTCCACAGAGGGAACGGATTCTCAACATCGAAAGAATCTGCAACCTGCTTCGCCGAGTGAGTAATCGCTGTTGCTCACCTGCTGCCGGCAGATGACAAGAACAGAACCCCCTCAGACAACCATGACCATTTGTCTGTCTGACCATTGTGAGGACCATCGCGTTCTCTGATTCATTTCACACGTAACCCATCCTCGCCACCCGCCATCGCTGCTCTTTCTGTGCACACACACACACACACACACACACACACACACACACACACACACACACACACACACTCACACAGGTTTTGTGCTTGTTGTGATTTGATATCTTTTCTCATTTCGAGGCTTTCATGAAAATAACTCAAGGTCTCTAATGATTTATTGATTCATTAGTTTCCATAATGGTGAGCCGCAAGGAACATAAGTGACACTGACACTTAACCACTCGATCACCCTATAATTGAAAAAAGAATTAAATGGTACATATACTTTCAATACATTTAATATAGTGCACTTATGGATATAATAGCATCTATCTGCTGGAGAGGGAGATGATGTGCAAGAAGGTAAAATAAGAACAACTGTGTAGCATTAACTTAAGAAATGATATATCTGATCAGATTAGAGCTACAGTATGTTCAGTTTTCCAGCAATAAGACTACATTGGCATTTAGTTTTTACCCCCTGGTTTGTTTAATTTTAAACTACTGGACAGATTTTGTACTTATTGGCAGGATATGGTATGAGTTGGGGAAAACACATTCAATTTAAGCGCAGATCCTGACCCAAGGTCAGATAAAGGAGTTATTGTTTAATTTAAGATATTTTTAAAATGTTTTGCTACTTTTTAAGAGAATAATATATAAAAAATAATTTGTAAAAAAATCAGGCATGTTAAGGGGACAGTCAATGATTTGGTGAAAATTGGTGCAGATTCATGTAAATATCCTGCTGGGCCTTGGTTGAGGCATACACACTCCTCATTTTGACTTAATGTTTTGTGTGACATTGTGTAAATGCCAACTCAGCCCAGAGGCTTATTTTGCCCTGTTTATAGAGACGCTGTATTTGTCCAGTCACTAATCCGTCTTGTCAAACAAAGAAATCTGCTGATTTACGTGTTATTCCTTTAAAGCAGCTAAAATCTGTATTTTTCTGTTAACGCTCTTTGCGTAATGCAAAGTGGACACCTCTGTGTAAACTCACCAAACCAAACACATAGACAAACTTAGCAAACAGCTGGTTAACATGGTGATGTCTTAGGCAGCAACAGCACCAGGTGTTATACCCTGTAGAGATGTGAGTAAAAGCAAAGCAGAATTACAGTTAGTGGAAGAGTCAGGCTGCTGCATCAGTCATACCCACAATTGTCCCCATGTTTCTGTCACTGATTGCCTTTCTGCCGGAAAGATGATGTCTCCATTGATATCCAATAAATATCATTATCTCAGTTTTTAGTCGTGCCATCAGCAGTGAACCTTCACCTCCTGTTCACTTCCATTATGTGTAGGTGAGGAGGCAAATCCCAGTGGGTTGAGGGAGGCGGGGTCTAATGTTATCTGCACTGATTGGCTCATTGAATTGGAATTCCCTTCTAATTATGGATAGCATTTAAAATTGTAAAAAGAAAGCAATGAGAACATGTAACCTAATCAATACATTATCTATGTGAGGGTTTGAGGGCCATGGGGGAGCTGGAGTCCATCCCAGCTGACGCTAGGTGACAAGCAAGTGTAGAGTCAATTTAATCCCGATTAGCATGTTTTTAAATCGCATTACTATACAAGTAAAGAACAGATACATACAAATAAAGTTAAGTAAATAATGAGGTCAAAAATCTATTAAGTTACATCCCGCCACTCTAATGACCTGTTCACATCCTGTGTGCTCTTAGTATTTTAGTTTTCGTGTGTTTTTGCTGCACTGCAATAACTTCATCACTAAATAATGTGCAGACCTATAAAAAGACTGTGTGTGCGTGTGTGTGTGTGTTTGTGTGTGTTCTGGTTAGTTGGTGGTCCCGGAGTACTCCATCCACGGACTCTTCTGTCTGATGTTCATGTGTGCTGGAGAGTGGGTCACACTCGGCCTGAATATCCCACTGCTCTTCTACCATCTGTGGAGGTACAGTCCCGGAGCAGATGTCTGACACGCTTCCATCACTCTGGTGGCTGAATGAACCAAACCTCACTGCTCTTTTCCCAGGTTTTTGCACCGGCCGGCCGACGGGTCAGAGGTCATGTATGATCCGGTCAGCGTGATGAACGCCGACATCCTCAACTACTGCCAGAAGGAGTCGTGGTGTAAGCTGGGCTTCTATCTGCTCTCTTTCTTCTATTATCTCTATAGGTACGTACAACATCACACTTTATTCATTTACCGTAATCCTTTGCTAATGCTGTGATATTATATGAACTTGAAAAGTTGCAATACAAGCAGCACAATCACTTCTTTGTCCTACCTCTTTTTTATTTGTTGCCACCGTCTATTTCCTGCTGAAGTATGGTCTATGCCTTGGTGAGCTTTTAACTCACAGGAGATCTGGAGAGAGAAAAAAGGGAAATATCTATAAGAAAGACTGAGAAGAATGAACTGGACACTTCAACTCTTCCTCTCTCCATATTCCCATCCCTGGCTTGGGTATCCAACAGTCAAAACAAGGACAAACCTAGACCAACCCGAGTGATAATGTGAATGTAAAGGTGTCGCCTCCGCTCGATTATGTTGCTTTATCCCAGATACGGCTGTCGGTCAGCCAGACGAAGTTTTGGAGGATGGGAAGGAATCAGGACGAGGACGCAGAAGTTGTTTTTGTTGCCTTTGACCCATTATAAGATTTTGACAATATGAAGGGCTGGAGCTTTTTTTTCCCCATGCTGCTCTTTCTGCTACAGTCGCTCAACTCACTGTGAATCTCCAAACGCTTTGGAAAAGGAAATAATCCATGTGCATTCTGAGAGTTTGAAAAGCAGGATTGTGTAGGTGTCATTCCATGTGTAAAATAACTGCTTGGGTTGTGTTACAGGTTAATAAAACTGTGAAAACAGGCTGAATAGGGCAGGAGAACTTTAAAACGTTGTAAGAAACGCAGGAGGCCTTGCAGGGAAATATCACTTTTAACCAGGATGAAAATAAAGCATTGGCCTAGGCATTGCCTTGATGATAACCTCCACCAAATGTTGAATTTCACACTGTAACTAAGGCATCAAAGAAATAATCTTAGGTTTGACTTTAAGAGTCAATGCTTTGTGGTGTGTATTTAAATAAGTTCCACTCCATAGCTGTGAGGGCCTATTATTCCAGGTTCATGCTTTCTGACGAGCCACAGGCTCAGGCATATACCATCAAAAAAAGTTTATATCTAAAAAAAAACATTGTGCCAAATTTAGAAAAGAAGTTATATCGTTCAAGTGAAAAGAAAAATTATGAGAATTTGTATCTACATGCTGTGTTGTTACTGCCAGGCCATGACTTTTAGTTTTTCACTCTTAAACACACGTTAGATCATGGCGCAATGTTTTTTACTTAATGTAGAAACTTATTTCTGTCGTAAATCTTTTTGAATCTGTGCAGGGAGCGCCTTATTCCTATTTCCTATTCCTAGTGACGTTTACTCCTAATCATCTGCATCTATACTATAATCATTTTAGCACAGCAGCTCTTCTCTAAAATGAGGTAGATTGTAGAAAATATCATGTACAAAAAGCAATTTCAAAACAGCAAACTAGCAATGTAATAAGATTCATGAGACATGTCGATGCAGTTTATTCAATGTGTGTAATGATAGTGTGCGGGACGCAAGTGACACAAGATACAACAATGAATCTATGACAGTGTCTCAGATATTTAAGACGTGTAAAGAAAGTGAAGTCGCTTCAAAACATCTACAATCATATAATAAAGGTTTTAAGGGACGTTTTAAGGTTTTGCTGATGACTACGATTTGTAAACAGCTAAGCCTTTTCTCAGCTGGTGCCACCTTTGCTATCATGTGTTCATACTTTTGATCTAATTGTCAATAAGTGAAGGTCCGCAGCCTGTTGAAGTAATCGATTATGTCTTAAATTCACACCCTGACATCTGTTCTTTCGGATTTTTCACTCGAAAGATCATAAAATCATTGGGCACTGTAGTTTAAAGCAAATGTAACTCCAGGATGAGTAAATAGTGGATTTCTTGGGAACTATACTCAGCATCTTAATGAAACATTTTTCCAACAGCAGGACAGTTAATGTGGGATAAAAAAAAATACAGTGCCCTGGTTCATTATAATGACTTGAACACGACAGCCAGTTCAATACCGTTGCTCTTTAAGCTTCTTTTAATACTTGGCTTTATCAACAGAAACAATAGGAATAAATCATCGCCGGTTTTGGTCTTCTTGTGGAACGTGTTGACAATTTAAGAAATGTGGAGTATCAACAGACTTGTCCTCTAAATATGTTCACTGTGATGCACATGACACTAGAATGGCACTCAGTGGAGCGCAGACCTCCGCCAAGGCCCACAGAGGAAACTCCTCCCACAGATCTGGATGTTACGGATGCCAATTTCTTCCAGATATATCCTCATTATCTCAGCTACACATTGGTAATAGTTTGTACAGCAGCTGAGAATATATATCCCCAATAAAAAAAATAATATATTTTTCACTATAATCTGGTAATCTGGATTTTTGTTCTCATCTGCAACAAGTTGTAAACAGTCAGAGATATTCACCTCCTAAATATGCCTGGGAAAATGGCAAAATAAAGATCACGTTGTTAACAAGAATTGCACTTAATAGAGCGCATACCACCACCAAGACCCGACCACTAAATTAAATTAACCCATCAACATCTCACATGACAAAGAATTCCTGAATTCTTGGATGGCTTCTTCCTTGACTCATAGCACATCCAAACAACAAAACAAAGCAATGGACCGGGGAGAAACATAACCTCCTTAGCTCGACAAAATGTCCTAAATCCATCTGTATTGACTATTGTTAAGGTACCTTTCATTTTAGTTTACCTTTCAGGAATTTTCTTGACATTTACTGACTTAAAATGTAACATCCCTGTGGAGCATTTTCAAGTTGAAGTCATATTTAAACCTAAATCCCAGCGACTTCAATAGTTTGACAGTGCTCACGAAAAGACAAAGTAGACAGTGTGTGTTGTGTCAAATGATGTTCCCATGAAATTAATCACAGGACACTGAGACCTCAAAACTCTGCCAACAGTGTGAGCGTGTTGAGTCTGGACAATCACTAATAAAGCACAGGAACACGAGGGGAGGGGGAGACACGCAGCTCGGTTGAATGTCATCACGTACTTGCTCTAAACAAAGCATTTTAGACAATTGTATTTAAGTATATCTATTTGTATCTGTCTTTTATACATTTATCATTAATGTACGCTACAGTCAATTTGGTGGATTACTTTCTATTTATTAGGTTACACTACACTGTACAGCGATTCACATGCTGCGTTCTAATAAAACAGTGATACCAAAACCATGCTCTTTTCTTCGGTGTCTGATTTCGTGTCTCCATCTGTGAGGAGTTTTGCAGACACGATGCTCTGCCAGCACCAGAGATGGAGAAAGATGTAACTCTGAGGATGATGAGGGGGGGATTTTTTTCAGGAATGACAAGTGGCTGAGCAGCAACGCTGTCGGAAAAAACAGCTGCACAGAGAAGTGGTTCCAGAGACATTCACGCAGCCTCTTAAAAGGCACCGAAATAACTGAATTCAATGAGTGAGCCTCAGTGCTCGGAGAAGAGCTGGAGAGGCAGCGGAGAGAGGGTGATAGGCTTTCATTAAAGTCGACACCTCCATTATGCTAACATTTCAAATTATAGGGCCCTGCATGACTGTTTGAGTAGGTTGACAGACTTAATTTCCATAGCAAGAAATCACAAATGAAATTGTCACTGCATCTGTGGCACGTTTATACAATTTTGTGACTCCTTCCCTTCGCTACCTGTGATTTCAAAAGGAAAAAGGGAAGAAAATGCTGAGTGTGTCTCCGGGACACCTCAGGGACTCGTATGTACTGTGTGCGAGGTTTGCCAGGTTATCACTTGTCTAAACAATGATTCAGACAGAAAACAGAGCAACAACAAGGCTCCGAGCAGGCGTTTTCCCTCTGTTTGAAAAAGGACTTATCATTCCCCGCTGTCACCATGGAAACTAAATTGTATTAGAGGTTCCTGCTGCCTCACTCTGAGGCGCTCACTCCAACCAGAAAAATCCAATTCAAGTTGGTGTACATGCCTGGCAGCGCCGCTCGTCTGTACAAGACATTTTTTTTTGTAACATCCAGTACATAGGACAGCTTCATGCGTGTTGTCATGACAACCAAACCCCTAATGTTTCTATAGATGACACCTGCTGATGCCAGGACACACACATTTATGCACATATGCACGCAATTGCTCACTCACTCACAAGGCATGCATCTGTTTCTCATTCCGCCTCATTCCCACAGTTCACACTGTTACACACTCATCATCCCGGGCTCTTCCTTTTTCAGCGCCCTCCACCGCGATAATTGTCTCAACTCCTTTCCCCTCTCTCCTACGTCTGTGCTCTCCACGTTGCCATGGAAACTGGCTACAAATGATGGGACTGAAATGTTGCGATTGGCATGTGCAATTGGCTTGTGCACACACACACGCACTAATACACATACGCACATACAAACACAGACACACACACACACGTTTGCTCATTCATTAATATGCAAGGCACTCTTAGTTGTTGCACATTGTTTTGGCTGTGCAGATGTGCAACCACAGGAAAATCATAATTGCAAATATTAAGGTCACACACTAGATAAGTAAAAATGTAAGTCTAGTTTGATGTCAAGTGTTATCGTTAGAATAGAAGAGGCAGAGACATGACAGCACCGCGAGCAAAACTGAACTATCTCATTTTATAGCTTGCATTTGTTTCTAAACGAAAAAGCAGAAAGAAAATAGTACTCCACTCAGTTTCATATTTTTGCTGATTATGAAATGAAGTTGTTGTGATTGATGTTTTTTTCATCCCACAAATGAAAAGGGAGCAGATGTGCTTTCTTAAAAATGACTGTTTGTGTTCAAGATTGTGTCAAACCTGTTCACACTGGTGTTTTTATTTGGGCTGTGGATCGTCTGTCCAACCTGAGTGTGACTCACTCTGACTGTCAGTTCCTGTCTCATATAAAAACACATCCATTGCTTTCCTTTGTAGCCAAAGACAATCTCCAATTAACGAAAAGATATATATTTTTAACAAATCAAATATTTTCTCATATCATTGTTCTATAAAACATCTTAAAATATTTGACCTTGAAAAAGCATCTTTGCTCAAATTAAAACCAAATCAGTGCTGATATTATTTACTGTGACTGGGAAAAACAAATAAAGATATGTAGTGGAACATGAAGGTTGTTGCTATGTGGTTAAATTCCTGAGGCATATTTAAGGCTATTTTAAAGTAGGAGCACGGCTCAGGTGTAGTCAGACGGGTCTGTTCAAAAATAATTTAGAAATTAAAATTTAAAATCAATTCGCAGTATATTTCTTATGAACGAGCCTTCAGCCTTTTGAGGTATCGGTGTCTGTGTTGGTTTTTCTCCTGAGCACAGACAGCTGTAAAAGAGGAGGAGAAGCAGATCAGCTGAAGTAATCATTGACTTATAGTAGATACATATACTGCACATATAACTAATTAACTATACATACTATTGGCAAGAATTTATCTGTCAGCTTCTTCATTGTGGCTAAAAACGCTGCAGTAAAAATTCAGCACATCCATGAAGGACTATGAGTGCTGTCACGCTCTATGTTCCATGAAGGTTTTCACATCCTATTGTATTGTATAGATTTCTAAATCACATTGTGTCCTTACGTCTTTCCACTGATAGAAAAGAGTTGGAGTTGGTGCGTCTGAATCTGAGTTAGAAAGGAAAGACCCTGAGAGAAGACACTACAATGTCCTGTTATTTAACAACCTGACCTTTGGTATTGCTTGGACACAATACAAAGAGCATGTGTGGAAAGAGACAAGCTCTATTCTCCTGAAGGTGATGTACAGATGTAATGTGTGAGGATGGTAGACATTTCCTTAACACTGGTTTGCTTGTCACAATATGTAAGGACTGTATATACCAATGGAATGTTACAGTGATTTGTCTTTATTATTCACTGACTAATGAAAATAACAGAACTCATATGAAAACTAGAGAACTCGATAGAACGGATACCACCTCCGTATCCCAACAGTCCATCTTAAATTCAGTGAAAGTGCTTCTAGTGCATGCTTATAGAAATCAGTTCCTGAAATGTCTCTGATCGCACAATGTTAAATAAAGAAAAAAAAATTCCTTAAAAACAGACAAATAACAAATTTACCAGCAAGGAAGGGCATAACATTAATATACAAATGTATCATGTGTTTTTCCAGACAGAATTCTAAAGTGAAAAAAACATACATACAGTAAATACACACACCTACATGCATGTACGTAAAACCTCTGAGGCATATGTATTAATTCAGCATGAATCAGTCACCATGCAGACGGCTGTGGCATTATACAAGCAGCCGTAATTAGCTTTTAGCATATTGAAAAACAACACAAAATAGCCTGAGCGCTGTGTGGGCGGGGGCAGAGGGCAGCTGTACGGTAAATGGCTTTCAAAGGTGGAAAATGAGGGGTTGCAACTGCACAGAGCAGTTTAGTGCATGTTTACAGAACAATCATTTGCAGTGTATGGTAAATGTAGGGGGTGTATGATTGAGAAAGGTTCATGATGGACCATGTTTTAAGACAACACCTGCCTGTTAGTATAAAGGGGTCAAAATAAGTTAGGAAAGAGGCTCAGCATTGGAAAAAAAAACACATGCGCAACAGATTATCATGGAACATTTTCTACTTAAGAACCTTTTCAAAAAACTGTCCTCACAGTGATGCACCCAGAAGGTCCACAGCTATACACAAAGCTACATTTTAGACTTTTAGTATCACTTGAAACGAAATTCAAGATCAAACTCATGATGGAATACACTTGTTCTGTGTGAAAACACATTTATCTGTCATACTCCAGTGCCTTGATCGCCATTGTCCTACGTTTTAAAGACGTTGACCCTGTGCAATTTGGTTTATAAAGATTTTTCAATTTTATAACTCAGCTAGACTAGTGAGGCATTAGTTAAATGTATAAACCTAACCAGAAACACACTCACATGACGCAGCCAACCAGAACTAATAATTCTTCATTCTTTAGATTTTCCCAGTGACATTTGGTTTCAATCTGACTAAAATATATTAAGACCCATTCAATCTGAATGTAATACAATTTCATACTTTTTATGGTCCTTTTTATTTGTAAAACTGAATTGCAGACACTCTTCAGCCCTTTTAAAGGCCACCCGGTATGCACCATGAAATGAATGAAACACCCTGTCACCTCCACATTGACTCAACCTGATCAGAAGCATCACTTACAAAAAAGAACATTGCTTTCATGCTAATGAGTCAATTTTCCAGGAGCATCTGACAGTATTACTTGGTACTAATAGATCTCAGGTACTTTTTGTTCCTCTGGAGTAATTTATGCAGAACAGATTCCAAGCTGAATGTGACAGATGCCTGGTGAACATCTGCTATTAAGTATGGAGAGAGGATCATTTTAAACAAGAGATGAATAAAAGGGTGGAGATGGTTGTTAAAAAGGGAGCCCAGCTTTGAGCTGATATCTTAACAGGCTAATAGCTGTCTGTCAAACTGTCACTTGTTTTGACTGAAATCTTCACAAAACATAAATGCATTTTTCTGCATATTTAATGTTAGGTCAATATTGTAAACTTAGAACTCCCCCATATTAAAGTGATAGTCTTCTCTACCACCCTCAGACAGCTTTAAATACATGCAATGAAGATACCTGATGCAGTTCTCTTTTGTTTTTGTTTATTTCAAATGTATTTCACAAATAACAATACACGACTAGAAAGACACTCTAAATAAACATGGTAAAATGGGGTAACAGCACCGTTTATTACTTGTGGTTCACGTTATTGCAAATGGATTCACATTTAAAGCAAAATCCAAAGGATATTTTGCGATGGTTTTGGTCCACTTCCAGCCGATGGCTTTCCTTTTTCAGTAGATATAAGGGAAGATCCTGTAGGGGACGCGGCGACAGTAGGTGTCCCACGCTATTCCGTATTTGGTCCGGCACTGTCTCTCGTCCCGGTCCTCTCGGTGGATCAGCAGCACGGCAAAATATATGACGTAGAAGTAAGGCAGCAGATGTGAGAATCCTGAGGAAAAGAAATAACATGGACTTTTTAGACAAAGAAAACATCAACATATCAGTGACAAATCAAACAGTAGAGCACATACCGCCCAACAGTTTGAGTCAATCAAGCTGCATCAAATTTCCCACACTCATAGATTTCAATTCCTTAGATGTGACTGATTGTTTTTCATCAAGATCCATTCCCTGGGAAAATGGTGAAATTGTTGAAAAATTGCCAAACTCTCAATGTAGCTGGATCTGCCCCCTGATCCTGAGCTGCACTCAAATTGAATGTGAACTTCCCGGACTCCTACCGCATCCTTCTACCAAATTTCCTGGCAGTCTGTTCAGTAGCTTTGTGTAATCTTCCTTAAAAATCAAACACACAAGACCACCCAACAAACTGACAGGGGAGAAGAAATAACCTCCTTGACAGTGGTAAAACAATTAAAAGATTTATTAGCCATTCATGAAATAATGAATTTCAAATGATCATAAAAACACAGAAAAACGAATCCATTAGTATTGTATTTCCTACTATCATGGTAAATGATCTTTGTTTGTTTAGTACAGTTTTGCCATTCACACACACATTCATACATATGCGCCCCACTTTCTCTATTGTTGAGTGTCTTGCACAAGGACACTTTGGGACACAGATTGGAGGAGCCGGGGATTGAACCAGCGACATTGTGTTGATTGGACGAACTGCTTTTATTGTCCTAACTCAGTCTTCTTGTAACCTTGTTGCTCGATGCCATAAGTGCCTGCTGTAAATCAGGACCTTGTACACGACGCCTACATTTTTATTTTATTAGTCCAGCTACTGCCCGATGACTTTGAAATTAAGTTTGAACGTTTCAAACCAAAGGTGATATTCATTGTTATTCTGTCCGTGTGTGTTAGTTTTATTTCAATTTGTTTCTCTGTTGGTTGTGTTTATAAAATTTGGAACCTCTGCCGCTGGGATGTGTTAGGATGGGAGAGATGGTGGGTGGAGGGTTGGAGGGGGTGTTTATAAACATGACGTGTGATTTTTTTTATATCTAGTTTTGATTAATTGCTAAACCTAATAAAAAAGGAAAACAAACTAAATTTGTTTTGTTACTATTGACATCAATAGTAACAAAACAAATTAAAATAGTCTTTTCTTTCAAATCTTCAGTCATTCGAAATACAAGCGCAGTCAGTACCAGTGAGATTAAGCTGGTAATGTTTCTTTGAGACTGTGATTCACAGTGTGATTGAGAAAGTATCCTCTTGTCTTTCTCTCACTGTTTCTGCGATCAGGGTTTACATGTCGCAACTGTTCCTTTTTGCCAGAGCGGCTTGCATCTGTCTGAAATGGGAAAAACATTCCATCGTTTACTTTTTTTTTCTTGTTCTTTTGACGGCATAATTCATCAGTTTCAGCCAGAAACGGCTGTACATCTCAATTACAAAGGCGGCTACACAAGTGACTCACTTCAAGTCGAATACCAATTAGCACAATGTGTCAGCTGGAACAAAAGTCTGACAGTCGCCATTATGAGGAAGTTTTCCAGGGAACATAAAGCAGTTTGCGGAGGATCAAAGTGAGAGTGTAGCTGCCTTCACTTTTCCTGCACCAGTATTGAACAGAGTATAATTACACGATGAGGACAGGAAGATAATCATAATAACTAATGCTGGGTCCATACAGAACTGATAAACAGCCACTATGTCTATCGGAAACTGTGGAATACATAGTGTCAGTATTGATGTGAGTCTCTTTTTCATTTTCTTGTATTTTCTTCTGGGCTACAGGATCTTGTTCTGTTGTTTAGTAGAAGTAAGAATGTTGTCGCCCTCCATGGACTTACCACAAGCTACAAGATTGTGTAACATTGTTATGTGCACCTGTAGAAGTCTTTAGTAAAAAACTTTTATTCGCGATGTCAAGGACAAGCATTAAGATTCCTCAGGTGTCATAGCGGTGTCTGATTGGCGGCGCTCGCTGTTACCATGGAAATGTTGACGACAACTGAGAAAAATCAGGTCGGCTTGGATCGGTTCGCTCACCGTTACATGACGTCTATCACAGAGGGGCTGTGATATTCTTTTCAAACCTACTGCAGTTTTTAAGAGGTGAGGAAAGAAAGTCCAACAGCTGTAAATCACTACAAAATGGTTATATGGAAGTGTGGATTCCTAATCAATGGTTTATGGGATGCATATTTCCTTCAGTCTAAAATAATTGTGTGCCCAGACTTTTTTTCCATTTTACAATATTTGTTTTGCTCCAAATCTAATATTTTAATAGGCCTGGTTCCAGGGTTAAAACTTTTTTGTGAAATGGACTTCTGGAACCAGAGCCGCACTTAAAGTGGGCAATCACTGTTATGCTCTATTGTGTTGACTCAGTCCAGACAGAGAGCAGGACCACAAGTTCCACAGAGAGGATGTTGATTGCTCTTCTTCAAAGGTGTTTCGGTCCAATTTAACCACAGGCCGAGGTCGGACTGAAGTGATCCATGTTTCAAATATAAATCTGCACCATTGCAGGAAAGATTATCTCACTGAAAAGATCAGAAAACATATCTAACAGTGGGCATAGCCGGATGTGATTAATACTCGGACATACAGTAAATCTTGTGTATGACTTCATCCACATTTTCTAATGAAGTCTCTCCAGGCTTGTCTTATGCCCGTGTGACCTGCATGAGAAATGAGGCTCGCGGAGGCTTTTAAGCTGTCTCACCACATGGCAGGGACCACGCCAGGGCCATGAGGAGGTCGCCGAGGTAATTGGGATGACGAACGAGACCCCACCAACCGGACACCAGCAGCCGCTTCCCTGTTGCCGTGGTGATGGTCTCCAGTCCTGCAGGGAGGAATTGCAGAGGAGGAAGGAAACATTACCACCGTTTATTGGTCCACTGGTGAGCAATATTAAATCCACAACCCTGTCATATTTGATTCACAACAAAATTTTGAAGCCAGTGTCTATAACCTTATTAAATCTGTTTCTATCACCTAAGAAATAAAGCAAAAATCTAATCAGCTCTGTCCTGACCTAGAAAAGCTTGTTCACGCCTGTGTCTACTCACGCCTGCACTACTGTAATGCACTTTTTACATGCACCAGTCAATACCCAGAGTCTCAGCTTCAGTAAGTGCAGAACACCTCTGCTCGAATTCAACCAACAACAAGCGTAGCACCCATTTCTCTCTCTCTTGCCTCCCTTCAATGGCTTCAATTTAGAATTAATATAATTCCTGATTTGAACTGGTGTTAACAGACGTTGGTTTTTAATAGTCTTTACCTATTATTTCTTTCTATTATGTTTCTTATTTGTTTTGTCAAGCTCTGCTTTGTGTTGATTTATTCCCATATATTTTGGAAAGCACTATGTCAATATAATTGCTGTAGAAATAGCCTTTTATTATTATTATAAACTCTCTGTTCTAACACAAAGGGGAATTAATGACTTCTTTACATGAATGGCATGAAAGGTGAATTCTAAAGAGTGTATTTAAGCGTATTTGTAATAACTTGGAAAACACATTGGAACAAAATAAGAGAGTGACTGACTTGCAACACTTGGATGTGTAGGTTCTCGTCTGAACTGGTTCTTCTGCGAGTTGGATTTTCTGAAAATATAATATCCAATTCCTGATAGCAAAGAGATAAATGTTAATATCATCATAGTCATGAAACTCTACATTAAGAGCCTCATGAAAAGAAGCTAATCACCATTCAGTGTTATTATAACTGCGGCTCCGAGCCAACTCAGGGTCTGTGGGTGCACAACCAGGAAGGCTGCCTGCAGCCCGTAAGTGAAGGGAACCCAGGCCAGGTCTCCAAACACCAGCATGAAGCCAAAACCATCATGCACAATGTCCATTGTTGTCAGGATAGCCTCCTGTGAGGAGCACAATGAGATGAAGTCAAACACATGTGATAATAAGAAGGATAAAAATGGCAGAGCTGACAGGTGCCTTATATGCAACTGGGAATTGACTTTTGACACCGCTGAGCCATCACCTCATTCCACAGAGCGTCCGCCACATACAGCAGCTGGAAACTGTTGACCAGTAACATGGCGAGGGACGGGGACCCTCGAAGCTCCACCTCCTTCATCAGCATGCCCAGGTTAATGACGACCTAACAGGAAGTGAAGACCAATCGTCACTAGTTCGACAGTTTCTCCTGCACTTCACATTTATTGGTGGATAAACTCTAAGAAGCAGTTCATGAAAGTCGTCACTAGGGAATAAGTCTGTTTGTTGGTTTGTGAGCAGGAAAATGTAAAACAATGCAAAACGGTTTACATGAATCTTGGTGGACGAATGTGGTGTGGGTCAAGGAATTTTTTTTTCACTTTCTTTAAGATTGCAAGACACAGGGAGGTTTGATGTTTTCAATGTTTTTCCAGGAAGTTAAGGAATCTTTAGGTATATTTAGTTAACTGATATCTATGAGTGTGGGAGGTTTGATGCAGCCCCTTGGCGGAGGTGTACTCAGTGACATTCTGGTTTTTATTATTGATTTAGCCGCTGATTACTTTCATGATTAAACATCTTGAATATAAATGCAACCACACAAGACTATAACTATAAAGAACAGGCCTGTAACTCAAACTGTGGGTTTATTTTTATATCCAAGAAATATTATACACTAATAACAATAATTCTTATGCAATCCATTATATAATCTGGGGCTCGGAAAAACCTGCAATTTTTAAATGTCGAATCTTAAAAGTAAATAGTTTGCAACAGGAAATTAAAATCTCCCACATACTGTCTGTAGCCAGTTGGTGGAGGCTTTTTCTGTCCTCTCCTACGCACACAGCTTTAAAACATTCAGATGTGCAAAGATTTGACTCCAGATACAAAGAAACAAAAAAAGAAACCTGCAATAAAGACCTTGTTAGATTTTACAGAATGACTCTATCCTTGGACTTTTCCTTTTGTTTTTTTGATTGAGACAAAGACGCTATAATTCTTGTTATAATTCTTACTTTTCTAAATGGCATTTATTCTTATCGGGTCTGATGACTCAGACAAAGATGATGCTGCCCACCCCTGTGCTCCTACTGATCTCTCACTGTGTCAGGTCATCAGGGAGAAAGCTCAGTGATTCTGACTATGTCAAGCTCACAGTCCACAAAATCTACAGCAGATGACAAAAGAGCAACATCGCCACCTGTTGGTCGTGTTGGGGTCGATCACCATCACGTTAGTAAAAGGTGGAGTAATTGATTCTGGAGAAATTATGATGATATTTGAATTTAACAGCAACACAAATACAACCTTGTCTTAAGTGTTGCGACAGAAGCTCCAACATCCTACTGTGAGGCATTTCAACAGTCAGAATAAATCTAATTAGCGTCAGAGATATAAAACTTACATGTTATTTTCTCCCTTGTGCTTTTTAAAATATCTTGTTCCATGCGGATTAGAATTGTGCAATATACCTTTAAAATTATATGCATATAAGTTTAGAGCACTCTAAAGAGCGAACGATTACAAAAGTATTTAGTTTAAGCACCCCACTCCAAATGTCACAGCAGATTTGCATATTTCAATATTTAGATTGAAATGTCAGTCCGTAGATTAATACATTTTTGGTTTAAAATAATTTTTCCTGTTGTTGTGCTGCATCGTTAGAAGATAAACGCTGGTGCTCAGCAAATTTTCAGTGTCAAATGTAAATTTATTCAATTCAATGACATTTAATAAAACTGGTTTTGGCATTGGGAAATGAAAGTTTTCTTCAGATTAGCGAAATGTACACAAACTTTTTACCTGAAACATTCATCAGTCTCTGGATTATCTACTGATCTGTTCACTTGTGCAGGTCAAACTCACCCAGCCAATCAGACCTGGTCTGAGCTCACAGAAGTATTTAAGGTCAAAGTTTCCGATCCGAGGATTTAACTCCCGTCCAATGAAGAAATCGTACAAGGGATTTCCTAAACAAAACAGAGAGAGAAAGAAAAATTCACAGGAGCATTTGAAATACAGTTTAAATCTGCAGTGTCTGCAGATACATGATGGGAATACAAAGTGGAGAGGGAATTCATATCAGCTCTCAACACAACAGACATTATGTCAATTACTGTATCCTCTAAAACAGCAAACAATTAATTAGCAATTAGCTGAAATGTAACTGTTCAGCACAGCACTATGAGCTCAAAGTCCAGTATAATGTTTATCATCATTTTTTAAGTATGTTCTTTACAAATGCTTTTTTCTTTTGCTAATTAGGACTAAACAATACATCAGTAGCAGATGGAAATGTGGAAATTGGTCATAAAACAAAGGATGCTGCTAACATGGCAAAAACTGCTAAACAAACATTTTGTCACATCTCTTTACCGCCAGGTATTGTTTCCTTTTCTTTCTCCTTCCTACATTACATGCAAGGGTCATTTTCACATGTTTAAATAATCACTGATGTTAACTGAATTTCTTTCCTGCTTGACTTTAATAACATGCTACCGAAAAAACTATGCTTACTGCGCTAGACCGTTCACTTCATGCCTGCAGGCTCCTGTGGATCTTGGCCGTTACATAGTTACCCACAGGAATACCAAGATCCTTCACTGAACAAACAGGCGTTCGGTTGCACGGTGCATCACCGCTGGCTGTTTTAGAACAGTATTTTAAGCTGGAGTCTTTCTTCAGTGATGAAGCTCGGCTCTCACCTGTGTTGCCCCCCAGAGCGAGAGCATGGGAAGGCGCCCAAAAGGAGCGGATGTAGAGGTAGACGGAGAGCAGGAAGGACATGGCTACTGTGCTCACCGCCAGAGGCAACAGCAGCTCAAACAGATGCCCAAGAGGAGCCCCGAGCCCCAGAAACAACAGCAGCAACACGCCGGTGACGCACAGGCCATGAAAACCTGAGAGAGAGACACACAAACAGAACCAAACATTGGAGCACCGGGGGAGCGAGATAAGCTCACTGACACAGGCTGGTATTCAAACTGACAGGGGAAAGTTGGAAAAGGTTGGATTTCGCATTGTGTAACTAGAGTAAACTTAAGCTCAAGGTCAGACAGGGTGGAGGTGAAACTAAAATAATATGAGTATTAAAACATGGAGTAGCAGCTGGTTTATACTTTACTACAGTTGAAGCTTTACAAATGTAAACAAATCATTTGCATATAAACATTTACATATGTGTACTATTCAAACATAGCTATAAAATGTAATAGTTATTATTATTTTTACTTTGCTACACTACAGTACTCACATTAACTTGTGTCTTTAGTGATCAATACTAAATGATAATCTCTACTTTACCGTTAATGGGATACTTGAGGCGTGTTCCATCCCTCAGCACTAATCCTTCAGACACCTGCAGGCAAAAATGATTATTATAAAATGTAGTGTTCACTAAAAGTTACACAGTCTTGGTTTAATGACTGATTTTGTTAATTTAGAATTACAATTTAAACAACAATTACGTTATATAAACATATCATCACAATTTCTGTAATATAATGATGGACAATTGTGTGTTATTTGTTGGTATAATTAAACACCAAAAACCAATGTTGGTTATTGATTATCAATGTGTTCTCTTTAATACTCTATACTCAAAGGGACTACGACCCCCATCATATCAAAGGATGTTGATTTCAGTGAGTTCATAAACAATTCACCTACATCCACATGTTGAAATGTTTCCTGATCTACTGTAATCAACTTGCTGCAACTGATGCTGTCACTAAGCTGTTGTAGTGACCTCAGGAGTCACATGGACACCATGATTAAAAAAGATGATTATTTTCATGGTTTTAATTTGAATATTCCCTCGAGCTTTTTAGCCTTTGGAACAACTATGGCAAAAATTGTTTTTTAATTGTACTTTATTTCAGGAAATCATTCCTCCCTCCTTCTGTGTATCGCAAACCCCCCAGGAGGACCTGACCCCTAGTTTAGGAACCACTGCTATAGACCATGGCTCATCAAATCCCCAAAAGATGGTTTTAATTAAAGTTTAACCTTGGTCCAGGCTGATCATGTGTCCTACCTTTCCTAATGGCATCAAGTAGAGGAGGCCATGGAAAGCGATCCATCCCAGCAGAAGCAGGGGGGCCAGAGGATCCCACAGCTCGTCACTGGAGGGGAGCAGAGGAGGCCATTGGAAGACAGACGCTTCGGGGGATCGACTCATACAGATCAGGAACAGCACCGTCAACGGAAGAAAGATGGGAATGCATAGAGCACCTGGGAGGTGACAACACATTAGAATGAGATGACAGACAGTGTTTAGAACACTTGCTTGACAGCGATAGGAGATATAGGCACTGACGTTAAAAACATGTTCATCTATTATATCGGATTCATATTGCAAATGTAGATTATTAACTGTGAACAACTACATCATCTCAAATGACCTGCAATATTTACACTAATACTTGTCTGTGTTGGTGCAACAAAGCTCCTGGATCAGATCAATATTATTAGATCACATGATTTTACTTTGAAAACTGAAAAACCAATTGGATGTGATCTCCATTTTAGGGAGCAGAGGAAGAAACAAAGCACAACCACACACACACACACGTGCACACACAGACACAGACACACAGAGAGAGATAAAGAGAGAGAGAGAGAGAGAGAGAGAGAGAGAGAGAGAGAGAGAGAGAGAGAGAGAGAGAGAGAGAGAGAGAGAGAGAGAGAGAGAGAGAGAGGGAGAGAGAGAGAGAGAGGGGGAGAGAGAGAGAGAGAGAGAGAGAGAGAGAGAGAGAGAGAGAGAGAGAGAGAGAGAGACTTAGGTGGTTGTGATAATTCTCACTTAGAGTTGTTTTTATGCAAGAAGATGTGACTCATGCTATAAAAGGTGCCGGTCGAGGTAATGTAAATGCAAAATGTAAAAGCTAAATGACTTGATTAAAATAAAAGTGGAGGCGAGATGAGATGACTTTGCTGTGACTCACCCAGGGTTCCTCCGAATTCCCTCTCTGTGTCATGTGAGGATCTGGGTTTGGATGCTTGATTGTTTAGCCTCATCATTGGACTCCTGTGAAAAGACAGAGGCCGATGTATCTTAGTCCAAAATAATGAAATCTAAAGACCAATTGAATCCCAGTAATCAGATGGTAATGCCGAAGAAACAGAGCCTCCTGGGGATGTTGAGTTGTTAATAAAGAAAAGTGATATCTACATAATCTTTTTGCAATTTATATTAACAGAAAATGATGCATATGTATGATCTGCAGTAAAATATGCTTATATATAATGTCTTGTCTTATGTAACTCATGTTATATATAAGTGTAAGGCTTTGTCTAAATCTCTTAACTGAACACAGTGTGGGCCTCTTCACAAATACACATCCTTGTTAACAGCAGAGGTGCAGCGCCACAGTATTTCTTCTTTATGTGTTTTCCTTTCAACTATGTCTACAGCATTTACTCAACAGCCGTAGTAAGCAGGGACTTTGTTTTTACAAACTTTAAAACAATTATCACCTCATATTCAAAACTGTACTAATAAGAATGATGAAAGATGCTAGTAGGTTAGGAAATACTTGAAAAGCTTCCTTTAAACAGCTCCATTATAATTAAAACAAATTCATTTTTATATTTGTGTAGCTCCCAGGCACAACATAAATTAACTAGAGAAACAGACTTTAGAATATTATAGAGAAACCAAACAGATCCCACCAAGAGCAAACCCTTGAGGACTGTGGGCGAACATCTGCCTCGACTGGTTTGGGCGAGAGGAGGAAGGGGGGGGTAGAGACCAGGAACAGTTGTGTAACAATGCTGATAACCTGTCAATGCATCTCTGATAATATCCCACATTTAAAACTTTGAACGGGACTTTTACCCTTGATACAAAGTGCAGTTGCTCGCGGTTCTTTTACTGCAATAGAATTCATTAGGATCTGATGCAGAGTTTTCTCACATGATCCTTGGAAGCAGCTAAGACAAGTCCAGAGTCTCCACCTGCCTCAAGGAGCTCCTATGGTTGATCACACTATGAGGAATATTCCATGTGCATACTAGTATTATATGATCGCTACTGCTGTCAACAAACGTCCAAAGTTCACAACATTTCTGTTCAACTCCCCCTGATGATGCAGAACTGATCCAAGCGCAGTGAGAACCCAGACTGTGCAGTGACACGAGCGTAGAGAGTAAACAGCTGCTTATATCAAAACACGGTAAGGAAAGGTGAGATCTTACCGGTGTGTAACGTGGAGCTGCAGGTAAAGTGTACTATCTGTTACGCATCCATCCGTCCAGCAGCCTGCACATTGTAACGCCCCCCGATGCACGCTGTTTTCAGAAGGAAATTGCCTTTCAGCCAATCAGATTCCTCCGTGGTCATCAGAAGAGGGTGGAGAGAAGAGGGCTCAGCCAATCAGATGAGGTGTTCAGGTGGCGAGTGTGCTGCACGCTATGTTGAAAGGGGGCTGGCAGCCGTTGTGAAACACCTGAATTACATCGATTTTTTTTCCACTATAAATGTTATTACTATATTGTTACTTTGTTTTCTTTTACTTTGAGTCTTGTAGAGGAACCACACACTTTGAATCATTCATTCAGACACTTTTATTGTGGACACATGACTTTAAACCAGGTGTTTGTCTGTGTAAGACAAACACAGAAAAGATGGAACCAGCCTGAAGGCAAGATTAGTCTTCTGTAGATGCTTTAGTGTAAGACATAAACGGCATAATCAGCTGACATTCACACTGCAAGTTATTCAGCTAAAAGACACTGAGGAGAATATATTAATACATAACAATTCTACCAGACACAACTTTTTAATCATTCATATTCTCTTATTTCCTTCAATGGGAACATGGGCTTCCCATTTAATATCTAATGATTATTAAATGACAACTTTTAAATTTAAAGGGCCCATATTTTACATCTTTCTGGGATTAATTGGAGGTATTGGTACCCTTAAGATGATAAATCAGTGGTTTAAAGTAAAAAAAAACTGCTGCAATGTGTATTTCCATGTCCCCTCTTCTGCCTCTCTCTGGAGCTGCTGACAGAACAGGCTGATTTCACCTGCCTCTTGAGCCGCTCCGATTGGCTGAGTGCACTTTGAGTGACACGCGACCAGGCCTATCACCAGTCTAATTCAGGGGCTTTTAAGATCTCTCTGGTAAACACAGGATGTTTCTGAACTGTAAGTTACACCGTCCTCATGTTTATTCAAGTTTGAGCAGGACAGTCGGCCAATGTCGGAGTAACATCCCACGTTTCACAAGGGGAGTAGCACACCGACACGGCAAGTCAGAAGAAATAAAGCGTAACCGCTGGTCTCGAACCGTAACCTTCTTAGGAGGAATGTGCACGGACACATTCTCTTCCTTGCATCCCTCCACGCTGCAGTGTTGTTCGCTGTAGTTATCCTGTGGTAGCTAACAAGCTGCTAGCTCAGCAACATTTCTGCTTAGTGTCGCGTTTTGGTATGGAGGGGTGGTGGTGGGGAGCTGGAGTGGTGGGTGGGGCTGAAAGACGAATGTGATCCAGAATGATATCATCAAGGGGTGGAAGTACGAAACGAGACTGTTCGATAACATATTTCTTAGAATGGACTGAGTGAAAAGTCAGCGGAGTGACTGTTTAATACTTTTATATTTGAGGGTCCCTACTGACCCCCTTCACGTCATTACGGATAGTAAATGTATTTTACAATATGGGCCCTTTAACCAATGTACTAGAAGCTTGTAATGCCTGGAATGCAATGTAGATTTGTCCTAAACTGTGAGTCAGCGTCAGTGTATATGCCTTAAACACAAGATGATCCCCTACAGAATAATTTAAACAGAGTCCCAAAAAGCAATTTTATGAATCTGATCAATAAATTTGACATTCTGTTATATTGCAAATATAATATTTCAATTAAATACAGTTTTTTGGCTGAGCTGCGCTTTGACCCTCAACCTCGTTCACAGATGACTTCGATCACACTCTGCTCCATCGGGGCGGGATCCAGGCAGCGGTGAGCGGAGCTGCCCACTATCTCATCCAGCAGGAAGTGCACCAGGTTCTCGTCGGAGACAAAGCGCCACAGGTACATCTGCAGGTAGTGGCAGTCGACCTGGATCTGCTGCAGCCCGTAGCGGCCAAACGTGCGCAGGCGGACGCACTCCAGGAAGGTCTTCAAACTGATTTTGATGATTCCCGTCATCACGGAGACCTAAAGGGGTGGAGGGGCGTGTTGAGAGGATATTTTCAGATGAAGGGTAAGTTAAGATTCAACAGCATTGAATAAGATTCATCAGCATAACAAACATCTGCACTCACCTTGTTGAACTCCACTGAACTGAAGATGTCGATCCTCTCAGAAAACAGCTTGTGGATGTTGCTCAGCAGATTGGTATCCATAGGAGCGCTGCAGGCGCACAAAAGAGAAATCACTCAAGTAAGATCACAATCAAACCGTTAATGTTTCTCTTATGTTAACAGATTGCTCACTATTAATGACCGGGCCTGCAATGAAATGAAGGAGGCACTACAGATTTGAGGCATGTGAACTTCTGTTTGCTATTCACAAAAATAGGTCTACTTAATTTTGGCATTTTCAAAATTTATAACATATTGGGGGGAAAAGAAGAGCTTATATATTCATATAATTATCTTTACAAGAGACAAAATGACCAAAAGTTATCAGGCTGCCCTCAATGCAGCCATGAGTGTATTTATTTTTTGGTGAAGTACAAAGCTCAATTCTAAAAATTTAAGCCATAAAAGAAAATGGTGATTTACAAAGATAAAGGAAAGAAGCCTCAACTGACTTTGGACTTAAAGGTAGGGCTGGGTATGTCTATTCTGAAACACTTGATTTCTTATTTGCTGAAATCCTCTTCACATCCCGATAGCCATCCATTAATAAAGTTGTCTGAATAAATTATTATAAACACGACCAATTCAGGCCGAATGAAATGATCTAGGTCTCCGATTTTAGAAGGAGCTCCTATGCTGTGCCTCAGACTTACACACAGTTTCTTGCAACTTAAATTATGCATCTTACGAGTTAAAGTTAGACACATGCTAGTGGAACACACACCAGCAAAATTGCAGGGTTTTATAATTCTATCAGAAAGAGTTTGATATGTTGTCAGTACTGAATATGAGAGTGTTGTGAATAGCCAAACCAGACCAAAGCTGCTGGAGGACTTTTCTCTTTCTCAGTAGGTTTGTAGCTTATGTACCTTGGAGTGTAGCTGGCCGCATAGCGCGCTTGCTGCCTGGAGTTACTGTAAACAGAGAAAGTCCTTTTGCTGGAGTCGCTGCTGTGTGCCTTCCTCACACCTTCCTCATATAAAAGCCCGACCTACAAAAGAGCAAACAAGGGTTGTAAGACAGCCTGTTTGAGCATGATGACGAGAGCATAACAACAGGACTGGAAGACATGTTGCTCAGTATGCACAGTTTTACCTGCACATCAATTGAGGTGGCGTCCTCCACTACTCTCTTCATCACAGCGCGGACATTTCTAGGCTCGATGGTGTTCACCCAATCTCTTGTTTCAACACTCTTTCTTAGCATCTGGGAGATAATCAGGCCCTGGACCTGCACAAACAAAATGACACAATTCACAATACACACATGGGTGGGAATATTTGGAGTCTTTTCCTGCACTGATATGATTTGTTCTCCCTCAGTGAATATTGATGGTAAGAACTGACCTTGACATAATGGTTCAGCAGCTTCTGTGCTGCCTCCCTGGCTTCTCCACATAAAGTTGTGACCTGTGTTACAGGACTGTGATGCTGTGAAGGAACGAAATACCTAGAGGTTATTTTTTTTTAGAAGTGAGCTACTTTAATTTGAAGAATTGTTTTGAAAATGCATAAAACGGATAATATGATGCATTTGTAAAGTGAGTGTTTCCATTTGCCTGCACGAGGAACTGTTCGTCTGTGAGCGTGAGGATGTAGGAGATGGTCGAGGTTTCATAGTCCAAGCAGAGGCGAGACAGCAGCAACAGGAGGGCCGGGGGAGTCGAACCTCCTTTGTCTCCTGCGCTCTCACAGAACTGGCGAGATGACTGGCAAATAAACTTTATAAAGTTCACCACCAGGCTCTCACGTACACCACGACTACAGAATTCACCCTGCGTGGAGAAGACGACATAAAACAGAGGGTTAAAATTGTTCAGGATGGAACAAATTAAACCATTAATTCATCCCAATACACAGTATTCAGTCATTTTATAAATCCCTGTTTTCATTAGTAGTCATAGCTACTCCTTAGCTGCTACTACTTAGCTACTAAAAACCATTCACCTTGAAGTAAGGCTTGTTGGAGAACGCGATGTCCTTAGCTGTGAAGAGATGCACTGATGCCAGCACTGATTTAATCTGATTGAGAATAGACGCTGAAAGGGAGGAGAGCAGCTCTGGCAGGCTGTTTGGAGCATCTCTACCAGATGCCGGCCCCCCATGATGAGCTCCGCCTCCAGTCGCTGAAGCGCTAGCCACAGAGAGACGCGGTGTTGCCAAAGCCTGCCTCACATCTGTCAAGCTGTCCAGGTAGAAGCTCTGCAGGGCGGAGAGGTACTGCTTTACTCGCTCCGTTGCCGCCCGAATCACTATCTCAGTCCCCTTGGTTTGCACAGAGGAGCCCGGCAGCAGTTTGGACACAGCCTGAAGTCTGCGGTGGAAGCGGTCGAGTGCACGGACCAGGAGAGAGTTATCTCCAACTCCTTTCTCCTCTTGTATCCTCCGCTCTACAAGGGAGAAATACCGAGCTGCCAGGTCATCCACGAAGGCACTCAGCTTGCCATTTGCCATCTGGGGGATATTTTTAGAAGCTAGCTCTCCTGTCTGAGCGTGGTTGACAAAAAGTTCTTGATAGGATGTAATTAACAAACATAAGCTGCTGACAAATTCATTGCAGCCTCGGTCAATGAATTCCAGGATGTCAGTGTTTGAGGTGGGAGAAGATAGAGCTCTCATTTTAGGTGACTTATCATCTTGAGATCCGACCACTGCAGTCGATGGTGACCAGCGCACTGGAGCATCTCTCACAGCTGAGGGAGAGGCATATGGTCTTATCTCTGCTTCCAGGCCCTGGAGGTCCGACTCGAGTCGAGATCGTGCATGGCTCAGGAATTTATCACAGAGCTCCTCAGCTGGCTCGTCCAACTGTAGCAGCAGCTCCACACACTGCGATAAATCTTTGGCGCTTGATCCACCGTCCCTATGTGCACAAATAAACAGGAAGAAAGATATGATCTACAGGAATCAGGAAATAAGGATTTTTAAAACTGTTGATGACAAAAATAGCTGTACCATTGTAGTTTTAGTACAGGCTGTACACATGTTCACATATGGAAACATTTTCAGAGAAAAATTTTCTTATGAGCAAATATAAATATTATTTGTGATCAAATCTGAGTAAAATTATTCACATTAACATAGATTAAGAAATTCCCACCTGAACTTCTGTCGAAGCTCCTGAGCCAGCTTGTCCATGATGGCGTGACAGTCATCCTGAATCCCCTTGAAGGAAGGCAGGTGGCTGTACTGATGCAGCACACAGCGGGCACGACGGTGGGAGCTCACTGCCTGAGAGTAGGCCTGCAGCTCCAGACACTTGTTCAATCGAGCCGGCAGTTCAAACAGAAACTGCAGCTTCCTCAACAGGGTGTGAACCCCTGGAAAGAAATATGCCAAGATAAAAAAAATTGAAAATAACCAGGATGAAGCCCCCTGCCCCATAGGTGAATGAACAAAATAAACTCCAGTGTGGGTCTCACCTGACAGTTTGGTAATCTGTGTGTGCTGGTCCTGTAGGGTACCACTGATAGAAGCACTGAACTCTGTGATTGCTGCCATGTTTTCAGAGAGACAGTCCATTTCATCTTCCATCTTTTTGAAGTCATTCTTCATTTTTCTTATGGTATCTGGAAACATGGAGGGGCATGCTTAACAATCTTGATTCTAACAATTTTAACAAAACTTGACAACAAAAATAAAACGCTACAAGACTTTCAAAGTCGTCAGATCACTAGGGCAGCTCAACCTACTTGATTTGCCGTCTTGTGATTGGGAGATTTGCAGTCGTTATGAGTTTAAACTACATGACTTACTGGCGACAGGGGGTTCACACACTACACAATGTCCCACCATGAGAACATCTTAAACTACGTTTAATCACGAAAAACCCATGCAAGAAAAGACACAGTGAATCCAAGTGATCCCCCTGCTCTTCAGTCATCCTGCTGTAGAAGATGCAGTAGGTGAAATGCTTCGGTTATAAGGAATAAGAGAGCAGCTCGAGCTGTATTGTTCTGTCCGGACCCATCTGAGTCCAAGTGAAGACTAACCAAACCCGACAAGTATTTAGTTTTTTTCGTGTCTGAACCTGATGCAGTGCACTGAGTTTATTACCCTGTCCCTCAAACACATGATGGTGCATGTTTTCCCTGATTACAGACATGAGCAGTGTGAAAACTATCAAAGACGTGTCTGTCAGTCTTTTTATCGAGTCTTTGAAGATTTCACACACAGCTATGTGCGACTGCCAGTCAAAACACAGATTGCAAATCGCCCTGAAAAACAAGTAGCGTGAAAAAGGCTGAAGTGAGATGTTCGCTCACCTGTAGCAGATATAAACTTGTTGTAGTTTTCATACACCAGCGTCTGCATGTCACTGTCCAAAGAGCGTATCTGCTTCACCATGCAGGTCTCCTGGTCCATCAGCTCGGCAAGAGAGCACTCTCTTCTGAGCTGCGTTTGGAGAGAATACATGGAACGGTCACAGTCACTCATAAAAAGAGTAAATGCGTATGTTATAAAAAAGTAAAACAATACACTTGATTGAGTAAATCTTTATTTTTCATTAGGCAATCATTCTTAGAACTGCTTTAAAGAAAGATGCGTCAAATTAGACACTGCCAGGGAACGGGTGTGTTTCAGCAAATCCCAGTACATTTAATTTTTTGCCACTTCCTTGACAGGTCAAGTCAATGAGCAATTAATGTAAGCAATAAAACCAAATAATTTTCACTTTTTAGTTTTCTGTTTCCTTTGGAAAGACAACTGTCCACATCCTCACATGAGTGTCCAATTTCTGGCATATTAAAGGAGACCGTCTGATGTAGATTCCATCAGACAGTACTTTCCATGTAAAAGAATTTGGTACGAGTCAGAGAAGGACCCATCCACATAAGCGGGCAGATCCAGGATATTGTTTTTTGGATCTCTTTCTCTAACATTGTGAGATGGGATATTTTCAATATTTTCATTGATTTCCCAGGAAATGATTAATGGATCTTGATGAAATATACACATTTAGGGAAATAATTGATTGAATATCAGGTGAATGGCTAGCAACCTTTCTTTCCGCATCAACTACTGATGATGTAATGGCTTCTTGAAGGGCTGTCCTAATTCCTAGGGTAAGATTTCAACCACTTGTGACTCTGTTTCAAGAGGCAAGATAACCCTCGAAAACAAGGGGTAGGGCCCAGGTATGAAATGGGATTTGGACTCAGTGACTTCATGTGCTGATCAGGTCCTGATAATTAGTGATGAGTGTGTATTAGTTCAAGTGAGCAGAGTGGAGGAGGACACAGAAACTCCAGATCCCTGTGTTTTCACTGTTTTTCTACAAAGTCACTGACCGGCTGCTTCATGTGAACGAGCTCTGGCCTCACTTTGTGTTTGTCTCTGAGCGAGGGAATGAATTGGGGGGCCTGTGCGTGTGCGCATACCCCCTGCATTTGCATGTGAGAATTGAAATAAACAATTAAATGTGGTATTATGAAATAAAAGTCCCATGAAATAAATCAATGTCGTCTTTTGAAAAACATAATTTTGAAATAATTAATTGTATTTATTTAAGAAAAAATGGATTAAGTTATATATTTATATCATGTTATATTTAATGGCATATACTTTATTTCAGGGTTTATTTCTTAGCCATATTTATTAATTCAATTTTGACTCATAAGGAACTACACACTGCAAATGGTATAGAGATGAGTGTATTGATCTGTAGCAGAGTCTCTTTGGGAGTCTTATAGAAAACAGGCTTCAGCTTGTTTAACAACATTGAATGGTTTGACAGTGCTGTGCAGTTTAACATGACACCGGTACCGACAGCAGCTGTAACCTCACACCGCAGAGGTCTCTCACCTTGTTCAGGTAGTGCTCTGGGTCAAAATGAGGCCCGTTGATGTCGCAGGGATCCAGGGACTCCATCTCCTCCTCGGCCTTTCCCTCCGGGTTCAGGCCGTAGTAGAGCTTCAGCATGCCGTGCACCCTGCGCCTCCTGTCTGGGCCTCCGTCTTCCGAATCCGCCGCCGCGACGTCGTCCATAGCGAGCTCCAGCGGCCAGCTGACAAATACAACACAAACAAAACGACGATAAACAGGTGCCAGACGTCCAGCAGCAGCTAACAGGAAGCAGCTAACAACCACTGCCTGCACACAGTCACTTCTTATTCTTCTACAAGCAGCTGAGACCCGTGTGGCTCAGCTTCCTCCTAAAATTAACACGTTCTTTCTGAATAATTCAGAAAACGGATTATTTCTCCAGAAGCCCCATCGGCTGCCTGGAGAGCCTGTCTGCTTCCGGGTATTTAGCCTATCCGGTGATACGTCGTCATGGTGCAGTCACGTGACTACACTTGGATGACATGGGGGAATGTTGTAGTTCTTCCTTCCAGGCGGAGGGCAGGGGAACTACAACTACGGAATCAATCATTGTCGAAAATACTACATTTGTGGTTTCTTTCTCCCAGTTCTTTCACCATGACAACTGTTTAATACATCAACAATTCCTTTGATATATGACCACTGACACTTTCACCCGTTCCTTTGACGAAGGCTCCAATTGACTCCATTTAAAACTTTTCCCGCAGTTTTCCGCAATTTACGTGCGAACGGTTTGGCGAAAGTCTTGGAATAGAGAGATCACACCATTCCCGACCGAGCCGCAGGTTATGCTGTATTGTTTGTGCATGTGCAACCAAAGCTCCGGGAGCAGTAGCGGGTCGAAATTTATGGAAGAAAAAATAATAAGTATGAGGAATATTAGTGTATATGCACACAAAATAAAAAAATAAGAGTGAATAAATAAAGTTTAAAAAATGATTTTGTATTCTTGTACAAAGAATACATAATAATCTTGTATTATTAAAACCCAAAATTGCCATCTATCATTAATGGAAAAAATCCTCAAGGGTGGAAGTAACAAGTAACAACTGAAACAAATGGAAGAAATGAGAATGTTCTAAATAAATAATGGAGGGATCAACATTTAGTGAGTTAAAAAAATATATGGTGATTTGAGTTGACATTTTATTAGGGCCCGAGCACCGAATGGTGATTGGCCCTATTGAATCTGTAAGGATTTTTATTATTTCTCTTTAGGGGGCTTTTTGAGGGTCTAGACATGCTCAAAAAGTTATGGAACTTTGCAGGAAGTTCAAGGTCTGCAGATATTTTAGTATTCTGGAATAATTTGAATTGGGCGTGGCAAAATGCCTCAACAGCGTCCCCTGGAAAACAGCCCCTAGGTTTCCCTTTTTCCGATCTCACAAAAATCGTGGCCTAAGTGTATCATGACCAGACGCACAAAAAACTCTCAAGGGCATTGTGAAAAACGCAACAGGAAGACCGCCATTTTGAATTTAGTGGCCATTTTGGCCATATTCCACATTTTTACTTTGACGTACTTGTCCCAGGGCTTTCATCTGATCAACTTCAAATTCAGATGAGTGTCATCAGAACAAGATTGAGAAAAAAATGATTTAGGGATTTTTTTTCATCACACCGTGTGACCGTGGCGTGGCGTCAAAGTTTGGTTACACGCCATCAAAACACGAGCATCTCTATCTCGGACATACATGGTCCAATCAAGTCCAAACCAAAGACTGTATATATAAAGTTTGTTCTTTCCTTAAGTAGGTCCATGTCCTGACTAAAATGTTGCTTGAAACATTGGACTATATATATCTAAATAATTTAAGTTGTAGTGTTTCTTCGTTTTTCATGTATACATATTTATGTGTTGCCACTTTTTTGCAATGATACTCATCAGTGCCACATTTTTACTGTGAAGAACATTGGCATTTACTTTGATGACCAAGGTCTAGTGTATATAAACATGTATTTCTTTACAAAGAAGAAACTAAAGACCTTGTAAAAGAAATCAAGTCAGACATCTCATTTTGATTTTATTTCTTTATTAAGTTTTGTTTCACATAAAATTGATAGTTGTGTGAGGAAACTGAAGCACTCAGAGTAAACCCACACAACCCTACACATCACATCATGGTCATAAGAGCTAGAGAGGCCCTTGAGACTCTAAACAGAGATATAAAAAGAGAGTGAAAGAGAGAGAGAGATGTTCTATCATTTGAAGAAGAATCTGAAGATGGCCCCTCTGGACAGCTGACGTTTCAAAGACTTGGCGATGCACTTCTCCACCTCGGGCTCCTTCATACGCATGGCGAGCAGCAGCTGCTCAGGACATTTCCACCTCTTGCATAGGTCCTTGAAAATGGCTTGGTAAAGTTTTTCAATATTTTTCGAGGTGAGAACCAAGTCAAAGTCTCCCAACTCCGTCCATGTGTTGATGAAGAGATTTTCCATTATCTCCGCTACATTCTCACTCGTCATTGTCACTTTGGTCTTCTTGTGCGTCTTCGTGACGATCTGGTTCACGAGTATACGGATGTACAATTTGTTCTGGACGTCTGTCAGCTCGTTTGCGCTCCTCTTCCTGATCTTGTCCTTCTTGTCATTCTTGTCATTCTTGTTCTTCGGTTCAGGGACCTTTGGAATCTCAGGGACCTTTGGGATCTCAGGGACCTTTGGGATCTCAGGTGTTACTCGTGAGCTTCTACAAGCGGCCATCACCCTGTTGGTGTGGCTGTCGACCTGCTTGTTCACAAACCAGCTCATGATGGACAGGAAATATGAAACCTTCTTCAGTATGTCTGAGTACAGTTTGGTATTTGACTCAGGAATCACCAATGGACAACCTGGATTGATTTTCTGATTTGTGACGTACATGTAGAGGAGACCAGCGATTTCTTTAGTGAACAGAAGAACTCTGTCAGGTGGAATGTTGTTCACTTTCTCAAACACACACGTCTCATCTTCAGCTGTCAGCTTCATCTCCGTCTGGAGCAGAGCGTAGATGTCCTCCATCAGCTGATCGATTGACTTCCTGCTCTTGACTTTTGGTTTCTTCTTGAAACATCTCTTGAACTGTGTCAAAATTTTGAAAATCCATGCTGTTGCAAATGTCTTTGCAAAAATGTTCTTGATCTTCCCCTTTTTTCCTGTGCTGCTCTTCTTGGAGCTCTTGCTCTTTTTGGAGTTTTGGCTGTTACTTTCATCTGTCACAATTTCAATGCTTGCCTCAATGGCCGGCTTAGTAATGGCTTCTGCACCTTTTATGATCTCCACAGAATAATTCTTCTTGATGTTCTCAATGTCCAAGATCTCATCAAAAATGGGCTCTGTGATGTCAGTCACCTCCTTCACAATGACCTCTTGGACAGTCTTACATTCGTCAGTGCGGACGCTGCTGCGTCTGGAGCTACCCACCGAGTTACTTGTTGAATCAATTGTTGATATGGAGGAGATGTCTCTCACGAAGCTCTCTGCAGGGTTCTGCTCCTGTGAGGGAGTCTTCCTGCTTCGACTCTGTCGCAGTTTGCCTCCGTACATGCGTTTGATGTTGTTAGCAAATTCCTTGAACATTTTGCTGATGATGGAGATCATCTTGTGCAGTTTGCCTGGGTCTGTGACACGGGTCAGTAAAAGCTCCTCAGGGGGAACATTGATGGGACTTTTACTCAGGCTGGAGTTGACGGTGTCGGTCACCTCCTCCACGACCAGGTCAGTGAGATCAGCCAAATTCACAGACTCCAATTGGCCACCAGGTGCAAAACTAGCCCTGATGGTGTCGCCCAGACTGTTCCGAACATCCTCCTGCGTTATGGTTGAGACAGAATCTTCCTGACTCTTCAGCAGAGCTGTTGAAACAGTCGCTAAAATGTCAAGAAAAAGTTCTGCCAACAGAACCTTTGTGATGTCGTCGGGTTTGCCTAACTTTAACAGGTTCCACTCCTCTGAAGTGGTTCTGGTAAAAAAGTTCTCAATCAGCGGGCGAATGGTCTCCATTTTGATGTCTGGTTGAGTATCTGACTGGGTCGTCATGGTGATTGGTTCCATTGCTTTTTTTCAGCTTCTCTGAAACTCTTGTAAAGTTTTCTGAACGGAATCGTTTGATAGCACAGAGGAAGGCTGTGGATATAACGTCTGTTTGTTTAGGGACACAAGTGGTGAACTACTTGTATCTATAACGCAGTCGTCTCCTCTGGTCACCCTCTCCTCTTCTTTGACATTTAATGGCATAAAACCTATAAAGACGTCTTGATAGGCAGAAATCTTATAAGAGAAAAAGCCTAAAGAAAAGTGTTTAATCCATGAAGTTCTTCTTTAGTTAGTAGGAAGTTCAAGGGCATGTAAAGGCAAATCATAGCATGCAAAAAAGTCAAGAATAAGAATAATACATACATATATTTTCAATATTCTGTTTTCATTGTGTTGTTTGAATCTATTTATATTTGAATGAACAATCCTATGTGCAATTAATATTTTTATTAAATGATGTATTGATGGATGTATTCTAGTATTTATTGATAAACAGAATCCCTGTTGATATTCACATTTTTACTGTGAAGAACATTGGCATTTACTTTGATGACCAAGGTCTAGTGTATATAAACATGTATTTCTTTACAAAGAAGAAACAAAAGACCTTGTAAAAGAAATCAAGTCAGACATCTCATTTTGATTTTATTTCTTTATTAAGTTTTGTTTCACATAAAATTGATAGTTGTGTGAGGAAACTGAAGCACTCAGAGTAAACCCACACAACCCTACACATCACATCATGGTCATAAGAGCTAGAGAGGCCCTTGAGACTCTAAACAGAGATATAAAAAGAGAGTGAAAGAGAGAGAGAGATGTTCTATCATTTGAAGAAGAATCTGAAGATGGCCCCTCTGGACAGCTGACGTTTCAAAGACTTGGCGATGCACTTCTCCACCTCGGGCTCCTTCATACGCATGGCGAGCAGCAGCTGCTCAGGACATTTCCACCTCTTGCATAGGTCCTTGAAAATGGCTTGGTAAAGTTTTTCAATATTTTTCGAGGTGAGAACCAAGTCAAAGTCTCCCAACTCCGTCCATGTGTTGATGAAGAGATTTTCCATTATCTCCGCTACATTCTCACTCGTCATTGTCACTTTGGTCTTCTTGTGCGTCTTCGTGACGATCTGGTTCACGAGTATACGGATGTACAATTTCTTCTGGACATCTGTCAGCTCGTTTGCGCTCCTCTTCCTGATCTTGTCCTTCTTGTCATTCTTGTCATTCTTGTTCTTCGGTTCAGGGACCTTTGGAATCTCAGGGACCTTTGGGATCTCAGGGACCTTTGGGATCTCAGGTGTTACTCGTGAGCTTCTACAAGCGGCCATCACCCTGTTGGTGTGGCTGTCGACCTGCTTGTTCACAAACCAGCTCATGATTGACAGGAAATATGAAACCTTCTTCAGTATGTCTGAGTACAGTTTGGTATTTGACTCAGGAATCACCAATGGACAACCTGGATTGATTTTCTGATTTGTGACGTACATGTAGAGGAGACCAGCGATTTCTTTAGTGAACAGAAGAACTCTGTCAGGTGGAATGTTGTTCACTTTCTCAAACACACACGTCTCATCTTCAGCTGTCAGCTTCATCTCCGTCTGGAGCAGAGCGTAGATGTCCTCCATCAGCTGATCGATTGACTTCCTGCTCTTGACTTTTGGTTTCTTCTTGAAACATCTCTTGAACTGTGTCAAAATTTTGAAAATCCATGCTGTTGCAAATGTCTTTGCAAAAATGTTCTTGATCTTCCCCTTTTTTCCTGTGCTGCTCTTCTTGGAGCTCTTGCTCTTTTTGGAGTTTTGGCTGTTACTTTCATCTGTCACAATTTCAATGCTTGCCTCAATGGCCGGCTTAGTAATGGCTTCTGCACCTTTTATGATCTCCACAGAATAATTCTTCTTGATGTTCTCAATGTCCAAGATCTCATCAAAAATGGGCTCTGTGATGTCAGTCACCTCCTTCACAATGACCTCTTGGACAGTCTTACATTCGTCAGTGCGGACGCTGCTGCGTCTGGAGCTACCCACCGAGTTACTTGTTGAATCAATTGTTGATATGGAGGAGATGTCTCTCACGAAGCTCTCTGCAGGGTTCTGCTCCTGTGAGGGAGTCTTCCTGCTTCGACTCTGTCGCAGTTTGCCTCCGTACATGCGTTTGATGTTGTTAGCAAATTCCTTGAACATTTTGCTGATGATGGAGATCATCTTGTGCAGTTTGCCTGGGTCTGTGACACGGGTCAGTAAAAGCTCCTCAGGGGGAACATTGATGGGACTTTTACTCAGGCTGGAGTTGACGGTGTCGGTCACCTCCTCCACGACCAGGTCAGTGAGATCAGCCAAATTCACAGACTCCAATTGGCCACCAGGTGCAAAACTAGCCCTGATGGTGTCGCCCAGACTGTTCCGAACATCCTCCTGCGTTATGGTTGAGACAGAATCTTCCTGACTCTTCAGCAGAGCTGTTGAAACAGTCGCTAAAATGTCAAGAAAAAGTTCTGCCAACAGAACCTTTGTGATGTCGTCGGGTTTGCCTAACTTTAACAGGTTCCACTCCTCTGAAGTGGTTCTGGTAAAAAAGTTCTCAATCAGCGGGCGAATGGTCTCCATTTTGATGTCTGGTTGAGTATCTGACTGGGTCGTCATGGTGATTGGTTCCATTGCTTTTTTTCAGCTTCTCTGAAACTCTTGTAAAGTTTTCTGAACGGAATCGTTTGATAGCACAGAGGAAGGCTGTGGATATAACGTCTGTTTGTTTAGGGACACAAGTGGTGAACTACTTGTATCTATAACGCAGTCGTCTCCTCTGGTCACCCTCTCCTCTTCTTTGACATTTAATGGCATAAAACCTATAAAGACGTCTTGATAGGCAGAAATCTTCAAAGAGAAAAAGCCTAAAGAAAAGTGTTTAATCCATGAAGTTCTTCTTTAGTTAGTAGGAAGTTCAAGGGCATGTAAAGGCAAATCATAGCATGCAAAAAAGTCAAGAATAAGAATAATACATACATATATTTTCAATATTCTGTTTTCATTGTGTTGTTTGAATCTATTTATATTTGAATGAACAATCCTATGTGCAATTAATATTTTTATTAAATGATGTATTGATGGATGTATTCTAGTATTTATTGATAAACAGAATCCCTGTTGATATTCACATTTTTACTGTGAAGAACATTGGCATTTACTTTGATGACCAAGGTCTAGTGTATATAAACATGTATTTCTTTACAAAGAAGAAACAAAAGACCTTGTAAAAGAAATCAAGTCAGACATCTCATTTTGATTTTATTTCTTTATTAAGTTTTGTTTCACATAAAATTGATAGTTGTGTGAGGAAACTGAAGCACTCAGAGTAAACCCACACAACCCTACACATCACATCATGGTCATAAGAGCTAGAGAGGCCCTTGAGACTCTAAACAGAGATATAAAAAGAGAGTGAAAGAGAGAGAGAGATGTTCTATCATTTGAAGAAGAATCTGAAGATGGCCCCTCTGGACAGCTGACGTTTCAAAGACTTGGCGATGCACTTCTCCACCTCGGGCTCCTTCATACGCATGGCGAGCAGCAGCTGCTCAGGACATTTCCACCTCTTGCATAGGTCCTTGAAAATGGCTTGGTAAAGTTTTTCAATATTTTTCGAGGTGAGAACCAAGTCAAAGTCTCCCAACTCCGTCCATGTGTTGATGAAGAGATTTTCCATTATCTCCGCTACATTCTCACTCGTCATTGTCACTTTGGTCTTCTTGTGCGTCTTCGTGACGATCTGGTTCACGAGTATACGGATGTACAATTTCTTCTGGACATCTGTCAGCTCGTTTGCGCTCCTCTTCCTGATCTTGTCCTTCTTGTCATTCTTGTCATTCTTGTTCTTCGGTTCAGGGACCTTTGGAATCTCAGGGACCTTTGGGATCTCAGGGACCTTTGGGATCTCAGGTGTTACTCGTGAGCTTCTACAAGCGGCCATCACCCTGTTGGTGTGGCTGTCGACCTGCTTGTTCACAAACCAGCTCATGATGGACAGGAAATATGAAACCTTCTTCAGTATGTCTGAGTACAGTTTGGTATTTGACTCAGGAATCACCAATGGACAACCTGGATTGATTTTCTGATTTGTGACGTACATGTAGAGGAGACCAGCGATTTCTTTAGTGAACAGAAGAACTCTGTCAGGTGGAATGTTGTTCACTTTCTCAAACACACACGTCTCATCTTCAGCTGTCAGCTTCATCTCCGTCTGGAGCAGAGCGTAGATGTCCTCCATCAGCTGATCGATTGACTTCCTGCTCTTGACTTTTGGTTTCTTCTTGAAACATCTCTTGAACTGTGTCAAAATTTTGAAAATCCATGCTGTTGCAAATGTCTTTGCAAAAATGTTCTTGATCTTCCCCTTTTTTCCTGTGCTGCTCTTCTTGGAGCTCTTGCTCTTTTTGGAGTTTTGGCTGTTACTTTCATCTGTCACAATTTCAATGCTTGCCTCAATGGCCGGCTTAGTAATGGCTTCTGCACCTTTTATGATCTCCACAGAATAATTCTTCTTGATGTTCTCAATGTCCAAGATCTCATCAAAAATGGGCTCTGTGATGTCAGTCACCTCCTTCACAATGACCTCTTGGACAGTCTTACATTCGTCAGTGCGGACGCTGCTGCGTCTGGAGCTACCCACCGAGTTACTTGTTGAATCAATTGTTGATATGGAGGAGATGTCTCTCACGAAGCTCTCTGCAGGGTTCTGCTCCTGTGAGGGAGTCTTCCTGCTTCGACTCTGTCGCAGTTTGCCTCCGTACATGCGTTTGATGTTGTTAGCAAATTCCTTGAACATTTTGCTGATGATGGAGATCATCTTGTGCAGTTTGCCTGGGTCTGTGACACGGGTCAGTAAAAGCTCCTCAGGGGGAACATTGATGGGACTTTTACTCAGGCTGGAGTTGACGGTGTCGGTCACCTCCTCCACGACCAGGTCAGTGAGATCAGCCAAATTCACAGACTCCAATTGGCCACCAGGTGCAAAACTAGCCCTGATGGTGTCGCCCAGACTGTTCCGAACATCCTCCTGCGTTATGGTTGAGACAGAATCTTCCTGACTCTTCAGCAGAGCTGTTGAAACAGTCGCTAAAATGTCAAGAAAAAGTTCTGCCAACAGAACCTTTGTGATGTCGTCGGGTTTGCCTAACTTTAACAGGTTCCACTCCTCTGAAGTGGTTCTGGTAAAAAAGTTCTCAATCAGCGGGCGAATGGTCTCCATTTTGATGTCTGGTTGAGTATCTGACTGGGTCGTCATGGTGATTGGTTCCATTGCTTTTTTTCAGCTTCTCTGAAACTCTTGTAAAGTTTTCTGAACGGAATCGTTTGATAGCACAGAGGAAGGCTGTGGATATAACGTCTGTTTGTTTAGGGACACAAGTGGTGAACTACTTGTATCTATAACGCAGTCGTCTCCTCTGGTCACCCTCTCCTCTTCTTTGACATTTAATGGCATAAAACCTATAAAGACGTCTTGATAGGCAGAAATCTTCAAAGAGAAAAAGCCTAAAGAAAAGTGTTTAATCCATGAAGTTCTTCTTTAGTTAGTAGGAAGTTCAAGGGCATGTAAAGGCAAATCATAGCATGCAAAAAAGTCAAGAATAAGAATAATACATACATATATTTTCAATATTCTGTTTTCATTGTGTTGTTTGAATCTATTTATATTTGAATGAACAATCCTATGTGCAATTAATATTTTTATTAAATGATGTATTGATGGATGTATTCTAGTATTTATTGATAAACAGAATCCCTGTTGATATTCACATTTTTACTGTGAAGAACATTGGCATTTACTTTGATGACCAAGGTCTAGTGTATATAAACATGTATTTCTTTACAAAGAAGAAACAAAAGACCTTGTAAAAGAAATCAAGTCAGACATCTCATTTTGATTTTATTTCTTTATTTCTTTATCAAGGGTTGCGTCAGTCGGGGAGTCAACCCGGAGCATCACCACCGACCTCCCCTCGTAGTGACCGACATCCGTTATGATTAATCAGGAGCAGCCAGACCTTTATTCACTTTATATTCTGGATACACTTGATATTTTGCTGCTAATAAAATTAAAAATAAAAGTTAAATTGATTCAATCAACTTAAACTTATTCAATCAATTTAACTGTAAATATTGTTGCTGATTCTGACCATAATCAGGCTGAAGAAACCCAGAAAATTCCAAAGTGTGGTTACACCTGAATCCGGTCGGTCATGGACAAACCAATCACAAATCAGACGAAACGTTTCTTCTCTTTCTGCCATTGCCACCTCGGGTCCTATAAAGGGTTGTAGATTCTCAAGAGGGGACGCGACACAGACCCCTCAGGTTTTGTGTACATGCAGATCACATCAAACATTTACTTCTGTGTTCTACAGCATCAGTAAACACAACGCAGAACAAACTTCAAGCTTGAAAGTTGAGAGAGAACGGGGAAGAGGCTCAGCAAAAAGTTAAAAGTTGGAACTGAACCTGCTGTCACCAAACGTCGCATAGCTCCCCTGTTCATTGTGTACCCCCGTGGGTGTAGTCCCACCTTCACAGAACTGTTTGTCTTTCTCTCAGGCGACAGCGGCAGCACACAACATCTCCGCCACACCGACATTCTTGTTCTTCAGGAACCGGGTGCGGGTGGATCAGTATCAGGGGGCGGATGCCTCGGGTATGGAGGAGAAGATCAAGCAGCACATGGAGAACGACCCAGGAAACAGCGAGGACTCTGACATTCCGAAGGGATATGTGAGTGTCTGGTGGAGGGTTTTTACACATGAATCAGGCAGCTGCTTCAAAGGGAGGTGTGTTAATATTGATTAAAGATCCTGAATTGTATTTGTCTTGTCTGCTTTGTTTCCAGATGGACCTCATGCCTTTTGTCAGCAAAGCCGGCTGCGAGTGTCTGAACGAGAGCGACGACTGTGGCTTCGATAGCTGCTTAATCAAAGACTCGTCTTTGGAGTCTGACTGTGATGAACAGGTAGGAGTCTGCTCATTTTATCTTGTGTTGTTGCTAATAACTATTGCCTTCAACCAACCTGTGAAGCTCTTCTCTATGAAGCTACTGGCCTCAGAATTTGTTGAGTTCTATTCTGCATCCATAACTAATCTGAAGTTCCTCTCTAAAAACCAACATGGTTTTCCCCCTTGTCTCACTTAAGAAGGCTACAGATACATGACCCTAGAACTTTCACTCTGCCAAAGCCACCACACACTCTGCCGAGAAACACACACACACACTCAGCCTCCAGCTGTCCTCCTCATGCTCTGAATGAATTCTCCGTCAATACAAACCATTTGTATTGTAATTCTGATGAAAATCACTGTAAATCAAATACAATCCTTTTTCAAAGGCATGTGTGTCAGTTCTGCTCTTTGTGTTAACTCATGTTCAAAATAGACGAGGAGGAGGACGAGTGAAGTTAGCACTGGAACCGCTGGGAACCACTGGGAACCACTGCCAGCGCGTCCATACAGGGGAGCTAGGTGAATTCCAGGGGTGAAAAGTGAATTGTTGAAGAACAGTGGAAACACAGAGTTTCTCTCTTCACAGCTGCTCAAGTATCAGAAGTAGTTATCAGGACCTGATCAGCACATGAAGAGTTGGTTTGATTCCACAGTTTATGAGACTCAAATGAGACGCTCACAGTCAGGACTCTGTGTTAAAGTGAAGATCTGGATCCATGATCCGACACCATCAATTAATAACTAAATACAAGGTTGTCACATAAATCATACCAATAACAAACGGTACTATACTCAGTGATTTATATGAGATATTTGCTCTAATATTAGTTCGAGGAGCTGAAACTGGATTGTCATGCCGCCATGACTCATAAGGATCTGCAAAACATTGCATCATGCATTGACTGTTTGCACTTTGAGCCCACGAGCATTGAACTAGATTGCACAGGTGAACAGTGCACTAGCACTTTCTGAGTGTGGTGGCTGCTGTGGTGTGTTCCCACTCTTCACCCTGAACGTGTGTTGTAACTTTGGAGAGTGGGTTCGATCTCCTGGGAGAAGTCACAGCTTCCACCGTCAGAATCAGCTCCAGCAAGTTGAAGAGTGGAGCTGAACTGTGGATCAGTTAAAAAGACCAGAGCACTGCTCCACAATGGTTCAAATCCTTTGTATCAGATCGGACATCCTCAGTTGTACGTCCTCGTGTTTTTGTTCTTTCCTTGAGTAGGTCCATGTCCTGACTAAAATGTTGCTTGAAACATCGGACTATATATATCTAAATAATTTAAGTTGTAGTGTTTCTTCGTTTTTCATGTATACATATTTATGTGTTGCCACTTTTTTGCAATGATACTCATCAGTGCCACATTTTTCCTCTACAAGCGGCCATCACCCTGTTGGTGTGGCTGTCGACCTGCTTGTTCACAAACCAGCTCGTGATTGACAGGAAATATGAAACCTTCTTCAGTATGTCTGAGTACAGTTTGGTATTTTGACTCAGGAATCACCAATGGACAACCTGGATTGATTTTCTGATTTGTGATGTACATGTAGAGACCAGTGATTTCTTTAGTGAACAGAAGAACTCTGTCAGGTGGAATGTTGTTCACTTTCTCAAACACACACGTCTCATCTTGAGCTGCCTCTTCAACTCTGTGGCAGTATACTGTCTGGTGTCTGATGGTGTCACCCATACTGTTCCGAACATCCTCCTGAGTTATGGTTGAGACAGAATCTTCCTGACTCTTCAGCAGAGCTGTTGAAACAGTCGCTAAAATGTCAAGAAAAAGCTCTGGTTCCACTCCTCTGAAGTGGTTCTGGTAAAAAAGTTCTCAATCAGCGGGCGAATGGTCTGTATTTTGATGTCTGGTTGAGTAGCTGACGGGGTCGTCATGGTGATTGGTTCCATTGAACCAATCACCATGGGCTCGACTGTCCCTCGCTCCCCGGGTTTGTGTCCCTCTTCTCCCGCAACAGACACCATCCAGTGCCCCTCCGGCTCGGACTGCGGCTAACATGGCGGAGCTAACCAAAGGCGTGGAGCAGGTTTCCGTGGGTAAGAAAGGGGCTTAGCCGAAGCTAGTTAGCCAGCTAGCTTCCGAAGACATGTGTTCGCGTATTGCATCAGTTTCCCTGACGTTAGCAGCTAGCATGTAGCTAACGCTGGTTTGTCACTCTGCGTGCGTGCGTGCGTGCGTGTGGGTCTGTGTGTCTCTGTGTGTCTGTGTGTGTGTGTGTCTCTGTGTGTGTCTGTGTGTACTCGCTAACGCGGATAATCCCAGGTAACATCAGCTAACTGACAGCACTGACAGCTGTCAGTTCGGGTTAACCTCCGACCTCCCCTCGTACTGACCGACATCCGTTATGATTAATCAGGAGCAGCCAGACCTTTATTCACTTTATATTCTGGATACACTTGATATTTTGCTGCTAATAAAATTAAAAATAAAAGTTAAATTGATTCAATCAATTTAAACTTATTCAATCAATTTAACTGTAAATATTGTTGCTGATTCTGACAATAATCAGGCTGAAGAAACCCAGAAGATTCCAAAGTGTGGTTACACCTGAATCCGGTCGGTCATGGACAAACCAATCACAAATCAGAGGAAAGTTTCTTCTCTTTCTGCCATTGCCACCTCGGGTCCTATAAAGGGTTGTAGATTCTCAAGAGGGGACGCGACACAGACCCCTCAGGGTTTGTGTACATGCAGAATACATCAAACATTTACTTCTATGTTCTACAGCAGGGGTCTTCAACGTTTTTCAGGCCAAGGCCCCCAAACTGATGGAGAGATGGAGCAGGGACCCCCTACTATATATATTGTTTAAAATTGTGTTTTATATTAAACTGGGCCTAGTGCCATGTATAAACATAGCTACCCTGTTATTGTGCATTCAATACTAAGCTATTCAAATATTACCCATTTATAAACATACATTTTTCATAAAACACTGAACTTTTAAAGTAATTCACAGCTTCATGTTTTTATTTTAAACATACATGTAGAAGAGACAGGGAATCCTCAAGCCATCTATGGATGCCACACATACTCCCACATCAGTGAGATGTCGGACCCTGATGGGTAGCACACAACTTATCTAACCTTAAACGGATGGAGGTTGTCAGACAGAGGTTTTAAATCAGCCTCTCAATATGTTGGATACATGTTAACGTGTATTTGAAGACATTTAAATTAGTGGGAAAAAATTGGGTACAAAAAATATGAAAAATTATAAAAAATATAAAAAAATTGTCTTATCAACCAAGCATTTTGCGGACCCCCTGTTTAAGACCTCAGTTCTACAGCATCAGTAAACACAACGCAGAACAAACTTCAAGCTTGAAAGTTGAGAGAGAACGGGGAAGAGGCTCAGCAAAAAGTTAAAAGTTGGAACTGAACCTGCTGTCACCAAACGTCGCATAGCTCCCCTGTTCAGTGTGTACCCCCGTGGGTGTAGTCCTACCTTCACAGAACTGTTTGTCTTTCTCTCAGGCGACAGCGGCAGCACACAACATCTCCGCCACACCGACATTCTTGTTCTTCAGGAACCGGGTGCGGGTGGATCAGTATCAGGGGGCGGATGCCTCGGGTATGGAGGAGAAGATCAAGCAGCACATGGAGAACGACCCAGGAAACAGCGAGGACTCTGACATTCCGAAGGGATATGTGAGTGTCTGGTGGAGGGTTTTTACACATGAATCAGGCAGCTGCTTCAAAGGGAGGTGTGTTAATATTGATTAAAGATCCTGAATTGTATTTGTCTTGTCTGCTTTGTTTCCAGATGGACCTCATGCCTTTTGTCAGCAAAGCCGGCTGCGAGTGTCTGAACGAGAGCGACGACTGTGGCTTCGATAGCTGCTTAATCAAAGACTCGTCCCACTTGGAGTCTGACTGTGATGAACAGGTAGGAGTCTGCTCATTTATTATTCAACATTAGAATTCAACATATAACCTGAACAACGTGGGAAGAGGCTTTCTCTAATATATTTTTTTATCTTGTGTTGTTGCTAATAACTATTGCCTTCAACCAACCTGTGAAGCTCTTCTCTATGAAGCTACTGGCCTCAGAATTTGTTGAGTTCTATTCTGCATCCATAACTAATCTGAAGTTCCTCTCTAAAAACCAACATGGTTTTCCCCCTTGTCTCACTTACCTCTCTCTCCCCCCCTCTGTCTCTCCATCAGCCCAAGCCCCTAAGGTGGTGAGGTGTTCATCAATCTCCCTCAGTCGATGAGCTTCGACGCTGCCGAGCGGAGTGAAGCCACTCAGGCTCTAGAGCTGTCGGAGGAAGACTACAAAGACGAGGGGTTGATTCCCCTGCGCTACGTCAAGTTCCAGAACGTACAGAGCGTCACGGTAAAGACACGAGTCGTCATTTCAACACGTGCAGAGAATCGTGCTCTGAGCTCAGATCAAGTTGTCCCGGTACCATTGATAAGAACCCGGTGTTGGTTTGTTTTTGTCTTTTCTTTACCAGATGTTTGTCAAGTCAAACCAAGGAGACGAGGAGACGACAAAAATCAACTACCTGACATTCAATGGCACCCCAGTACAGGCCACCAACATGAATGACTTCAAAAGGGTACGGAGCCGCCTGTGTGACTTTGTGTTCCGTGTTTGTTTGTTTGTCTGTGACTGAGTTGTACTCACGGACGTTTTATTTTGGGCTGTTGTAGGTCGTGGGGAAGAAAGGAGAGAGTCACTGAACAGGAGAATGAAGAAGAAGAGAAGAGGAGGATGAGAAGAAGGCTACAAATACATGACCCTAGAACTTTCACTCTGCCAAAGCCACCACACACTCTGCCGAGAAACACACACACACACACACTCAGCCTCCAGCTGTCCTCCTCATGCTCTGAATGAATTCTCCGTCAATACAAACCATTTGTATTGTAATTCTGATGAAAATCACTGTAAATCAAATACAATCCTTTTTCAAAGGCATGTGTGGCAGTTCTGCTCTTTGTGTTAACTCATGTTCAAATAGACGAGGAGGAGGACGAGTGAAGTTAGCACTGGAACCGCTGGGAACCACTGGGAACCACTGCCAGCGCGTCCATACAGGGGAGCTAGGTGAATTCCAGGGGTGAAAAGTGAATTGTTGAAGAACAGTGGAAACACAGAGTTTCTCTCTTCACAGCTGCTCAAGGATCAGAAGTAGTTATCAGGACCTGATCAGCACATGAAGAGTTGGTTTGATTCCACAGTTTATGAGACTCAAATGAGACGCTCACAGTCAGGACTCTGTTAAAGTGAAGATCTGGATCCATGATCTGACACCATCAATTAATAACTAAATACAAGGTTGTCACATAAATCATACCAATAACAAACGGTACTTTACTCAGTGATTTATATGAGATATTTGCTCTAATATTAGTTTGAGGAGCTGAAACTGGATTGTCATGCCGCCATGACTCATAAGGATCTGCAAAACATTGCATCATGCATTGACTGTTTGCACTTTGAGCCCACGAGCATTGCACTAGATTGCACAGGTGAACAGTGCACTAGCACTTTCTGAGTGTGGTGGCTGCTGTGGTGTGTTCCCACTCTTCACCCTGATCGTGTGTTGTAACTTTGGAGAGTGGGTTCGATCTCCTGGGAGAAGTCACAGCTTCCACCGTCAGAATCAGCTCCAGCAAGTTGAAGAGTGGAGCTGAACTGTGGATCAGTTAAAAAGACCAGAGCACTGCTCCACAATGGTTCAAATCCTTTGTATCAGATCGGACATCCTCAGTTGTACGTCCTCGTGTTTTTGTTCATCCTTGAGTAGGTCCATGTCCTGACTAAAATGTTGCTTGAAACATCGGACTATATATATATAAATAATTTAAGTTGTAGTGTTTCTTCGTTTTTCATGTATACATATTTATGTGTTGCCACTTTTTTGCAATGATACTCATCAGTGCCACATTTTTACTGTGAAGAACATTGGCATTTACTTTGATGACCAAGGTCTAGTGTATATAAACATGTATTTCTTTACAAAGAAGAAACTAAAGACCTTGTAAAAGAACTCAAGTCAGACATCTCATTTGATTTTATTTCTTTATTAAGTTTTGTTTCACATAAAATTGATAGTTGTGTGAGGAAACTGAAGCACTCAGAGTAAACCCACACAACCCTACACATCACATCATGGTCATAAGAGCTAGAGAGGCCCTTGAGACTCTAAACAGAGATATAAAAAGAGAGTGAAAGAGAGAGAGAGATGTTCTATCATTTGAAGAAGAATCTGAAGATGGCCCCTCTGGACAGCTGACGTTTCAAAGACTTGGCGATGCACTTCTCCACCTCGGGCTCCTTCATACGCATGGCGAGCAGCAGCTGCTCAGGACATTTCCACCTCTTGCATAGGTCCTTGAAAATGGCTTGGTAAAGTTTTTCAATATTTTTCGAGGTGAGAACCAAGTCAAAGTCTCCCAACTCCGTCCATGTGTTGATGAAGAGATTTTCCATTATCTCCGCTACATTCTCACTCGTCATTGTCACTTTGGTCTTCTTGTGCGTCTTCGTGACGATCTGGTTCACGAGTATACGGATGTACAATTTCTTCTGGACGTCTGTCAGCTCGTTTGCGCTCCTCTTCCTGATCTTTTCCTTCTTGTCATTCTTGTCATTCTTGTTCTTCTTCGGTTCAGGGACCTTTGGGATCTCAGGGACCTTTGGGATCTCACGGACCTTTGGGATCTCAGGTGTTACTCGTGAGCTTCTACAAGCGGCCATCACCCTGTTGGTGTGGCTGTCGACCTGCTTGTTCACAAACCAGCTCGTGATGGACAGGAAATGTGAAACCTTCTTCAATATGTCCGAGTACAGTTTGGTATTTGACTCAGGAATCACCAATGGACAACCTGGATTGATTTTCTGATTTGTGACGTACATGTAGAGGAGACCAGCGATTTCTTTAGTGAACAGAAGAACTCTGTCAGGTGGAATGTTGTTCACTTTCTCAAACACACACGTCTCATCTTCAGCTGTCAGCTTCATCTCCGTCTGGAGCAGAGCGTAGATGTCCTCCATCAGCTGATCGATTGACTTCCTGCTCTTGACTTTTGGTTTCTTCTTGAAACATCTCTTGAACTGTGTCAAAATTTTGAAAATCCATGCTGTTGCAAATGTCTTTGCAAAAATGTTCTTGATCTTCCCCTTTTTTCCTGTGCTGCTCTTCTTGGAGCTCTTGCTCTTTTTGGAGGTTTGGCTGTTACTTTCATCTGTCACAATTTCAATGCTTGCCTCAATGGCCGGCTTAGTAATGGCTTCTGCACCTTTTATGATCTCCACAGAATAATTCTTCTTGATGTTCTCAATGTCCAAGATCTCATCAAAAATGGGCTCTGTGATGTCAGTCACCTCCTTCACAATGACCTCTTGGACAGTCTTACATTCGTCAGTGCGGACGCTGCTGCGTCTGGAGCTACCCACCGAGTTACTTGTTGAATCAATTGTTGATATGGAGGAGATGTCTCTCACGAAGCTCTCTGCAGGGTTCTGCTCCTGTGAGGGAGTCTTCCTGCTTCGACTCTGTCGCAGTTTGCCTCCGTACATGCGTTTGATGTTGTTAGCAAATTCCTTGAACATTTTGCTGATGATGGAGATCATCTTGTGCAGTTTGCCTGGGTCTGTGACACGGGTCAGTAAAAGCTCCTCAGGGGGAACATTGATGGGACTATTACTCAGGCTGGAGTTGACGGTGTCAGTCACCTCCTCCACGACCAGGTCAGTGAGATCAGCCAAATTCACAGACTCCAATTTGCCGCCAGGTGCAAAACTAGCCCTGATGGTGTCGCCCAGACTGTTCCGAACATCCTCCTGCGTTATGGTTGAGACAGAATCTTCCTGACTCTTCAGCAGAGCTGTTGAAACAGTCGCTAAAATGTCAAGAAAAAGTTCTGCCAACAGAACCTTTGTGATGTCGTCGGGTTTGCCTAACTTTAACAGGTTCCACTCCTCTGAAGTGGTTCTGGTAAAAAAGTTCTCAATCAGCGGGCGAATGGTCTCCATTTTGATGTCTGGTTGAGTATCTGACTGGGTCGTCATGGTGATTGGTTCCATTGCTTTTTTTCAGCTTCTCTGAAACTCTTGTAAAGTTTTCTGAATGGAATCGTTTGGTAGCACAGAGGAAGGCTGTGGATATAACGTCTGTTTGTTTAGGGACACAAGTGGTGAACTACTTGTATCTATAACGCAGTCGTCTCCTCTGGTCACCCTCTCCTCTTCTTTGACATTTAATGGCATAAAACCTATAAAGACGTCTTGATAGGCAGAAATCTTCAAAGAGAAAAAGCCTAAAGAAAAGTGTTTAATCCATGAAGTTCTTCTTTAGTTAGTAGGAAGTTCAAGGGCATGTAAAGGCAAATAATAGCATGCGAGAAAGTCAAGAATAAAAATAGTGCAATACATATATTTTCAATATTCTGTTTTCATTGTGTTGTTTGAATCTATTTATATTTGAATGAACAATCCTATGTGCAATTATTATTTTTATTAAACGATGTATTGATGGATGTATTCTAGTATTTATTGATAAACAGAATCCCTGTTGATATTAACAAGAAATAAATTAGTGATAAATTGTATCAAATAATTAGAACACGGAAACCTCGGACAGGGCGGAACCTTTTAGCAGGAAACCGCGCCCGCACGGAACGTTTAGATACGGCGCCGCTACGTCACAACCTGCACTGTTTCAGTTCCTCGGCTGAAGTGGCTCGACTGTCCCTCGCTCCCCGGGTTTGTGTCCCTCTTCTCCCGCAACAGACACCATCCAGTGCCCCTCCGGCTCGGACTGCGGCTAACATGGTGGAGCTAACCAAAGGCGTGGAGCTGACTGAAACCTTTCAACAATGAGATCCCTCTGATGATTTGGAAGCTCTCTGCGGATCATGGCTCTTGCTGTAAGATGCCACTAAGAGAATGTCAGGAAAATCCTACTATAACAATTGAACTTTATTTGGGATTAATCAGAATCACTGTAAATGATGGCAGGTGTGTACTCACTACTATTTAACATGAGTTTGAATGTGATTGGTTCATTTGAATACAGCCACATCCTCAGTTATAAGAGGGTGTGCACACTTATGCAACCACATTATTTTAGTTTTTTATTTTTAGTTTCACCCCTAAAAGATTTCAGTTTGTTTTTTCAACTGAATTGTGCACGTTGTAGGTCACATTAAAGGTGGAAAAAGTTCAGACAGGATTTATCTTTGTCTCATTTGTTTACATCACAAAAACCTAGCATTTTAAGGGGTGTGTAGACTTTTTATATCCACTGTACATGGTCCAATCGAGTCCAAACTAGACATGTAAGACAAAAGTCCCGGTCTGATGACATCTACACATAAATCATGACTTGAAATCACAGCGCCCCCTGGTGGCAACAGGAAATGTATTCGTTTTTGCATGTCTTACACTTGGATGTATTCCTCCTTATCCATTGACCTCACCCACGTCAAACTGTATCAAATGGGTCTCAAGACATTGATAATGTTTGTATAACATTACTGTGACTTTTCGTCAAACGCCATATTACTGGAGTGGCATCAAAGTTCATCAACTCGCCGTGATACACAAAATTGCTGTAACTTCAGTGTTCATGGTTCTATCTCACTCAAACTACATGTGTGTAACAACACCCCCCCCCTCCCGAAGATATTCATATGGTTTTAAGGAATGGGCGTGGCAAAACAACTGACTAGCGCCCCCTAACGGGCAGCCCCGGCACTACGATTGGCCGACATTTACAAAAATTGATTTGGGCATGTGTCATTTCATAATAAACAAATAAGTCTCTTGGATAGATATGATAGACCAAACAGGAAGCCCGCCATTTTGGATTTAGTGGCCATTTTAGCCATATTTCATATTTTTACTTTGATGTACTTTTCGTAGAGCTTTCGTCAGATCAACTTCAATTTCAGATGAGTGTCATCACAACAAGATTGAGATAAAAAAATGATTCAGGGATTTATTTTTCGTCACACCGTGTGACCGTGGCATGGCGTCAAAGTTTGATTAAACGCCATCAAAACACAAGCATCTTTATCTCGTGCATACATGGTCCAATCAAGATAAAAAATTAGAAATGTAAGACAAGAGTCCTGGTCTGATGACATCTACACAGAAATTATGACTTGAAATCACAGCGCCCCCTGGTGGCTACAGGAAGTGACATGCTTTTTACTTTGATGAACTGCTCCTGTTTGCTTTACAGTCAAGTCATTGGATCAAGGTCAGAATTGTGACATTTCCTCAAACCGTGTGAACATTGATGTGCGGCGAAGGATCATCCTTCGCCAAAGGACACAATGTTTTCATAACTCCACTCTACATTGTCCTATCACTACCAAACTTCTGTCACATGATAAGAGTACAAGCCTGAGCAGCTCTATGTGTCAATATTTCCTCAGTGTCATAGCGCCACCTACTGATTCGCCATGAAACAGGAAGTACTTTGTTAATCCACTTTGCATCATCCAACCGGCGCCAAACTACTGACCTATGATCACAATCGTGATCTGAACAGCTCCATATATAAATATCAGTTCAGGGTCATAGCGCCACCTACTGATCAGTGTGTAAATTAAGTTGTGGAAACATCGTCCAATTGACACAAAATTGCTCACTCTACATCAGAGCACCTACTTGAACAGATCTATATGTCTGTGCGTAATAAGTGATGGCGCCACCTACTGGCAACAGGAAGTAAGCTTTGTTTTACAACTATCATTCGATTTACATAAAATTTCACTATTTGATAGCGTTGACCATAATGAGCAATTAGCAGGCAAGGATCGACATCGCGAGACGGACGCAGGAAGTGAAGCGTTTTTCCTTGCCGCAATGTGCAAAACGCATGCAACATGGAGACGTGCGCTTGGTCATCGATCGCCCTCTCCACCGACCGCAACAGGCTTCAACGTGCGGGTGCTCGGGCCCGCAAGTGCTACAACGTAGCCCTAGTTTCAACTGTATTGATTTTCTCCATTCATCATTCACAACACCCAACTGACATGTATTGATTGCAAAAAAACATCTCATACATGTCATAGTACAGTTTAAACTAAAAGGAAACTGAACAAAAAATATATTTGCTAAACTAATAGTTTTGTTTTTGTTTTGTTTTCAGACACCTATGGTTACATTTTATTTTAATGTAATCACAAAAGTAAAAACAATCAATTCTAATTTAATGTATATGTGAATTTGGAATAGCGTATTATGCTCAAATTGTAAGCTTAAGGAGAAAAATGTATGAAAGATTTACAGAAGGGTGATCAAGAGGAGACATTTGAAGCTCCAAGACAAGAAAACAGAAGCTGAAGAGGAACAGGCGCCATCTACAGGGAGCAGCCTTCATTTTTTATTGTTCAAAGACTAAAAATCTGGCAAAAGTCTATGTAGCATAAGGGAAAATACAGTAACAGGGGAATATAGCTTTGGGATTTAGGCCAGGGATTTGAGAGTTAAGGTCAAAACCATGTCCTCAGGAGTAATCCTAAAACAACTGTCCACATATGCATCAACAGTTCTTATATAACTCTTACATCCCTGCAGATTATATTACAATGAAACTAAACCCTACAATAATTTCAAAGCCTCATTAAATGCATCTAGTTCAAATTATATAGCAGGTCTGTCAAATTAGGTTGTTGCTTATAGTCATATTGTGGTAAAAGTATTGATGCCGGATATAAAATCATACACATTAGTTAAAATTAAACTAGCACTCACACTCATTCACACATAGTGTTTTATGTATAGGCAGTGAAGTAGTAAACACATCTTCAAAGATATTCTGAGAAACGGCCACTTTGCATCTGTTTATTCACAAAAAGAAAGAAAAAAAAACAAGACGTATCTTAATGAAGGACCCACCATTCACTGGTCAACAGCAGCCCAGCGTAGTTAACCAATATATCAATACACTCACATCAGCTAGGAAAGGTGAAATGCATTGTCTATTTGAAAAGGTGGGAAATATATTACAAAACACAAATTATTTTAAACCAAAACAACATTAGGATTTCTAGTTTCCAAGCACCAAAAACACTGTTATTGAGATTCCAACTGAGTACAAACAAAAAGGCACTTTATGTTTCTGCTCAAAGAAGATAACGCTTGAAATGACCCATTTCTTCATTCTAGTGTACAAACACTGACCAGTATATGAAAAACAAAGTAAAAATATTCTCTCATAAAAGCTAACAAACAATACAAAACAATCGGCAGATGTAAAAGATTTTAAAAACAGTGTATTAGTATTATTAGTGCAGTATCACATGATGATGTGTAGTCTTTCGGAATGCCTATTCTACAATGTGACATGCATAGTGTACGTGAGCAACAATATATTGAATATCGACTGCATCTGATGTAAAAGTCAAAAGCATAGAGATGTAAGCACAATCTGCAGTTTGCATGCTAAGGAGAATCAGGGAGAAGATACAAGGCCACCACATCTGAAATAAGGACATATTGCAGTGTTATAAAGACGTATAACTCCTGTAATGTCCATTACTGAGGTGACACAGTTTGTTAAATGTACAGAAGAGAAAGAAACTGCCCAAATCAGGGTTGGGATGGAGTTCAGGCATACTCCTGGAGGGACCGTGATCTGCCTCTGGAGTGTTTATGTAGCAGACTGTTGTTGCAGCATGTTTGATGGCTACGGTTTGGTGTACAGACGGAGATCTTAACGGCAAGCTCGTCTGTACCATGAGCACAGAGAGGACCGCCGCTGTAACATATCTCATAATAGATTTTTAATTCCAATTGAAGCATTAAATGTTCTTTATGAGTTGAGATGACCCTTCGTTTTGCAAACATAATTCTAATTGTGTTTGCAAGGATAGTGGTTAGATGGATAACCAAAACTAGACATTGAAGTTGCAGTGTTATTTTAGCTTCTCTTATTAGAGAAGTTGCACAACTTTGACATTGCATAAGTTTTACTTTGCTTATCAGGTCCGACCAAGCAAGTGAGTCAAGTCTTGACTGGTAGACGAGTGTCACTTCAACTAGGTAATACGTTCTTTATTTTAACTTAGTACATAGATTGGTAAGATTTTGAGTTTGTTGTACCATAGTTACCATGTACCATAGTTTTACTTTAGCTCTCCAAGGAGCACTTGATACTGTGAACAAGCAATTTTGGTTTGTACAATCCGATAATATAAAATATCCTGTTTCATCACATAATTCTGCTTTTACAAATGAAAATTCATTTAGCATGTTTCCTTTCCACGAAAACCAGCAGCAAGTATCAGCAAATTGTGTCAAAATCTAAAATATGTGTACTTACAAGATGCCTCCACAGCAAATCCAATGTGCTCCCATGTGGACTTTTTGTGATCTGTGACACCAAACGTTTCTACCAGCCCTTTTTACAAGTGGTTTCATCCTGTCATGAGAACAAGGCACTGGCAGTTTAAAGAAGCGGAGTGGTGGGGAACACGCCCTCGGGTCATCCCCTGAAAGTGTTTGTCATTCTGACTGTAATGAGTTTTTGCCAACTCATACTGCTCTGAGGTGGATGTTTTAATGTTATAAGGGGATGTATTGCAATGTTAAATCCCATAGAAGAGTTAAAGTAAGAGGTAACGCAGTGGTTATACTCATTTGAGGTTAAACATGTTAGAATAATACCAGTAGAAACGTCTCCAGAGTACTGCAAAAGGTGGAAAAGGTCACAAGATATCATACAGTCATCATCTGAGGATTTCTCTAAGGCATGTCCCAGACTAGTGAAGGAGGTCCCTCATATAGTGCTCAGAGAATAGTTATATTATGTAAGGCCATCTCATGAATAGCCACTTCAGTTTTACCTCAGAAGTATAGCTGTTAATAGATCTTTTTTTGCTTTTCACATTGCTGTACTCTCTTAATATACAAAATGTCCAAAGATAAATATTGTCACACACTCTTAAATCCCTCAATTGGTCCTCTGCATGTTCATATATTATCGGTTAGATGTCTAGAGCGCGTATCAAGTCTTTAAATCTCAGTGTAAAATGTTCACGTTTGGTCTTTGGGATGATCAGGGCAGATCAGTGAGTTTAACCCTGCTCCAGACTCTCTGTCACTTGCACTGCAGAGTATGTGGCTGCAGACGACTGTCGGGTGAAGAAGGAAGCAGCTCTCTTTGGCTTCAAGCGTTTGATTTCCTTTCCTGAAAGACAAACATGGACAAATATTGAAAAATTCCTCGAGCTGAAGTTACCACAGGGAGAGTGTCCTGGTTTAGAAGTAGCTCACGTTAGAGAGATTACGTCGGGATTACTAAATGCCCCCATCAGACTCACCATTGTCCACATAACTGATAGTGTTGAGCGAATGGACCCGACTGCACACAACACTGCTTTGCCTGTGCAGCACCCCGCGCCGCCCTCCACGTCCGTTCTTGTTGCTGCCATCTTGTCCGGCTGGCTGCTGAGACAGACTCACCTCGCCGTCCATTTCCACTGCAGCTGCACCCTCAGACGCAGACTTCAGCTCCAAACAGAACTCGATGAAGCCGCTCATTAGCTCTGCCTGGTTCCAGACAAAAAAAAATCATTAAGTCTGATTCTAAGAGGTAGATGTAATACACAGCTGCACTTGACCTTTTGACGGTCTGTTAGTGAGCCACAGGTATACAAACGTCACATTGCGATTTGCGAGCCACGGATTAGAGCCTAGTGTGATTATTAATGACTGCCTCCACCATTATGTAACAGCTCTTCAGCATCTGTTGACTGAGACAGTCTTTTTCAACCTATTACTCATTGACCGGGGATTATATAGAAAAGAGTACAAAAAATTGTTGCATTTCCTTTTTGGTTTCAACCCAACTTCAAGTGTTATGAACACATGGGCTCAGCAGCTACATCTCATACTCGAAGTTTAAAAAACTCCAGGTGCAGGGGGCTCTCCAGAGATCGCTGCATACTCTCTGTACTTGTTGAAAACATTTGAAGTGAGGTACACATAAGAGGACTGAATCTAGCACCCTACCCGGCAGCAAGACGACTAATATTGATGTTCTAAATACAGCAGAGAAGGTGGGGAGGGGTGTGACCCCCAAAAAAGAAAGGGTCAAACACATAAATGTGCAGATGTGAAACAAAATCATATATATGGATTAAACTGTTTCCGGTTTCATGGTACACTGAGGTTAAATTCCAGTTCGTTTTACCGTTTCAATCTTAAAATACTTTTAAGGTTCAGTGTCTACGTATTTGGTTGAAAGGATCTATTGTCAGGGATTGAATATAAAATAATCCGAGTGATTTTTCCAAATTGTACAAATTGTTGTTTTCTTGATAATTTTTATTACAACTGAAGGCTGCCACAGGTTCTCTCTCATGTTTGGAAGGGGTGGGTGAGGGAGGGCTATTCAGCTGCAACATGCAACTTCACCACTAGGTGAAACTAAATTCTACACACTAAACCGTTAAGTATGGGCTGCTAGTGCTCTAGCTGTAGCTTGTAACTGCTAGCATCCACGGTCGCCAAATTGCTCGCATTTAGCTAACATCATTTGGGGTAGATTCTGCACAACATTAACTTATTTAAGGTGTATGTTGAATCTGCATAACAGGAATAAATATATTAGTCATAATATAAAACTTGGCGAAATTACTTTAGTTTGTATATCGCTTTGGATTTTGGTCACTATAAATCATGATATAACATGTTCACAACATTTCATGTCTAATTATATCAGATGATTTCTGAACTTCCTTTCACTACCACTGTCTTACTTGTTTTGAGTAGATCTTTAGCAGTTTGTTTACTGGAGTCCCGTCTTCCTCTCCATCAAACTCCAGCCACAGAATGTGCGAGTCCCCCTCCTCCTCGGGGTAGCTGTGGTCCCAGGAGAGCTCGATGAAACGTAGGCCGAGCAGAACATGCTAAAAGAAAACATGTCCGATGGGAAATATCAGCATTGGTTTCATGAGGAGAAATGAGAAACGCTTTCAACATTTCTGCAGTGTGCACGATGTTTTACAGATCTGTTCACAAAAAAAACTTCAGTGCTCACCTTCTCTTTGACATCCATCACATAGACCCCCTCCAGGCAAATCCCAACATTGACAGCTTTGCGCTTTCCCCTTTGGAGGATCCCTTGCCCTGGTTTGTCAATCTCACCAAAGAAGAAACCACACCTGTTTGTGCAGATTGAAAAATATTTATCATTCGCTTTTGAGTTTTAAAACCTGTTGACGGAGCATCGATGGCTCATAACAAAAGTTCTTACCCATAATAAGGCAGTGTGTGACACGTGTTGAGGTACTGGTGTAGGAGCTGTGTGGGCTCAGGAGGGTTTGCAGCAGATGTGTGGATCTTTCTGTACTCCTCCAGCAGTTTCTGCTCCAGCCCTGCCAGACGACTCGACTTCCCTCTGAGAGTGGAGAGTAAACCACCGCTCCCCAAGGTGACATGTGCAGGCACATAAGAGGTCAGCTTCTTCTCTCTGTGGAAAGTAGAGAAGTTTATATTACAAATTTAGCGCTGTGGAAATCAGGTCTCAATATTATATTCATCAATACTTTATATGCTAACACTCTCTGCTTAATGCCATGTTGTGATTTGCTTCTGTCACGTCGTCATGATAAACAGGATGTAGAAACAACCTATTACATTCAATGCACCACTCAGTCTTGTGCCAGGGTGCCTCTGCATTCCAATACATGTCTCCTTTAATTGTCTGATTTCATCTTTAACAAGCATCGCAAATCTCAAATGATACAGATTATTTTCTCTCCTGAACATCCATGTTCACATATATTAATTAATAAACATAAAATACATGCATATTTTAATTTCATGCTCATTTCACTTAAATGTTCAGTTTTTTGTGTTTAAAGAGGAGGCTCACAACCAAACGCAAGTCTCACAATAAAGTAAACTGCTCTCCTCAATTAATACCACTCACATGCTGACGTATGAATTTCCGAAAGTGGAACAGATTCGGTTCTTCAGCGCAATAAAGACATCAAATAACGAATACCTAGAGATGCTCTGAAAATAACTTGAAATCTACAAACAGTAATTGTAACAAAGTAGTGTTTTCTCTCATGTCCACTTTTTAAATATGATCGATTTACACATGTAAATGACAGTATGTGTAAAAAACACACAAGAGACTTCCTCAAAAATATCTGTTCACTTATCTGTAACTAACAGCAGGCAGTGTGCGACGTGTGTTGCAAGTACCTAAAATAAGAACAGTGACTACATTACTTTAAAACTTCTCTATTATATGAATAGCACTTTATGAGACTTGTCAAGTACTTTCTGAGTAATTCTGAATCAAGTCTCAAAAGGCTTTCAAGAAAAACAAGAAACAATGATCATCCCACTCCAATCAAAACTGTTGACCTCTTGATATTCATCAAAGGGGTAATTTTTTGCAATTTGATGAATGTTCATCAAATTGCAACAACTTGTTGTTGATTGCGCTGAAGTACTCATAGCTGTGAAATCAACCAACTGCCTTTTATTTGTCAGTTTAGGGACATGATTTTGGTTTGTCCTTTTTACAATGTCTTCAAATTATAAAATAGGGTTCAAATAAGCAAATTATGGAGCCACAGAACAAAAACATGTTAAATCTGGATAAAACTGGCAAGATTTGTGGTGCTGGCAAGTACATTTTTCTTACGTTTGGACAAACAGTCAACCCTTATGTCAGTCTTTATTCAAAGCTAAGCTACTGTGAACTACGCATCATCTCTAGCTTGTAGCCTTAGATCGAGGGGTAAAAAACTATTTTCAAAACAATCTTTCAGACTCACCTTACAGTAGCAGTAAACTGTTGGCCGTCTAGACCAGTTCCCTCTTCAATAGCAAGAGACAAGGCTCCAAGACTCATCCAGTGCTCTGGATCACAGGGGTATCGACCTGAGAGGATGTTGTTCCTGGCCTCTTCATACAGAAGTTTCAAGACTCCTTCATCATTGATCTGCTCAAGAGGGACACAATAACAACAATTATCCAACTGTTACTGTATCAGGACAAGAAGCTCAGAGTTAGAGGGAGGCCGATATCTTTGAAAAGAAAATAAGCATTACTTGTTTCTTTTATCTTAAAACATTGAAATTGGTTTAATGATCTTGTGTGATTATTAAATGATTTGTTGTAATTTGCTGCGTCATTTAAAGCACTTTGTTACTTTGGGTATTGTTGAGTACTGATGAATTGTGATATTTTAAAACAGAAAACAACATGTTTACCTTTCTGAAGCCGATGAAATGACAGTTGTAATTTACCAATTATGAAAACCAATTATGATCACTACACTCTAATGACTCTCAGACGATGACCAAACTTCTTCATTAAACCCGACTAAACATTCTTTTAGTAGAAAGTGAGGGAAAACGGTGTCATCGTAAATTGCTCATATCTAAGATTAATCAATATTCTGCAGAGGATCTGAGTTTGTGGTACCTGCAGCTCTTTAGATTTTGGATAAAACACATTCCGTCTGTATTGGAGATACGGCTCATCTGAGGAAAAGCAGAGAACAATGATGCATTATGGTTCTGTGTGTTTCCATATCATTCTAATGTGTGATATACATCCCCAACACTGTCGAGGAGTGAAGGTATGGGGACACTGCAGTAGATGTGGGACCAGCATCAAATCTAGTTCTCAAGCCCCCTCCAGCCCACTCTGCACAGGCTCACAGTTCTGCACTGTGTGTGGGTGGTATTCCTACCTTCTCCACAAAAACACATAACAGCATTTTAATGATTATGCAACACATTTGTGTCCTTTTTATTTGTTTGATTAGTGCTAAGCTGTCACTTTGTCACCAGTTCATTCGTAACACTGAACAGTGGTGGGCTGATCCGCTTTGTTTGGCTGAGTAATGAGAAACAACAACAGACTTTCACATCCCCAAAAGTTCACTGTGGGTCACAATTTGACAGTGCACTAAACAAGATTTTCAGTTTGTAAAACATAAAACTTAAATTCAGTCTTGTTCTATTTAATTTGCCATTAAGTTGTATTCTTGAACTCACTCATCAAATAGACTTTATTTTTTCTGGCTCAATACTATAGAGTTTACTGCAAAAACTTTTAACAGTAATCAAACTCCGACCACTGATATGTGTGATCATACATTATAATGCATTGAACATTTGTTGCATATCTAATAAAGCATTTGTGTATGAATTTGACTGCTACACACGTAATGATAGATTTCTAATGATTATTTTCATTTACATTTAATCAGCTTTTTTCTTCCTCAATTAATCAATTGTCAAAAATGGTTGCAAATGTCCATCATAAATTTCTAAAGCTTTTGCACATCCTTCCAGAATTCAAAATATATGATTTAACAACATCAGTTCTTTGACCTTTTATTTCATTTATATTGCTACAAGTAAAAAAAATGTTTACTCCCTGCTCTGAGTCCCTTTCATGCTTTGATTTGAGGAAACATTAAAGGTTAGTGCATTAAACACAGCAACATGCTGACTATCTCTCACCTTGAGAAATGTCTTCCCCTGAGGCCTCAGTGAAGCGATACAGCAGGTCTTGCCACTGCCGACACAGCTTGTATGGTTGATGTCTCACCTTTAACTGCAGTTCTTAAGAGTATGGAAGAGATCAAATGTGATACACAGATACTGTATGCATGTTTCCCTGCTCTGACTCAAGTGTGATATTTATACCACTTTCCATTCTCGGAGAGTGGTCAGAGAATTTGGAACCCACAGTGAATCAAGCCTCTGTCTTTAGGCCTAGGCAAGTAAAGGCACATTCCTCCTGACATTCTGCCAAAAAATTCTTAAATCATGTCACATTTGCTAGCAACTCTGTAAAGACACAAGCACCCATATACATATCAACATTATTATAATGTCAATGCATATAATCTGATCAGAAGAAGGGTTGAAGCAGTAGAGTGTCTGGGCGCTAAAGGTCTTACCGAGCAATGGAGAACATAACCAGAAGGCAAAAGCATCATGTGCAGCCTCAGGAACATTGAGAGCCTCATGAACACTTCGGCCCAGCTCCGTCACAGTGACACTGCCGAGCCCTTCTACAGTTAGGTGGACTGCACTGTCCCCAAACAGGTATACAAGCACATCTTGAGCTGTGTGAACGAACAATCACAAATATATATCAAATTAAACAAAAAATGAATAAAAGTACTCCATGTTATAACAAGACAAATAGGTGATTGTTATATATTATTTGCTCCAACGTACCCCGGGATAGTGTTGCAGAAGAAGCAACACTTCCTCTTTGCGAGCGGTCATCTGATGAGTCTGGAGGAAAACTGCAGTCATCCCCTTCCATCTCTATTCTGAGACACAATGAGGAAATTCACAATCTGTCACAACACAATAATAAATTACAACAGCTTCTATAAAATTGCTTGAAAAAGCATCTGAGCCTGGACTGGAAAACAATGTCAGGGCTACATCAATGTACAAGATGGGATACAACACAGAACTTCAGGATTACTACAGTTTGACGGTTTGAATCTCAGTTCGGCCGGAGCCTTTCTGTGTAGACTTTGTTTTCGCCTTGTGTCTGCGTGGGATCTCTCCAGGATCTTCCCACAGGCCAAGGACATGCAGATTGATGGGAGACTCTAAATTCCCTGTAGTTGTGTATGTGAGAGTGAACGGTTGTTTATCTCTGTTGGTTTATACACTGGTGACCTTTCCATGGTGTAGTTCTCTGCCTCTCGCCCATTTTCAGCTGGGATCGGCTCCAGCTCCCCCCCACACAATCCTCAAGAGGATACACATTAGAGAATATGGATGGACTTGATCTCTTCAAATCCAAGTTATCTGTGTGCAGCTGGCTGAGCAGTGTCCAGCCAATAAGGTGTATGCTAACAAGCTTCATACTAACATGGTTACATGCAGTACTTTTGTGTAAATGCGATATACTTTTAAAATAGTCTTGCCCCAGAGAAGACTAGAAAGGTATCAGCAACATAGAGGGTTGGTGTTTTTCACTGGTATAACCGACTTCATCCATTTCCTTTGGTCCTGATTCAGTCAGTGCCACCATGTGACTGGAAAACAACCAGTGCAATCACAACATCCCAGTCGACCACTGTTGACCTCACCCTGTTGAACTGGTGCGATCGTTTGGCCCCAACACGTCACTGTGGTTTTTATGTTATGTGAGCATCGACATTACAGCCTGGATGGTGGGGAACACATAGGGATGGCACCAGGAGCATGAGGCCCGAGCTGCACTCATTTAACTGGGTTGTCCTAAACAAGTCCAAACAATGGCTGAGGTACTCTGTGTGTCTGGATGCTAACTTCACTTCGTTTTGTTAGCACTAGCTATGTTAGCTTGAGGGCAGGGGAAGCGGCCGTGCTATAGCTATTGACGCAATGACTTTACTTCGCTACTTTCAGACCTGGTTAAACATTTCAGTCAAACGCTGATAAGTATCTCAAGTGAGCTAACTTTGGGTTATCCACTCACTGGGCTGACACACACGCTTATTATAGGGTAATGGGACAAATGTCTCTGTTGTCCGTCCACCTACCTGCCACTTCCCGTCAATTTCCCTCCACTCGCGGCTGCTTATCCTGGATAGGGTCCAACCAGTAGTGTCCCCAGTGTAGCTCCAGACATTAGCCACTGACTGGGACCTCCCCGTTAGCCAGCTGTCTGCAACTAGCTTTCCGGGCAGCTGAGAGGGCGACGCACGAACGAGTGTGTTGTTGTTAGCGGTTCTTCACTGGGTGTGACACTAGTCACCGTGGAGGATTCAAAACTCCTCCAATACCGAGGCGCTCGTAAGGGAAGCGGCTGGAAACTGATCCAAGAGCGAGGGGGTCGATGGTGGGTTTCAAAAACACGTTCAATGACAACGTGTCAACTTGGGAACGACTTTACACGGAACCGGTTCGAAAAGATTCGATCCCAGAGCACCAGTCGAGACGTCCGGAGAGCGCGCTGACGTAGCGTCACGTGATTAGAACGTCTTCCCATGCAGGCAGGAGATTAGTGTGTTCTGCTGCACAGGCTTTACTGTATATAAAATACTATATATATATATATATATATATAATATTTATATCTAGCTTAATGTGTTTATCTGCTGCATAGACTACTATACAAAATATTATACATATATAGAGATATGTTGCATAGACACAAAACGCCTAAAAATACTATTGATCAACACCTCTCAAAAACTGCACAGTGAAGTTTAAAAAACAATATAATCTGTCTGATGTTGCTTCATTTGTGTTATTGCACTGATGTAGTCTACCAGGTTAGTAACGTACCACAATACGTGTGACACATCGCTGTCAAACAAGGATGATGGATAACGTACACAATTCAATATACAGCATAAGCACAAATATGTGATGGAAATATTGGACATCTAGTGGTGAGGATGAGTGGTGCAGTGCCTGTTGTAAACCTGCCTGTTTGGAATGGACTGTGTACTTGGCCTGTGGTGATTCTGGTTGCAGCTTTCTGTCTGAAAAGTAAAGACCTGCTGCAGGAACCAGAGGCAGCACCACCTCTAACCAATACACCATCAAAGTGTGAAGCTGATAAGATTCATTCATGAAATAGGATTCCCACATACAGAAAGAGAGAGAGTTTTGATAATTAAGGCGCGTATAACAGCAATATTAAATACGCTGATAATTACGTTTGCTTAGTCAAATATACAGCCCAGCTCTTTTGCAATAAGAATACATCGGAATTCTTATCCAGCTTTATTGGGGATTCTACACCCAAATAAGTGAGCTTAAAAAAAATCACTCAGCACACAGTCAGGATTTTAAGAGGGCTTTTAATAAAGCTTTTCCCATGGCTTGATATAACAAATAGATTCCAGAGAAGGAACAATACTTTTTTTCTGGAAATAAAAAGATTGCAGAATTCTTTTATAATTACGCCTCATTAACCACTGGGGGGTAAAAATAAGGGGAAAGGTGAAAGATGGAATTCAGTTTCTTTTCTTTTGTGTGTTAAAATCAGTTGTCTTAATGAAACAAGCCTCAGAAACAGCCTGCACCTGCATCTTACATCCACCTGACACAGGGGTATACCTGCCATGGCAGCAGGCTGAGTGGCCTATTAATAAACAGGATTAACAGCTTTAACAAAGGTGAGAGAACGTAGGACACAGTTGATGGCTTTCATCGCATTATCGACACTGATACATCAATCCTCTTAATCTGATTCTTTTCACAAGCAGGGAGAAAGTTGCACCTTAGAGCCCTGGTTATGAAGAGTGACATGTGGAATATCATATGCATGCATTTTATTTACAATAGAAATAAGTTGAAACAAGTTACTCCATTGCATCAGCTAATTGGTATCTTCAAACTTTAAAAAAGTAACCTATCATTATATGTCATTATCCTGTTGCACCTCAGGAACTTGTGCCTCACGTCTCTCTACAATGCAGCTTTACATCCTTGTTTTTGTAGAACCAAAAGTAATCTTTGCCTCATGAATTAATAATTACCCAGTGATTGTTTGATCGGCCGATGATTGCTTTATTCATTATATTTTAATTGGTTATACATAGAAAAGCATTGTAGTAGTGAAATTAGCAATGCATGACAATTAAACCAGTGATGTGATTTTGTGTATTTGTGAAACAAATGTAACAATAAAAGGGTTTATTATTATAAAAAATGAGAAATAATATAAGATAGAGAATGTGGTCAATTATTTATCCTTTTTAAGGAGCAGAAGAAATCATTGGTTTACACTAACTTCTGTGGGTGGGTCTTCTCTGGTATAATACAGTGAGGGAAATATGAGTGAGCAAGTATAGTGAGATAGTAATTGTTTACCAGTGATGAACATCTGATAATAAAAAAATGCTAGACCTAAATCGTTGATCGCCCTCTCTGTGTAAAAATTATTTACATGTGTGTGTGCGTCATGTGTGGTTTAGGCCGTGGCCGCGGGGGTCTCTCCTGCTGCAGTAGTGCCCTCTTCCACCTGGTTTGTGAGCATGAAGAACTTCAGCACAGGGTTTATGAACTCCATGAAGGTGTCTTTCACGCTTTTCTCCAGCAGGTAGCCTTCGGTCTCAACCTCTGTGTTTTCCTTCCCCGCCACTGCCTCCATGGCGGTCTGCAGGAACCGCAAGCTCACCAGCACAGAAGCCTGGGGAGGAGGAAGGTGGAGAAATGTGAGATGTTGAGCAGCATTCACGATATCTATGCTATCTATATTTATAACCTCTTCGCAGCTGTATCAATCCATAAAGGATACATTTCCTGGCACCTAAGCACCACCAATCTTACGTGGAGTCACTGTGGGGCCACTTTAATTGTTCTCATGCTGTACCTGTAAGACTAAGACTGACAGCACTCCAGCCCCAATGGTGTTCATCAGACCCATATAGTAGTTGACCAGGGCCTCTCTGCAGCCTCGGAGGTAGATGTTGAGCTCCTCCGTCTGGTATTCGTAGTTGTAGTGAGCCGAGTCGTTGGTGAGCTGATACTGGATGCACGGCCGCGGAGAGCTGGGGTTGCAGCAACTGAACGGGACACCGTCTACCAAGTAACGGCCATCCACGTTGCTCTTGATGCGGCTAAGTAACCAAAGGAAGCATGTGTCATATAAGAGATGTTTTCACCAGTAAACACAGTATTGTTTTAATCCCTTAGTGTCGATTTTCATATTCACTGACGTGAAAACCTGCCCCAACAATTTCCCACCACTTACTCTTTCACTTCCTTAGAACTGAAATCCAGGTAGCGGTTGCTGATCCACTGGACCTCGAACCAGTCCCTGTAGTCACTGTTTCCACAACACTTAAACTCAAGCTGCAGCCGATCGATGTTCTGCTTCTGGAAGCAGCGGCCCGGGGTGTCTGTGTCCTTGTAGAATCGGATACCGTTCTTCAGGCCCCCCTTCAGGGAAGACTCCAGGCTGCCCTTCATCGCGTAGCTCATGATGACGGCTAGCAGCATGAGGACAGTGAAGAAACAGGAGATGGCGAAGTAGGGCTTCAAGAAGTTCTTCCAGCGAGGGAATCGCCCGGCCTCCAGGGCATCTTGACAGATCTTTGAAGCAAAGTAATTGATCCCCAAGGAGGCCAGACCAACTATCATCAGGGTGTTGGGCACAACATGGATGTCTCCATTCTCCATTACCTGTAATAAAGTCACATAGTAATGTTATTAATGTACTGAAAGCTACTATGGATATGATAGAAGTCCTTAACACTCAAAGTTTGGTTAAAAGTTATTTAAAAAGGTAGTGTGTGTATTTGTGTGTGCGTGTGTGTTAGGGTCACATACATTTTTAATCACTGAAATATATTTGTTATTTTTACAAACACCAGAAACCTTGCAAAAGAAAGTGAAAGCTGTGAAGATGATGTTATTGGAGGCTGAACACGATAAAAATACGCAAACTACTCCAATATAATATCAAAATACATCAACATAAGTTTAAACATAGTTTTGATTATACTCAAAAGGTAAAATGCCTTACTTCAGAACAGTGGATTAGCATGATTAAGACTGACAGAGCCTGGTTTTATTAAATGATGACTCAAGAGCTAAAGTGGGTCACAGTCGTTTCCAGTTTACAAGGACATTTCTTTATCTTCTCAAGAAATTCTACTCCAATTTCAAATTTTCTTTTTAAAAGTTTGATATTTTGAAGGACAGCTCTATTTGCTCTGCCTTAAATGCAGATATTTATTGCACAATTACCAGTTTAGAATCATTACCTTTTCATGTGTTATCTGTTTGAACACTGTACGTCGACAAACTCCAACTGTACTGTAAAGTCTCTATTGGACCAAGAAACGTGGCCCAATTACAGGATTTTATAATCATAGCAGTTTAAAATGAATAATAGAAAAACTTTGGATGAATGAATGAGGCTTCAAAGTCCTGAAATAAAAATGTCAAAAAGTACCTCTGACCGTCTGCGGAGCTCCATTTTAAGTAGGCACCCCAGGGTGAAGGTCATGGCCCCGGCCACTGTGGCGCTCCAGGAGAGGAGCCACAGTCCCTGGGCCAGCTTCACCCTCTTCTCAAAGGGGAACGTCATCTTCATCACCACCATGGTTGCAGCGAGGGGCTCCGGGTCTCACCAAGGGAATAGGGGAAGGAGAGCGACGAGGCGACGAGGGACGATGCTGTGCTTTGTCTGTGAGAGAGGAGCAGAGCTGAGAGGCAGAACTCCAAAGCCTCAGAGAGGAAGATGACCAAACTGTACTAAAACTCTGAATTTAGAAAATAAAGAAGAGGGAAACACAGCAGGCGAAATTAAAAACATACTGAAAACATCTTTTAAAAAGGTCCAGAGAAACGAACCAAAAATCCTTATTTATATATATATTTATAAAACTCAAGACGCTAGAGCATCCAAGTTCACCTTATTTGATTTCCCAGAAAGTGCTGAAAAAAGTCCAGTTATCTCCACCAACCACTGTGTACCGTCCAGTGTGCCACACAGTGGATTTGGCATACTGGATTTGGCCGAACCTGAATGTCGGGAGTGTCTTACCTCTAATGCCTACCTATCCTATTAAAGTGGTCTGTGAATCCAGGCCATTGTCAGATCAGCACCCATCACTCACACAGAGGGACACAGATGACAAACCAAATTGAACCTGACAGGGAGGTGGATATTATCTAATTGTGTTAGCTGTGCACAGTAACATATATCCTCATGAGACAACCTCATATGCACATCTAAACTGATTTTAATCTGAGATTAAAAGACAACAAGACAAGGAGACGTGTTTCAACAATTTAAGAATTTTGATAATAATAATATAATAATACATTTATTTATACAGCACCTTTCATACATAAAATGCAGCTCAAAGTGCTTTACAATAAATAAGAGATCAATAAGATCATATTTGCGATAAAACAAAGACTTAGGAACAAATCAAAATCAATAAAAATGTAAGAATACAAATATGATAGATAGAATTAAATTGTAGAAATAGGTCTTGAGTTGTTTCTTAAAACTATCAACAGAAGAAGCGCATCTGATGTGTGGTGGGAGTTTGTTCCAAATCGTTGGTGCATAGACAAAAAAATCTACTTCCCTAAACTTTTTATACTTTGTTTTGGGGATATTGAGCAAGCCCGCGGTGGACGACCTGAGAGAAATGTCTATATTCCGATAAAAAAATCCGCAATAATAATTCAGCATAAGTCAGCATAATAATTTCTTGTCTTTTCTTTTTATTTAGTTTTGGTTCTCGTTATGATGTGACTTTAAAGGGAGCATTGAAAGTTGGAAAAAATAATATAAATGTCTACTGCCAGTGAATATTATTTACATTGAGGACATGCTTCTGCTCAACAACAGACAAAGGAATGTGTAATGGCAGAGAGAGTAAGTGTTGATTTTCTTATAATCCCCACAAGGACGTCAGAGATCTAACTATAACTTTATCTCTATATGTTGATCATACGGTTGTTTGCAGAGGTTCCATGCAGGCAGAAAGAATCCTCACACTGACCATGGTATTGCTTTAGCTTTTGTGTTTGTTTGATATAAACCCACTTTGCATCACCCCCCAATGGAGTCAGTGGTTGTTTCTGTGCTTAGCAAACACAAGGTTGAGGGATCTTCTAGACTTCTGAAGTGAAATTGATGCACTTGGTAGTTTTATCTAGTCTATAAATTATAAGAATTAAATTATATAATAGGTGTATAAAAAAAAAGATTAATTAAGTGTGGTCTAACCCCGAAGCTGAGAAACCTGGATAAAATCTGCTCATGAGTTCTGTCCCACCCAGCTACAGCCTCCATCACCATCTTTCTCAGAAATTAAACAAATGTAGAAATTGTTTCTTCGTATACTTTATTAGATTTTATATGGACAGAGTAACATGGGTTACATTTATACAAGCTTGCAGAATTTGTTTATGCAAGCATTTCTTTTGGCATGTAAGCTATTGCAACCAGAGGAATTACATGTTTTAAACAAAGAAAGGACCATACTTAAAGCTAGAGACAACATTATAACATATTTTGTGTGTGTGTATATATACATATATATATATGTAATAGATTACCATACCTTTTACTACTGGGAAATAGATCAACATGAAACAAAATCTTTTAGTATGTGTTTAGGATGCCTTCAACTGTGTCTAAATACACAAGGACTACACATTATACAAATACATAATGTTTCATCCAGTAAAGCAAAAACACAAACAATAACAATTGCATATATGTGAATCAATACAACAAAAATACATATCTCTATCTATTTTATCATTTTATCATTAAATTAGCAAATTTAGGTGCATAGGAAAAACGGAACAATATTGTTTATTAAAATCAATATTTATTATTTACATATTATAGACATATAATATAAATTTTGCCTCCAGTACCACTTGGCAGATCTTTGGTTGTATTGTTTTTTATTTAGGAACAAAAACAGTGAGTCCTAAAGTTTTGCAGTTACAGTTATTGGTCCAAACTAAATTAGCTTAATTGAACTTTCCCTTAAAACCAACCCGACAAAATTATGATGTCAAACGCCTCATGTTAATGTCACAGCTTAGTACGCTCCACTTTCAACACCTCGTCTGGAATCCCTCCCATCCAGCCGTGCACCTCGGCCCTGCCATGACCTTTGCCTTCACTGGCCTGTGATTCACGTATGAAGTGGTTGAGCATCTGCTCAGCCGTCTGCAGGCTGGCCAGGCCACTATTTACGGCTGCCTCCCTGTCACTATTTGTTCTCCAATGATGAATGATCTCATTATCTAAATCCCCGATAACGTCTTCCCGGGGGTGGTGGAGGTCCATCATGGCCTCGGTGCCCCTCAGCTCCTTTTGCATGTGGTGCCGTGCCAGAGGAATTTCCTCCAGGCTGGCTGACCGGATCAGGATGGAGGAGCCAAGGTTTGGACTTGAGGTGATCCGGTAATTGCCCTCAGCTGTCAGGCTGTCAGACAGATTCTTAAAGCCAGAAGGGCAAGCATTGCTTTGCGGTGCTGGTAAAATCTCATTATGGATTTTGAACTGCAGATGAGATGTCTGCCGCAGTTGTGCAGAGCGCAGGCCTACATTTTCCTCACCCCCTGACTCGCTGTCTTTGTCCACGTCTGCTTCTTGGTGTCTCCACGCATGAATTCTATTCGAACCTGTCAGTATAAATCGTGGGATCTCGTCCCCAATCTCTGACCAGTCAGATTCCTCCTCCTCTGGAACTGACCCTAGAGACTGGTCCTGGCCGCCGGCGTTAGCGTTCCCGTAGTTATGGGCGTCCATGAACTGAGCCGGAGGGGGAGCGATGGGCAGAACCACCGGATTAATGGCATCTGACTGAAAGTGGATGTTGGTATGGTGTTGGACAGATGCTGCCTGTAAAGGTTACAAATAGAGGGGTTTATTGATTAAATGATGTAGGGTCAAATAAGATATTGTTGAGTTATTAAAGAAAAATGTTGACAGCTGTAAGCACATTAAAACATTTCACATAGGCTCATTCATATTTCAGTTGTTTAATATAATTGGTCAGCTTTACCCCATAGTGGCTGACAGAAATCCGAAGGAGTGGCAGAGTCATTTTCAAGATGTTTTTTTTAACCACTGAATATGAATGTGTTTGTACAGTGACTGTCTGCCCAGAACTCAAAGGTCAACATCTTACTTTAATTGTTTCCACACTGTTGCCAAATTTGGCATCAGCGAGCTGCTCCGTCAATGCTGAGATACGCTGGTTCAACCTCTCGCGTTCCCCTTCCATATTCTGAGCCTAACACAGGAAGTACAGCAGAGGAACTTTAAGTCAATGGTGGATCTAAGATTTATAAAGAGGCACATGAGTCAAAACTGGTTTCTATATATTCATACTCAGGTTTTAATAATTAAGGAATTCATGTTTTTGAAGTTTACGGTCAAGACACTAAGAAATACTAGTAATCTCACCACTGAGTTTAGCTTCAGCTGCAGGAGATTATTGGTCTGTTGTGTTGAGGAGCAGCTGTCATGGAGACTAAAGATAGAAAGAGGGGAAGAGTCCAGTAGTCCACAAGAATTAAATATATAATACAATCTGAATACAATATCTCTCGCATGTTATGAGATTAAGAATCCGTTGAAGATTATCCATAAAAATAAAACTACTTCCTTTACCTCTTAAATTTATCGGTGAGGCTGCTGAGCTCCATACGTGTCTTCTGAAGCTCTGCCTCCAAAATCTTTTGGCTGTTCACAAACTCCTCTCCAAGAACCTCCATCCTCACTGCTGTCTTCAGCAAATTGTTATGCAGACCTTCATTCTTCTCCTGTAGTACTCTGTCAATTACAGAAAAAGACTTTGATTTGTTTGTTGGTTCAATGAGCAAATTCTTTCTTATTTTTGTAAAAGTATTTTCATTCCTTCGGATGTAAAATCCCACATATCAGTGTTTTCCATGGTGTTCACATCCAAATTAATGGATGAGTGCTTTTATCAGTTAATATATCAACAGAGTTACATCATACTTACATTATTTTACCCATCTCATGTGCTTCTTCCTGCATTAAAGACCAACAAAAAATATATATATATATTTACGGTGCACAACAAAAAAAGTGAAATAGCATTCTTTGGACTTCCATTATTCAATTACCCTTAGTTTGTGCATGTAACTAATCTATTGTTCGGAAATAGATAATCTATTAGTTACACAGTAACATGCACACAAATCAATACACAATCAAATGAGTGGAACATCATTGCATAACCTGTTAATTAAGCAAGTAAAACACGGGCAACTATTGACCTGTCAATACTTTCTTATTGAACATTCAGTAACTTTCAGTTGCTATAGTAAGTTTCAGACAGATTTGAACATAATGCCAAACCTTATGTGCAGATGAGTCAGTGAAACTTGTCCGTTCCTCCTCCAGGCTGGAGGGGCTCAGAGTCTTCTTGGCTGGGTCTGCTTTAGTTATAAGAGACTCTGGCTTCCTGTGTGAAGGAGGACTGTCATCAGAATGGCCCTTTAGATGAGGGTGGTGGTCATCAGGGCCATCATGGTCGTGGTCCATGTTTTTGGAGTAGGATTGGTTGAGATGCAACTCAGGCGGATGTCCTTGGTGATGCTCTTGAGTGTCAGCGTGGTGGTCTCCATGGTGATGCTGGTGTCCTGGACTGTGGTGGTCTCCTTGGGGATATTGGTGAGATTCATTGTGGTGGTCTCCTTGGTGACTCTGATGGGATTCAGTATGGTGATCTTCATGGGGATGTGGATGTGATCCACCATGGTGGTCTCCATGGGGATGTTGATCACCTGGACTGTGGTGTTCTCCATGGGGATGTTGAAACAAATCACCAAGATGGTCTTCATGCCGTTTCTGATGTGACTCACTGTGTTGGTCTCCATGGTGATGCTGATGGCCTGGACTGTGGTGGTCTCCAAGTTGATTCTGATGGCCTGGACTGTGCTGGTCTCCAAGTTGATTCTGATGGCCTGGACTGTGGTGGTCTCCATGGTGATGCTGATGGCCTGGACTGTGCTGGTCTCTACGGTGATGCTGATGGCCTGAACTGTGTTGGTTTCCATGGTGATGCTGATGGCTTGAATTGTGGTGGTCTCCATGATTATGCTGATTGCCTGAACTATGGTGGTCTCTATGGTGATGGCTCTCACTGTGATGGTCTCCATGGTGATGGTGATGTGGTGGGCTGTGGTCGTCTCCATGATGATGCTGATGGCCTGAACTATGGTGGTCTCCATGGTGATGGCTCTCACTGTGATGGTCTCCGTGGTGATGGTGATGTGGTGGGCTGTGGCCGTCTCCATGATGATGCTGATGGCCTGAACTATGGTGGTCTCCATGGTGATGGCCCTCACTGTGGTTGTCTCCATGGTGATGGTGATGTGGTGGGCTGTGGTTGTCTTCATGGTGATGGTGATGTGGTGGGCTGTGGTTGTCTCCATGGTGATGGTGACGTTTTAGGCTGTGATGATCTCTGTGGACAATCGATGATAGGCTGTGGTGTCTGTGTTGATGTGGTGAAGTAGGACGTTCAGTGTCTGGGTGGTTGCTATGGGGATGGTGACCTGAATTGTGGTCTTCATGGTCATGTGTTGGGGTGTGGCGACCTTCTTGATGATGACTTGTGTTTGGGGGGTCTCCATGATGATAATGATGAGTTGTATTATCTCCCTGGTGATGATGTGGACCGTGGCCATGGTCCTTCCCATGGTTATAATGGCGGGCAGGGCCATGATGGTCTCCATGACGATGATGATGATGATGAGTTGCACTGTGGTGCTGTCCATGGTGGTGAGTTGGGCTGAAGCAATCTCCATGATGATGGTCTCCATAGTGACGGTGATGGGATGGGCTGTGGTGGCCTCTGTGGTTCTGAAAAGTGTTGTGGTGTTCACCGTGGTAGTGGGTTGGGCTATGGTGATCACCACGATGATGATGATGACGGCGGTGTCCGTGGTGATGCTGAGGACTTGGGCTCCTGCATTCTTCATAGTGATGATCATGGTGACTGGAAGTGTGATCTCCTTGGTGACGGTGGCGGCACTTATAGGAAGAAGAGCGGTTGTGATGCTGAGGAGTCTCAGTGTGAGTTTTTTTCACACAGCTAATGTCGACGCAGCTTCTGGGCCTGTGATACATGTGATCGGGGGAGTCTGCAGAATCATAACTGTGGTGGTGTGGGAAGGACTTAGAGTTAGAGAGACGAGAAGAGTGCTGACTGGTGTGGGAGTGCCTGCTGGAGGTGACTGAGTCTGCACTGGTGTGCTGAATCCTATGCTGTCTGTGTTTCTCAGTGCGGCTGTCTATCGTACTGGCTCTGGAGGAGGAGGCCTGCCTTGGACTGCAGTGCCTTTGAGCATCTGTGACCCCGAGGGTGGTGAGTCTCATCGGGCTGAGCACCTGCCGAGTGATCTCATTCAGAAAGGCGGAGAACTTCTTTTTGTCCTTCATTAAATTCTTCTTGGCTTCACATTTACTGGTTTCTTGTTCAATTTCATCCAAACTTCCATCGCCATCACTGTCTTTGGGTCCAGTGAGAGCCTCCATGGATTTGGACTTGCGGAAACTTCCAGCATTTCCAGAGCCTCTCGCAATCTTCTGCCTTTTGCTGTGGGTCGGTCGGTTGCGGGAGGACTTGCCTTTCTCTCTTTTTTGTCTGGCCGATTGCTTGTTTCGATCACCCCCTCCCTCTATCAACGGGGCTGTGTCGTCTCCTTCTTCAGAATACCTGCGTTTCCCTGAAATGTCAGTACAGGACTGTGAGTGCTGAGGCTTCCTCGGTGGATGTCTGTCCAAACACTCACTGCTCGAGTCAGAGGACAGGCTGGAGGAAGATGCTGAGGAGGAGGAAGAGAGGGAAGAAGAGGAGAAGGAGGAAGGGGAGGACGATGTTGATGAAGAGGAAGAGGAAGAGGAGTGTGAGGAGGAACTAGTGGAGGAACTCCGGGAGGCTTCTGTGAGAGAAACACGGTGGTGACTTTGCTTGTGATGGTTATGGTGAGAGGGAGGATGATGAGTCTTGTCATTGACACTTGGCCGTCGATGGTCGGGCTGGTGGTCACTGAAGAGGCTGTCCTCTGCTGATGAATTGGTGCCAGTTCTGACAGAAAACAAGAGGTTAATGTAACCCGGGATTCTCTGCTACTTTAAACACAGAACTTTTCCATTTCTTTCTCTACTGAAACAATTAGATACAGATTTTTACGAATGCAATGAGAGTAGAAAAATTGCACGACTTACTCTTGGCTATGAGTGTCATCTGACTGGTGTGACTTTTTCTTGTGTTGGTGTTGATGCCGGCTATGGTGATGGTTCTTCGTTGATTGAGATTTTGAGTTTGCAGTCTTTCCACGCTTGTGGTCTTTTTCTTGATGGTCACACATTTCGGACTATCCGCTATCTGTCAGCTGACAGTCGTCCTCAGAACCGGTCGGAATATTGATTCCCTGGTGAAATATTTCACAGTCATGATCATTATGCTGTTTCCACAAAATAAATCCACAAAAAGTTTTTTTTTAATTTAAGGTTGTAATGTAAACTAGATTTAATTATTTTTTTAAATTTCAAATCAAAAGAATAAATAATAACTTATTCACAAAAGTACACAACAGCAGCTACATGGTATTGCTGCATCATTTGTAAAAAAAGTACAACTAGAAAACAGTTTGTGAAAAATGCAGCATTGTAAAATACAAGCAACACTATGACGCATTCAATTTACAAAACCAAAAAAGTTTAGTTTTTCTATTGTACTTCTATTTCAGTAATTATATAAAATATTTGACTTTAAATTTTCTTGACACATTTGCAAACATCTGTACTCACGTTCTCAGTGAGCTCCAGAGATGACGCAGGCAGAGATGCTCCTTGTATCAGATTTGCAGCCTGTCTGTGACGAACCTAGTAATAGAAGTGGGAAGCACATCTGACCGACTCACAATCACACATCAATATATATACTCTGGTGCTGTCCAATGACAGAGGAGCCAGTTTCGACAGATTGGGACTCTATTAACACTATTGTACACAACATTCATTCAATACTTACCAATATAAATGATTAAAAACCCGTTCTAATGTACAATTCACTCTGTAGCCTTCTTGTTACACACAATTTAAACTTAATAATTGCATAATATACTAACAATATATACAATACATTAAGAAATGAGAAAATATAATTTTTTTCAGCGATCTTTGGACAATGCCATAAGGACATGATTTTAGGGGTTTGTTAAAAAGACGTGCTTGACATCTGTTATGAGGCTCACTTTACCAATATTTCAGAGGATAATTAAAAAACTGCAGGGATGGTATTGTATGTGGGAATCAGATATCACTCAAAACTTGCTTTGTGCTTGTTTGTCTTATAGAATTTTTGAATATTCACAAAACACTCTATTAACACTTTATGTGTTATCTGTGATGATGCTGGGTTAAGAACCACAAAGCTGTGACGTGTGGGCAAATGTCAAATGTTCAACCTTGATTGTTCAGAGCAGAGGAAGAGAAAGACTGTGCTGCTTACAGTCCACACGATAACTACAGAGTGGCAAGTTATTGATCGGGATGTCCCTATTATGTCACTGCAATGCGCAATGTAATAACTCAGAGCTACTGAGAAAGAATTGAACTCCAATAGAGTGACAAAGGTAATTGCACTACATCAGACAACATGATGTTTTAATAAACCGCTTATGAAAAATTGTTCTGTGCCAAGAAATACATGAGACAACTGAAATCAAAGGGTCGGGTTGTCACATCTGTCATCCTCATTGTAAAGGGGCTTTATTATAATGTTCATAGCCTCAGGCGACTTTCCCTACATCAATGTAATGTGGCTCGGATCCTCTGTCGATCAATGACAAACCTACGCAACTGCCAGACACAGTGGAAAGTCAGAGGACGCAACTCATGCGAACATGTGATGTATCTGTGAGTTTTTACTGATACCACTCGCCAGGGGTTATTATGAGAGTTCTCAAGGACATTGTGTGACAACGTTACATCAAAGGGGATCTAGACCATCAGAGGCCCAGTAATGAAAGCAGCAGCTATGCTGAAAGAACGCCACTGCCAATTATACTGTGGTGTTTCTGATAAATGTTTCTCTGTCAACTAACTACCTCGGACCAAGGAAGTCATGATTTAATACACCTGTCCGTTTCGACACATTATCAATATACTTGGTGGAAGGGTCCAAAAATCATTTTTCACTTTCTTGAACATTGTGAGATAGTTTCTGTTTTCGACATTTTCGTTCTAATGAGGCCATTACACTTGTAACATCGTTTAGTAAAATGACTTTAGGAAATGAGATGTCCACATATGGTTGTTTACATCAGCTCTATTTCAGGTGAATGAACATCGAGGTCAGTGTTGGAGCTGAATAACCCTCACCACATCTCAGTGAGTCTTTGACCAACTGTATTTCCTGTTTGAGACGACTTTGTTCAGATCAACATGAAGCCTTCACCTGCTGTAGTTCATCACAAATGCAGTGCAGAATCACTAAGCTTTAAAGGGACTGAAATGGTTTAGGATCGGAAAATGCTTTGATTTAATTGACCTGTGAGAACTGAAATACCTGTATGCCTACATACATATGTCATAATCGTGGATTAAAAAATCACTGGAGGAAAAAAACAAAAGGGCAATGAGGTCAAGTTTAGACTCCCTAGGAATAAAAACACAAATTAGATTGCACTCAGAAGAGCACATACTCAACCAAGGTCCAACAGTCAAAAAATCAAGCTGCACCAAATTGCACAAACTTAGATAAACGAGCCTCTTAAATATGGCTGATCCATTAATTATTATTTGGGGAAGAAACACCCCATCTTATAATGTTAAAGAAAGAAATCCTGGATCTGCACCAAAGTATGTTTAGAAGTTTTTGCGTAACCCTAAAAAGAAACAAACAAACCAGACTGCACACAACCGACAGAGGTGAAAACATAACCTCTTTGGCAGGTAACTCTATGCAACTCATAAGAAAACATACAATAATGCAAATAAGATTGTTTTGCCGCAGAGGAAAACCTTTGGATGTTGACTATTATGAAACAAGAAATATTTGTAATAGGCTGCTCATTCTAAGTCAAGGTAGTGAGTCATTATCCTATGAGAGTACAATATACAGCCAGTGTACGTTAGAAATATAAAGTGTGTATTGGCACAGGGAACTGCAGCCTTTCACTGGCCCTGGGCTGTGTCCAGTCAGCGACTTCACTGACTTTCACAGGACATTGCTGAGGAGGTCCTCAGCCAGTCACACCACTAGGGGGAGTGATATACTAAGTATTTGTGGTGTAAGGTCGATAATTAATATGATTTTAGCTATAGGCAGGTATGAGTGGTACTTCTCATTCTGAGCAAAAGTTCAGTGTTCTGCTCAAGGCTGAAGCACCTAATAACCACCTCCTCCTTAAAAAAGAACGGGACATGAAATTGTTTTCCTTTTTCATTTCTTCTTTACCACACGTATCTGGGATATGGCAATGTGACATTATGCAGAAAAACACTTTGTTACATTTTTCAACTGCAATAAAACAGTTAAATGTTATACAAACTAGAACTAAACAACAAATTTGTAATTTGAATCTGGTCCAAACATATCTCTGTTTGTCATGTTAACACAGAGACTGAGGCATTTACAGTATCAGGTCAGAAACACACAAACAAACCCTGGGACTATATGTGAGCTTGTATTTACTGCAGGTGAAATAAGGTCCAAACATGATCTTCGAAAGAAAACTTTTATTACGGGAGTCAGAGAAATATGTAGTCACTCGCTATTAGAGTGTGTAAGTGAGTAGTTACTTACCGTTATCGTGCAATTTTGCTTTGTGTTATTTTCATTCATAAATCTTTCTTTGACTAATTTAAAATTTACTATGGTGGTATCCATATTTCACAATCTGTTGCTAAAAACTGGGGAGAGAGAAAAACAGATGTTTTATCTACTGTAGTCAAATATGGAATAGTAATAATATATTTGTATTATAACTTAATATTATTCATCATCATAGAAATGGAAATAATACAACTTATTGCACTCTTGATTTGTCCTGTGCACAGCAGAAGATGATTAATTAAGTGTGAAAAACATTAACAAACAGAAGTTCTGTAGTATTCCCCTTTAATAGACGGTCAAAAAAACATCAGGGAAATGAACATGTATGGCAAGTCTAAAAGCAATGCACTTAATTTCAGAAATAAAGCAGACACCCATAAATAGTTGTGTTAATCATGTGAGGGGGTATTTGATTCCTGTCCTGACCTCTTCTGTAAGGCCACTCAATTAAATCCGCATGTGGAATCAGTGTGTAACCCTGTGAACGTTACTTAACGTTTCATAACTGAATATATACATTCTGACATTTCAACCAGCAAAGGATGTTCTCTCAACATCAACAGCATTTAAATTAGTTTCTAATGAACTTAAAATTTGACCTTAAAAAAGGTCAGTGACGAATGTTAGTCAATATAAATACTCTTTGTCAACAGATATTCGAAGCAACACTTACTGGACCCTTTATCTACTGTTCACGATGTCAGGCCTTGGTCCAACATTAAACTTTCAGGTTGCTTTTCTGGGATCATAGAACACCTCCTGAATGATGTGACATATTTTATTGGTCAGAAGGGCCATGGCATGTTTGTAGTGCCTAATGTAAATGAATGGATCCAGTAATTCCATTCTGAAGAGATGCAGCATCTCTTTTCGACTCAAGTTGGTTAAACAGCTCCCTCTACTGGCATAACCATGTATTGAAAGTCCCAAGGTAACACAGAAGGAAGAGAAGGAATCGATGCTCGTGTTCAGTTTTTCCCCACTCGAATGTTGGGGTTTTGAAGAGGATCTAAATTTGGGTCTGAGCCAGCCGAGGCACGTCCGAGTTTAGCCATGATGATTATCAACGTAAAAAATCCAAGAACTCCAACCAGCATGAGCATGAAGACCCGCTGCCTCCAGGACAGAGATGTGCGCTTTCCACCGGTGCGGTTCCTGGAAAGATTCATACACGTTAAATTTTAGATAAAAAAACCATGTAACAAAACTTATTTCCAAGTGTCACAGCAGCAACTCGTAGAACTTACTTGAGAATTTGAGCAAACCAACTCAACGTTGGTCTTCTCCGGTATTTGTCGTCGTCAAAGTCAATCTGTGTGACAGAGCTCTGGCCGACGTCTCGAGTGTCGTAGAGCTTTCTTGGGGATGATGCTGGAGAATAACAACAAACAGAAAATCGACTCTTGAGGTGTTTTTTTTTCGTTTTAGGCAACACAAGGGAATGCAGAGCTGCAGAGAGGACTCAGTTGGCTTTTCAGTGCTTTACCTGAGTGTAATGTTACAGTGTCACAGGAGTTGGCAGAAGCAAAGTTCATTACGGGCTGCTCCTGCAAATTTGGATCCCCATTTTTACGAGGACCCCCAAGATCTTCCTGTGCTGGAGCTGAGACTGGGTTTGGTGGTGGACTGACGCTGGTGTTGAAGGAGTGGCTTGGGTATATGTTACTTTGCTCTTGTGCTGTCGAGACAGAAAAATACATGATTTAATTATTTGATCATGTTATCCAATATGTACAATGTCGACTTTCACTTTTAACTAAACCTCAAAACAGCAATATGTAACTTCAGCCACTAGGAGTCTTTCAATTAAAACGATAACAAAAGAGCTAGCTTGATGATGTTGTGTAGCAGCGTGGGATCATGGGAGATGATGTTGAAAATCTACCTGATGCAACTCAGGTGTAAATCAAGTTGATGGATGAGGTAATGAGTTAAAGATTTATTCATGCATCAAGCAGAAGCCAATATAAATAGTGGAAGGGCGAAAAACAGCCGACTGGTTAAACTTGATTTAAATATGGTTTGAAAGATTTTAGATGATGAAAGTTATTTCTATTAGTTGTAAGACATTTGAATGAAGAATTGTTTGATATATTATATGTTTCAATAACATGTCACACTAATGACTAAAAATAGCCAGAAAAATTAAGCGTGTGTTGAAATTCTCTGAAAAAAACCCATTATGTCTTACCATCAAACGTTGACCAGTCAGTATAATCAGTGACATCATTTGCTGTCGGCTCCTCAAGGGCCTCAATGGGCTCTTCAATCTGTCAGTCAGAGATCTCATTTTATTAATATTTGAACATTACAAATCGTTAAAATGTGCATTTTAAATACAGCCGGAGGGCTCACACAATTCTGGGTGTCTTATTTTCTTTTCATTTCCTTTCAGAAAGACTGTCTAAAGGTTGTGAGAGCAGAAACGATTTAACGAGAACAAGCCCTTACCAGCGGCAGCCCTAAACCAGCTCTAGCCCAGTTAACAGATGACAGCTGTTCTTTCAGCACATCGGCAATTGGGCTGGCCAGGTTAGAGGGGGGGAACACTGGACCCTGACAGGTGGGACACTGGTACCCTGCTGGAGCCGTGTGGAGTGGCAGTCGAGATGCCAAGTTATTAAGACAGGACCAGTGGAACACATCTGTGGATGGCAAAAACAATTTCTTGAAATCCAAACAGGGAAGGGATGGCTTTTTTTTCTCCATGTTATTTGCTTGACCAATACATCCCCATGAATTTAATAGAAATAGAAAACATAGAATCTTACCATAGCAGATGAGTCTGACTGTGTCTTGTGCATTCAGCAGAGTATTACACAGAGCACAGTTAGGGTTGTAGTCGCTGTCCTGGAGCCATTGCAGATATGACTGCACGATACACTGAAGGGCAGAGGATGGAGATGCAGATTTTTAATGTGGGAACAATTTGTTTTGCAGAAATATATGTAGTGTGATACGCATTCACCCACTGACCTTGTTGTGGTTGGAGACGAGGCAATGTTCACACACATTGACACGATGCTCGAAGCAGAATAAATTGGTCACCTTTCTCTTTGGGCACTTGCAGAGACCCATAGCCACCTGAGCTGTTTGGATGACACACAACAGTCCAGCAGGTTTAGTAAACAACATCAATATCAGTTCTCATTGTTCCATAACTTAGAAACTGCCCTCCTTTTTAGTGTGAGCAGGGGTAGAAGCAAGAGATATGTCTTAATTACTAGAATAAAGTATTAACATTTAAATGTTAACATTGTATCAATGTATCCTGGGGTAAATGTTCTCTTGCAACATAACAGAGGCAAATAGCGCTTTGTTTTTTTCCTGACAGACTGACACGTTTACTGTTGGTATATTTCTGCTTGTGACCACTTCAGGTGCAACAACTTCATCACTTTCCTAACGTTGAGAGTAACATTTTTAGGGTATTCATCCTTGACTCATTTAGATAAAGAAACTTGCTTGAAATGTATATAACATTTTTTGTTGCTTTAGTTAAATACAGACGTAACTGTCTCAAGACTTTGTTCTTTAACATATTTTCCAATTAATTTTTCCAAAGAATCTTGACATACAAAAATAAATATAAATACTGTGAAGGAGGATTTTGAACATATTCTCACAAACTGACATGTTAGTGTTTCCAGGGATTTTGGTAATAATAATAATAGTTTATAATACATAAATACTACATTATATATTACTATTGATTAAGCATTAAGGTCTATTACACTTCCCAGTCAGCAAGCAATAATGAAATGAATGCATTTTAACATTAGAACTCTCTGGATGTCAAGTTCAGCAAGAACCATGATAGAGAAACCTGAAAGGGCTACATGCTAATATGCACGACACACTAAAATAAAAAATAAGGACAGAATAGTACAGCACACAAAATGAGAAGTCTAATCAAAACAAACTGATATGTAAAACAACAGGAACAGTCTAGTCCTTTATAAGACAATATAAAAGGCCAACATAGGCCATTCCAAATGTTAATAAGTGACATTTTCTGAGATTTCTGTTCAAGTATATTGACGTTAAGATAAACATACTCTCCTAGTTATCATGTCACCAGCAAGCAAATTATTATAAGTATGATTACATTATGCATCAGATTTGCTGTTTTAACAATCAAATCCTGGTCAGGTTATGGATATAGACAGGTTATCATGAAACCATTTGATTCAGTCATTGATTATCAGTAGCATTCAGCTCTTAGAGCAGCCCACACTACTTGCTGACGTGATTTGTATTCCTGTACCTGCACTAGTTAGCCCAAACAAACACAAACTGACTTCATGTTACACCACGAACTAAAAACACGTCTTGTTAGCTCCACCACCAGCTTCTTCCTGCCAGCGTTCACCTGAACTAGCATTAGCTGCTCGCTAAGCTGGAAGTTATCAGGTGAAGCGACGTTAGCGAGCTAACCGAGCTAGCAGCAGGAGTTGAGGAAGTGCCTGCTCAGGTGAGAACTTACTTGGTGTTTACTTGTCACACAGACTTTAATCACGTCCCGGTCTGTTCAGACTTTGAGTGGCTGTCATTTACGCTTCCTGCTCGGATCCTCACGGGAGGCGGATACACAAGCTGTCATCGGTAAAGTAGCAGCTGCAGCAGCTAGCTGGTTCCTCCCTCTCTGTTTATGTGCCACGTCTCTTCCGCTTCGTGTCTCTCTGTTGTGAAACAGGCATCCGCACACCGCCACCTGCTGACCGGAGTTGGTACCGTTCTTCTTCTTTCTCTTATATAAAGAGCTCTCGGTGGTTGGTACACAGGCTTATAGATGCAACACCGCCCTCCACTGGACTGGAGTATGGAACAAATACATTATTTGAGCTCAATTTCCTGACGTATACCCCCAATGTAAAATTGTGCTTTCCGTTATTTAATGCTGAAATTAATTCACTTATTGCTTCACCATGTCTGTCACAATTTGGTGAAGACAGTAATTCTGCCCGGTTACCAATTATTATCACACAGATCAAGAACATAGTCTCCTTCAAAAGGTCACTAAAAGAGAACTTCATATTCAGCTTTGAAGTGGTTGCCTTGTTGTCATTTTTGTGTATTATTATTGTAGAATTAAAAAAAAACTTGTGTGTGTCCAAATCAGTTTTTAGGGTGCAGCTAATGGGGATCCTAATAAATTTACATATAGTGTATAATAGTTTACAGTTTATTACAATTGGTGCATATTCAAATCATATATCTTCTAGGTCCTTATTTTAGGAGGGTTACAACTATCTATTTGTCTGGGCTCCTGCCTGACATTCCATTGATGGCTTCATGTTTGTTAAATATGTGTGTATGTGTGCACATATGATGCTTTAAAAAACAGAACTTGTATTTAAATTAATGTTCACATGATTGTGTGGCATAATTCCAACACGCCAACCTTCTCGTCTCCTTCATCTTATAGGAAGCTAACGAAGGAAGACATCCAAAGTTTCCATATATGTACTGTCTCCATGGCGACATTTTGGATTTAGTGTTTGAAAGTGGTGACAGGCTCTCAGAGGATATTATGACACATTGTTTCAAATGGTTTTTAATGGGGCTTAGTTTAAGTATTCTGCATTCCCTATACACCCACTTTGTAGGGTGTGATCTGCTGTGTCCCTGCGGATTAACCCGTAAACTGACACAAGCTTGACCCTCCTAATTCGTGGAGGCCTTTTCAAACCTTATCAATCTGCAGAAGCGGGTAATATTGTAAATGCTACACTACACATGTAGAGAGTCTGCTTAAAGCGATGTTCTATATCAGCAGCCGTTTGCAGTTGCTGCTGTAATGAGTGTTCATGCAGCCTCCTTTTTATAAACTGCACAACAGGCTATAATTAGTTTGTATTCCGTCTATAGAAGTAAGTTAAGAGAGTGACATCTAAGGAAATGTTGAGCTGTTATGATGTATGATTTTGTAAAACAGACTTTGTACCTGCTCATTATCTTCACAGTGCTCTTTTGTATTCCGTACCCTCTCTCATTACCTGAATAAACATGTTACTTCACGCTGCAGAAGACTCTCTCTTCTATGTCACGCTTATAACAGCAGCCACAATGTTACCCTGAAGCCTTCAACAGCAGCACGAGGAAGTAAAAGAACAAATAAGTGCTAAAGATAAATAGCCACTGCATAATTTAGTAGCATCTGCAATATGTAGGGTAAAGAAAATGATATATTTATGTATGTGTATAGTCCTACATTTTTATTATATTTTCTGTACGCTTGAGCAGTCATGTTGAATTGTAGTGGCGAGGCATCAAAGGGATACAAATGTCAAGCGTAACACAATCACAATTCTTTCTATAATAAAAAGCAGCAGAAATCTCCATGTTCTGTTTGGCTCCTGCCTTTTCGTGTGAGATTGCAGTTAAGGTGTTTACTCAGCAGATGGTGCACAAACCGACAACTGAGAGCTATGAGCTTTTACCAAGAACACAAAGAGGGCACACTATAAACACTCTACATGCATAGGAAGATGTTAACCTTTCAATAGCGGAACAGAGCCCAAAATGGGGTCCAGATTATAGATCTTCTATCTGTGCGTGGATCCTTTAAATAGATATCAATGAATGTAGGAATCAATGACCCGAGGCATTTGTGTGCCTGCAGCAGCTTCATCAGAACCAGTAAAAGACAAAGGGGCACAGACGTTATGAAGGAGCAAGTGTAGTTTTTAAATAGCTCATAATTAGCAGATCTACGAGATGGTTTGATTGCAGCAAAATGTGAGTCTTCATTTGATCTAATGGTGTTGTCCTAATGAGCACCATTTGACTCTGGTCTCGAGAAGAGAGTCTGCTGAACGTCATAAATGTAAATGGGAGAAGAAGACAGCATAGCGGACGTTGGGAAATGACTGTCATAAAAACCTTCCCATCCTTGACAGACATCTCCGTAGTTAGAGTCATTCAGAGCAGTTGATTTACAGAGTTGGGACCTCACATGGCAGCCATGATGGCTCCCGGTCCAGCCCTGCGGACAAGCATTTTTCTTTAAACGCATATTAATGACATCAGCGTGTGCGGGAATCTCTCTGCATGAATAACAACGACGTTTTGTCTTTACAGTATATGCATGTCTGCGAGTGTGTGTAAATGGGCATGAATGTATTGGAGAACGAGGGTACAATTTTTTTCCCTTCACACCTCACTGCACATGCGAATTGCCTGTGGAGGGAAGTGAGTGAATCAAAAATGAAAAAGAAGAAGAAGAAGAAGAAAGAAGCGCCCACAGTCCGAGTGCAAAGGCAGGAAGCGAAGATGTGCTGAACATCTTCATGGTTTTATGCATAGAAATTAGAAAATAAAACAGTTTAATGCAACTGAGTGTAAAATCCATCCTTGATTTAACATCCACCCTTGTTATAAAAGATTTGTGTGAAAAGGCAGTTTCTAAATGCTTAAATAAGTGTAAATACATAAGGGATCACCTCACCCCCAGTGGCATATTGCTTAATTTGTTTGAGTTAGAAATATGAATGTGAGACTAAATGGCTCTGTGCAAATGCGCTTGATCTGGTAGCGTCCTCGTCTGTGACCAGGGACACACACAGTATAAATCACAGGCTGAGCGTAAGGACACGGGGAAAGGGCATTTGAAAAGCACTGGTGCGATCAGATGGAAAGGAAATCTAGAGACAAATGACAGAGGCGCTGGAGGACAAACCAGCCCTGGAGCCGAGGCAGCTGGGTCTAAAACACCGACGGGAGAGGCTGTCGGGTCGCGCGGGAGCTCACTGATTGATTGAGTCTGGCAACTATTGATCAGCTATCAGCTCTATCTGTGAGGGAAAGTGTTAAGATTCAGACGTGGCTTGTTTAATGTATTAGTTCCCTGATGGGAGGGGTAACGGGACCGGGCCCTCAATCAGAGGGCTGCTGGAAATCAAGAGAGTCTGTTTTGGTCATTTCTTACATGATTGATGACATTTGGATGTGATTGAGCTCTGTCACAATACAGGTCTGCATCATCCCACCATCCATGAGTCCCATCAAGCTTTGCCGTGCTGTTATGGACTCATTCTGTACATATCATGTCATGGTCTAGAAATCTCACATTTTCAAGTCTGGCAACTTCACAATTATTTTCACACCCTCCTCTGCCCGACTCTCACACACAGATGCATCATGTTCTACTGTACAAATCACGTCTCGGGGCTCCAAGAGTTGCTGACCGAATAGATGAACAGACAGGATATATCACTACACTGTGATATGGAGTTTTTCAATCGAGGTTTCAGTTAATTAAATGTTCATTAAATGTTACAACAGTGAGCTTGAAAGAATCATTGGCTGCACCTGCAGTAATTTACATGCAGGTACAGAGCAATAACAAGAATGGCTCTTAGTAGATTGAACCTCCACCAATGAAACCACATTCAGATCCAGATTTGAATTGGTTGTAAATATGCCTGATTTTATTTCATCCATCCCTCCATAACTATTCAGTGCGGGGGGAGCCAATGCCTTTTTCCTTACACTTTAATTAAAGAGGAATCACTGTCACTATCATCATTGATCATTATCACTATGATCAATCATTCATTTGAAATGTCAAAGCTTGGATTTAAGGTTTTACGCAGCTATTTAAAAAAATTCCAAAGAGAACGTGGCTATTGTTGGGTGAACACATTTGTTGTGAATTGAATTGAGTTGAAAGCGTTTCGTGTGAATGCACTGAAAATAAACCACTAATTGTTTCATTCACGTCGAGTCCTGTTGTGATAATTATGTGTTATGAACAAAAGAAAACAATAGGCTGCAATCTGCAATCTGCAAGAGGAAACGAGAAAATGGAACAGGTAAAACATTTATATGATAGCATTGTCTGTTCCATAATCATCTTGGGCACCTGACACAATCACACACTCCTCTGGGGGTCCCACGTGACTCTGTTTATACCATTTTACACCACGGTTGTGCTATGAAATGCATTTCTGAATTTGTTTGCACGTGTTTTGTTGTTTCTCTCAATAAGTGAAAACAAAGCTAAATTCAATCCACAGTCGTCAAATCATTTGGCATATAATTACACTGTGGATACTGTTACTTTATCAGGACGGCGGCTCCGAGGCAAATCCATCAGGCTTTGCTCTGAAAGAAATTGGATTGACTGATTGATTCATGTATGTCAAGTGAAGGGCAAAGAGAGGGACACAAAGAAACCACAGAGAGTGAGAGCAGGTCAGGGGAGGGGAGTCGCAGATGTATGGATGAAGCATGGCCCCCTGATGGGGGGCGAAGAGTATCGAATCAGACAGAGACAAATGGAGTGTGAGAGACAGAGAGAAAGAAATTCAGACATATGCCTGCTGACCTCAACCCTTTTTTGCCCATCTAATCGATACAGGGAAATGCATGTATGTGTGTGGTGTGTGTATGTGCTGGGGAGGTTCTGTCTGTGTTGCTCCCAATAAAGAGCAGAAACCCACTGACATTACCTCAGCCCTGTCTGACTCCTCCGTGGCCTCCCAACCTTTGCATATGACTCTATTTCATTTGGGACCCAGTAATCTCATAACAGACCGAGAAGCCTGGAGCACTTAGACCATCCTGGTCGCTGAGCTTGGGGAGGAAAGTGGGAAATAAAACGTAAAACATCACTGCTGCCCAAACGATAATGCTTCCTCAGGTCATGCACATAAAATGTGCATTTAAAGTGCACTTGTGCAAATGTTCATCATTTAACAAATACAGTTGCATTGTCGTAGAAAACAATTAATCACTCAATAAAAATGAATGGCTGTTTATACAGTATAGGTGCTTTTTGTCTGAGTGCCAGACTCCCTCGCCCACCCACTGACTCATATGAAACAGACTCACTGGCTGATAGAGAAAAGGAAACATTTATTAGACAGGTGCCTGTTATATCCTGTGCATTTACGCAGCAGAGAATTCTGCAAACTTTCTATTAATCAACTGAAACGTGTTGTATCCCCCACAGGATTCACCCCCATCAGCCTTATCATTGGTTCCCCCACCGTTTAAGTTCTAACATTTCCATACACAGAGAAGCTCTCGCTTGGCATCATTCAAATCCAAAAATGAATAACGATAACAGAGGAGAGAAAGAGAAGTGAGACTCTGTCCTTTCTGTGAGATCAAGACAGGTTACAACACACCAGCATCGGACTAAGCAGGACCTGCTGTTTACAGTGGAGCGCCATCTGTGAAGAAGGACAGAGCGCAGGCAAGGATTAAATGTTCCAGCTCCAACAGAGTGAAGGCGAAAGAGACATGTAAACATTCATACATTCATACTTACACACATATTTCAACAACACGATATGATGTTGAATATTCGTTGTACGTTTGAAGGTCTTCTGTACAACTTAGGTTACAAACTACCAGTAGATGTTAGCAGGTGTTACTGGCCACCAGTGGATGTTAGGGAAATAACTGTGCACCTTAGCGTCATTAAGTGTTTTGACCTTAGTACTATGAAAGCCATGTGGACGCTCAGTACATCAGACATCATTACCTCTTTGTCTTTTTAAACTAAACACTTTCCCTTTTTTAAACATAGGACAAGATGGAGAATATCCCTTGTACGTTCTACTGCACTAATTAATGCCTACCACCAGTTGATGTTAAAGAATGTTATTGACCACCAGTGGATGTTAGGGACATGTACCTTAGAGTCATCAAGTGCTCCATCCTTTTAATCCGGACATCCTCTTCTAAGGCAGGCCCACCACACGGTGATCAGGACTGGGTGCATGTCCCTAGCATCTTGAGCCCAGTTGGGATCTTTCCTACTGATCAAGAGCCATTGGCTGCAGTGTTCTGGAGTGTGTGATGTTTCTTTAATGGTCTGGCGCAGGGATCAAGGAAGATGACATGTAGATCTCGTTCTCACTCTTGGCTGATTGGATTTGGTGCCAGATCACTCTAGTGCGTTCTAAACATCAAGAGAACCCTGGACCTCAACCTTTTTGGATCGTTGTATCCAAGAGCTTGTTCTTTACCAGATGACGATTTTAAGAACTTGAAGGGTTCTTTAAAGAAACGTTATTGCTCGTTCTTTTCTTTTCGGAGCTATTTTTAGGCACTGTCATTTTGTGTCTAACCTTAATGTACACAATTTATGTTTGTTTGTACTCGAAAAGTTGTTATACTCGAAAGTTGTTGTACTCGAAAACAAAATATTTAATGAATATTTAGAATATTAAATGATGAATTAAATTTATTTCAAAGGTATAGCAAAGAAACACTCACAACAACACATGCATGCAATAACATAGGAAATTAATAGCGCTAATTTCTTACCCACATGCATAAGGGGTTTGCATCGCTTCTGTATCAAGGGGTTAAGGTTGTCGGTCAGCTCTTGATGTTCTCCTGTAGTATGTTAACTCCCCCCTTCTGCTCTTCTAAGGCTTTTATCCGCTGCTTTTTAAGCTGCCTCCTCTCCTGTACCAAGCGTTCTATTACCAGCTGCCTTCTGAATACATATATATATATATATATATATATATATACATTTTTGTAATTTGGGTACTTTTGGTGGAGAGTCGTATCAGGGGACAGATCAGGAATTTTTCTTTCTTTCTTTAAGATGCAAGAAAGGGTGTGTATGCATTAATCTATTAGACAAGTACAGGGAATGGTATCAATGGGTTTAAGCAAATTTAATGTTGATCCCCCCCAAAAATGTGGATCTAGTGGATTTAAATGTGGTTTCAAGGGGGTATAGGTTTTTTCAGTCGCTTTATGATAACAAATAGGGCGCGGGGGCAAGAGCATGGCTTCGCTGGCTCTGATCTGTAAACACTACAGTTTGATATCATGTCCAGTGGCTGTTTGTACGTGAGCCATCTGTGACTCGCTGCACCCAGTGCCTCTGCTAGGCCCGGTTTAACCAACCTTAAATTGCACTTGATTATTCAATGTCAAAGCATAGTAAAAACAGCAGAAGCATCTGTCGTGCTGAATCCCTGCTCACTAGTTTACATACTGTGTGTCCCTCACACCTCCTGCCTGGGAAGCGTAAACAGTTAAGGATGGAAGCTAAAGCCATGAAGATACAGTTGTTTTTAGTGCAGTCGATGGATGATTTGATCAGTGGAATGGATATGTTCAGTCAGAGCTGAGGGAGATGAACCATTACAGTTATGTGCCAGTAGCAGCTACCTGTGAGGAGTCTGATCAGAATGGCTTTGTCAAAAATATCAGAGCACCACTTAAATCTCCCATGAATAAAAGTGAACGAGTCATTGCCAATCTGTCATCATCTTAGAGACAAAACTGTGAAAAGATCGACCTACGTTTGAGATTGCACCAAATTCTAAGACCAGGCCAGAGGCTAATGCGCTTTTATACGTCTTGAAATGTAAACTAATTGCCAAAATTGGAACACTTTTAAAATTTAGAAATCTATTACTCTTTTTGCTGCCTGATAAATGCCAACTGCCAACATTTTTAGCAGCCACTCCTTTCATTGTTAAGTTTGTGTGCCCAGTTAGTTTGTTCTTTCCTTTGCATAAATGAGACAACCATGGTTTGAATTATATGTTAGCGTATAAACGTTTGACACATTGTGAATATAACGAGACAGGTGTATGAGAAGAAAGGCGTCTACATCTGAGTTAATAATGAGGAGGTAGAGAGGTTATAACACCTGGGCTGACATGTAAATGTCTATCAGAAGGATGGCACCACCCACTAGAAGGCAAATTGATGGAAATCACTGGTTCTTCTTCACTCGTGTGCTGTCAGAATGTTCTTTTCAATAAGTAATGAACAAAAACAACAGGAAGCAACCTCAATGGTACAATATATTCACTGCACCCTAACAGAATGCTAATCAGACAGCAATGCAATGCTATCAAACGAGCATGTTGCTATATTAGGCTCATAAACTGAATAACAGATACATCATTAAAAAAGGGAAAGAAAGAAAGAGTCCACAGCCAAGCCAGCACCTCTGCTGAACCACAGCAGAGCTTTGAGCAAAATGCCACCATCAATCTAATAATTCGAGAAAACCCTTTCTAACTGTGGCTCATATATCTTGGGAACCGTTCATCTTATTGCCTTCACACGTGGCCTGTGTATTAAGGTCCCAAGGAAGTGCAGTGTTGAATTTGGTGCGATTTGAACTCAAGATACCTTCAATATTAACAAAATCTGAATAAACATGCAACCAGTAGCAGTGGTGACTGGGACTCGTCAATGTAAGTGATGTTGTCGATCACAAAAGGACATTCATGACCACGGGACGTGTTCACGACAACAACAACAATTCTCTAAAGGCCTATCCTTCCCTTCAGACCATCTGAGAAGGTTCTGTGGTCAGACTGGCACAAAGGATCCTTAATGACCCATCACTTATTGTGTTCTCTGAATTTGACCGGTTACCTTCAGGCAGACGTTACAGAGCCTATAAGAGTAAGACCAACTGCAAGCTCTCATTCATCGCAACGTCCTTCACACTACTCAATAAGGAAAAATGTTGATTCGGCCATGTATCTAAAAAACCTTTGCACTATGTCGGGCGCATTTTACAGTCTGGTGTTTAGGTTTTAATGCCAGTTTGTTTTTTCATCTTTCATGCATATATCTTTATAGTGTTTTATTTGTTTATGTGTTTTTTGGGCAGGTGTAATATTCAACTCACTTTTATTCGGCATTATTATTCTGGGTCTTACACAATATGTCCTTGTGTACTGTTTTTTGTGGTTCATTACACAATGTACTGTTCTTCAGCTGCTGTAGCACTTTGGCCTAAGAACAATCTCCCCATGGGGACAATAAAGTATATTTGATTTGATTTAATTTGATCTAGTTTGGGGTTCTCTTATTGGGTCGAATAAATGGGTGAATAGTTCTTTGTGCAGTAATGCTGTTACAGCTTCAGGTTGCTGTGTTACTTGCCGTGGCTCAATTATTGAAGATTTCTGCAGTTTCACAATGAAAGCTGTAACCAATAACAATGAATGTAAAGCATGGGCAGGTGTATGCATTGCCTATTGATTACAATTGCTAGCTTGTAAGCATGCAAAACGTAGCTCCTTAGCAGTAAGTATAAGTACACCTATTCAAATGTCATTAGTATTTATTTCATTATCTCCACAAAGGAGGTAAGGTTATTGTACTTTCTGTTTTTTTTTGTTGGTTTGTTTGTCAGCAGGGTTATGCAAAAACTGCTAAATGGATTTGCCCATAACTTGGTGGAAGGATGGTTCATGGGCCAACGAAGAGTCCATCCAATTTTGGCGCAGATGCGGACTGGTTTGTGAATTTCAACATTAAGAGAACGAGAGCTCTTTCCATTTTTTTTACCAGGAAATAATTAATGGATCCTGACTAAAGAAATACAAAGCACAGGGTGGTATACAGGTTGGGCCTAATGGAAGTATATGCTCTACCAGGTGACCTTTAGTCCTAATCTAGACTGTTAGGGTTTTGACATGGTGATAAGTCAGAGGACATGGATCACAAATCATTCTGAGAGACACATGAATGATCTATATTTGTTGAATTAAATCTGCGATAAACTATAATCTAAATTTCAAGTCAGTCTGCTGTAAATGTTTTTAGAATAAAACCGTCATGCTAAGGAACTAAAAGTTAACATCCCAATGCTCATTTTCAATCAGATTCCAAGGATACATTATGCCTACAAACAAGTCCCTTCAGATGTGATGATGACAATGATGCAGCATAATGCTCCTAGAAACAGACACACACACACACACACACACACACACACACACACACACACACACACACACACACACACTCACACACACACAAACACACTCACACACACACCCTTCCTGCCCCCTGTTTTCTTATTATTATAGGATTTATTAAGTGGTTCCTGTATTTTCTAACCAGAACAACTGTGACAGTGATACCCCCCTGATCAAATTGTAAAATAGCTGAGGTAAACTGGTTTACAAAATGTGATTTTATTCCAGTCCAGAGTACCACCTCAGTAATTTGAACCACATCATGGTGATTACTACCACTTCAGAATGTACAGCACTCTTCATTAGGTGAGTGCATACAGTAGATCTGTGCTGCAACAAATTTGCCTTTGATAAAACCAGGCTTCAATCCACTCTCAGAGTAAATCTCTCACACCTAAATACAAAATATGTCACAGTTTATTTCCTAAAAGTAATTAAGAAAAGGAATGGAAGCTTATTGATAGCAAATCACAAAAACAATATGGTGTTACTAAAGTTAAAGGTGAAATCATTTCAGAGAACATATGCTACATACGACCTCTGAGATGCTGGAAGAGACATGAATAACAGGAGGGGGCTAGTGTAATGTAATTTAACGATCACTGTACAATTATTAACTATCTTAAAGCAAGAGGCCCTGACTGATAACTGTTGGAGTAACACATGAAGATAATCAGAGGCTGAAATTCTGAAAATACATGAAGTAAAGTAAAGGCTGAATTACTTTAAGGTCCCTTCTTATCTCTATAAACAGAATCAGCATGTAAAGTTCTGAACCTGTGGGTGAGGGACAGCATTTGGGGGCTGGAAGCCTTCTGGTTGCTGTTAGTATGACCAATCATGTTTGAGCAGGCCTTGGTTGTCGGCAGGTCAACAGTCCAGGTGTGGAGCAAAAGAGGCAGAACACATTGACCAAAATGCATCAGCTATCTGCTCATAATTGATCTGTATTTATATGCAGATCGATGTTTATAGAGATTAGCCAAACCAGTGAAAAAAATCGTGTCAGAGATTTTATCTCTCAGTTCCAACTTCAGTATCGCGGTCACTTTGCTAGTCAGGCTGTAAACCGTGTCTGTAAAGTTGAGTGTTGGCCCAGATATCCGCTGTCGACATTGGATTCCCCAAAATATTGGCTGTTGCCCCCACAGATAATTGTAATTAGTTGTCATGTGATACGATATGATAGCCAATGGACTTTGAGATTTGGTCCATCCGGGCAACTGTGCAGCTCTACTGTTAAACCAACATCACATATATTAAGTAGAGAAGTGGATTTCAACTCAGGTTCAAGAGCAACATACTGTAAATCTAATAAACAGCAGAGAGGTCTGCTTCCAGCTCCACGCACACCAGTTAGCTCTAACTAGGCTACGTCTCTGATGGACCCTCCAGGGATGATGTCTGGCTGTAGTCTGCGGTCGGCTTTTTGTTTCACAGACATGGAATATAAGGGTGCATGGTCCATCATAGTTTGGTTCCTCCCAATGCAGAAAGAAGTGAACTTTCCTCACCTCATGAGTAGTAATAGTCCTTTTTTTCATATTCAGCTTCTCATGTATCTTTAATCACAATAAAACCTTGGACTGTTGCTTACCCTGCTGAGAGTTACCAGTAGAGTTTGTGTCTCTGCTGTTCACGATTGTGCTGTGAGTGTAGTCGACTCAGTCTTCTCTACTGGATTTAAAATGGATAGTTCACAGAAATTAAAATGTTGTCATTATCTACACACCCCTTTGCCAAACCCAGGGTGCGCATTTGTGTGGCTATGTCTGCTAGCATCAACTTTTACGCTTACAACTTGGACGCTGCAGACACTTGGATGAAACCACACAAGCATTATGGAGGAATGTTGTACTTCATATGTTGTTTTATTACATTGGAAGAAGAGGTTGCCTTTGCACTCTTGACACTCTTTAACCCTGAAACTCCGAAAATGTTATGTGGACTCAAACACTTCACCCATCTGCAGAGGGCTGAGTAGATGATGAGGACATTTTCATTTTTCTGTGAACTATCACTTCAAGGGGGCCACACAAGGCATTCCTTCCAAAATCCATGAAGTTTATGTTACGCTTATCAACCCTTAACATCTGAAATCTTGGGGAAAAAAACATTATTAAACCATCTGTGTTAGAAACCAAGCAAGCCCATCTGCTGTGACACTCCTGAACGACACCCATAGCAAACATCTCCGCCATCTCTTTCTAAGCAATATCCCCCCCCCCTTTGGCCTCATTTTCAATATCATATTTCTCATATTTCATTCTCCTGGCTTCTCTTTCGCAGTGCACAATGAGATTTACAGGGGACGGTATTAAATCGTCTGGGAGTGAGGCATGAAATAAGTTACTGTCCAACCTTCAGGTCACAGTTATTGCAGTGGTGATCTAGCTGACCATGACAATAGAATACTTTTTCATCTCTGTGAGCACTTAAAGGTACTGGAGAGGGTGAGTGTGTACAGTTCATAGGCTGCTGTTGGCCGTGAAGTCTAAATTGGTGAATATGAGGCCAGAGAGAGGTTTCCTTTAGACAATGGCTGTAAGGGCCAATTTACATAATTCTCTACCATCGCTTCTAATGCAACCCCGGTTTACAGAGTTCACCTCTCCACACTGATTGTTGACAATTATCTTAAACCGTTTTCAGACATGACCGCCATAAAATGTGAGGACAACTGCGTTCGAACTTTCTCTGGACTTTGCCTTTCATGTATGAAGAACGCGGCAGGACAATCTCCACGGGTCAGATGCTTTCACATCCCCTGGAAAATCTCTGAAGTTTTCAGGGGAGGGGAGGGGGGGCACTTTTATAGAGTATGCCTGAGGCAGGACATAATTATATCTGCTGCAGACATTTACAGGACATTGATTCTGCCGTCAGCCCTTATCACCAAAAGCTCTCTTGACATCTCTTATCTCATGTCTTCTACGTGTCTTACCCTTCTTTTTCATCCTGAGATATTTGTGTTTTTTGGGCTTTATCAGTTTTGTGTGTGTTGCGTGTCAGAAACATCATCAACACGCCCACTCACTCATAATGAATCCTCTCAACAATATCCTGTTATGCTCTCAAATGGTCTCATTCTGACATTATTTTGAATTTTTTTTAATTCCACATAATCTCCTTCCTTCTTCCTCACCAGCATTGACGCTGGCATTATCCACATTGACAATCAAATGCTGTCAATACACTGGGAGATTTGGGCATGTTTTGCTAGTAGCAGTAGTCTTGTGGCACTACGCACAAGGAGAGAAGAGAGGCAAGCTCAGATATAAAAAATAGGTTGAGTTCCTCTTCCAAACCCAGAACATATGCTTCTATAGAAAGTAATACTGGATGGAAAACTTCTTCATGTGCTTATTTATAATAACCACAGCCAAGGAGGTTATGTTTTTACCCCTCTCCGTTTGTTTGTTAGTTTGAAATTAAGATGATACAAAAAATGACTGAACAGATTACCACGGAACTTGGTGGATCAATCTGGAACATGCCTGGGAAGAACACATTATATATTGGTGAGGATCCAGGATTCCTTTTGTCACTTTTTATTGCGTTTTTCCATATTTTCACTGGTTTCCCCGGTAATAAGTCACTGATCTTAATGAAAAGAAAAAAATCTATCAATCAACCATATCTGGCTAAAGTCTGAATAAGTGAAGATGTGATGGGATGCTTTCATATTTGTTTCTCCCTCTTGACTTCACAGGGTGACAGAATGAGTTATGTATAATAAACCTTATACATTTCAATCACCCCTGAAATGATTTAACTTGTATTGGTCTCGCTCCTTGCTCCACCACGTGGAACAGGGTCTAATCCAATCTGCTGCTCTGCATTGGGAATTCTGCTGCCATTACAAACGGCTCACAAACGCTTTGCAACAGCAGTTACAGTGTTGATCCGTAGTGATACTCATCAAATCTCTCACAGACCTATACCGCACTCCCATGGGCCTAGACAGGGGAAATAGTGGCAGCAGTTCTGCGGCAATAAAATGTAGTTTTCCATGAGGAAGGGAAATTAAACCAAACTAAACAATTTAACGGCTGTAGAGTAATAAAAAGAAGCCGGCCTCCTTCTCTCCTACTTTGGACTACAGTATTTTGTACCTCAAATGTTTTCAGTCCAACACCCTACATGTTTTTTGGACACTTTAATCATTCAAAGTTGTTAACTGTAAAATTTGGATTTTTATACTCGTTTATTGACGAATTATAAAAAATCCTATTAAAGTCCTCTTTTTGCTGTTCAGTGTTGTGTTCTCCATGGAGTGACATCACTGTTGGGAGGTCTACGTAATTTTTAATACTTAAAAAAACGACACTGATTATGATCAGATTATATATATTATTATGACACCTGTTTGAGGAAAAATATGTTCATAAATCCTCATATTGTGGGGTTTCCCAGAATTAGTATTATTCCAAGGAGGAATGAGTCCTCATCTCCAAAGCCTTTCGTATGTATGAGTGAAATTTAAAATACATTAACATGCAAAAACTCATATTTGTATCTGTAAGTCATAAACTCACATTCGCCTGTCAAATTGATGGAAATGGTCAAAATTATTTCCTCTGACACCATTTTTCAGACTCTTTAAAGTCTTTTTGAGCTCATTATCTGTGACGGCCGTGAATCTTGGCTGTTTGACAGATTTTCTGTTGCAGTTAATACGACTGGAGAGGCAACCAACTCATTTCCAGTCATCATAGATTTTCACAGTGGCAACAAAATATATTACATAAGACTTCAGAAACTCTTGCAGATTAAACTGGCCTAACCAAACATTTCTAGGGCCATCTAAGTCCTGAACAAGAAGTGAAGTCCCATGCTGCATGTAAAGAAAAAGTCACTGAGGACAGCGGCCTGTTGACTCCTCTCTCCTCCGTTTTATAATCTTAGCTGGTTCCATGTTTGTGGCCTCAGGCGACAGTTGGCTGTGGATGATTCCCAGTGTTGCTCATCAAATGAAAGCAACAGAAACAGTTGTACACTGAAGTATTGGAATACAGGTTTATCTCTATACACAAGTTTGTGTTTCATTTAAAGAGGTTATATTGATTAAGAAAAATGGTTTGTCTCCTCATGCATTGGGTGAAATGAATAATGTCAGTAATAACAAGATTATAAAACTTTTTATTGATCCCCTCTGAAGATGAATTTATAAAGCAAATTCCACACATATCTCAGGTTCACATAATATTTTACGCAAAGTTATGGCACCATTACTTTCTATAATTTGACCAGAAAAAATATTCATGTAGCTGTGGCCATGGTTTTATTTATACAAATGATCAGGAAGTACGTGTCTGGAATAGACCCACTATAAAATACCAATTACACAATATCAACATTCTCCAAAACAGAATTAGCCAGGCCACTATGATGTTGTTTGTTTAAGCCGGTGAAGTTGGGTGCCAGATAAAATATACATTCCACTGACATGTCTGAGACCAGTGTAAAATTCTGGCAGGCAGCACAGTCAAGGAAGCACAACTGGTTTCCCCTCAACAAGTGTTGGACAATATTAAACCCAAGGGAAGAAGCTGAGTATGAAAAACAAGTTTATGCATGGGTGAACGCCACCTTGCCACAGCCATCTTTTCTGTATCTTTTTCAGCGCTTGGAGATGTTTCTTTATCCTCTGTCTTCCTGTGCCTGTCATTACATTTGTCCTGTTCTCTGCTAAGTGCTGATACATTTACATTTTTAGTGCTGCTCAGTAATAAAATAGTGGCATGAGTGGAGGCCTTTTACCTTTGCTAAAACAAACATCAATGGACTCTGCTCACTGAGGAGTCACTCCTCCTCAAATATACTCGACCGGTCCATCCACCCACCCACAGCTTGGTCGCTGCCCCACAGTGCAGGTCAACAGTGTTGCGGTTCGAGTCACCTCACTTGCACTTACAGTTTTCGCCCTCATTTCAAGGTTCACCCACAGGAGTCTGCCTCACACGGGAGGCTCCACATTAGTATTTTTGTCCATGCTTGATGCTCTGTGAGCGCTGTCATCACTTTAAGAGTGTGGAAGAAACATTTCATAACCACAAGTCATCAAATGAAGTCACAGGTTAATTCACACAGGCACAAAATGGGAAAAGAGGGATTGAGGTTGGTTTCGATCGTCTCAGAGGGCCTTCATGCTTGTCTTTGGGTGAGTTCTAATTATCGGATTACATACGTATTATACACAGTCTCACTCAAGAATTCATTCCGTATTTCAGAATACATAAACCTGGAGGCAGCCATCAGGATACTATCTTCCCTGTTCATATTTTGCTTTTTAGATGAACCAAATCCACTGTCTTCATCGAAGCTGTGTTTCTTCATTCTTGACAAACATGAGGTTGAAAACCAAAAAGACATTTTAGCAGACACAAAATCACAAAAATCAAAATCACATAAGGAATAAAATAAATAAATAAAGAGAGCTGTGCAGGATTTGATTACTAAACAAACCACTGCTGGAAATAGCAAAGCATTTTTCAAACACAGTCCAGTCGGTATCTAAGTAAATTATCTACATGCTTGTGCTGCACCCGATCTGATGCAACACTACAATACTGATCTCAACTGAAAGATATTAAGAGGTATAACCAAGGCTGACCAGCCCTGATAAGATCTTCAACTTGACAACTAATGAATAATGTAATAACAAGTCTACTTTAAGACAAGTGGTTATTGGATCGTTTGAAATAGAACAATTCACAGCTTTACAAAGCCCTTTCCTTGGGTAGCTGGTAGGGCACAACAATATAGTTGAGGCATTTGGAACGATGAGTTTATAAGACTACATACTGTGCATGATCAGTGAGCAGGAAATGATTACAAACAATGTCTGTTTTCCATCATTCCTTAATCCGTTTAGAATTGACTGCTGTGGCTCCCGTGTGAGGAAGAAGACTACCTGCACCTATGCTGAGTTTGACCATCCCACAGTGGATACATTCTTTGTTAACATGTCACAGGGGAAGAGCTAAAATGAAAAGAAACACAGGCATTACTAAGATGGTGAAGAAATGGTCAGCTGTGCATTTACACCGTGCTGCTGGCTACTGCTTCCTGCGGTGAACTGTTCCCACATGATTTCAGTTCCAGTTCCTCACATACTGTACTTTCAGAGCATTGAACAGCAGGTAACTTGGAATGGGTGACCAGAAGAAGAAGGCACAGAGGGGTGCTTCAGAAGTGTCCATGCGAGGGGAAATTGTGCATCTATACAGTTCACCGATAACACTGTGAACAAGATCTGGTAGAGTACATCATGTGTAACAGTAGTCTATATCTGGGATTCCTCCTTCTCTATAGCCACGGTTGGTGCCATGTCCTGCATTAGAGACATGGTTGTCACCTTTATACAGGCCAGTGCCATTGGAGGGGAATATGGTATGAACGATGTAATCCTCTCGTAGGGGTTTAGGCTGCATTGGCTGGCAAGCCGCCATTGGTGTCATCTGGAATCCGGGGCCACGGATCTCCAAGATTGTGGTGTCCTTCTTGGTGCCTGACTCAATGTAATCATCATAGGTTTTGCTTTTTCGAGAGCTGTTGCGAGTGTAGTGGTCGCGGGAACACAATTTCCCAGACTTATGTCCATACCAACAGAAGATGCCAAAAATAAGAGCCAAAGACACAATGGCAGAAGCCCCACCAATAATCCCTGCCAATGGCAATGTTGTCATTTTCTGTGAATCTTTATCCTCTTCCTCTTCCAATGGGCTTTGGTCTGATGTTTCAGCTTTAGCGCACACCAGAGCTTCATCAGAGTCAGCATCTCCAGAAATTGCCCCTTTGCTTTCTGAACTAGCAGCCAGGGGCACCATGCAGATGATGTAGCTCGAACGTGGTTGCAACGAGGTAAGCAGGTACTCTCGACGGTCACCCCGAACTAACGTCTCTGTGATCGATCCCATGGCATTTCCAGTGCCCTGTCGCAACCAGCTCAGCCTGAAAGAGGAGCTGGGCTGGGCCACGCTCCAGGTGACACGGACACTGTTGTGGGAGAGAGGCTTCACATTAAGGGCCAGGCTCTTCCCTACACCACTGCTGCTAAGAGTGTAGTCTAAACCAGAGTCAGGAAGCCCCAATCCAGGACGTTTTGAGCGAAGGGTGAAGAGTGAGCCCTGTGGAGGGGTGTTAGTAGTAGAGCTATCTAGTCCAACTCCACCCACTCTGTCTCTGGTCCCTGCTGTCCTCACCACTTCACATTCGTCCATCTCGCTGGTCAGGTCCATCAAAGCCATGTCTCGCACTCGGTCAGGTCCATGGCAGGTGAGACCTCTCACAGTGATGGTGTTACCACGGGCATGCAGCCAGTCATGCAACCATCGCAGGTTGCAGCCACAGTGCCAAGGATTACCTCGCACCAACAGTTGACCCAAGCTGTCCAAGTCTTTGAACAGTCCCTTTGGCAGGGTGGTCAGGTTGTTTCCTGACAGGTCCAGCCTCTGTAGCCTGTGCATGCCATCCAAGGACCCACGTGGCATATGGGTGAGGGCATTTTCCTGTAGAGACAGGCGCTGAAGATGGGCACTGGGCAAGTTTACAGGTGGGGTCTGGAGAGCATTTCGGACAAGGGATAACTCAGTCAAGTTAGAAAGACGAGAGAATGTGTCATCAGCTATACGCTGGTTTGCCAAAAGGTTCCCGTCCAGGACAAGACATCTAAGTGAGGTGAGTCCTCGGAAGGCATGGGTTGGGATTGTGGAGATTCGGTTGTCATCCAAACGTAGTTCTTCCAGAGAAGCAGGCAGTCCGGAGGGGATACTAGACAGATGGTTGCGTGAAAGGAAAAGCAAGCGCAGCCGTGGGTTGTCAGCAAAGGCCTGATCTTCAATACTGACAGTGGAAATAGAGTTGTCATCCAAGTGGAGCTTCTCTAACAAAGGCATCCGAGCTAGTGCACTCCGAGGAATGGTGCGGATGTTGTTGTCCTGCAAATGCAGTTCACGCACGGATGGTGGCAGATGTAGAGGGAATTCATCCAGCTCATTATCATAGAGGTAGACCACTCGGATAGCAAGTTGGTGCTCCAAGGAGGTGGGCAAGCCCGGGTTGTTTATGTGGTTGTTCTGAAGGTAGAGGATGGATGCAGATGGTGGCAGTGACGGAATTGAATTCAGGCCACGATCATTGCAGTAGATGAAGTCCTCATCGCACCTGCATACAGATGGGCATATATCCTTGTCTCCAATGTATCCTTGTATCGTAGCTGTAGTGAACTGAAGCATGCCGGCATGTAGTGTCAAGCAAAGAAACAGCAGGAAGAGCCGAGCGCACAGTCTGGCCGTTCTTGCAGGTGCCATTATAGTAAACATAAGCACAGTCCCTCTTTTCCAGGTGTATGGTTAATCCTCAAATCCTTGATGTCAGCTGGAATCCTGTGACCTCCACCCTGAAAGAGAGAGAGAGAAATTACAGTCAGCACTGATGCACAAAATAATTAGTTAACAGTCACATCAAAGATGATGAGATTTCATTTCAGCGGGATTTTTATGATAAATAAATAGTTAACAGCTTCACACTGTACGTCAAATCTTATGTTTCAGTAATATTTTAATCTGTTAAAATGCTACAATAATAATGTCTGAACAGAAGCTACACAGGCCTTTGATTGACTTTAGATATTTTATATTGATATCAACAGGGGCATGTAGGCATATGAATGGCCCTGTGATGAATCCCATTACAGACTGCATTCTGCCATCCACCCTAAGCCAGCAATATTTACTTTGAATAAGTCATTGTAACCCAATATTAAAGACAGTTATAAGTTCAGTGTGTACGGTACTCTATGTTCAAAGCAGAATACATATTTTGTCTTAGGGAAAAAACAGATATGGAAATGACAAATTGAATCTTACATTTAGAATTAAGCCTTGTGGTTATGAAGTCTTGAGAACACTCTCCACTTTTAAATTATTTAAGAGATCTTGAGAGGCCCCATAACTCCATTAGGAGTTGCCAGCAGATGGCTGCATTAGCCAGACAGAGCTGAAGATACTTTTCATTATCAAGAAGGAACAACATGTTTTATCTCAGAGCCATAGTGTCCGAGAGTTAAATTCAAAATCACGCATCAGGATGAAGCTAGGCACGATAAAAAAAATCACTTCTTCTTCATTTAGTTACATCATATTAATAAAGAACAATAAGCTGGTGATGGAAATATAATCTGCAGATGTGATAAACATTTTCTAATTTGTGACATTATAATTGCGATGTGTGAATCTGCATGAGCTGTGCTTGGAATTTAACTCCGTCATTGTGAAATCTTGTTGTTACTGATGAATTGAGGGATGCTATTACAATAAGTACAGTATCGACTACAGAGATTTGGAAACTGGTAAATTGCAACACTGCCAGTGATAACTTAAGAACTATCCCAGTCTTCAGTAACCATGGCCATTAGTCAAACTGTTAAGGCCCACACAGCAGCAAACATAGTGGGGCTGTAGTATTGATTTCCTCACAAATCCAAAGTGATCTGCCGCAGTCAGTCAGCTCTCATGCAGATTACAGGATTCCCAGGAGTGTAAGCTAGACAGCATGATAATTAACCAAATGAATGGCAGCTCTGCTGGGAGTTGACTTTGTTGAATACATATTTACAAACATTAATCTCGATGTACTTGTTTTTTTCTCTTTGTCCTACGCTCAACACAGAGAGTAAATCTCACTGACATTCCCCTTGCTAACTCCGACCTTACTGGCTGGCTGTAGTTTGTCAAATACAAATTAGATAACTCCTCTTACAAATGGATGACTGCATTTATTCTCCACTCAGAGGTTACGTGAGCATGTTAATAATCAACTCTTATGTTACATTTGGCTTAATAAACTTTTTTAACCACTAGACGCTTTCACTCACAACAACGTGTGCAGATTATGGCGGCAGATTCTGTGAAGCATTTAGATATAAATATTCTAATTGATATAAAACAGGGGGCAATAAAGGAGGTGACAAATGTATGTAATGTCATCTAAGATCCATGTTAAAATGGATTTGTCTGAGGTTGATTGAAAAGTAATGCATATTTAATTCAACACATTTCGGCTGCAGCAGAATGTGTCACACAGAAATATGGAATTTTCAAAGCAGTGTAAAGTGACATTTTTGAGAAAAAACTATTCAAGACCAAAACTTTGAGTCCAGCTGTCGAGTAGTGACACATTTATAATACACTTCAAAGCTTTTTCTGTGTCCTTCAAACATTTCAATTCAACTGATGTTCATATATTTCTACATTAACAACCCTGACAGGTCAGATTAAAAGAAATCATGCATAAAATCGTTATCAATCATACTGACAATCTGTTCAACATGATTCTGAAGTTCCGAGACTTCAAAATAATAGCATCAAATAAAAAATCTAAATAAATCTATAATAACGCTGTTCTTTGCAATGTCACCTTTGGTCATGAATTATTTTGTGAGCTTAAGCCTCATTTTATGTTCCTTGTTAGATTTGTGTCCGTCACCATCAGCTGATACTCCTCCCAACTCTGAAGTGACAGGAACATCTGTGTATTTCATCCCCAGAGCCACAGAATATTCACATTCACTGTTAAGTAACTACGACCCACTAGTCCCTTCTCCTGCCTTCTTTCACTTCAGTCTTCTCCACACACTGGAATGGTGCACAGAGTGTGTGTGTGTGTGTGCCTGAAAAGTGAAATCCCTTCTAAAATTTGAGGAGATGATATTGTTACTATAAGCGGTTTGATAACGATTAATTTCATGACTAAGAAAGCGATAGACTTCCTTCTGCTGTAAGCGTTTTCACGTGTGTGAGTCTGACAGGCGCTAAAGAATGGATGACTTTTGAATCCCAGGAGCTTGAGCAGTGAACACTTGAACACCAGAGTATTTGGGTCAGCCCTTTAAAACCAAGAGAGCGATGTGGTATGAGATTGAAGTGGTGCAGAGAGCCAGAGGGATTAATACAGCATATTGAGCTGTGATTTCCAGATTAAGCAGGTGCTACAAAGAATGGCAGACAGACGTTTCAGGATTTTGTTCCTTTTTTGCTTCATGGTTGTTTATTTTTCTTGCTCTGTTAACGCATGATCCAAAGGCATTAGGAGCACATGGCTGCCCTTTGTGTTTGTGCATGCAACTGCTTCTGCTTCAACTGTACTGTGTGTTTGTCAATCCATGCACGATCGAATTGCAAACATTAACCCATATGTGGACGAGCTGCAGTGTATGGTTGCTGTCTACATTTCAGTTTTCCGTGGAGGGGAGTAAGGGGGAGATGTGGGGTAATGTGTAAGCCAGACAGCCCGCCGCCTCAAGGCAAAGTACAGTACACACAACAACCCCCAATCTAATACTGGAACCCAAGACTAGATCGATTTACATACAACAAAAAAAAACACGGGGAGGGAGGGATAGTGACAGAAAGCAGCTTTGAGCAAGACCTTTGAATCCCATCTCTCCCAGTAAGACCCCCACAGAGGGATATAAGAGGCAAATCTGGAAAACCGGATTTTGGATGACCGTAGGAGCTGCTGATGTATCAGTAAATCCATTTTACTGATGGCAGGGAAAAGATAATATTGGCCCACAGCTTATCTTACATGCCATGTCCATGGATCATATTTTAGATTTACAGATTGGACATGTGGAGAGGAGGCTGCAAAACATGATGGTTCTAAGATGGGGGGGAAAAAAAGGATAGAAATGCATGGCCTCTGTGTTTTGGACGGTCATAGAGGTTGTAAGTGTCACAAAGTGGTGTGTCTTTATTTGAGATCTTGTCTTTACAGCAATGCATGATAATCTTCAAACTATTAAAATGTATAAAATAGACTTCAATCCCCAAAAAGCAACAAATAAGGCTCAAATGTACAAAACAGGAATAATTAAATATAGAAACAGAAATGTTTTACTCTGCAGTATTCTTATTTCAGAATCCCCAAAAGCTAGAGCTTTGTCATTACTTTAATGCTAAATAAACAGACAACATCAAAAGCACCATTCAAGTGTCTGGAATAAATCCATCTATATTCATCACCTGTTATTTCCAACCAAATGAGCCCTTGCACGTGTGCCTCATAATAGATTTTAATTATGAATTGTGTGATGTACCAATGGAGTGAAACCTTCATCCTCTTCTCCTCTTTGAAAACATGTGAAAGAACCATAAAGAGGCAGATTGAATAACATGTTAAAGGCTAAATAAGTAATGGATTTGCCCTCATACTAACTCAAGAGGTGTTTTTTTTTCAGCAATTTCCTGGCATGAAAGAGTGATTGGATTTGCACTCAGCAGTTTCTCATCTCAGCTGCTGACACAAAGACCCTGGATATGTGACGTACATAAAGACTTGTGTTTACAGATGTAAATGATATTCACGTTTTCCTAATCAAATCTTTATGAACACACGGGTGAATTTAAATGGATTTTTGTGTAATATAAAGGATTAAAATTCATCAATTACAGGTATGAACAAAGCAAATTTGACAGTTTAAATATCATACCCGTGAAGTCGGATATATGAATCCAAGACATTTTAATAAAAGTAGTAGAATTGTGTATATACTTATTTGATTATGGCAATGCACTTTCAGAGACTCTGCATGTGTATCAATCGCCATATGAATATGACAGAGGTGATAACTCTGGAAGTGGTGTACTCTGTAATAAAGTGATAGACAGAGTAAATGGTAAATGGATTTGCATTTATATAGCGCTTTTCTAGTCTTGATGACCACTCAAAGCGCTTTACATTACAGTTTCACATTAACCCATTCACACACACATTCATACAGTGCATCTATCCCAGCACTTTGTTATTCTAAGGGGGGGCCATTCGGGGTTCAGCATCTTGCCCAAGGACACTTCGGCATGCAGATGGTTCAGACTGGGAATCGAACCGGCAACCTTCAGGTTGGAGGACGACCACTCTACCGCTCAGCCACAGCTCAGCCACACCGCCCTGCATACAGCATGTAGGGAGAGTTGCATGATTCACAGTTGGATATTCATCTTCTGGGCTTTGTTTGCTGGTGGGTGTTCAGTTCACAGGGCTGCAGAGTGACTTGATATATAGCTACCCCATCTTTTATCTTTACAGCACTGTAATGTGTTCTGTCGTGCCACCGGTCTCATTCCCTGTCGTCTCCACTGCAGCTGCTGTTGCCAATGAATTATTTCGGCTGTGTTTCTTCCCGGAGACGGCCAGATTACAGGTAAATCCTTTCAGCATTAACAAAAGGGGACCGCAGCGCTTTGCAGCAATATGCTCCTCCATTGTGTGCGAGGTAAGAACAAATCTTACATGATGCTCACAGCGGCTTTGGGAATCTTACAAAATGTGCTCAAAGTGCACTGAGCTGACCCGGAGCAGTTCTGTAATCCAGCAGGTGTCCATGATGCGACCAGAGGTGACCAGATCAGCTATTTATCAGTTATTATCAATTTCAATATTGTAAAGCTTTTCTTTTCCCACGAAGATTCTGACTGATCACCCATTTCCAAGCTTTTATTTCTCTGATCCTTTGTCTCCCAAAGCAGTGAATTGAAAAAATATTATTTATTCAGGACTGTGCTGCTAAACCTAACCAAACAGCATCTCTTCAATATAGATTTGAAGTAATTCTTCTTACGTTTAAAGGTTTGGGACCAGCTAACATTGCATTAACTGTTCTTTATAATACTCCATATGTTCTTAGATAGGTTTGTAGATACACAAAATGCAATTCAGTTTTACTTTGTTACTATCCTTTTAACAAAGAGCCTTCTGAGATGCAGGCTCTGAGAGTTTGTTTACAACAACTCAAAACCTATTAATTACATTTTTTATTATATTTTACTCCCATATAGTATTATTCTTAATGTTTTCTGTTTTAAATGTTAATTTATATATTTTATCATCATCTGATTTTCTTTCTATTTAGTTTTTATTGTATCCACTTGAATGAATAAAGCAGATAAACTGTTTTATTATAATTATAATTATTTCCAATGAACAATTACCATTTAATTTTTAAGCACCATAATTAGTTTTCCAGCAAAGTAACTACACTTTGGTGAAAGTGGTAAACATAACTGCTTAATGAGAGTATGTTTATATTGTTTGTATTAGCACGATGAAGATAGCATTGAGCTCACATTAAAAAAAGCCTTTCTGATAAAAAAAATACCTAAATGTCTCAAAGGGTTTGTTTGCTAGTGAAAAATACAAACTGACTGATGAGTCTCAGTATTTTAACGATGAAGCCCTTTAAGAAACAGGGTCTTTGTACCTAATGGGAGATTTGCTGTTGTGTCAGACTGGTGGCTGATACAGGGAGACAGCACAAGCCTGGCAGACGAGCTGGTGAATAAGCGTTAGATGTGTCAGTCTGTGTCAGTGGACTAAATACACACTTTGATCAACTAATACAAAAAATTTTAAATCATATCTTAAATCATTTGCATAATATTATACTTTATTTCCACAGTTGCATTAATTAATTGTTGAGTTTATCCTCAAGAAGGGTCTAACTTCCCAGTTTTGAGAAAGGCCGCGTAATCATTTTAAGTGGGGTTTATAAAGGCAAATTTCTTTTCTGCCTTTAAGTCATGGAGTCAAGCTGTGGTTGTCATGCTTCGGCTAGGACTCTGATTGGATTTTTGTATTTGCGAGAAAAGGAGAGAGGGGAGGTTGGTTGGCTTAATTGGTTAAATTTGAATTCAAGCCTGACAAGTTGCAATATCAATGCAGGGCTGCGGGAGGCCCAGGCAGCTGAGTCACGAGACAACACTGTGCTCTCAGGGAGAAAATGAACCTCCCTATCAAAGATACAACGGAGGCGAAACGAAAAGATAACATCAGTGGGAGTTCTCTCTGTGTTCCCGACACCTTCACAGGGCTGGCAGGTTATGTGGGGCAGCCATGTTGGTGGTCTGACGGCTATTAATTTGTGTGTGGACTGTTTCCTGAAGTAATTTACTTCATTGAGCTAATAGTTACAGAAATGTCTGTCTGTCTATCTATATGTTGAACACCTATCTCGGGACTCATTCATCACACTAGGCTTGTGTATTTTTAAAGGCTCAGGAGAAGTGCAGCATCACATTTTGTGAGATTGGAACCCACAATATATTTGTTCAAGATGAATAAACTTTGACTAGACTTTGTGCAGCAGTGGTGCAGCTTCAGGGTTCTGTGGACTGAGGTCACAGGAAGCTGCAGCCAGCATCAACACAGGCCAAACAAATAGAACATTGCAAATTATATTATATAAATACCAGTATCAGGAGCTAACATTCATGTGGACACTGCCAGAACTGTGATTGCTTGTTTGTAATGCTGCTGGAGACCACTGGTAGTAAAAACGACATTAATTAAATGAAAGAAAGGCTCAGTTGTAACACACATGCAGTAACACACCCTTTCCACCAATGCACTGAGACCACTGGATTCTGTGAACGAACGATAATAAAACTACAGCAGTCTCCACTCAGTAGTAAGAACAAGGTTGACAGAAGTGTAACTCCAGTCATAGAAACACTGTTTGCATGTGCTGACACTGGAAATACACCTTTCTTGCATTGCAGTGCTGATACATACAGTACAAGCAGAAGATAACAAGTAACTCAATTACTTCTGGTCTCTTTCAATCAGACGTTGGTGCCATGATTCCAGCCTGTTCTTCCCGGTCTAATGTGATACTCACCTCGCTGTCTGCACCTTTGATCATCATATTCTCATCTACACCCTCCATGTCACCATGTTCACATTAAGTCTGAGTCCATACTCTCAAACGTCCAAACATGTTGGAGCACGTCTCTGTGCACACAGCCCTGATCTGTGTTGATCATTTTTCTCTTCACATTTGCTCAAGCAGTTCCTTCAATCATATAGGTGTTATCCAGATTACGCAAAAACTACTTTGCCATGGATTACAACAAGACTTGGAAGGATGTGGTGTGGGTCAGGGAGGAGCTCCATTCAGCTTTGACATGGATCAGGATCGGGGATTCTACCCACTTTCTTTAACATTGCGAGATTCATATTGATTTCTCAATAATTCAGGGAGCATGATGACAGAATTCTGATATGTTCAGGTTGTTGGTATCAATGAGTGCGTGCAGTTTCATACAGATCCCAATAAAAATATGGATCTCATGAATTTCAATGTGGTTTCATAGGGGTGTAGGATTTCTTTCCCTGCTGTATGGTAACCGATGGCACTGGAATATAACTTACACCTATATGTAGCTGAGAAACATAATGTGGCTTTAGCTTTAAGGCTTGTTTTAATTTAAGGCAACTGTTGACGGAGGTATGCGCTCTAGATGGAATTCTATTTAGTCTCTGTTTTACCTTCTGCATATTTACTCTGTTCATTCAGCAGATTCTCTCTTTCTACTTCATCACTCCCTTTATGCAACATTTATTTATTTATCCCAATTATATTATTACAAAATTAGTAACTCTGGTGAAAGCAGCCATGCAGAAACATTAGCATATTTGTTAACATGGTTGTAATAGAAAGGGTAGATTAAATTGTCTGCGCTTCTTTTATTTTGTCTCTGGTTATTTAATGCTGAAAACAAATTGTTTTTTCCTTCGACCGACTGAAACAGTGAATCATCCAATAATCATCCACTTAAAAAATCCACTTATATAAATATTTTCCAAAGGAAAATTACAGCAGCAATATAACTTAAAATAAATAAATTACAAAGCCATTAAGTAGATGTGAGGACGTGTGATGGAGATATAGTTTTAAAGGTGCGAGCGTACGTGTGCAGGTTCATGTGAATAATGAAGTAAACATCATCTTGTGTTGTTGCACTTGTACACCTTTGTCTTTCACCATAAGAGAAATGGCAGCGGGTGAATAGACACAGGTCGCCCCCGGGCTCAGAAAAGATCCTCTGCAGTGCTAACTTGATTTTCGACTCCTCAGTGTGTGTGTATGTGTGTGTGTGTGTGTGTGTGTGTGTGTGTGTGTTGTGTGTGTGTGTGTGTGTGTGTGTGTGTGTGTGTATGTGTGTGTGTGTCAGCTGTAGGAGTGTTTTGACCTAGAGCAAAAGTAGCTCTGAATGCCAAAACGCATCACACTCTTGTTCACATACTGTTCCCTCTCTTATGACTACAAGGCTTCTCTTTACCCCTGTAGACCTGTCAGACTGTTGGTCATACTGTATTTGTTCTGACTAGGAAGATAAATCAATGCAATTATACTTCAGAATACCATTTTCAATTGTTAACTCTCAAACTCACGAGAAATATGTTTAAAGAAAAACCTGCCCTTGTGCATTAACAATCATCGGCTTTACAAATGGAAAAGACAAAATGATGCTATTACGGTGTCACGAGATACAGTCCACTTCAAAGCATTGACTGATCGCAGCGAGTTAGTATATTTCGTTAATGGGCGCCTGCTTTTTACGGCAACCTTTACTGATTGCTTTCTTTGGACTCCTGCCCAAAAGGAGAAAATGAGGGGATAATCGAGCTTTATTGCTCACCATTTAACCATTGATAAGTGTTAGTTTGTTTAATGGCTTCATTTATCTCTTATTTAATTACTGCCAGCATTTAAGAAAGAGGTACGGTCAAGGTGGTCCTCTCCCCTGGTTTATATTTGTCGTAGCTTTAAGGTCTTTTAACTGATGAGACTGGAGTTTTTTTCATAAAATGCTTAAAGCATGAAAGGAAATTACAGGGCATAGTTTTTGTACTTCCAACGCATTGTATGTGACAAAAACGAGTTACGGATGGCTAAATGTATTCTATTTCCTAATCACATCCCTTTTCCTTACATAAAACAATTGTAATGTTAACATTGTATTTTGTCGTACAAATATGATTATAAATAAACTTTTAAATTCTGCTTCATATACAAACATGTCCTTCCCATTTACCATCTTTGTTCGGATTAGAAGAGGAGAAACAGCTCAGAAAATGAATTAAGATCTCTTGTTGCATCAAGTTGGATAAAAATACCCTTTGAAGATTGTTTTAAGAGCGGATATACATCTTCAGTAAAACTCATTTGTTGTTCATAAATGTCCTGGGTTTGTTTAAGGTCCGTATTTATGCATTTTTCAGAGAAATGGTTGCTGACACCCAAACGTAATGGTACATCTCTTTTAAGAAGACATAAAGCATCCGTCACATAGTAATGTTAGTTCATTACACTATAGTTTAATCACATGGTAAACCCCTAAGTTAGAAAAAGTATTTTGAATTGGAAATTGAGGAAAGAAAGTTCTAAGTCATCTCAGGACAGGACAGGACAGGACAAATGTGTAAATATGTAATGAAGCACATGTAGTAAGTCATTCTAATACATGGAGGGACATCAAATGGATGGTGATAATGACATTTGAAAGAAATAGAGATTCAAGATGATCAAACATGATTGAGAGAGAATGCAGTAGGCCAAACAAATAGGCAACCATACCAGCATATTTTGGCATCTTTGAGGCACTTAAAGAAGTATTTAATCTCTATATAAACTCAAACGTTTTTGTTTATAATATTGTAAAAAAAAATAATAACAGTGAATATGTTCTTATTTGAGTTGCTGAAACTGAATTAAAAACTAAGTAAAAAATTAAAACTGAATCAAGGATAACACTCATTTAAACTCACTTTTTGAAGTGGGGCTGACAGGGTAGGAGGTCCTGCAGCACCATTTGCTCTATTCTTCCTCAGCTCGCTTCCTTCAGCGTCTGCAAACTGTAGCTTCTCCGGCTGTTGTGTAATCCGTAAAACCGAGAAGGAGGCTGATGTGTTCTCACCCTCTTCACAAACAAACTCCTTCTGCTGTTTTTATGTTCAGTGCCGATGTTTATGAGTTGTCATCTCCGGCTTCAGATTTATTCTCTGTGGAGAAAAGGAAAAATTATAAGAGCTCACATAGGAACGTCAATGTCAATAAGATGCAAAGATTTGACCACTTCCGATGATGAAAGTGTAATGGTATTACAAACGATGATTTCATGATGTGTGACTCTCGGGCGCGTGGTTACTGTGTGCCATGTGCAGCATTTCATTTTCATTTCTTTTCCACATCTCTTCTAGGTTCAAGGATTAAGTGATTTATTCTTCATTTACCAAACTTTCATTTATTCAGAATGAATTGCAATGACTGTGACTCGGTTTAATCAAAAACACTAAAAATAAACTGAACTTTCTCTTAAAGTGGTTTTCAAGCCAGTTATACAAATATGAAGTCAGCGAACTTTACAAACCAATTTCTTTCCCCTTGAATTTCCATCACATTTAAGACAGTATTTCTTTCCACTAAGTCGGAGATTGAAACGCCCTGATCAGTCGCAAGGTTGATCAATCAGTGTACGTTCGCAGGAAGTGCTCAAAGCGAGTTATCAGTGTCGGATCAAATGTGTTTTGACGTAAAAGGATTTTCCAGCAAAGCAACTCTTCACTGAGTCTTTGCTGCCAACGCGACAAAACTCCTGCCTGACTCCTTCCTCCTCAACCTCCTGCACTCAGAGGGTTTTGTCACATACTTGGATAAGAAAATGATTAATGATGTCTGAGGTTCCCCACCACCCACCATCTCTCCTGTTTCCCCCCAGATGAGGTTGTGTACCTCCGCCAGCAGCCCCCTCCACTCGGGTCTTTCCTTCACCTCCATGCTGATCAGGTATCTGTCTCAGCGCGAGCATCGACTGCTTCGTGACCCGAGACAGAGCGCCATCTTCCTTTGAGTCGGTTCAACCCGCTCCTCCTCGTCATGAAACGGAACGTCACCTGATCAGACATCTGAGGCCACAGAGCACTATTGCTCCTTTTACATCTACTTTGCCTACGTAAAAATGTTTTTCAGAATAAGATAAATAGCAGGATCCATGTTTTGCAGCTTTTCTCATCGCTCTACAGCTAAATTAGAGTGTAGAGCATTGATGAGTAGAAACATAACTGCAAATAATAATCTCAATCCATGAATAAAACAACAAACTGACAAGCTGACATGACGACATTAGAGACCTCATTAAACATTCTTGAAGAAGATTTTGTTTTTTTTCTACGTTTGATTGGTTATTGTAGATAAACTAAGAACACAACTCAAGAAAATATATAACATAGGTCTAGTTGTTCTTCGACATTTTAATTAATTGTCACATATTGTGTATTTAAATGTGAATGAACATGAAAATGTGGATGTAGCTAAATAAATCTTACCATTAAATTAGAACTGAAACCAAATATGTATGTGTCGAGCCCACAGTGCGCCCTGCCAGTAATCTCATTACAGTAGAACGTTATACATTTGGGCATAAGTGAAAGATTAAAACAATCTTCCGGGCCAGGTGTCAGTGCAGCGTACCGAGTCAAATCAAACACACTCAGGGACAAAGACAGAACCTGGTTACCATGTTGACTTGTATTTCAAATGAAAAAGAACAACTTCACAGCTGTTTTACTCAGTGACAGCTAGAAACAGTTTTATTATCATGAAAAGACAGACAAACATTTCCCTTTTACTGCATTCCATACAGCGCATGTTTGTTTGTTGCAATTACAAGCTCTTATTCTAGAAATAAAATGGAGAAATGTCTGATTGGTGTCAATTTCATAATCATAAGACCAGTTGAACAAGTTTCTCTCTGTAAAGTTTGATGTGGTCTATCCAGCCTGTGGTTGGTGGTTTTTACAAAACAAGGTGTCAGGAATCTTCCGACGGGGCCAAATCCTCTTCTTTCTCAACACTAAACCTCTTGGCTCAGTCACCACATCCCATAAGTCTTCCTTTCATTGCCCTGACACTAAACTGACCTCTTGACTCCCGGCTCCGACACACAGGTTGGGTTGCATATCTCCAATTTTCGAGCTCAAATCTCCTGTTGGATTCCTGCCAAACAGCCCCGATTATCCTTGACAACACTGAGCTGCTGTTCTCCTCTCAGAAATCCTGCCCTTAACAAGACACGTCAATCACAGTGACACAGGCGCGGTGGCCCTCCTCCCCAGCCCTGTGACGTTGGATTCCACTCAACCGACTGCTGCAGATGCTAATGCCGATTTGCTCCATGTGCAAAAACCTGCTGACTCAGACGCAGTTGTTTGTGAAAACAGTCTTTGTCTCCCATCTGGAACGCTGCATCACCGATCTGGACGAGCAACCTGACAATATGTGCAACGAGACAATATTTGGTCCTGTTCTCCAGATGTGCCATCATGATCGAATCGCTCACGTCATATTCACCAGCTCAGACTTTGAATACTGGATACCAGTCATTTCATCATGTTTTACTCTCTAGCTCACCTGCTAATATGGAAGTAGTTGAACATTTTGGGAAAATTCGTCAAAATTGCTTTTGTGCCAAGACTTCGATAAGAGGATCAGTAACACTCTTATATCTGTAAAGCAAATATGACACTGCAGCTGGTTTCATAAGCTGAGCATTAAGGCTGCGAGCAGGGACAAAGCTAAACCTGCTCTGGAAGTGCAGTTATGCATTTAACAACATTGCAAGTTACATAATGTATCTTGTTTGTTTTAACCAGGTATGAGATGTATAAAGTGTCCTTGGAATCTGAGGTGGAATTAGCACAAACACAATAACTCAACATTATGTAAACCACCCAGCTGACACTCAGTGAAGGTTTAAGGGAAACTGATCAAAATACAAAAAAAATTCCCTCGGAATTTCTTTTAATCCCACATGACTTTTTCGATAATCATTTCTATGTCATTCAAAGCATAACATTTAGAGAATTCCACCTGCAAGTTGCTCATTAACATACTATCATGAAATAGTAATTTTGTCACTTGAAAAATTCTAACTAATCATTAAAGCCATTTTCCGTCACAAACCCTGGAGAATGTGGAGCACAATAGAGCAGACCTTCTCTGGAGTTTGTCTGTCACGAATGAAAAATGCAGCTGAAGATTCTCTCGGTCGAAACAACAGGAACATTTCTGCGGTGTCTACAAGGAGCTTGCAGGAGGCAGAGTGTAACTTATTCATTCTGGAGCGGAAATCTCCCTTTTTCTTTACAGCACGTCACCACTGGGGTCGGCCCCAATCACCAAAAGCTCTTGAATCTTGTCGTTTTTCAGATTTGACATCTTCATCTGCATCTTCTACTTTTATCCTGAGATATTTGTGGTGTGTTAAAAAATGTCATCCACATGTCCACTGACTCGCAGTGAATCTTCCTGGTGTGTTCTCAGATGGGACTCACTAGTGCAAATTATCCGCATTTTGAGGGGACTGGAGAATCAACGGACTCGTGCATTTGCATTCTCACATAAAGCCCCTCCGGATAAATTCAGGAGATTATCTGGAGATCAGTGCATGCCCTGAAAGCAGCTTCAGTGATCAAATATCAGGCGTCCATGTTAACCTTCAGGCGTTTTCTGTTGCTTCAGTGCATCCTTAACTTACTGTTTCCATATGGGTTAAAGTAAAACATTCAAGTTTTTCCCCCAAAGAAGTGTGTGTGTGTATTTCATATAGTTTATGCTTCCCTGCATGTGATTTAATGTTGATAGACAGCAAAGGTGCAGAACCTGAACTGATCTGACACACACACACACACACACACACACACACAGATACCCTGAGATGTGATCAGACTTTCAACGCAGCTGCACATAGTGTCTATTCAGTGACAGGGCGTTGGCGGGGCAGCTCAGAGCGAGACGACGAAGATGACAGATAATTGAGACAGAACACACTAAGTGAGATGATTTCACATGAGCAGTTCGCTCGGGCCTCCTCTTCATCAGTGTCTTGGAGTTGTTCTCGCTCTTTCCCATTCGCTGCTCTGCTATTTCACTTTTTTCCTTTAAGGTCCATCTCAATGACAACTGAAAGAGCCTGCTCTCTCCCCTCGTTAGCTGAGGAGTGCATCAGTCCTAATAAGAAAGCTTTTACACGGTTAATTAAGAGACACAGTAATGCAGTATGTAATGCTCAATTTACTCTATCTCATTCTCCCCCCTCGTCCTCTTTAATTTCATTCTGAATCAATCTGTCCGACTCTCTTTCTCCCCCCCCTGTTATGTGGACTTTTCTACATCAAAGCCTGCTTCTGTGCTTGTGACTGTCCAATTTGCTCAGGCCGGCTCCATTTTGAGCCTTTCCAACGGTTTCCTTTTTCTCTGAACTCTCTGATCGGCCATTTCTCTTAATTCTAGGCCTTGATGTTGCTAACTCGGGGCAGAGCAGAGGGTAGAGAAGGGAGAGGACGTGAATTGGCTGGTTGGAAGAGATATTAAGATGAGAAAATAGATCAGGATAGTGTTGAAGGGGAATTAAATAAAAAAAAAGAGACGAGGAAAAGGTGGGGGCGCCGGGAGAAGGAAATAAACGCTGCAGCCTCTCCGAAGAGGGGGGGAGCTGATCTTGGCGTTTTAAAGGTCCACAGGTTTGAACATTAATTAAAAGTTATCCACTGATGAATTGCCCTGTGATGAATTGTTTCCCTTACCATAAAAACTGTGTATCCCGGAGGGATTGAGGCAGGCCACTAAATCTGTCATCCGTGTTTTTCATGCTCTCTGCCTCTGACAGTAATGAGCCGGGCCAGTATGATTGGCTGTTCAGCGGCTGATTAAAAGTAGTTTCTTCTAATTCAAGGATTTACTTTGACATTTCCTACACTGGAAAGTGGATGGCTTCATAACGGTAATGAAAGTAATCATTATTTTCCTTTGCAATTCATCTCACGGTTGTTGTTTTAATTAAGAAGTGAATCGTTTCATATAAACTGCAAAGAAATCCCCATTACAAGTGCAGCAGAAACTATCTTTGTACAATAATAAAATGGTTTCAATAACAATTGGAGTAATTATGTGGAGGGAAAGTCATCACCTGGATATTCAGCACTTTTTGTAGACTGACAACTGATAGTTTTGTCTTGTTAGTTGTCAGTTCTGCAACATTTAAAAAGTTTAAACTATAGCTCTCCGTATGTAGAGAAACCGGTATTCTAGTGAATTGCTGCTGCAATTGCTGCCGCTATTATGGATAAAACCATTACACCTATGAGCGTGGCCATTATTATTGTCATTATAACAGCTGGTCTGACAGTGCTTCAATACAACAATTGTGCAATAGTTCCTGGGCTCTCTCTCTCCCTCTATCTCTCTCTCTTATCGCCATCACTCTTTCTCCTCTCTCCCCCATTTCTCTCATTTCAACCCAACCAGTCGAGGCAGATGGCCGATCACCCGGGGTCTGGTTTCTGCTACTGGTTTTCTTCCTGTCGAAAGGGAGTTTGTCTTCCCCCACTGTCGCCCAGTGTTTGCTCATGATGGAAGCTGTTGGGGTTGTTTGTTCACAATTATAAAAAATGTTTTAATTCTGGCACCGAGAAACAAGGGCTTTTTTTGCTTGAATAAAATATTTTCAGTGGGTAATTTTTTTAACAAAATTGTTTCAAATAATTTATTCTCTCAGCTAATTGATAAGTCAACTGTTCTTTTCAGAATTCTTTCATGTGTTTGCTGGAGAAGACAGATCTCCTGTGACGACTTTTACTCCTCAGCAGACTTTGAATGCAACAAGAATTTAAATCAAAGTCACAGAATAATTAAAATAAGCAGTAATCATATTTCATTCAAAGTCCCCTCTTGTAGGAGGCCTTGTCACGCAAACATATGACTTCCTAGAACCTCACCATTCTTTGGTGCAGACAAACCTCGCCATCTGAGGGATATTCACAAAGGCTCAAAGCAAGAAAAATCATGCATATTGCAAACGTGCGTACACAAGCCGCATGGATGCCATTGTGTGACGCAAAGTGCGAGACAAATTGCAGAGTTGCAGGCCGGAATGGTTCACGGCCTTGGCTGAGTCTGACAAATTCTGCCCGCTGAGCTCCACTAATCACTGCGGCCTGTCACAGGCACGGCCCTCTCTCCCCAGAGAGCCGGCGATCACGCTCCTGCTCTCAGGGTAGCCACTGGCTGACCCCACATAACACACACTGACGGACACACCCATGCAGCCGCCGCATCACAGACACAAACACACTCAAATACGCACTCTTTATGCAGGAATTCAGCTGATTGTCAAAGGAATCACAATAAAAATACACTTTCATCTGCTTCTCTCCCTGGTAACAGAACAAACAATATCAATTTTTTTCTGCCTCTTTTGTTTTAAGTGAGCCTTTTGAAGATAAACTGCATACTACTGCACAAAAAACTCCATATATATCCTTCTTAATTGTTATTCTAGTTCACCCCCATCTCCCACATACACATAAACACACTTGGTGCACTCGTTTCTAAGCTGTATCGGTGTAATTGGTGCAATGACTGGAAATAAACAGGCAATTTAAGTGCTGGACACCTCACTGCTCTCTCCCTTTCTCCTCTCTCCACCCCTCTGTCTCCCACCTCCATGATTCTTCTTTGTGCCCTCACACACAATCACACATACATCGTGGACTATCTCACAATCGAACAAGGTGGAATAAGGGACAAGGTCAACGTGCTGGCGGAGAGGAAATTAGGCAGAATAAGAACAGAGGACAGAGGGCACGCAGAAAGCACAGGCTGTTCTCACAGATGACTCATGTCTGGATCAGCCTGTTTAATGACAAATTTACAGCTCCGTGAAAGAGAGCGACAGACCATGGAGTCACCCACCAAACTACCTTTTTAATCATTTACAGATTTTTGCAGCTTTGACCAACACGTTCATGATGTTTCGAGGCAGGGAGCGACCCTCCAAAAACGCTTCCACTAAAAAGAGCCCTCACCCTTTGCGTGATGGGTCGCCCTCGCTCGACCACACAGCCGAGTGGACAGTGTTGCGACCTCTCCTGCCTCCAGCGAGCTTGGACCAGAAAAGACAGAAATAGCCCCGGCCGCGTCAATCTGACCAGGCTGCAACGCGGAGCAACAGCCTTTATCTTTTGACCGTTCCCCACGTGTGAATTCACACCGTTGCTCTGTATAAACACACGACGTCTTTACGCTGACCCATCACATCACTAATTATTGAGAAGATACAAGACAAAATATGTAGCTGCTTGTCCTTTTATTTCTGCACATGCGACTCCCACTTGGTCCCGTCTGCATCAGCTGGGAACTGTCGCGATGCATGATTATTAAAAAGGCTGCAGCCAATTGTGCATGCTAGAGAGTTAATAATAAACGAAGTCTGATAATTTAATAGGCCTGCATGTTGACATATCCCATGGGTCGCCATACTGTCTGTACGAGAGGTGATAGGGAATAAGAGAGAGGGATGTATGATACAGCAGGACCGGACAAATGGAGGGCGGTAGAAACCAAGAAGAGGAGAAGAAGAGTTACCGTTTCCTTAGCTTCCTTTAGTCTTCCTCCATCCTTAAGAATCCTTATAAAAAACTGTTTTATGTGCAAAATCGCTCAAACTCTAAATGTATATTAAATTGACAAAAAATGTGCGAGAAACGACCATTTTGGAGGTTTGGTCGTCTTTTGCTTCACTTGGATTTACACTGCACAAAGTGAGTTCTTGAAGGAACCAGTGTCAGAGACATAATGGGATCGAGTGGACAATACCAGTCCACAGCAGCTATACTGACTTAATAATCTCTAGAATTCAACATTTTGCCCTGTTACACCTCCTGGAGGAAGACTGGCTTTTTGATCCCTACCATTAAACCCAGTTGGCCTCCATAACCACCATCAGGTTTCTGGAGAGATAAGAATGCTCTCTCTAATGACCATTGACCTCAGCACTGCTGCTCTGCCATATTTTCCGGACAGATGACATTTGCTCTCCAGCTGAGAAAAATACAGTTGTTATCTTACAAAGCTATATGTCCTTGACTGGAGCATCTCAACCTTTACTTGTGGGAAAATATCACACTGATAGTCATTCATCCTGATAACTCACGTCATTACTTGTAGGTGTTCTTGTTAGCCACATCACAATAATGTTATTGATGCCCAAACAGAGTTCATATCTACTGTGCTGTAATGGTGTGACTTGTAAATAATAGTGCTGTTAAAGTCATTGTTTTCAATGCACCAGCATTTAAGCCTAAAAAGCTGAGTCATATATGTTTTGCATTAAGTCTTGATTGTTTGTTCTGAGGGAAATTGTATTGTATTTAGTGTTTTCCCTTTTAAATTACACTAGTTTCAATAGATCGTGTAACTCATTTAATAATTTATTTCACCTTCCCCAAAGCATTTGCTCAACATTCATTTCCATATGATATTTGGAGGCACCAAATCAAGCTGGCAACACAATATTGACTTCTGAGCCCCTTTTTAAGTGGATAGGGGAAACTGTTAGAAAACTTGTCCTTATTGACACATCCAGCAGCGACAAACCAACCATGCATTTGCAAGTCCAATATTCAAATGTCCACCAGTGAGGCTTAATGCTCCACTTGGTTCACCAGATAGTCGTTACAAATGTTTGTCTGTCGGTCCCGTGGAGTTTTAGAGCTTGCTAGCTGTGAGCAAGCGCCTGCCTGTGCCAAAAACAATGCAATCAGAACAATGATGGAAAACAATAAAGTTACAGGCAAGGAAACCTAAACAATGGGCGGAAAAATGCACAAAAAAACTCTGCAGATTCCAGGAGAACAACAGGGTAGATTTTGTTTGTCTCATCCCTTTCAGTTTTTTATTATTTAGTGTTGTCTTTGTTTGCCTGCCGTAAGTGTTTCCTCTTTGCAAATGTATGATGCTGCTTCTTCAGCTGCTGTTATTATCGGTTTGCTCTGTGCAGGGTTTTGGAGGTGGGTTTTGTTTTAATGGGAATTGGATTGCGTATATTCTGTGCTACTGATGATTGATTAATTGATTGATTGATTAATTGATTTATTGATTAATTGATTGATTGACAAATCTATGTTTTTTCAAAGACAAGACCTCTTGCACTAGTAGCTATGTAAACCATTGTTCATTAAAGTATGCCCTGACATACAGACAGTCATGTTGCTGTTAGGATGAACTGCAGGACCTTGATGTTTCATGGAAAAATCTAATGTTTGCAAGACACTAAACACACTAAACCAAGATGGTGAACTGGTATATCTAAGAAACATTAGCAGGTTAGCATTGACATTGTTAGCATAAAAATGGCAGGAACGCAACGTTAGCATAAAGATACAACATGTAACTTTGGCCACTAGTGGTCTCTCAGTCAAAACAATAACAAAAGACTTTGTTTAGTTATATATTATATCATTAATATTGCAATGGCTTTTCTTCCTTCCTTCACATATAACCTGTTTATTTATCGGGATATAGGTTCCTTTAAAATGTTGTTCATTTATCAACATATTTGTATATTATCGAGCTCATCTTGAATCTTGAAGGTAAGATTTGAGCATTTAGCTAAAAACATGGCATTAGGCCTTACAGAGCACCTAGCATGGAAGATATTTAATCACATGAGATTATACGGAAATTGATGCCAAACTGCCTGACAGGTGAAAACATAGTAACTATGAACATCTGAAGGCATCATCATTTGTATAGGCAAAACAAATTGCATTGCCTTGGTATGGTTCTTAATGAATGATAGAAACTCTATTCATGATATATCTACTGCTTTTTCGGCACCCTGCTGTTTCATAATACCTCTCTAAATTCTTCACTTTCTTCTTTCCACTCCATTTCTGACGTACACTCCTTCTCCCTTTAAAGACTTCACGGCAGCATTATCACTGCAACCTCCTAACAAACAAGCCCCCACTCACACAACAATGCACAATGAGACACACTCTGCACATGCACACCGACATACACTCTGCGTAGGCTCACTGCAGAGCCTCTACCTCATTGACCACAGTATAATACTTCATTAGCTATATAGCATATTTTACCATTGTGAGTGAGATTAGCTCCCTTTGTCTCCTTTGAGCCTCTGAAACGCTTACTGCCATAAACTTTCGCTCTAGTCACAAAGCCAATAACCTCAATGTCAAGACATTTTATGTTTTCCTGGCATTTTTTTTTATACCCTCAATTCAATCCTTTATTCTCAGAAAGGGTGTGTGCTGGAAATAATCCATATGACTGATAGTGAGTGTAACACAGAAAACCGCAGCACTGTAAAAATACAAATGAGGGACTCCCAGAAGGGTCAAAAGCTCATGTTTTATTAGAAAAAAGAAAATCGAGGAATCAGATCCTTGTATAAAAAGGGTATGATGCAATTTTCTAAAAAGCTCATAAATTATCAAATGTATTGTGCTGTGTTTGTATATTCAACAGCTCTCTTCTGTGATATTAAACACAGTATTAACAATCAAACCGCTTGAGGCTTGCTTCTTAAAGGGCAGTCATTTGTCTCTCTGTGCGCAGGAAAGTTAAAGAAATCCAGGAGGCAATTCTGGGCCAGGGAGCGCCATTTTAAACCTTCCGAGAACATTTTCAACGCAATTGATCATCACACTTGATTTCACGAGGCACAAAGCCCGGGGCGCGGGGAGGGGAGGACTGCTCGGCGGCAGGGAGGAGGAAGGAAATCAGAACCAGAAAACCTGTCCATCTGGGCCTCGTCTGTGGGGGCTGATGGTTTTTGCACCCTGACAGGGACGACCACTGGGCAATTGGCGGGTGCGCCGCTTGAATCTGACCGATTGTAGGTGGTGCAACAGACTCTGATTACTTCCATGTTCTGGCTTCAAGCAGGTATACAGAGTTTTGAAGTTTCCCCCGTTAATCATAGCAATTACTATTGCCAGCACTATATTAGAGCCAGACAAGGAAAATAAAGCTGTGAGCAGCTACTAATCTTGTGTGAAGTATATGAAGTTTATGTTATTTGTCCTGCAGGCATTCCTGTTTTTTCACAGAATTAACTGACTCGATGGCAGAACGGGGGTGCACACTCACGGCACAAAGCTCACTCGCAACACACGCAACAGATTCCAGGTGACAGGTACACACACTAGACAGTTTAATGATAAGTTGTCGCTCAAGAGAAAGAAACACATTGATACCACAACTGCAGCTGAAACGATGAGGTCTGACTGTCTGTGTGGATGGTAACAACTTCATGGACCAAAGCACAAACATCAGCATTGCATTTGTTTGCTATTCAATGTATCCATCCAGTGAACAGTTAATAATGTACCATAAATCCTGTACAACCTCATACTCCTGTTATACACCATAGTAAGAGCACAAATTTGCAGTAGCTTTGTCTACAGACTCAACATACACATGTTGATGTAAATCTTCAGAGAACGGGCCGCCATTATGACTGTTGCTTGATTATAAATATGACCACTTTGCGAAAAAAAGAATACTTACAGTAAATATACTGGGTAAAACTGAATTCTGGTAAGAAAAATAAAATATCACATATCACTGCACTGGACTGATTAAGAAATAGGTTTTAAGGATATAGTCGAGGCTACACACTCAGTGTTACCCACACCTGTTCATCCAGGAATTCAACCAAACCTCTTATTTCCTCCTTTTCTGGGCCAATGTCACTACACACACAGTGCAAGCATTATTGTTCAATACTATTTTTGTTTTGGCACAAGAACAAATGAAAATTGGTGACTGGATTTTACAGGGTTCACAAACCTGCCAGAACTGAGCTCAGTATCACCTCCTCCTTTTCAGACTTGTTTAACTTAAAGCCCCTTTCAGCTGGATTAAAATCTTAAGTATTCCTGTATAACATGAAATATTCATGATTAGATGAGAAACAACCAAAGTCATCTTTGGGCATGATTTATTAAGAGTTTGACACTCAAAAGCTAATTGGCTTCATTGGGAGTGTGTGGGTGGAAGATTTAAATGAAAGTCACAAAACAACCCACTGACATAGCTCGAGATTCTGAATCCTGATTGGGACATGGAAGTACATCAACTTTCTGTGACTGACCCTCGCCCACTTCAAACTAGTGAGCAGACTACACAGAAGGAGAAAATACAAATCTCATAAATGAAGAAACCAAAACTGTTGTGACTTTTAATAAAGAAATTAAATATTTCCGTTTAACAGATGACAACCTGCGTGTCCCTGATTTTGATTGTGGAGAGAAGAAAGGTGGCATGAAATGAAAGAGTAGAGAGGAGGAATAACACAAAGCAACAAATGTCTACCGCTGGGCTCAGCAGGGGACTCTGGAATTACATGGTCAGCGCCATGAACCCTGACAGCTCATGAGGATCTCCAACGCTTGCAGCTTCTCATGCACTTACCATTCATAGTTTGAATCACAACAGTGTGTAAACCAGTTCGGCTCGTGACCATGTTGCCAGATTTCCTCATTTTCCAATAAAATACATTTCTGCTGGTGATCTTGCTCACACAGTGATAACACACACCCCAGTGATCCACAAATACTGACTTTCCATTTATACTCCTGAACCGTATCCAGTTTCCCTTTGGATTGATTCCATTCAGGCCTCCTCGCAGTTTAAGGGCAGCACCTTGCTTGTGAGCCATTTCACCGAGCCCTCTGTGATGGTTTGTGAATTATTCATTTAAACATGATTGACCGCAGGATTGAATTACGGGACTGATTGATCAGTGGGCTCGTAAAAAAGGAGTCCCAATGACCACTGAAACCTAAGTGTGACTTAAATGACTGGAGGGCGAAGCAGCCGCGGCAGCCCGACGTGCTCAATCAGTGCAGCCTATAAATGCATCACTCCGCTTTGAGTACACAACCTCACAATTCCTGCTTTCTCTGGTAGTGGATGGATTTGAGCTGGGCAGATTTATAAAATAAAGTTTAAAAAAGGACGACCGATTCGAGGCTACAGTATTTCTTATTAAATTACATTTAACCAATAGAATGTCAAGTCATTAACTAATAAAACCAATAGAAGCAGAAAACACATTGGGCGATTTGTTTCTACAGAGAAAAATATTGTGTTACTGAGAAGGATAGTGATTACAGCTGCGACTGGCAATTGTTTTCATCACCAATTAATCTACAGACTTTTTCCTTCATTAACATATTGAATGTTTAGTCAATGAAATGTCAGCGGGCTGCAGGAAAAATGCAAATCACACTTTGAGTCCAATGAGACGTCTTCAAATGACTAATTTTGTCCGACAATCAGATCGCAGCAGAAAGACTCTCAGCGTCCTAACGGAGCAAAGCAAGAAAACCAGGAAATATATATATATATGTGAAAAGCTGGAAGATTTCAACAATGTTTCATCTGTACAATAAAGTTTCCTCGCCCCGTTTATTTGACCATTAAACAATTTAGGACTTTCTGGTTTCTTTGCTCCTCTAAAGTGATAAAGAGAATATTTAGTATTTTTATGGACCAAACACGAAATATGAGAAGCTATCTTGGGATTCAGGAAACATATATACTTTATTTACCATTTTCTGGACCAAACAACTAATTCATTAATTAAGAAAATAACAGACAGCTTAATTTATAACAAATGTCTCAGCTAAAAGGTAGAAATATGCAAACAGGACAGCTTCTAATGGCAGAGACAACATTCACATGTGTTGTAAAGAAACATGTTTGAGCCGCTTCAATATTTCCAGTCCACTCTGGCTGGTGGTTCTGTCTCCATCTCTCTGTTTCTCCTCCATCAAAACAAAAACAACAATTCTCTGAATCCCTGATTCTTCATTACTGCCTGTGTCGCTTTATCCCTCAAGGTTCAAGTCAGAGCCTTGTGTGTTGTCCCTTTCTTTTTTCAATTCATGCATGAAGTGCTGGACATGTCCTCTCTCTGTACGACAATAATCCCAGATTACATACAGATACTCAGTGTGTGTATGTGTGAGCGTGTGTATGCACATATCTGAGTATGGTCCAAATCATTGATTTTGTTTGATGTAATCTCCTGTCTTGTAATGTCCTCTTTGCAACCACTGACCCCTGCACCTCCATAAATTGAGGTAAAATTCGGCAATCCGGCCTCTGCAAAACACTAATCAGATCTTGGATTTCCAGGGCTGCCGTCCAGTCTACATAGACGAGAAAACCTGACGCACATTTCACTTACCATTTAGAGTGGAGGAATGAAAGAAAAACACCATTTGGGAATTCTTAAAACACACAAAATCGTTGAGATTATAAAAAATAATCTTGGTATAACGGCTGCATGAATTTAACCCTGAAAGACCCAGCTCAAGGATCAGGTGTGCTGTATGTGTGGCGTGACGCTGAACATTTATAAATGTCCGAGAGCAATCTCTCTCAGGGAGGGGAGCAGGGACACTGTTTGGAGAATAAAAAAAGGTGATGCTGGCATATTGCAGAGTCATTACAGGAAACAGCTTCCCTTTTGCTGTGTGCTGTTAAGCTGCTGAATTTAAAGGCAAAGCTCCAGTCACTTTGTGGGAGAAGGATAAAGGAAGGGGAGCAACAGAGAGGGCCGTTATTATTTAGAAGGCCCAAGAAGCTTTAGAAGCAGTAGATCAAATAAAAAAAATACAACACAACACAATACATAAAAAAAAAGATAAATTAAGTAATTTAATAATTAAAATATTAATAAAAGAAATTAAAAGAAATACAATATAGGGAGCGGTTTTCTGGACATTTTAATTTGACACAAATAATATAATCAATGAAAAATGAAAATGCTTTTTTTCTACTCTGTTGATCGTATGGCAGCTGCCTGTGTGGACCTGCGCTTTCGAGCCAGTCCCACTGGATTCATGTACAGGCCTTGTGTGAATGTTGTGTTTCATGTTTTAATGACCACAAAGCTCTGTGGGCAGCAGGGAGTGTCATGTGTGCTGCACGTGTTTGAGTCATCAACGAAAGAAAGAGGAAAACCAAGCAGCGATGGGAGATAGAACTGTAGCGCCCGTCGGTCAGTCACGTTCAACTGTGTTTTCTCAAGTCAGTTGGCAAAAAAATCTGCACTCGGGTTGGCATGCGCGATGTACCCTACTGGCTGCCAGCTGTCACTCAGGAAGACAGAAAGATGGAGGATGGAGGAGCGAGAGAGAGGGAGAGGGGTGGGGTGGGGTGGTGTAAAGGGAGTGGTGATGATGTGAGGACACAAGCCCAGAGGCTTTCTTTCTCCCTTGTTTCTCATTTGTGTCTCTGATGATAACGAAAAAAAAACATGGCAGCTCGAAAGAAGAGAGGGCGACGTTCAGGGGGAAAACAATGCTGAGGGAAAAGAAAGAGACGGTGAGGGCGATACGGAGCGAAAGAAACATGACTCCCCATTTTTCAAGTTGATGGAAATGTTTCCCAATGTGCCACAACACGGTGATTCTTAATGCATTAGTCCAAATGAGCACTCCCCTGGGTTTTTCCCACAACACTAACCATATATAAGCAATGTGGTGTTTTATGCATGCGTTGAATTGCTTTGTTTGCAGAGGCTTCACCCACAGCCTGTTGCAGAATTCACTACACTGCCCCTCAAACTAATTAGGACTGACTGGGAGGAAATAAATCTCCTCTGCACAAAGAGAAGCTCCTCATATGAAGAAAAATGCACATTTTAGCCTGAACAAAATACAGACATCCTTTTTTGGCTTGGATTAGTTTTTTGTGGGGTTGTTTTCCTCTAATTGTGCAAACACCAGCCCCAGACTATTATGCCAGCGATTAAAAAAGAACAGATTCCAAAAATAAAATTAATATACAAGTTCATCAATATGAGTGCAACATTAAGCAAAGCCCTCCCCAGGTTGTAGGTTTGTGAGCTGTTCATTTTCCAAATAAACCACAATAAACAGTCCATTTTTACGAAAAGCTTGTTTTCTAAGAGGTCTGCTTTGAAACCCTGCTGCGCTTACAAAACCCTGTAAAAGAAATATGATGTCATGACTTCTCTCTCCCTGACTGTGTGATCATCCATCAAGCGGCCGTACAGCCACAGAGCCGGGCACAGAGAATTTCAGCTTAGTTACTCAAAGAAAAGAAATGGCGTTGAGAACACATGGATATCAGAACATATACCGTTTGATTGGATTTGACATGATGATCACTTGATATGCTGCAGGAGAATTGCAGATTAAAAGATTTCTTCTAGCCTTTCCTGTTACACAACTGGGTACGCCACATGCAGACACAACTTGCTCATATTCCACCTCATGGGAAACATTAATATTTAATTCCGTTGGCCGCTAGTTTACAGCTGGAAAGTTCTTGGCCTCTCTGTATATTCTGACACGATTGAGTGTGTGTGTATATGTTGTTGACACATTTCTGACACATATCTATTACTAGAGCCATTTTCCGACAAGAAAATTTAAATTTGGGCCGATACTTATCCTTATCACCAAAACCTCTCGAATCTCATCGTCTTTACAAGTCGACATCTTCTTACAAGTCGACATCTTGAGATATTTGTATTCTTTCTGTTTCTGTTTTTTTGAGTTTCATCTGTTGTTAGAAACGTCATCAACGCACCCTCTCGCTTGGGATGAATCATCCAGATAATCTCCTGTTGTATTCTCACATAGGTTCATTCAGATATTTTTTGACTTTTTACTATAGGGCTGGCGAGAAAAACCTGGAGAATATCCCCAGCAGCTGACTCCAACATTTGCCCTCTCTCATTCAGCCCCTTCGGATAATTTCCGGAGAATATCCAGAGTTGGGTGCATGTCTGAAAGCAGCATAATAAAACAAACCTAAACATGAAGGCTTAGGGTTTTTTCATTTGACACTGATTTATGTGATTTACAGAGTACAAGAGATCAGTGAATCATTAGAAGACACATTCATGGACATCAGCTGGGTTTAAGCGCTTTAGTCGACAAATGTCAATACTATGGGGCCTCAGGAAACTCCCTTCATGTCCCATTTGCAGCCTCGTCATATTAAAGGTTAATAACCATTAACTGCCGGCTGGCTTAATTTTACATTTGAAAGGTCTCATCTTTTTCAATGTCGCCGTTTTTAAATTAAAATCCACTATTGTGACTTTCAAAATCATTGATGCAAAATAGAAACTATCAGCGTGTGAGGCTGCAGCAAGTTCGGTGACACAACATGAACACAAATCCGCCCTTCATGCTTATCTACAGGTTAAAATGAGACTGACTTCCATGTTGTAGTAAAATGATGATATGAGCTTCATATTGTTTAAAAGCATCTGGTGCATGTTTATTGGACTCTGGGTCAGATGGGGTAAAAAATAAAGATGCAGAAATTGTAGGGTAATGCAAATCAAGTTGAGATACCATGAAAACCTATTTCCAATTGGAAAGTCGTTTGACCTGATCTCTTGAAGCGTGGGTTTAATTTGTGTTGCACGTGTAAAGTTTGAGAAATCTACGACCGCAGAGCTACTGCTGAACACAAGATGTGTTACTGCTGCCTGTGGTAAAGTAACACAGGCTCTTCTGTCAAATTGTGATTTTATTCCAGCTCAGTAAACTCAGACAAGCAGCTTCCAGCTATTGATGTCTGTTCCCGCAACTATTGTTATTCAACACTCAGTTTGGGGGACTGGAGAATACCACTTTTAACAGTAAAGGCCGATATTGAACAATGGCAGCTCAGAGATGACCCCACGTCCTCGCACAGCTTTTAACTGCACAGGCTTTCATCTGTGGACGTGGCAGCGGTCAGTCTGAATACACACATCCAAAGGAACGCAATTCTGTAACTCCAACAGAGTTGTTTGGAAAAGACTGGGGCATAGAGAAGTTGTATTTCTGTCAAGGTGGCAGATACACGCCATACTCAAAAAGACTACATGAATACCGGAAGCTATATTTCTTTGGGCTCAACATTTGCATGCATGTGTTTGTATGGTCACAATATGTGTCTAATAAAAACACAGGTACTTAATAATGTGAAACTGGAACCCCACCCCCTTACTCCACTGGTTTATCTTGTGTTTGTAAGCTATGTACTGTCATACAGTCTCATTGTTTGTCTGTTCGCTATATGTAATATGTGTTATAAAAACGAATGAAAGCTGAAACCTCACTTCTCATTTTGCATACTTACTAACATATAGTAGTGGAGGAGATACTCCGGCATTAGTAAAAGTAACAAATACAATTCCTTAACCGTGCCCCAGTGGCTGATCTAGGATTTTTCTAAAACAGGGGCCATAAGGGGCCACAATTCACACAGAAGGGTCTAACACCCACAATGCACATTTAAGTCATTCCTTGTTCTCTGGGAGCTCTGTAACTTGGAGCAAAGCCTCACGTCATTGAATACATTTTGAAAATGTGTCCGCTTGCAACGTATAAACTCTTAACAAATTCATATTCACAGGACAGGGGCACTTCAGTGGCTGATCAAATTTCAGCTGGGGTCAGTGACCCCCCGCCCCTCAATAAATGCACCACTGAAAGCCCATAATCGGATTTTGTTTTATATATGTTTTGTCTAAAACACGAAGGCGGCTGAACCTCAGTGGAGTTATACTGTCCCAGCGCCGCCTCACTCCAACCATCGCTCTGTACAAGAGGCTGAGGAACAGCTGACCAAAATGACTTCATACAATCTAACCACTTGAAAGAGGAAATATAAAATCTGTCTAGTTTGATTATGATTACATTGTTTTTGTCATTCTCTGCTTGACATTGCAAAAACACATGTTTTAATGCCCAGTTCATGCATGGCAGCAATCAAAAGGAGTTACTTTTCCATTATGGTATTTAAATCACATGCTAGGTTACAGCAATACTGCTCGTGATTATGTTGAAGAACCTGTTTGACCTGCAGTTGTATGAGAAACTCATAAATGTTAATCCTGCTTCATTTCAGTGATTCATGTTTTGTTGTTTCATTAATACAATCGGCAGCAATTAATTAACCATTAGAAATAGTTTCCTGTCCGTTTGCATTTCATTTGACTTGGAAAAATCTGAGTGTGCGTTCGCTGATACCGCCACTCCCGCCACTCCCGCTCTGCCAGATGAATAGCACCAATAAAACTCAGGCGTCTGCTCCACAGGACTGCAGGAAGTTTACAATAAATGTCCGGATAAATCCACGAAAGGTGGCGTTGCCAACTCGTCTCCAATGAAATACGCTAATGGCTGCTCAAAGCTTCACACAAAGGTGATGATGCAATACCATCATTTTCATGTTAATTGAGTTAATATTTCATTTACAATCCAAATGGAGGAATTTACAACGAGGCAAAGAGGAAGATGGATGTCGCGGGTAAAGACCGAGGCAGAGAAACACGTCCTGTCACAAGCTGCCCCTCTCTTGTCCCGCAGCCAGCTGACTATAACACTGATCCAATGAACCTCGGTTTTTGTCAGCAGCAGTTCAACGTGCTGTTTACCCTGCAAATGTACGACTAATTGACTTGTGGTCATGGCCAAAGATAGAGTCTGTCCAGCTCAGCACAGGCCTGTGGCAAGGGCACCAACACCAAAGGCCTCGGTGGCTCCAGAAAGCCCTCGTTTCACCTCCTTTTCCTTCCCTTCATCCACTCTGACGCTTAGAAGATGAGACACATAGTGGTTCTGTCCCTGCTGCTTCAAATGGAATGTGGCCCAAGATTGGCTTTGAAAAAATTCCTTAAAATTCCTTAAAAACTAGAGTGTGTCCACAGAAAAATACTCAGAAATAAGACCTGAAGAATGTTGAACCTGATAAATGTAGGAAATGCTTTTCTTTCATAGCATGTGAGATTCTGCTTTACCTTTGTGACCAACAATATGAGTCAATGTTGACTATGGGTGCTTTCCATCAAAATGAAACTTATTTTTATTGGTTGTTTTAATCCTCTTCTGATCCACCTCCTCTCTTTTCCACCTACACCACTGACACTGCTAACCATCAGCTTTCTGCTTTGATGGCAACAATGGGTAGCGAGAAGGCTGTCATTCCTATAATGACTGTGCTGTCATGAATATAATGGCTGTGCTGTTTTGTTTTATGGACAGGAAGTTCACAAATTCCCAGCACAACTGGGAAGCACTGCAGCTAAGGGCAGCTAGCTGGGCTGGACGAGACCTGCATCACTTCTACCTGCTTCTGAATGGTTGTTTTGAAGCTGTGACGCTGCAGATTTCAAGCCACCTTACGTTTTTAGTTTATACGTTGAACGTTTAATCCATTAATATTTATGTGTTTTCATACTCATTTTGAATGGTTTCCTAATGAGAAAAAAGCCAATAATGGTGTTAATGAAATAGTGAAAGATCAGGGCAAACTGATATGGACATCAGTCAAATGTCAACGGCATCAATAAGCCAAATGTCAGGGAGTCACATTACCTTGCATTTACAGGCTACTCAAATGAGCGCTAACGATTTGGGACTAGCTGTTTCCTGACAGCAGGCACCTGAGTCTCTGCTACAGGTTGCCAAGTAAGGCAGACCTACAGCGAGCTGGTCATTATTGAGAGTAAGCCCCAAGGTGAAATGCAACATCTATCGCCTGCCTATATATTAGCCTGATCATTACAGAGCTACTCAGGAAATGCATTCATCATATGATACAATGTCCTGATTTGACACGTTTTCTATAATGCAGTATAGTAATTAACAAGGCTGCTCGGTGCTCATAGATCTGTCTGCCCCTAGCATCCATGGCTACACTTTGAATGAAGTAGAACCACTGAAACATTAACAAAAAAACAACAAGGCAACCATTCAATCTCTGACTAGCGATACAAATGGTTGTGTCCTCCAGATAACTCTGAAACCTTCATGTTGCAGTCTGTAGCTAAGGATGACTTCAAATACAGTATACAAGTAGAGCGGCCCTCAGTAGAGAAACAGAGCTCTGCCAACAGTCCCGTTAAATTGAATCAAGTTGAAGCAAAATTGACAAACTCAGAGACATCAGTTCCCTCAAGGTGCAGGATCTTTAATGTTAATGGAAGGTGTGTGTGTGTGTGACCTTGATCTGAATCCACACCAACATTTTAAGAATTCTTCCCTGACCAAGTTTTGTGGTAATCTATGAGGTAGTTTCTGCATAATCCTCCTAGCGAACAGACAAACAAACAACAAACAAACAAACACAGATGACAACATAACCTCCTCATTGGAGGTAAAACATAACACAAAAAGACATTTTAATACACACAAAAAAGATTCTGCATCTGCAAATGGTTATTAGTCTTCTTTTTCCTTATTGCCTCATTGAGCCCGAGCTGATCATCCAAAATGCAAATCTGAATTGCTTGCATCTCTATTGATGTATCCCGAAGCCATGCAAATCAATTCTGCAACGCTCTGCAGCATCACAGCCACAATGAAACTGGGAAGGGGTTATTAATTTATCTCTTTTGAAAGGCGTGGGTAAGTTATAAGACAGAGGGATATAATCAGGCCATTGACCATGACTTTCATCATTACTGCCAGAAGCAGGCCTCGGTGCCAGCGAGTCAGAGGGTAGCCCATCCAAGAATATCGGGTCCAACTTTCACAAGATGAAGTGCCATCTGTTTGTCTATCGCCTGTGTGCCATGGCCCAGGTTAGATCACGTTATTGCAGCAGGCATGTCTCAAGCCTCTGCAGCTCCTAATTCATTAGTCATCACAGTGAAGTCCTCTTCTACATGGATTCTGATACTTATTTCGATAAACAGATTCGACATAAGATTAGCTAGAATCTTTGGGCGTCGCACACGATTTTGGGGCCAAAGCCCTTCTGGTTTCTGTTCCCTAGTTTCGAGTGATCACATTTGAGCAGGCTTTGGTTGGTTCACAGGTAAACAGGTCATGTGGAGAGCAGCAAAGGGGGAACACATTGACCGAAATGCATCTGCCAACAGCTTTTTAATTGTGAATAAAGATGAGCCAAAGTGTCATCTGGACCTGAAACACCAATAAAAAGTATCGCTATTTGTGTTTTGTTTGGAGAAACACTCGACTAGTGTGATGAAAGAAACTAGTCAGATTGTAAATAGTGTAACGGAATGGAGGGGAGAGTTTTGGCCTGGATATGCACTGGAAGCCCCAAAATATTGGCCGTTGCCCCAAAAAGCAAATTCATAGACATACAATAGTCGATACTGAAAACCCAGGATTATTCAGTGAAATACTTGGGGTGAACAACGTCTTCCAAAATTCTGTCTGGATCCGACACTAATGCTTGACATGTGGTTTGGTGGTTGGCCCGTGGTGTGGACAGTACCTTTTCATCAAGTGAGCTTGATTTTTGTACAAACTGACTAATCATTATACGAGATGCTGTTAAAGTGTTCAAATCTGACTCCCTTTGCTTCCTGTTTACATCATTGCCATTTTTGTTTTAAATTGTGAGGATATAAATCAACGAGTGAACGATGCGAATTGTTCTCGCCCTTGATAAGACCCGCCACACGTTTCCATTTTACATGTTTATATTCCAGGCATGCTGCGCTGCTTTCCTCTGTTTTACCACTTAATGACAGTTTAATGGGCATCCATGGTGAGAAGCACTGCTGCAACAGTAATAAATGCAGCGGTCTGTCCGTCCACCAGGCTTGGTCGGATAAGTCATTGAGTGGGAGGGAAGCTGGTGATGGTAATGAGGGTTGGGTTGGAGGGTTTATCCGGAACTCACCTGACCAAGTTCAGCCTAGAACCTTCATTCCCGCCACACACAAAAAAACACATACCATCGAATGGAGGCTGAGGTAGATCTAGTGGATTTTAATTCACCAACCTGTGACTGCAAACCACACCAGCACCTCTCCATTGGAGACACACTGATGGAAACGTTGCATTTGGTAAACTTACATTTTGCTGCTGCAGTATGCTGTTTTTCTCCCTCTCTCTCTCTCTCTCTCTCTTACATGACGACCTGCACCAATCGTTTTTTCTCCTTTTGTGTTTCCTCCTTTGTTTGCATTAATATTCACACTGGGCCTTCGAACCTTGAGTCCAGGATTATATTACTGCAGACACGTTCACAGACACATGCATCCTCTATCAAGTGGTTTTGCAATTTGCATGGAGCCGATCGTGTTGTTCCACAGACGGACCCAATTGTTCCTCGAACCGTGCCACAGCCGGGAGACAGGGGGTGAAAAAACCCCACGGGATTGGTCAGTGACTTGTTGGGCTATAACGCGATCAAACTGCGATGATGACATGTTTTTTATTGGGGTCGTTGTGCTGATCGGTTGATGAAAAGCATATTGGCAGCTCGTGCGTATCAATCAATGGTCGATCACCTACCGGAGGGTGCCGCGGATGCCACGCTCTCTCCGTCGGCTGCAAAGTCCACCCGGTCTGGGGGCTGGTTCTCCCGGTCCGCGGTGCTGGGTTCTCCCGGTGCCCGGTTCTCCCAGTGTCCTGCAGAAACCGAGCCAGGTGTGACCACGATCCCGCCGTGTTGTATTCCCATATGCCGTTGTCGCCTGCGCAAATTACGGATGCTCCAGTGGATGAGTGAATGGACAGCCTGTGTGATCATGTGCTGCCAGCTCCTCTCTCTCTCTCAATGTGTGCGTCTGTGTGAGTGTGAGTGTGTGTGTGAGTGTGTGTGTAACTGCTCCCTCCGCCCGACTATCTCTCCGCTGCGGCACTGGGCTACGCGGTTTACGGAGAAATCAGACGCGCACGGCTCGCTGGCGAACTTGTGCACCTTATTATGGTAATTAGTCGCCGGGCCGGTCCGTGCATGCTCATCCGTGGAGCTTGTGCACAAAAAAAAAGAGAAGATGCTGTTTCTCAGCTATATCCGCTGTTTGCGCTGAATAAATTGCCCCCGAGACGCTGAGTGTTTTATTTTCTGAAAGAGAGAGAAAAAAAATCTCCATATCAGCCTGGCTGAGGCTGGAGAGGAGGAGGAGAGAGGAGAGCAGAGAAAGACTGGGGCGTAAAGGATGGAGGGGATTAGAGGAGGAGGAGGAGGAGGCTGGAACACAGTATAGAGAGAGCCTCTATATGTCCTTTGGATAACAGTGGTGCTACAGCTACACGGTGCATATTCCCCAAATCTCTCTCTCTCTCTCTCTCTCTCTCTCTCTCTCTCTCTCTCTCTCACTCTCACTGCTCCCATTCTCTATTCCTCTCTGACTTCTCTCAGCAGCTGCTCCCATTCTTTATTCCTCTTGAACTTCAGAGCCATTCAGACCATGCATGTTTGATACATATTGCGATGATACTTATTTTACTGAGAATGTAAACATAGACCTGAAAATACAACTTGATAGTTTAGTCATGTAATATTAATAACATGTTACTTTCAGATAAGCAGGGGATCTCCGGCGTTTCTCCAGCTGGACCCCTCCTAAAAACTTGGCAGGATGTCCAAGGTAGCCGATGTGAGAACACAGCAGGAGATCTCCCACAGGAAAGAGGATCAACACACGTAGAAGACACAGCTGAAGATGTCAAGAGAGTTTTGGTGATAAGGGGGCGATGCTGTTGTCGATACAAAAACATGTGATCTCCTCAGCAGAGTTAATATCCTATCTAAGTGGTACCCCCCCTCACCTGACTGCTCTGGAGATGTTTGTGTTGTTGTTAAAGGATCTGACCAGAGAATCTCTTGTTGTGTTGTGTCTGGTTAAGAGCAAACTCTGGAGAAATCTATCCATCTATCTATCTATCTATCTATCTATCTATCTATCTATCTATCTATCTATCTATCTATCTATCTATCTATCTATCTATCTATCTATCTATCTATATCTATATATATATCCATCTATAACACATGAATATCTGTGCAGTAGCTTTCTGAAAAACAGTTCCATAGTCATATTGCCTTTTTGTAGGTATTGTTTCCCTCAATGAAAGCTCTGCTCAGTTCATAGCAGCATGTAGGGGCAGGTTGTGATTCTCTGCCACCGTTGTTAGAGTGTTTTGAAAGCGGCCCCTCACATTGGTCAGGCATCTGGTATTCAGTCCCCAGAGTGATGTGGGTCGTGGTTTGCTGTGGGAGGACAGAGAGCTGCAAGTGCCCCTGGTGGGCCCTGAGATGAGACCAGCTGCTTACATTTCGGTTGTGCATCACAAAACCAACACCAGTGTCAGTTCCAGAGCCAGTGACGGTGTGTGGCACGGCTCCAGCATCTCTTTCCCCACCTACATGTGCACATGTCAGCGGACAAGATGTGCTGTTTCCACAGATTTAATATTGTTTTTCCTGCCACTCCATCATATTCTGTGAGAAAAGCCAGGTTTGTGATTTGTGTAGAAAAAGCAAACATGTACACATAGATGGCAGAAGTGTAATAAAAGATCAGTGGCTCCTATAATTACAATGCAGAGCATCCTCGTCTGACATCTAATGATTCAGCAGGACCTTGACAAATGCAGCTGCTCATAGTTTTCGGAGGCGTCGTGCACTCCTGCGCTTGCAGTGCAATTGATGTGGTTTTGTGCACTTCAAATTTATGTCAATGTTTCTCTCGGAAATAATTACTGGAACATCTGAGAGTTGTCAGCCTGACAACAAATTGATAACCTCGCAGCTCTTTGAATGGAGAGCAGGAGTGAGTCAGTTTCCAGGAGAGAATGAATTTGGATTACGTGTGGCAGTGGTGCTCGCTCTGATCTGGTGTGTTTGGGAATACGCAGCCTAATAACACTGATCTGACTCATGTGCACGGTGGAGCATTTTCATTGAGCTGCCATGTTTTTATAAAAATGAGGTGACAGGTGTTTCGGTGAGGGGGGGGAAAAAGGGAAGGTGCATGTCTCTGTCAAACCGTGTGGCGAGCTTGAACGTGTGCACAAATGAAACTATGTGCTACCGCAAATATACCACACCATCGGAGGAGCTGTCGGCCATTATGTGCGAGTCAACGATCCAATCAGTGCTGGACTCACTCAGGCAGCTCCAGACATGTCCGATGGGCTGGCTGTTGGATGAAATGCTAAGGTGAATGTAATTTGCCCCTTCATTTATTTGGCTGCGTGGCCTGCAAATTGAAACGGTGATTGAACTACCACAGCAGTTGTGTTGTTCTCGCTGGTGTCAACAACCGTGTTTGAGTGCGCGACTCACTGTCAGCAGTTGATGTGGTGGTACGGCGGCGTGCACATTCCCAAAACGTGTTAATTAAATTTGCCTGGTTCTTGTAACACAGGCCAACTGGAATTTGCTCTTTTTCTCAGGCCGATGACATCGCCGTCTTTTGAAGGCCGTGCGTATCTGGCTCCGGTTAAAACCAGCTGTTAAGATCCTTTTGTGATTAAGCATCCCCTCGATCCATCCACTGATCCACTGACTGTACAGCTAAATGTGATTTTCCATTAGTGTGGTCATACTGTAATTAGATCACAGAATGAGAGAGAGCTCTGAGCTTCACATGATGTCAAACACATTTATCTCCAGATGAAAATGCACGAGGTCCGACCGCTCGAACACAAAGAGCTTTAACTCGGCGACTCGGGAGATAAAACCTCTGCAGTTTGTTGTCGTTCAGAGTCGCTCTGCAGCATTCTGCCCAATATCATTAAGACCTAATGAACAATATGGTGATTGAGATCATGATGTTCAAAGTCACCTTTCCCCCCTAATCTGTAGGAGTGCCCAGCCAGCATCCAGGACCCAGCGATGGAGTGAATCTAATATGTGACCCCCCTCGTGACTCTGTGTTCATCTTCTCCGTCTCCCACTGCCACCGCTCTCCATCTACGCCACGTTCCTCTCCTTATCCTCCCTCTCCATAGCGTCTCAGTGGGAGTGGGAGTGTAATTATGCAGTCAGACGGTGTTTACAGACGCAAAAGCGCTTTAATTTATTCCAACAGTTAGCAGTAATTCCCCATTTTAATTTATAGCTCCTCCACCCAGTGGGAAAAGGAGAGAGGCAGATAGCGAGAGCGAGGAGGAGGGGAACATATGGACTTTATATTACGGAGTACAGTAGAGTACAACTTCCACCAGGCATACGCACATGTAATAGCCATCACCACTGGTTTTACTGCACAGTCAAGTCGTTCTTTTCCAGTTAGCATCAGAATGTAACTTCTTGCATTATGCAGGGAATAGAAAAAAAATGCCTGTATCATTTGTAACTGAAAGCCAATGCAGTGTTATTTTTTGCTTATAAGTATCATCCTGTTCTTTTATCAATAAATAATGTCAATCAATCAATAATTCACCATAACATGCTTGTTACACTTCTCTATTTCTTGAAAGGGTCTGAGTCTGTTTGGGTTGATTAACACAAACACATGGAGCCAGTGCAGCCAAATGTGCATTTACTCCTGTGTTTTCTCAACTTAGGCCCTAAAGCCTTTCTTTTAATGCTGTGCACACTGGTGAGAAAAAATGGCATTGATTGCATTCATACCGCCTCACAACAGCCCCTGTGGTTCTTATTGACTTGCCATGTGAGGTAAGTACAAAATCTTAATGAGCGCCCAGAAAAAAGACGTATGCTGAGACTTCCCGAGAACGACGGAGCTGATCTGCAGTGGCTGACGGGGAAACAAAATGCTGGAAAGAGCAGTATGGATGCAGCTGTTGAGGGAAATTTGAAGCAGGAGCAAGTCAGAGAGCCATCAGCAAAATTTTAAAGCTAGAAACCTTACAGGAAATGTTGGCTATTGCAATAACAAGTGCTGCTTGTTTGGAGTGGTTCGTTTTCATTGTCCTGTGTTGATGCTGTAGAGAGCTACTTTAGAATTCTATACAATATACAGTCACTTTTGATTGTTTTTGTACTGGACGTTGTCAGCAGACTACAGTCTATGGTCTGCCATTTCAGTGGTCTGTTACGAAATCGACACATCTTCAGACCCAAGTTCAGAACTTAAGGTAATAGCTCTGTAATTCAGGTCCCTATAAAGCATTACAGCAACAAAACAAAGCTTTGTGCTTTGACTTGCTAAAGAGGAAGGGATTCTTGTTATTGCCATGACAGAGATCAGCACCCGTGGCACCCAAGGCTGTGTCAGTCCAATATAGAGAAATGAAAATGATGAGGCAATAAAGTGTGTGAAGTCAATTAGATAAACTGTTGGCACAATTTTCATTCCACAAACAGACAGGAAGAGGTTTGTTTGATAGAGACACTGAATGTCAGAGTCCTGGACTGTATCCTCCCCTCCATGGTCCTGTTTGCCCTCATCATGCAGGAGACAAATACTGATGAATTTAAATGCATCCCTGTAATAAACAGTCCTGATTTACCTTTACTCATTCACCTTAGGTTTTCATACATAAGGCAAATTAAAGCGTAACGCTAGAATGACCCTAAACTGCTGGAGAGCCAAACATTACAGCAGAGCACTAACAGGACCATTAGCAGGAGAGCAAGAGTCAAAGCCACAGGGCCCCCGATAATGAACGAAACAAACCCGCGTGCGCTGCCAGAGCGGTCAATGCAAGAGGGAGAAGGTGGAGTGGGGAGGGGTGAGGTTCAGAGGAGAGAGGACATGTAAATATTGGATTTTAGGTGAAAACAGAAGATGCTGATTAAGACCATGATGAACCACTAATGAGGAGCTGATGTGGCGTGGGGTGGAGCCACGGTTCTGTGGCCACAGGGGCCAAAGGAGAGGCGGTGGTCTAGTGGCAGAAACTTGGACTATGGGCAGAGAAGGTCTCTGGTTCGTCTCTGGTTCGATTCCACGGAAAGACAACAAAAAGACGAACCTGGATTGATCTGCCCAAAAATCCAAGAGTCTCTCTAGACCCTGTCTAGTGCCCCTGAGCAAGGCACCTTACTCCTCCAACATCTGCTCCCCGAGCGCTGTACATAGTCGCTCACTGCTCTGTGTGTCCCGCACACAGATGGGTCAAAAGCAGAGATTACATTTCCCTACCTGCATGAGTGTGTGTGTGTGTGCATGTCTGTGCATGTGTGTGGGATAAATAAAATGCATCTGCATCTACTTAATTTAATTTAAAAACGAGAGAGAGCGAGAGAGAGAGAGAGCGAGAGAGAGAGAGCGAGAGAGAGAGAGAGAGAGAGAGAGAGAGAGAGAGAGAGAGAGAGAGAGAGATGAGAGAGAGAGAGAGAGAGAGAGAGAGAGAGAGAGAGAGAGATGAGAGAGAGAGAGAGAGAGAGAGAGAGACAAAACGCACACAAACAAGCTGGAGTCTGCATCAAAATAATTAAGTGCACTTCAGCAAATAAGCTGCATCTGTCACGGGTCACAGCAAGAACCACTCCACACAGGGAGAGAGTGAGCACGCCTGGCAAGTTTCTACAGTGTTTACGGTGAACTGCATATCAGTGGGTCGTCACGATGAGCCAGTGGGCAACACACACACACAAACACACACACACACACACACACACACACCATGTAGCTGTGACCTGCTTTAAAACCCACTGTGAACTTGTCAAATCTCGTCTTCCTCTTAAAGAGGCCAGGGAAAACAGAACAACGCGTGTGTTTATTTGTGTTTATTAAAGACGCTGACAATCCAGAGTGCTCCATAACAAGATTTTAAAAAGAGACTCAAGATCAATTTTATATATAACAATTGTCTTCTATTCCCGAAGGATCCTCTCACTCTGTAACTTCAACTTCTGCTCGTATGTAGTTGATATTTATTGCAGGTTATTTGCAGTGAAACATTTTCAATTGAGGCAAAACCAAATGGAGCTGTCAAAAAAAGATCAGTGATGTGATGTGGTTTGTTTCTATCACTTAATTTAAGAGCACAGATTTACCCATTACATTTCCACAAAGGAGCAAAGTATACAGAATCAAAGATATTGCTCTCCACTTTAAATTTCACCCGGAGGACCCCTGTTCCGCTCCCAAGGAATATCATCATGATGGACACCAACATTAGATACAACTCAACTTGATTCACTCCACAGATTTAGGTATTTTACGCTAAGTAGCAGCTGAAAGCCACAAAGCCTCCAGCAGAGACGAGGAGCGAGCTACAGGCCTCTGGCACCACCTCACTCAGATTTCTTTTCATTTTCAAACTTGAAGTCTTCTATCAGATGCACACTCAGGTGACACAGCTTGAAGGCATTAATCTGGATTTTTTTTGCAGCTTTATCCGGAGCCAAAACAAAGCTTTGTGTAACATATGTCGTACTTGTTGCTACTCTAAACACACGTTGCAAAATCAGCGGATTCCCCCCTCATGCATATCCTGGGGAGCGGGGCATCGGGATTCAAAAAGAAAAGAAACCCTCTACAGGGTAAACCAACATTCATGCACATTCAATGTGACGTTTCAGAAAACTAGGCACATGAACTGAGCACATGAAGATCACAAACTGAAGATACCCTTTATTCAGCCAAAGGAAATTTTCAAATACACACACACACACACACACACACACACACACACACACACACGTACTTCTTATAAAGCTCCTGCAGTCTTTCTGTGTTCTTCTTAAACTCTGAAGCTGCAACAGCCCGCAGCCTGTGCAGTGACATCATCTGCATAATCTCTAACATTATACACAACAAGACTTGTGTCACCAAAATGCTTCCACCCATTTGAATGAATTATCGCACAACAAAGTTTTAAGAGATATTTGTCAAATGACTTGGAAACTAAATCTAACGGAAGACACACACTGCAGCCATTACTTCACTCCATGCCGTGTGGAGTCATATGAGGACAATTCAGCTCTGAAACTCGTCTGATGAAGAATCACGTGACTGATGACAGTGCCTTCCTGTCTGTCATGTTGATCCTGATACACATTTATTTCAAAGAGGTCCAGAAACACTACAGTGCAGGAGGGAGATCAGTCTTATGTCCAAGTTACAGACTGGGGATGATTTTTTTGGGGGATGCTTTCGGCTCTTAAAACTTTTACAGTCCTTTAGAGAAGCCCAGGAATGGAATTAGAAAACAGGTATAAATCACTGCAGAGTATTTCCACAAAAACCTGAAGACCCAATGCACAGTAAGTAGCTCATAAAGCACAATCAAAGACTAATGTGTGGATAATAACTTCAGCGGTTGCAGTCGGCGAAATTTGCAACAGTGGTCCACGTCGCAGCCGGTTCTACTATAAATGGCTCAAAGACTTCTTCATCTTTAACACATTTACCTATTTGGAATTTAATCAGTAGAAAAAGATTAAAGAAAGACAGAGCAGCATTTTCTCTAACTGTCACATCACCGAACTTAAGGGAGTGAGGAAAGCGTGTGGCGTTCAAAGGACTCCTAATAACTGCCGGAAAATTCTCACTCATTTGAAAGTAAGTGGGTTTTCGTGAGAACCATAACAATGTTTCAACCATACAACATTTCTAAGGAGCCTCAGACCTTAAACAGGTCAATTACACACACATTCCAGTGTTCATCATCCCTCTTAAAATGTTCAGTAATCAGAACTTGAATTAGGACAAAAGGATATGTGTTATTCTCATGTATAGAAAGGGGTGAAAAACAGGCGTGATGGGAAGGAAAGGAAGAACTGAAAAAATGTCCACAAGCTGCACTCCAAAAGGAAGTGATGCACACAAATAATTTCGACTAGATTAGCGGATTCAGACCGCTGAGCTAAATCCGAAGCAGCTGTCGAATTCAACGTAAGTGATGCGAGCCGCTAACTAATAAATCCTCACTGCTCTGTAGTTCTCCTCCGTCCTTGTGGGTTATTTTATAATATTTATAAAAGGGATGTTGGTCCCATCTATTACGTTCGTCCTTGTTTTCCCCTACTTCACTAAATACTCCTGGGATCTTCTCCCTGCCAGTGTTGTTAGGGCCGGGGAGGAATTACTGTAATGCTGGACTCTTTCAGATTGCAGCGGGAGTCAGCACTTCGGTTACGTTGCTATATAGACCAAGGTAACCCCCCGGCTCCCTCGCTCCCAGGACTCCCCGACCAAATATTTACAGAGGCACACGTTTTTTAAAACCCACATCGCAGCCATCACTCGTGCCCTGCAGAGGCCGATGTGAGGTATTGTTGGCACGGAGCAGGCTGGCACAGCGGGGCGAGCGAGAGAGAGAGAGGAAATGAAAGGAAGGGTGAGAGAGACTCGGGGGGGTTAAGGTGTTTGGGCACAGCGTCAAACACAAGTCTACGGGGTCAGTAGCAGCAATAAGTCAGCTTTTATTTTGTTTTTCTTGTTTTCAGTAAATCCATCCAAGCACTAAAACCAGAAATGAATTGATCAAACTCACACGTATTGCCTGAGCCTGATCCATCATATTCCTTTGTGTCTTAACCCAAATGTTTGCTGTCAAATCCTATTGGCAGTGCGGCTATGAGCTACACTGCTGCACTGTATGACATGTTCCTTCATGAACAAGCTGACTGATCAATCGATCCCACTCACACTGTTCTGTATATATCCGGCAAGTCGTTTCGGATAAAAGCCTCTGCCAAATGGCAAAGTGTCAATGCAGATGTGAATATACTCGATAGGCGGGGGAAATGGTGTGTGAAATGGATGTATACTGGGTGACTGACTGGTGATGAGGTGCAGGTCTGGTGAGTGCAGTGGCGAGAAACTGAACAATGGGAGGAAGTGAGGCTGGAGTCCAGTGAAAAGCAAAATCAAACAGGAAGAGACTGAAACGCATTATTGGTAGTTTTTTCCTTCCACTTCGTAACTGATCGTGTTCAATGTCATTTGATGTGTCACATGAATTAAGCTTTGACACATCACCTCATCTGTGAACAGCATTTGCATTAGGTGGATTTTCTTTGGGAAGTGGTGGTGAAAACAACCACTCCCATTATCCCACACTGCTTCATGGCGTCAATCAAACCAGGTCTTTTGTTATTGTTTTTATTGAGAGACGATAAGAGCCTATCCTGTCTTTATGCTAACAATGATATACAGTATATATATATATATATAAAACAAAGAGGATATGAATCCTATATATATATATATATATATATATATATATAGGATTCATATCCTCTTTGTTTTGTTTTTCCATGAGCTTTGACAAACAGAACTAAAGTGTCAGCCTTCTACTTTACTACCTTTAATAGACTACAGAGGGGTGAGTAATTTGCAGTATAAAGCTCATCCAGCACAACCACTGAAGATTCACTAAATTACTTATCAATGATACCGTGTTGATGGTTCCCAATTAATGATCTAATTTTCCACACCACTGGGCTGACTTAGTGAGTCCCGCAGCATACGGGACAGGAACACTGGAGGCAGGGAGGATCAAATCACCTCAGATGCATATACTTGAGGGGGTGTGAACGAGTATAGAGAGGGACTCCTCTATCCTCTGTCCTTACACTTCACCAGTACCTCCCTTCCATGCACAGTATGTTGTTTATAGTTTACTGAAACATCACAGATTTAAGAGGAGATTTCAGTCATGTATAAAATTACCTTTGCAAATGCATATCTGGCCTTTTACTGCAGAAAAATAATGCTATGAAGAGCGTGTGCTGGTTCAGACCTGTCTCAACCTGCACACAGAACCGGTTTGCTTTTCTCTGGGCTAGAGCCGGCCTAAAGCCAGGTCATTATGTCACTGTATACATAAAGGCCCTTAGGTGGTGCTTTTAAGGGCAACTGGATTCATTTGGGGCCCTAAATTTGACATTTATTTGTTTATTTTAAAAGTGTTTTGTTATTATAAGGTTAGGTTTTTGAATCAGCTCTATTATTTTTGATGCAGTGCAGGAGCTAAAACTTCCATATGCTCTCCATACCTCCAACAAGAAGAAATAAATGAAACCATTAATCTAACATTTGAATACAAATAAATTGATTCAGATTTGGAAGGAACAAATCAATAACGCTGACATATTCGTAATTAACAGCCTCATTCATGCAAAGACTGATTTTCTGTTATGTGTTATTCGAAAGTGAACTTGTTGAGAACTATGACCATCAACTGAGGAACATTATGTCTCAGATATCACTTTGGACTGTTGACTTTTGAAAGCAGGGATCGGGTTATGGTTAGGGTTACAGTTAGTGTTAGGGTTAGGTTAAGGTTTATGCCACTATTTTAAAATCACTTATTCATCAATACAGAAGCCAAAACTTCTAACTATCTACATATCACATAACAAATCAAAAGATCTAATTCAGGCACTCAGATATAAATATCAGTATGATGTATGCCAACTCATACTGTGCTATATATGTATCTGCTATATCCTTTTCTATAAACACATTCATTTATGCATTTGCTGGGATGTGATTGTCATTTTGTGATAAATATGTTAGTTTCTCTAACTACATTTTTAATTTGAGTCTTCTTTACACTTTGACATTTGTAGTTGAGTATGAATTAAGAAACGAATATTGGTCCAGAAAACCATAAAATACCCCCAGCCTAAAGTAAAGTGTATGGCAATAACCGCCCAGAAGATAATAGATAGGATTTTAATGTGTTAACCTGAAAGACATGAGAGGGTGCAGGTGTAGCAGGAAGCTAATAACTAAGTTAAATGAAAATGAGTCTTGGGTTGTACGACGTGGAAATATACGGTCCCTTTGAAACTGCTTTAGTTGAAGGAACAGCTTCAGCCCTAGCTTCGCCAGTGAGAGCCACGCGGGGACAGAAAGTGAGGGCAGCCATCGATCCAGTGGTCTGCTCTGCATCGGGAGAGTCATGAGTGCAACACACTCCTTTATTTCCACTAACCTACATAAAGCTGTTTTATGGCATGGAGGCACAAAAGCCCCAGAGTCTGCAAGGAGGTCAGAGCGGCGTCCGGCTCCCTGGTGCAGTAAATGGCTTCATGCCAACGCTGGATGCTGCGGCTGCTGTTGATTTTCTGTCACACCTTTCTCATCTGTCCTGCCCAGTGCGACATCTGCCACATCTCCTGCTCCGTCAGAAAGGTCACCGAGGACAGATGTTCCCCTTTTCAATACCTGAACGTTCACAGTAGATGACCTTTTTGTTTAAATTGTCATTTCCGACTAAACTTTTCAAATAAAATTAAAAATGACCTTATCTTAATCAAACAAGTTTGCCATAACCAATCATGTTAAAGGATAAAGCCGCCATCTGACAGTATCTTTCAGTTGGTCAACAAATTCCATGAAAAGACCAAAACTAGCAATGTGTTGGTTCATCTCGCGATACTCTTCACTATTCTGTCTGTGTCACTAAAGTAATATATACATTTGTAAAAACGTCTCTAACACATACACACATGGTGTTGTTTCCAAAAAGGAAACTGAGCACTGTAGTTGTAGGTTGGGATTACTCAAATTAAATGGTACATATCTGTGGACAATTTTCAGCTGTGGATTTAAACAGATTTGATTCTAAGTATTTTTAAAAGTAAATGTGAGTTATTTAATATAAATTATACAGTCACCATGTTGATTATAATTAATCATCAGATACAACAGTGATGTATTCTTAGACGCAAATAGAATGGAACAGACTAAGGATTACACAAGCACTACAGGAAGGATTAACAGGACATTTGGTGGAAGGATGTGGTATGTGTCAGGGAAGAACCCATGACATTTTGGTACGGCTCTAGTTCTGCAGGCAGGATTAATTTAAATGTTAATCAATCAGACTTATATTTGGGTGGCGTGAAACAGAGCATTTCAACCAAATTAAAATATGAACATTCATGAGAAAAGAAAGTGTCCACATTGAGATGTATCAACTTTTTGTTCAGAAGAAAATGTCTGACAGAGATGAAGGAGGCAGTTATGACAACTGCAATGAGAGCTGTATTACCATTTCATAATGGGACTGCGGAGCCTTGGCGGAAGTATGTGCTCCACTGAGTGCTATTCTAGTTCTCTAATAACCAAATGCAATGGCTCTGCCTCAATATCAAATGGGAATCCTTCCCCCAAGTTTCATCTAATCTGTCACAAAAACCTAAAATATAGAAGATATATTACTGGAAGCATTATATTTTTATTAAATATACATATAAATATTTCTAATTTCATTTAGTTTTTCATTTATGAACAAATCTGAATCTTACAATATCAGGAGCTGCTCAACTTCATCATACTGAAACACACACCTTCATCCTCGATGGCGGAAAGTTCACTGCACACAAGGGGTGTACGTTTCATGCATTTGTACAACCTGTGCATGTACATCCAGGAACAAATCATGAAAACGACTGTGAGATATCGCACGAGGACAAACTAAATTAATAATAGAGCTACCGCAGCACATCTTTATCCCCCCCCCCACCACCACCACCTCAGCAGCTCGTCCTGCACTCAGCAGACGAAGCCTCTCAGTGGTATTTATTATGCCTTGCTGCTTGTGCAAAAGGACAGGAATGCATTTCACGTCTCCCTTCAGCAGCTTGTGCCCGTGGCGGCACATATGTGACCCGTGAACGCATTGCTGCTGCCGCGAGGCCTGAGCGATAGCCGCAGGCGCTCTGATAGCTGCTGTAGATTTGTACGCCTCAGCTATAAGAGCCATTTAGAGGCCGTTAATAAGAGCAGCACACGCTCCACAATAGGGTTGATTGTGTTTCCTGTGGAACGCAGGTCCTGTGTACCAAATGTGGGTCTCGCATGTGCCTGTAAACACACTCATGCATTACAAGGGCTTGACCCAGATCACAGATAGATGTAATAATGCATGACAGGTCGTCCTTTTGAAAGCCCCGTGTCCTAAAAGGCAAGGCTGGCCATTTACAGCCTCCATGTCTGATACCCTGGCGACAAAAGGAAAGGCTGTGCTGTGAGCGCACTTCATGTTTATTTTAATCTATAGCCTGAAACAAACCCACACAGTATCAGAACGTGCCTTTTACAATATTCATCAAGGCTGCAGTGTGTGATGCTAACCGTGAGTGAAATGTTCAAGACCAGATACTATGTTTTTTTATGACTTGACCCTTCCAGCAAATGGAAGAAGATTAAGAGGTTTTGTGAATTGCTCAACACAAATGTACCTACTAGATCCAAATCTGTTTGTCTATCTGTCTGTGTCTTTGTGGTATGCATATCTAGCAAACTGTTCATCTTGTCGGCTTCACACTTGACATGTCTAAAGTAAGTTGCCCCAGAAAGTGCAGAGAGGATTTTTGTGCAATTTGGACACAGGATACGTGAGTCAAACTGCCGGGAAAAATCGCAAATGGATCGTTCTTGATAATCACATTTTCTTATTTCAGCATATGAGACAATGACGGGTTTTATCTCTATCATGACATCAACATATAGAGTCAAGTCCTGTCGGGCAATTTGTCTTCAAATTGCTATTTTCCCGATTGTGGGAATAATAACAGATTATCTTATCCTATCAAAGTAAAAGCACAACATTCATTTGGTCGGTGTGAGGTATTGAACTTGGTTCTGCAGATTGTGTTATAAGATGTACAGACCTCTGAAACAGCGGAAATGAAATGTATGAAAAAAAAACCTATGAAATCAAATCTTTATTGTAAATAAACCAGGTAGGATGAATGAAAAGGAATAATGAATTGAAGTCCTGAGCATTAAGACACCATTCCAAAAAGGCTGATTCACAATGGGCACTGTTTCCTTTTTTTTAAATCATTTCTTAAATCGAGCCCTGACTTAGAAACACGTGCGTCTCTGACTTTGCACATGTGAGCATCATATGCATCAAAAACCTGATCCAAGATCTCATTCCAGTCATTCCACAAGAAGCTCTAAAAAGTACTCCTGGAATGTGCTCACATGCCAGAGTGACAACTTAAGCACAGTTTCCATGGCATCTCCGAGCATATTCCCATTATATTTATTCATTATACATGGGGACGTGTGAGCGCGACATTAAAGATGCATACAAACAGCTCATCCCAGAGACTTTAAAGACGCTCCTCGCCAAACAAACAAAGACAAGGTATTATTCAGACATTCCCGTGTTGTGAGACTGTACCACAAATTCCTCTGCCTCGAGTTGTGCTGCGTTAATGAGGCTGAATTTATCCTCCGCGCCGTGTGTCACCTGAAGGACACACGCTAGCGTGATGAGGGGGGGGTGACAGTTCATCCTGGTAGAACACGAGATGATGAGTCGAAGTGACCTCAAGAATGGTAATTTTCGCCGTTTGGCTCGGGTTGGTGATCTTCAGCCAATGTGATTTTCCTTTATTCTCATTGTTGTGCAGTTATTAACGCTGCCAGTGGCTCCAGCAGGCCCCGCAGGGCACTGGAAACCGGGGGCCGGACCCCTCCCCATCTTCCACTGTGAGCCTGCTAGAGGAAAGCATTCCACTTGAGTGTTTTTCTCATTCCAAATTCACCTCTCAGAAATGCAGATGCTGAAAAATGACAGCTGCCCTAATGTAGGTTTCAAAGAGGTGCATCTTCCCCTCGTGAAGGAGCAGCACGAGCCTCATATTGTTCTGCTGTTAACAAGCTCCGGGATATTTATCCACGACGGTGTCTAATGTTCTAGTTGGATCTACAGTCTGTGCTGGTTAGCATTCATCTCTCTCCATGGTGTTCGCCCGTTAGCGCTTCTGGCTGTCTCCTCTAGCGTTTAACCTTGTCAGAGATAGGCTGGGATCCATTAAGATTTCCTGAAAGGGTTGAGCATCACGGCCTCATTTAGAGTGACTTCCATTTTTAATAAACTGCTCACAGCCCCTGCAGATCAGATACCGAGGAGGTGCACTTAACAATGCCGGAGAGATAGATATGCCTCATAATTTATACGACACAAAAGCTTAGGAAATCATACCCGTGCACCATCCATGGTTCCCCCCCCTCTTTCATTTTGCTCCTTCCTCCTCTTTTGTGGAAGCTCTTTTCACGCCACATACGCTTAGTTTGACACATTCAGTGCGGTTTAAAGCTGCCATGTCATCTTTTCAAATTTGCCCCGCCGATGCTCTGGTGTTATTTCTCTTTATACGCTGTAATAATGTTTACCTTTTTTAATAGACTTGGATTATTTGTTTGTACATGGCACCGCCGCTGCCAGCTGAATCTATAACAGTCTGAACAGGCTTATTAAAGTGGACCACTGGCAGGGAAACCGTCCTGTGGATATTAACACTGGCGATTTGAATTTTTTACAACCCACCGACACACATTTTGTATCACTGCACAATCGTGCCTAAAGATGGACGTGCACGGAGAGGTGATGATGGTGTCTCAGCTGAAGCAGAAATGATGAGAGGAGAATAAAGCGAGCAGGGTTAGCAGACGGTGAGAGGGGTGATGGGTGCCAGAGGGGAGGGTGAGGTTAATGGAATTGGAGGAGTAAAAAGTGTAGGGATGGCGGTTTAATTAGTCTATGAATAGAAAATGCCCTTTTCAGCTGTTGAATCAATACACAGATTCTCTTTTTCTATGGAGAACCTGTTGGTTAGTGAAGGTATTTTACCACTGAGGTGAGATAAACATGAATTTAACACCTTTTTATCCACAACGTGCCTGAGAAACATTATCATATTCATAATTAATCTCTTTAACAAAAAAATGTGAGTGAGGGTGTGAATACAATATTAGAACAAAATGTCATCATGTCACATAATCTTCAAGAAATCAACTTTCATGATTTATACCCCAAATTACATTTTCGCATACAGTTGTGATCACAAGTGCAATTGCACCCTGCCACTCTCTCACACATCTACACACTTATCACATACTCACAGACACACACAAACACACACACAGGTACATTCTTGGCACACACACACGTACACACTTATCACACATGCATCGACACACACGGACACACATGCACACCCAACAAAGTAGCTTAAAAGACAAAGATTGCCATATTGGTTTTTTTTTAATTGCTCCTGTGCTCCAGAGGTTTGTAGGTTGTGCCCCAGCTGTGAAATTGTTGTTTCTCTTTGTTGCTGTCCTCAGACATTGTCTTCTTAACCTTCAAGTACTATTTCATTCACGTTTTCCATTTTTGAAATGCTGGTGCTTTCTTATTTTTCTAGTTTTGCATTATGAGCTTCTCACAAAGGAACGAAGAAAAAGAGATTTGCCATGAAGTCAGACACCTCATTTTTTAAGACATTTTGAAAAAGGTGAAAATGTAGCTTTACAATCACCAATTCCTTTCTCCGTCCCTCAATGTCCTCCAGAGTCTATCGAATTTTCTCAGAGGGAATGAATGAGATGCTCTGTGAGTGCAGCATTTTAAACACCCATCTGAGGAGGTCGCATCAAACCTATGAATCTTGGGTCTACAGCACTATATTCTTTTAATTAGTTTGAACTGGAGTAGTATGACCTTTTATATCTGACGGGAAACATTATAATCATTCATAACAAGTTCTTTTTTTCTTTCTAAAATCTAAAGATGTTAACTCCTGTGAATTCTATCAATACATTTTGCAGGAAGAAAAATGCTGCTGGAGAAATGGAGAGTGGAGGCAGCTCTGTGTGCACCACATGAGTCAGTTTGCTGAGATCTATTCCCGGATCCTAGATCCTGCTAGATTGAAGTTGCTTGTGTAAATGCCACAGAGTCAGAGGACAAATGGAAGAGGGAGGACGTGGACATGCACAAGGCGGATGGCCAACGGAGGAACTTGCAGCCATGTTCCTCAACAGTGATATTAATACAGTGAGAGAGAGAGATGTTTTCCCTCGTTAGTTGGAATGCATTAATTAACTTACTGACGTTAAGTTACAAACTGTCACTGCTAGGTGAAACCTTTTAACTGGTTATTTTTAATTTCTAACTTCAATTAAAATAAGCTGTTGGCTTTGAAAACATATTGACCGTCAGGTTAATGAAGCCTCTTCACACCAATCACATAAGATCCAACAGATAATACAGGTCGACCAGTTCAAACCTTCAACAGTTGCTTGGAAACAACAACCACGAAGGAGAATCAAGTGGTTGAAATAATGATACTGTGCAGATCTGTTACAACATCAGAGTTAAGGCAAATGTCAGGTGATATAAAAATGTCAACATGACAGCATCAGATGATGAGTTTTCTCCTCAAGCTATAAAGCTCCAGTGTGTAAGAATTAGGTGAAATAGATCTATTGATAGAAATTGAATATATACAATAATCCTTGGGGTGATTTCACGAGAATGTTTCATCTAAATTATAGAATTTTTTGTTTTAAATACCCTAGAATGGGCCCTTTATACAGAAATACTTTATATATACATCGGGGGGGAACCAAACACCCTTCGAGTTTGTATGAAAACTGAAGGTTACCACAGGTTCTCTTTCATGTTTGGAAGGGGATGGTGAGGTGAAGGTTGTTTAGTGACACTTTATGTCACTAAATTCTACAAAATGCAACTTTAATTTGATATAAAAAAGAAAAATGATCCAGTGTCCCGGTTTTCGCAGGACTTAAACAATAATTTCATTGGCGTCTGTGGGTCAATAACCTTCCTGCATCCTGCCCGTTCTCTCACTGCACATGACCAAGATCTTCACAAGCCAAAGAGACACACACCGACTGAAGCAGAGGCGACATTCAGAAGTTAGCTAGCAGAAAGTCATCCTCGATCAGTCAATCCACGTTCATGTGTTATGGGGCCTAGCATTGATGAGAGGGTGGTGGGAGGGGAGGGGATGTATCAGTTATATTCTGACAAAGAGTAGCCTGCTCTTGCTGGATTTTCCAGGATTACCAACCCTAGCTTTAACAGGCCGGGAAATTCTTCTGATGATGAGTAAACTGCCCTTTACGGATCAAATCACTGGAGTACCACTATAAATATCTCATTGTCCCATGAATCTTACATTGTAATGAATGTACACTTTGTATCACAGAGCAGGAGGGTCCTGATGCCCCTAACGTCCCCATAGAGACCAACTCAAACACTGGTATGACTTCATCACTGCAGTGGAAGCTCATCAGCTGAATTCCTGCAGCACGGTGGCAGCACCAGCAAACACACTTCACTCTGTGTGTGTGTGTGTGTGCTGCTGACTGAAGGAAGCGACTCCCCGTTCTTGGGTCACTTCCAAACCGTGCCGCTCGTAATTGATGACACTGAGCCGAGTGCTCCTTCCAGATCTGTCTTTGTCATGCTCGATATATCACATTCGGCCTGTGCAAATCAATCGCCCGGGCATTGATTTGATTAATGACTCAATGACACATTATATTCATGTTATCCATCGCTTCTCAATTGCTCATTGTGGTTCTGGTGCTGTCAGTGCCAAGCCCCCTACTGACCCCCGGTGGTGTGGAATTTAAAGTGCAGTGCAGGACCATGGACAGCGTCCGAGTTCATGGAGCTCATCACAGCGCACCGTGGGATCTGGATCAGCAATATTTAGTGACTGTACATATTACCATGATTCACATATTTTAATAGGCTGTTAAATATTCATTAAGCCCTCTCATCTTGATGTACTGCTTTTGATCATAAACCTTCCGCTAGATTGCTGTACAGGGGGCGGCCGTGGCTCAGTAGGTAGAGCGGGTCGGCCACTAGCCAGAGGATTGGAGATTCGATTCCAGTCTCTCTTATTTTGCAGGTCCTTGGGCAAGATGTTCAAACCCAAATTGTCCCCCGATGGTTGTGTTGACAGTGTGTGAGTGATAAAGAAAGGGATGCGCTTTAGGAATGTGTGTTTGAATGGTAAATGATACAAATTTACTGTAAAGCGCCCTGAGTGGAAAGACTAGAAAAACTTTGTGTGATCTTGTGATGTCTCTTGCTTCTACTATCTGTATTTTTTTTATCATTATATCTGTTATTCTGATTGTTTGAGTTTCATATTTTTTGTTATGAAGCACTTTGCTCCTTGTATTGAAAAGGGATATATAAATAAAGTTATTGTCAAAGAAATACTGACCAGTTACCATAAGAGAAACAGCCATTCTCCCATACTTATTCTTTAACATTAAAGAAAATGAGCTCAATACAAAAACTATCCACAACTGTAAAATAACTTTTTCTGAAACACGGCCGATTGTTACTGCAAAGCATATAAAAGTTTTCATTGTGCTTTCAGGAAAATCTGTGGAGCTGTTAATGTGCTTAAGATAATGTCTTTATTCCAACTCCTTATAAATAATCAACCCATATGCGACAACATTCTGCTGGTTTTCATTCTGGTTCTGTACGACAGTGTGATCTTTTACAAGTAAACACTTGTTCCCTCCTGAAGAGACAAAAGTCCTGCCCTTCAGAAAGTGCAGCCATTTGTAAGCGATGCGGCTGCCGCACACAATTTGTAGAATATGTGAAGCAAAGAGTTTGATTGGCCCAGAGGTTCAGCGGGGGGATTCATCTGCTGCCAGCGATCAATGAGCAGCCTGTGAAGCATGCCAATCACTTGTATTGGCTTCTCCTTGCTTTTGAGTTATCACATGCATCGTCACCACTGCCACTATAATACAAGCTTTTGTGGCTCCGAGGGTGGACACTTTTGGTCTCGACTGAAATATCTCATCAGCTCTAAAGGGGTTTCTGTAGAATGTCTTCCTGGTGCACAGAGGGTGTTTCCTTGAGAGCCACCAGCAGGTCAATGTTACTGAGTGATCTAAACATCTTCCAGATGTGTCTGACCAGCCGTTCACCTGCAGGTCATAATGAGACACTCTGTCCTGCGTTGTGCTACTTCAGGGTTGTTTTGGTCTGCACTGGATTCCATCTTAACACAAGGCTGACAAATTAAACAGTGCAAGCTCTAAGTCCCCTGATTCTACCTCTGAAGTAAGGAGAGAGACCTGAGACCATTTGTATTAAAAAACAAAAAAAGACTAAATAATAAATGTGGAGATTATTACTTATTATATTATTTATATAAAAAAAATTACATGTTATTTTTTGTATTTCTATGTTATGTAAATGTATCATTTCTACATTACCTCATATCACACCAACTAGTGCTTTCTATTTACAAAGGTTCTACTGCCGGCCTTATATTTCCTTTTATTTGGCATTTGTTGCATTGTTGGCTAAATTCATGAAAGGCTCAGTTCAACTGGTTACACGTAAACACTGTTCCTGCCAAACAGAGATGTAAGCATGGCTGCAGTCTTGTTTTACAATACATAGGTTGTGTTATTGTTCATTCTGTGTTGTTTGTCTGTTTGTTAGCAGTATTAAACAGAAACTGGTGGATGGATTTCCACAAATACAAGTGGAAGGATGTGGTATGTGCCAAGAAGGAACCCATTAGATTTTGGTGCAGACCCGGATCAGGGAGCCGATCCATGAACTGCATTTTACTTTCTTGAACATTGTGAGGAAGAGCATTTTTCAACATTCTTGAGGATTTCTCAGAGAATATATAAAATACAAAAGCTGCAATAGCCCTGTATTAAAAAATGTCCCTACCTCTGCATTTCCCAGTAGCAAATAAGATCAAATTTAACTATATAAGAGAAGGTGTAATTTAGTTTAATGAATGTCTTGTAGTATTTCATTGACACTGTGTCCTTCCCTGTCCTGGCCTGTGTCGGCAGGTCCTTGTGTTGATTTATGTCTCAGACATTCACTCGACCTCGTGGACCCGATGGGGACATGTAGCAGGAAACATCCTGATTCCAGTGGCCCTCACTTGTATCATATAACACATCATTTAGATTACATTCACAGAAAAATCAAGCAGAGCCGTTTCTGGCATTTCCGAGACAGCACAGAATTGATTTAATATTGAGCACCCTGGCATATTAATATCTTCCACCTTAGCAACGAGATGAGACCAGGGACACCTGACACAGGACAAGATGCAGGGACAGATAAAGCAGGACACTGAGGACACAGGACAGCACACAGAAGCCCCCTAATGGTACGACAAACTCATTACACAGTGTGGGATATGAAGCACCCTGCAAGCGAGAGAGAAATAGAGCTGAAGGGTAATTAAGCTGTGTGTGTGTGTGTGTGTGTGTGTGTGTGTGTGTGTGTGTGTGTGTGTGTGTGTGTGTGTGTGTGTGTGTGTGTGTGTGTGTGTGTGTGTGTGTGTGTGTGTGTGTGTGTGTGTGTGTGTGTGTGTGTGTGTGTGTGGAGAGATTATGGATTAGAACCTAAAACAAATTGGAAAGTCATCTCTGGTGGAATAACATGTGTAGGGGAAATAACAACAACAGTACTAAAGATTCAGTACAGTGCAACATACGGTAATAACAAGTACTAAAACTGAAATGACTATCTACTCTAAGGTCAGTGTGATGAGCAGTAACAAAAAAACGGAGTCATTCAATTCAGTGACAGAAAGTCGAACAGTTAAGAGACTCAGGAGTTTCAAGGACATCGAGGTGGAGTGTAAGAACAGAAGCACACAGATACTGAATGAAGCTCGACGCTATGCAGGGTCAAACCAGCTTAAATCATCCCAATCGGTTTCAGGAAACAGATGCTGTTAATTCGAGTGGGGAATTAAAGTGGAATTTAAATGGATTGAGTTTATGAATGGTGATAAAATAAAATAAAAATCGAATTGCAGATGATCACATTTCTTGTTTTGGCAATTGTACAAGTAGCTTTTCAGAAGGAGCTGATTGAAAACTTCTTACGTTGTTTTGACATTAATTAAAGCAACACTGGAGTTAAATGAGAATTTGTCTCTGCAGTTATGAGCAGCTTTATGTTGGTATTACTTAAGTCACAAACAGGGAGAGGTTTCTAATTTGCTGTATAATTTGATGTGTTTGCATCAAGTTCAAACTTTCAGCCGACAGTGCTCACACTACTGAGGCCTCCATCATCGGTGGCGGACATTTTCCTCTGATGTCTCACTCTGGCTGGGGAGCTCAAATCATTATAGGAGAAATAATGCACTGCTGTGATCCAGCTTCATACGTCATATAAACGGATAATCTACCTGTTTTTATTTGACAATAGAATATGAAGGGAAAAGGGACTTTTTTGAAGGTTCAAGTTTTAAGCTGGCTACCATTGGTACCGTTAACATAAACTTTCATTCACTTCCTTGCCAACATCGAAGACATTTTAATCCTGAAATATCAATGTACCTCTATGGATATATATATATATAAGTATATTTCACTGGAGTCAACCTTGTAAGCTAAATCCAAAGCTAAAGGGCTTGAAACAATTCACAGAACATGTGACATAACGTTAGCTGTTGGTAGCGAAAAAGCTATTAAATATGTTTCACCTTGAAATATGGTCCCATGTCCCAATTGGAACCTGTGAAATGAAACCAGTTTGTTAGATTCTCTGTTCAAATGACTTATAAACCTGGATCACAGGTTATTATTCCGAATAGCATTTGCCTTTCCCACACTAGGCGTGACATCAGAGGAAAATGGCCGTCTTGTAGTCTATTTGAAGAACAGTTGCAACACTGGAAAGAAAAAGACCACACAGCCATCTATTTAAAAGTAATGTTTATTTTGCACCAACCGAAACAAATCCTGGTGCAAAAGATAAATTCCCAGTTACGACATCAGTGACAGTGCAGCTCAGTAAAATAGTAAATCCTCAACGAAAGAAAAAAGAGAAAAGTATCATTTACTACATCAAAAATAATATAAACACCAATAAAAGCACAGGATCATAAGTACAAATTAAATGTTCAAACACAAACAACCAGTTACCTTAAAAGAGACAAAGGCGGCAAACAACAAGAAAATCAAACCGTAACTTGCAATAATGCTTCATCTGGTATAGAAAGAGCAGAACAACCAATCTCCCAGTGACACACACACACAAACACACACACACACACCCAAACAGTGCTGGTTCAAAACAGGAGCCGAATGATCATAATCCCATTACCACAGCATTAAAATCAACTACATGTAATAAATATCAGTAAAAGCACCTTTAAAGCTGAAATGTGTTTAATTGATCATCTGACTGTGCAACAAGTAAAAAAAAAGTCCAATAAAAGCATAAGTACATCAAGAGACTGATATATCATTTAAACATTTTTCAAATCATAACATACATCGTTGTGTTTTTTGCTTTAAATCAATGATGAATATTTACACAACAGACCTCGCAGGACGGTCTGAAAAGAGCCATTTTATTGTTGAGTCATTATTAAACGCTTCATTCTGTAACATATATTGAATTTCAAAAGCTATACGACGTTTTAAAACCACTTATGTAGAAAGACAAATGGGTGACGTTTGCAGCCCAAGCTGAGCTTAATAGACGGGAGCAAGTAATTCACTGTATCGAATAAGATGGTATTAGTGGGAGCTGCATGTGGTGCTGGGCTGACGGACCAGCGGTGAAATGAAACACCCTTTTTAAAATTCACAAGCCCGAGGCAGTGTACACTCAAGATCAGCCGGAATGGATTTCACTCCACTAGAGCTGCACTTCGTAGCATTAAAAACAATCTGGGTAACATTTCCTTAGTAAGCCCGAGATACCAAAAAATATAGAAAAACATTCTTATAGTTGATCATCACGAGAGATTAGCATGCTAGACCAGCACGATGACGCAGGTAATTTACAGCAAAGTATGACAAGGAAAAATCACACTGTATATTCAGGACCGCCTCTGTGTGTGTTCACAGCTGCTGCTGCTGGACACCAGGTCGGTTCTGTGAAAACTTCAAACTCTGAGGGTTTGTTGAAACACTGACTCAGAGCCATCTATCGCTGCGTTCAGTGGGAGCTGCAGCGTTGGTCGTGTACTGGAGGTGCGATCCTCTGGACTACATATCATCACACATTTCAATCTGTTTCAAATACTAATAAGAAGAAGACTTTGACTTTTTTTTTGCATCCTGCCAAATCTCTAAGGTGTAGACAGACCACAGGGATTTCCCTCTGTGCTCAGTCCTTCCAGAAAATTGCTTTTTTCTTTTTACAATTTGATCCTTAATATTTACATCATCCACAAAAAGTGCTATATTTATGCCCAAACAAAATAAAAAGCAACTAAACAGTTTTCACAAAACTGTTATTTGTTGCAGAAGAGGGCCCACATGAGGCACAGCACTTGTGGACACATTTTTGCTGCCGATCAATGTATGTGTGGCAAAGTTAAAAATACAATCAAAGAATTAGGTTAGCAAATTCCTGGAAGGACCGCTTGTTTGCTTTGTGCAAATTCATGTGTAATCACAACGGCTCAATTCATATATTCACTGCTTCGCTGTTTAAATATGGCTTCTGCTCGTTTATGGCTCCTTTTTCCCTTTAACCCTATAAAGCCAGGCACTGTTTCTTACCCACAGTGAAAATAGGTAAATGTCTTGTTTTAAACTTTTAGTGTGTGATGTCACCAAATGTGGTGAGAGAATACTGAATAAGTGTAAGTTGGTCAAAAGGCCACAGATTTCTGTATATCTCAAAGATAGAAAACTAGACCTTTAAAATCTCCTCTAACTTCTTCTCCGTCCACTAGAGGACAATACATGCTCGGTTTGGGGGAAATATGACACTGGTAAAATGTGGAATTCAATTCTGTATTGAAACCTTAACACTAACCTTAACCAGTCTTTTGGTTTTATCGGTATGTTTTCTGAAAGCGGGTGAGCCAATCACATCCGGAGAACTTCATTGTCGTCATTGTAAACACATACCGCTTCGTTTCCCAGCTCTTCTCTCCGCTGCCATTCAGGCTAGCTCTCCTTCGGGGTCACAGTTTGTTTTGGCTGTGGTTTGGACGCCTTTGCAGAGGCAGAGGACGAGGCCGAGGTCGAGGCTGAGGCTGAGGCCGAGGCAGAGGACGACGTGGAAGACGAGGAGGAGGAAGAGGATGAGCTCCATCGGGTCTCTACACCTGTACTCGTCATCTTCAGCTTCCGTCGTTTCGCGAGTGGAGCATTGTCTACGCTTTTCAGAAAGAAGCCCTCTCGCTTACCGCGGTTGAAAGCCTAGTGAAAGAAGGAGATGACAAAAGAGGAGGAAACAACAGGAAGCAGAAGCACATCAGTGACGGACACTTAACATCCATTCTAAAAGCCCTCTCCACCCTAATGTGGATGTTTTGCAAAACAAACAATTTCCTCTGCAATTGGGCCTTTCATCCACAAGTAAACAGCATTTTAAGTAATTTAAACTGACATTTTTACAAACACCTTCAAAAGTGATGAGTTTCGAGTTATTGTGTTTCTGTGTGTAAAAAGAAAAAGTTAAATAAATAGGTAGAAAAATGTGTTAAATAATATCCATTGTAGTGTAGACAGGGATTAAGAGTTGTTATAAATGTAGCACGATGCTATTACCTTGTAGGTTGCATTAACATAGGTGCGAACGGTGGGCCCACTGGACTCCAGCACATCTGGAGTGCACAGCGGAGTAGTGGACATGGACGCGCCCCCCTGCAGCCAGCTGTTCTCCTTCAGATCAGAAAGTTTGAGACGATTCTCTGGATCCACCGTTAATAGGCCTTTGCATCACAGGGGGAGGAGAAAACACAGAAACAAGAGAACAAGATATTAGGGACTCAGATAAAAAAAAAGAATAAGTGGTGGGGTGAATCTCTTAACCATCCACCATCTCATTCTCATTTGTAGCATGTACTAGTGGTAGTCATGTAACGTCACATACCTTTAACAAGCTCTTTAGCGTCTTCTGACACACCTTTCCAGGCCTCCCCATCCAGTGAGAAATCGCCTTCTTTTATTTTCTGCATGATGTCAGCAGCGTACGATGACGTCATTCCCCGTTGCTCACTCTGAAATGGCACCTGGCCTGACAGCATGGTGTACTGTAGAAAACATGCAGAGTCAATAACACTTCACTTCACTTGATTGATGGGGACAAGAGTTTGAGGCTGAAATTACCAGGATGACTCCGAGACTCCAGAGGTCACAGGACTTGTCGTATCCTGCGCGTTCAAACAGTTCGGGGTGCAGCGTACTGCAGCGTGAAGCAGGGGGTCTGCAGGGGGGCGCTGCCTGCAGGGCACAGCCGGGCAAATCCAAAGTCTATTACTTTCAGCACAGAGTCCTCCCCCTCATCTGCAAACAGCACGTTCTGGAAGGTAAACAAGAAAACATGCTGATCCACTCTCTTAGTAGAACACTAGTCAACAGTACTGCTACTAAATACTGCAGGTCAGTGTGTTCCTGACTTTGACATATCTATTTCCCATGTTTGTGCATGTGGCCAAAAGATTAAAAGTAAGCACCACCATATTTGACAATAATTAGATAAGATGCCAGAAAACAAGAGATCTCTCAATGATACCCACACACAATGAACTATGAATTGTTTAACTAAAACTTAAATGCAGCCTTCAAGTGCTGAGCAGTAACATTTTGCACAAATAACTGTTGTGTTCCCTTTATCTAAAACATGTAGAAACAATGCTGCAAAATAATCACAGTGATGTCTACAGGCATCAAAATGGTCTGTATTCTGTCAGTTTAACCGAGACAACCTCATAGGACACATGCTCTTCACTGAGATGATTAAATATTCATTCTCTTTCTCAACACATTACTGGAGCGAATAAAAACTAACTTCTCTAGCCTTCATCTTTAATTATTAAAATTTATTTCTAATTTCAATATGAGGTGTTTTAGTAGAATTATCACTCTAAAGCTGCTTTCAGACATGGCACTGAACTCCGGATAACCTCCTGAAATGATCCACATGAGGTACATGTGAGAACTCAGTTGGAAGCACACAGAGAACAAAGCAGGAAATATATAGGCCAACGGCAGTCTCAATATACTGTGAACAAAAACATGCCTCGTGTCCTCGGCTGAATTATTATGTTATATCCGGCCTCCTGCATTGTACTACTTCTTGCTTGAACACTCTAGAGACTTTTGTGTTATTGTAAACGCTTCTTTGAGGAAAATCCCCAGTTACTTTTCTTTATTTTGAAAGGCAAACTCCAGAGAAGTTCTTTGTTCTTCTGAAATCTCCTAATAGTGTTTGACTTTGACTGACTTTTATATAAGCATCATCTTACTACATCGCTACATATACTGTATTTCTTAAGTTGGAGATTCTGTATGATATCAGGATATAATCAAGTCATCACATCACAGCCCACCTCTGGTTTGAGGTCTCTGTGCACGACTCCGGCCTCGTGCATGAAGCTGACAGCTGAGACCAGGCTCTGTAACAGCTGACTGGCCTCCGCTTCCCCGAAAAGTTTCTTTCTCTTGATCCTTTCAAGCAACTCGCCTCCGCCCAGAAGCTCCATCACCAGGTATGTGTGGTACTGATAGAGAGGCACAAATGGAAAGACAAATGTGGCTTATTATCCAGCATTAAGTGTATGAAAGTACACACAGTATATACACGGTCTGTTGTGCTACTGCTATGTCCTCTATTGTACCTGATCAGTAAAGACGTCATGCAGCTTGACAATGTTGGGGTGAGCCTCACATTGCCTTAAAGCAGCAATCTCCCTCTGAGTGTTTGCCTCCATTCTAATTAAAAAGACAAAAGGAATATTAACACGCACATTCTGGCACTTAGTGATGCAAATATAAACAAAGAGCACACAAACAAGGCTGTTACAAAGGCCATGTAGCGGCATCACATGTCCACTCACCTGCGGCTTACAATCTTCACGGCGTACTCGTGTCCACTTTGCTTGTGTCTGCATTTCCTGCAGACAGAGAAACTACCCTCGCCTAAGGGTGGCCCGTGGAGACACAGCTCATATGTGTGAAAGAACTGTGATTCCTACAAAAAGGACAAGAGTGTGAGGGACACTGAAAGAGATTTTTTGTTTTGTTGTCCTTATGCAAAGGCACATTTAGGCATAAAGTATATATATATGAAAATGGAGAGAAACAATCTGTCTGTACCCTGCATTCACTTAATCCAAACTGAGTTTATAAAGACAGAGGATATGAAGCAATACCACTGGAAAATATTAGAGTCGCCAATATTTTCAAGTAGGACAAAAGCATACAGTCTAAACTGACCCGTAAGTTTTCCAATTCTAAACAACAGACATTATAATAACTGCATAATGATAATACAACAAGGTATCCTGATTTTGTAATGTTCCTCTATATCACTAAGTGCTTGATAAAATGTGATCAAACCTACTGTGAAATAAAGAAAGCGAAAATTTGGTGACGAATATGCGCTAAATAAGCTAGTTTCTCTTCCTCTCCTTCTCCCTTTCCTGTGCCCTGCATGTTTAAATGTTATTTAACATCACTAGATTACAGTGGGGTGCTTTAAAAAAAACAAGACAAGATACTTTATGTCACAATAGTTATATCGCAATGGTTTTGGAAGAATGCTTCTCCGTAGCTAGATAAAGAACAACACTAAGATAAGCTTCAAACGAAAGCACACACCAGGTTTATCAGCAAAGATCCACTGTTTGATGATCTTGAAGATCCTTACCTCTAACATTGCACTGCGTTGGACAGAGGCCGACCCTGGCCGATCAGCAGCAATCTGGCTTTCTACAAAGTCTCCCATGACTGCGTTTTTATTGAAGAGGATGGATGGAGCAATGAAGGAGTAGCCCTGAAATCACAGACAAGAGAATAGGTTTTGAGCTGTTTGGTTTGAGTGAGAGGGAGATAAAAACTTGATGAGAGAATTGTGTTAACAGAAAATAAACATTAAGATATCTAAATAAAATTCATATTTTACTAGAGTCTACTTCATCCAAATGTATTTTTCTGAGATTGGGGTTCAAGGAATGGGTTATGGGTGAGACGGAGGACTGACCTGGAACAGGCGGCCCGTGCTTGGTGGCGTGATCGCCGGGGAGTAGACAGGATCCATCCCAGTGAACTCCTCTGCAAAGTTTCCCACGTCCAGTTCACTCTTCAGCTCTGGTTTGAATGGACTTGGCAACTTCTTCTGTGCTAGGTCAGCCCAGTTCAGTCCCTGTTGGAAACAAAAGTCAGCTGGGAGTTATTGAGGAATGAAGAGAAGATATCATAGTAAATAAAAGCTGAGCAGAATAGGACCTTGAAGAAGGGATGTGCTTTGAGATCAGCAGCCCCTCGCGGCCCGGAGCCCAGTCTCCTGTGGGGATCTTTCACCAACAACTTCCTCAGCAGATCCTGAGCAGTTGATGCGATCATCGAAGGGAACGGTGGATCACAGCGCAAAATACGCCTTGAGTTTAGATAAAGGATAAGATGGAGGAAAAAAAAAGAAATGTGTGTTCACCAATGATAATTTTCCTAACTGCAAGTTAAGTGGCATCCAGAACACAGTCGTTAAAGGAATTTTTAGGGTATTGGGGAATTAGTTTGAGTTTTAAATACACATTCTTTGTAGACTGAGTCAGCAGCACTTACTTTGACACTTCACTCTGGGAGTTCCTCTCTCCCTCTAAGGTAAAGGGAGATGCTCCTGTCAGCAGCTCAAACATCAGGATCCCAAGGCTCCACCAATCAACCGACTTAAGGAAGAGACGGGTTGCAAACATAAGAGGAAAGAGAACAACACATGTTCAGATGAGGTACTGGCTGTGTAATAATTCTGCAAGTGGATGTCTGTCGTGATACTGAATTTTGATCTGATATATGGTAATTCAAAGTTAGCCAAAGTTACCCAATGCGACTTCCAGCACTTGGCATTTAACCTCTAGGTAAATGTTAAAGCCGTAATGGATGTCAAACATCTCGATATAAATAAAATGGTATTTGATCATCACTTTACTGTTCCTGATGAGAGACCGTGAAACTCTTATATCATTACAAAATGATCTGAACACTGAACATAAGTGCTTGCTGCTTTAGAGCAGGCGAAAAATTACATATAATCGCTTCCTGAATGTGGGCAGTGCAGGATTTGATGCACACGGAAATCAGTTGTTTGATCAGTTTGTTTGAAGTTATTGTTGTCGGACGAAAAGGTCTTTGAGTTGCAAGAAAATGTGCAGGTAATAACAGAGAAGGATGCTGGCGTTGCTGTTGGCGAGAAGGAAGGTCGCGTATGTGCGACCCTGACCTTACTCTCACATATCTACCTTGCCATGCCCCGACTTGCCCCTGATGATTTCCGGTGCCATGTACTCAATGGTGCCACAGAAAGAGTAGGTCCTCTCCTTCTGTAATTAGGAGAAAGGGAAAAAATATGAACATATGAACAAAAAACTGTTATAACATATCAACAAACACATTCCATGTAACATGTTTCCACATTCATACATATTTTTGACTTGGATTTCATGTTCACATACCTCTTTCTCCAAAAACTCTTTGCTGAGCCCAAAGTCTGTCAACACCACGTGGCCTTCATTGTCTAGAAGAATGTTTTCCAATTTGATGTCTCTGTACACGATCCCAAGCTGCACACGTGAACAGTTAGTGAACACAGAGGACATCCAGCAAATGTTAACATTTTTACAATCAAAGAAGATACAAATTACCTCTTCTCAGGTTGTTATTTTCAGTAATCACAGCCCTTCTTAAGCCCATTCACTAGTTCTAATTATGCCTAAACTTCTAACAGTAAACAAGTGTTCAGACAGCAGCACAAAAACACAACCTAATTACAACAATACCTCAGGAAATGAGAATACTGCTTAACGAATGTGCTATTGCGTGAATGGTTTTATCGGATGGTACCCAAAAAGAAAAACTCAATAAGTCAACATAAATGTTCTCAGCCTATTTGAACAATTTGGGTGAATGATGTTTTTTGCCATAAGCATCAAGTTTTCAATTATTTCAATGCAGGATTGTTCATCTAGACTCAGTTATAACTTTTCAATAACACAAACCTCATTTGTACTCAAAAAACGTCTCCATTTATCTGTGCAATGGGTTTGTGCACATGCTAGAAGACATAGGGATCTTTCAATGCCTCAGTTGTTTGCCCCTGAGATCAGAACAAAATCTAGTGTTGCAGAGAGTATTTCAAGCCCTTCCAGCACAGCACCAAATCACAGACACATAGACCCCATTCAGACATGACATTAACAATCGTCTAGAGTGATAGAGTGAAGAGTTAAACACAAGTACTGGCACCAGGAGGTGTGACGCACTAAAATGCATCCTGATAGTGTCTTGAGATCCAATCACTCAAACCACATTTGAAGGCGGTCTGAGACACACAAGTGATTGGATCTCTTCGCTATATGCACACAAATGCATCCTGGGCTGTATATGACTTCCTATTCAGCTGACGTCTGTGGCCCGCAACAATTTCACAATGAGGTGAACGTATTTGTACACTTCTGAGTGCCCACGCATTAATCAGTCTGGGTCACAATATCAACACTGACCACCGCATATGCGATTGATTCTGTTCTTAAATTGGTAAAATCGTTTTTCATAGCGGAGCTGCATGAGTTTCATTCAGCCCCTCCTGAGTCCTCTTCGCTCGCTCATACCAACACACACAGACACCCACATACAGACACCCACACACAAACCCAGTAACATCAGACCCATCTGTAAACTCAGAGTGGGTAAAAACAATCATAATTCCATCTTCGAAGACAGAAATGGCGTACGTGATTAATGGCAAGTAGAGCGGGGCTATGAGATCCGAAAACAAGAGGTCCCAGGAGACACATTCAGGATGCATTTAAATGCCATGTGTGAGCACACATCCTTAACGCTGTCCACTTATGATCAGATCTCTCAGAATGGATTGTTAATATCAGGATTAAGTGGGGCTACACGTAGTATCTATCTACATGTCCTAACCATAATATTATTGTCAGTGGCTAAACCCCAGCTAAAAGTCTTAAATTTGTATGGTAGCAAGAGTTGCAAATCAAATAGGATGATGACATTGCTCTGTGTCTTGTAAACTACTGTTAATAGGCAGCTGCTAGTAATAACATCAGCTATAACAACTTTACAATAAGGTACTAAATCAGTGCAGTGGCTCTGTAAGCTTGCATTGTCCTCCTTCTGCCCCCTAGCACAAAAACATAATCAATAACTGTAGTATCAAGTCATGGAGCTGGAAGGAGCAACACCCACCTTGTGCAGGTGCTCCAAAGCCAGGATTATTTCCCCAATATAAATCCGCACCGCCTCCTCTGGGAAAATGATCCTGCTGGTACAAATGAGTGAACATCTCCCCGCCGCTCACATAGTCTGTACGCACACACACACACAAATACACAGGGAGCTTAAATAGACTTGATACAAAAGTTGCACACAAACACAGTGCACATTCGGCCTACAGACAAACATGCAGCAATAGATAGAAACATAAAGAGAACATCTATTCAGTGCTGTGAACCCGAAGAGACAAGAATGCCCTGTATTTGGTTCTAAGGCTTCATCACTCACCCAGGATGAGATGTAGTTTGCTCTGTGTCTGAAAGGCATAGTGAAGCGTGACCAGGAAGGGAGACTGGCGGATGTGCTCGAGCACCTGCCTCTCAGTGCGGGTATGTTCTGTTGTCTTGGCCTTTTGAACGATAGCTGCTTTCTTTAACACCTAGGATAACAATTTAAATAAAATGAAGTTAAATTCAGACATCCTGAATAATTCTCTTAAAATAATACACTGAATTAATCATGTGTCCATATAAAAACAAAAAGTGAGGTCACATATCTGCTAAACATGGTTCGTTAACTTTCGATGAATGGATGCACAGTCAATCTTCACTTGGTAACATATTATTTGGCATCGCATCTTATAATGTGCTGTGTAAGTATTATTGTAAGCATTCATTTAAGGTTTTGATAAAAAAAATACATTTCAAACTTTGCCCAAAGATTACAATTTGTATCAAGAAACACATTTTGTTCAGCATTTCAATAAATGGTCTCACCTTCATGGCGTACAGCTGGCCTGCATCATGACCACTGTTCTTCCGGACCAAAAACACTTTTCCATAAGCTAGACAAAAAGAAATTAACATTCCCTCAAGTCATTCATGTCACTTAGAAAGACAAACAAATACCAGCAATCAAAGAAACACAATCAGACTGTGTTGTATTTGCTCAGGGGCCACAGCACAAGATGGAAAAGGGAAAAATAAACTACGGTGTCATGAAATCAGCTGAAAGCACACAAGAACATGTCTGCCTAAATCAAATCACACATTGTTGGCAGAAGCAACCCTATACATTCAAAGTGGATGGCATCTAATAACAGAAGCAGCGTATGTATATCTACAATGTAAACATGCACTTGCTACTCACTGCCTTGATGATTTGAAACTGGCAAATCTAGAAATGAATGTGTCCTCAAAGCAACTTTCTCTTTACAGGTTACAAAATTCAATGATAAACACTTTGTCCTCAAGATTCTTGACCCTGACAGCAAACTGTATCCTACTGCACAGTCTTTCACTCAGGATGACGTTTTTAGTTTTAGTTTTTAAGTTTTCTGGAGGTGTGACAAAAACTATATTTCATAAGTTATATGCTTGATGTAGAGACATACCTCCTGTGCCCAAGACTTTAAGCAGCTCAAAGTTCTCCATGCCGACCTTCTCAGTGTGACCTGTGAGGTTCGCTGGTGACAGAGAGAAAATACAACAACACATACAGGATCAAGAGTGTGCTTAAATGTTTTAAAAGCTGCCTAGTAGTAAGAGATTTGTGAGCAAATGCATTGTTTGGCTTCCAGTATTCTACACAAAAGGAATGGATATTTTTTCAAGTAATCAAGTATCTGGCTCTTGGAGGGCTACGATCTTGTTTAACAGATGACTTGAGTGCAAACTTAAGGCAATGAAATCCAAGAAATGCATGAAAAACCTGTATGGGCTATACAATACAGTTAACTGTTGTATTGTCCACGCCTCAGCAATTACAAATGATGTGTCACAACTGTCTTGGCTAACTGATGGATTTAATTACAGTGGACAGTGAATAGACTTGACTTACCATCGGTGATCTGATGCTCGACGGTACAGGCCTTATCACTTGTTTTGGAATCGGACTCATCACTGCTGCTCGATGTGTCCCCAGACATAACTCAAACAAAAGTGGACCACAGCCTTGAGACTGCTTATCTACGATCAGCTGGGGGGGGCAAATGTTGTATCAAAGTATAACACTACACTATGCGCTTCAACACAAATCTAGTGCCGCTGCACTGCTGAGTATACGAGGATTATCGAGCTGTTTTCTAGACAATATTGTTGTCCCGGCGTTAATCCCCACGTCTTTATCATTGTGTTGTTTCGCATCGTTTATCTCATGATCTATTTCGAGCAATCACAACACACAAGCGTGTAGTCTGTCACACTGTTAGGTGTTCACAATAACAATAATAATAAACTCTCAGATAAATCATCTATGACTTAGATCATCCGTGTGCGTGATTTAGAGTTTAAGTGCAACTCCCACTATTTAAATGGCTACTGTTAGCATTAGCAGCTCGACTGTAGCGTCTGTCATTACCAGTAAATTGGTTGACGCCACTTTGTAAAAAACGCTTAACGCTGTATTAACATGAACACACACCAAACTACTAGTCAGTGTGTCAACAGCCGCGGAGCTAGTGAGTTAGCATAACTACTACAACGACAAGTCGTGTTACCTAGCTAGCTGCTGCGGTAGTAGGACATTTGCAAACTAGCAGATAGCTGTCGAATCGCTGCAGTTTCCCCGTCAAAGTTTGAACGTCGGCTAAAGCTCAATGTTTAGTCCGCTGTGTAGACTGGCCTCTCCGGGTGCCAGCTGTCAGAGCATGTCGCCACAGGCCCGTGCAGGCAGGTCCTTGTCTTCGGTCCCCACTAGAGTCGAGTTAGTGCTGCGGAGATATGTACACCTTAACTTTGAGTTTATTGTCAGCGGCTAGCTGGATGCTAACAGCAGGATGCTTTCGACACAACCTGGGCGACGGTCGGTCACGTGAACAGTCTGTGTGGGCGGGGCGAAGTCTGATGGGGATCTCACAGATCACATCTCGAGTATATATACACACGCAGGAAGGCTATCTGTTCATTTGATCATCTTCACGTTAACACTGTTTACTCACCATATAAATCTTCCCACTTTAATTTTACTGACGTTAAAAGTTATTGGTGTTATTGCATCACATCCAGAGGTCAGGGTGGTGCAGCTGTGGGCCCCTGAATCCTCAGCACCTCTCAGATACTGTCACCAGATGATTCCCACTACATGTGCCTTCATCAGTTTGTCTTGCTCTTCCAAATCAATACAGACCTTTGTGACATTAGTTTAACATTCAACTTTAATTTTGCACCACAGATATGTTAACAATACACTACAGGTGTTATTCAATTTATAATTTACTGAAGATCCTGTATATTTCACTGTGCAGCTAATTCCCATCAGAACATTACATGTCTTAAAGCAGCTTCTTTTAATATAATGCGAGAGTTACACATTTGTTGTGTTTTATTTATTATTACAGTAGACATATTGGTTTCTGTTGTGCTGTGTGTCACATGTCTTAGAGAATTGTTTTAGTATTTTTTTCAATTTTAGAATTAGGGAAACAAAAGGTAATTTCTGACATATTCATATTCGAAACCATAGCACTGCAATAACTATGACAGTGAGGTGACTCTTGAGGTATCTGAGGCCACACATGGCCTAATGGTCAATAGTGATATCAACATTTATATGAATTTCCTATCTGGAACAGAAACTGAGCAATCTACTGCTGTAGGAAAGCCATTGAAGCCATTGAAGCCATTGAATTACAATTAAAACCAGAAAAGGCTGGCACAATTTACCTGAAGAATTGCCTTAATGAGTGAAGTACGTATTAGAAAGAATAGACAGATAGCACTGGGGTCTCAGTACAAGACTGACTACCTACCCCAAGGAGGTTGTGTTTTCACCGGTCCCAGGGTTTTGTTTGATTATTAGCAATATTATACCAATAACTTCAGAACAGCTTGCAGCGTGCAGCTTGATTGAAATAAACAGGACTTTTGGTCCTTGGCAGAGGTTTATGCTCTACCAAGTGTCATTCTATTTTACCAATAACTGCAAGCTTAGAAAGGTAAATCCACCCTTTAACATCACATTATTCCCATTCTGAAATATTCAGCCCAAGCAATTTTTCCCATTTTGTAAAACCAACCTCTAGTTTCCTATTTAGTTTTGCTCATCAACAGGTCTCCTTAACAAAATAAAAACCTGAGCCACAAAATCATGACTGTGCGAGGTCACCACATTGTGTTTTTGCTCACAGAGCAGATTACCAATAACACTCTACTCACTTTTTTCTGACTGTGTGATATTTCCCCTGGGACAAGAGATCAGACTCAAAGGATCTAGAGCTTTCTAGTCACAATTTGTCGAGATCTATCCTCACGCCACTGCAATCACAGAATCACTTTCCTGATATGAGCTGGACACAAATATCAAGCAGACAGAAGGCCGCCTTAAAGGTAACAATATAAAAGTGTTGATCATTTCAATTTGTGATCACCTTAAAAGAATAAATGTCTAGAAATAAATATTTTCTTTTTTAATCTTACATTCCCTTCACAACACTTTCATATGGCTACAGGAATGTGTGAACTGCTTTAGGGTGGATTTCCCCTTCAAACACTGAACATACTGGTGCACTGCATTGAGACGTTTATTTTAAGATGTAATTAAGCATCTGTTCACATAAATCCAGAACTTACTGGAGTTTTCAAGATTTCCAGATGACAACAAGATGCTTTCTTAGATACAATGTAAAAGTTGTGAAGTTTAAAAAAAACATAACATACACACTTATCTCTGTGAGATTAAGGACAATATAATTTTGAATTTGAAGGCAAGAAAATAGGATGTAATATTTCAGAGGGTTTTGCATGTTGTTCCACTTTAGCCTTGGGAGTTTCTTCACACGTCTGGTGCATCTCTCATCAACGAATGGCTATCAGTCCAACATCGATGAGTTTCTGAATCTTCTGAGCGATACCTGGATTCTTTAAGTGGCTGAGGAACAAATGGGAAGCACACACTTAATTATTCATGCGTTTCTGTACGACGCTCAGCAAAAACTTCAACTGACACTCGAGTTAAACTTACTCGCTGAGCGCCTGGGGGTCCTTCTGCATTTGCTCAAGGATCATGCGCATGGCCGGGTCGGACATTATCTGCTGCACCTCGGGGTCAGACATGGCCCTTTTCTTCACGTCCTCAGGGCTGTCGTTCCTCGTGGTCTGACTGACCATACAGCGCTGCATGCCTTCTGTGGCTTCCTGAAGGTTGACAAGGTAAAGGATGAAAGCCAATTATTAAATATCCAGTAAATATAGTTAAGTCTTGATATAACAGATATTTTAATACTCAAATGTATTGATTCAAGATAATAAAGGGTGGCACGATTATTTTTTTAATTATGTCGGCAGATATCAATAATTATGATAATTGTCACGTTATTATTTCTTTTAAGTTTTAAGACTTATTTTTGCTCCCAACATGTTTTTAACTTTTCTTTATAAAGAGAAAATTACAAATAAATGATAATCAGAACATATTTCAAATCTGAGGTCGATTTATTATGTGCTACACCACCTCACTGTGCTTGCACAATGCTTTAACATATTAAAATGTATTTTTAACCTTTATAATATTGCTATTGATACTATTCATGTCAGTATATATATATGGCAGTTACACTATTTATCACTAAGACTGTAATAATAGCAAGCTACTGCTCTGTTTATCCCTAGAATGCAATAATAAATGTCACCATAAGTATTTTGAGCAGTGATGTTCCAAGAAAACGTAAATAAGGTTATTCAGTCACAATATTTTTAACAATTTTGCAGAAGTGACAAAAATACAACGGCAGCTTTATTTGTGATGATTGGGTCAAGGAATATACTCAACACTAAATTTCCTAGGTTTCTACATTTTCTTTTGTCATAAATACCACAACGTTGAAACCATCTGTCAAATATAGTGTGGGTCACCTTTCTGATACTGAAACAGCCCTGAACCACTGAAGCAGGAATTTGAGCCTTCATGTTTTAAACTTGTTTTTCCAGTATTTAAAACATATGCTCGATCGGATTGGCAGCTTGAACCTTGAACTCTTTGTCATGAACTATTTTTCATGACGCCTGGAAAGCCTTGGGCCCCCATGACCCTGTTGCCAGTTCACCTGTTGTTCCTTCTTGGACCATTTTAAGATTGTGCTGACCACTGCACACCAGGAACACACCACAACACCTGCCATTTTACATAAGCTCTTACAATCCAGCCCTTGTAAAAATCTCTAAGATCATTACAATTCAAATTTTTTCCTGCTTACAATACATAAACTTCAAGAACTGACAGATCCCTTGCTCCCAAGGTCATCAATGATATTAGCTTTACCCGTCACTGGTTTTTATGTTGTGGCTAATCAGTGTATCGATACTTTGAAAAGCCTGGGATTTCCAGATTAAATTAAATTAAATTAAGTAGATGCAGATGCATTTTATTTATCCCACACACATGCACAGACATGCAAACGCACACTCATGCAGGTAGGGAAATGTAATCTCTGCTTTTGACCCATCTGTGTGCGGGACACACAGAGCAGTGAGCGACTATGTACAGCGCTCGGGGAGCAGATGTTGGAGGAGTTAGGTGCCTTGCTCAGGGGCACTAGACAGGGTCTAGAGAGACTCTTGGATTTTTGGGCAGATCAATCCAGGTTCGTCTTATATGTTTTCCTGTCATTTTTCTAGTGCTAGACATTTATGAGACCCATAAAGTACCTTTGAGGAAGAGTCCAGCTCCATTGCCTTCTGGTAAGCATCCATAGCTTTGGAATAATCTTTCATGGCTTCCAAAGCACCTCCTTTACGTGTGTAGCCTTTTACTGTGGGATGATGTTTTATATTAATTACAAAATCAGGGTGATATATCCAGAGGCTAAAAGGTCATAAGTATTTGAACAAATCATTAATATGGTATATCTGTATTGTTGTATTATTGCATAATCAAAATTAAATAAAAATTCTGCTTAAAATTAATTAGTAATTTTAATCAATTTCAAAACTTTAAAATGTATTTAATGAAACATTTCCTACTTACTGAATGTGGGCTCAAGTCTGATGCAGTCTTCACAATCCTGCAAAAAATGATTATAATGTAAAATGTTACATTACATTTACATTTGTTTCAGGTTCAATCAACTGATTCATTAAGATTGTAGGTATAGGAAGAACGGTACCTTGAGGGCAAGTGGGAACTCCAACAGCTTTGTATAGCAGGCAGCTCTGTTACTGAAGAGTTTGGCATCATTTGGGTTCCTCTTGATCGCCTCAGAGTAATGTTTCATGGCTAAGGGATAGTCACCTTTGTGATAGAAAACGAAAAACGTAACCTCTTACAACAGTCCTAAAAAAAATCTGATTATAATCAACCAGCAAACACAACGACAATTATACACACCTTTCTGGAAGGCATCGTTTCCCTTGGTCTTCTCTTCCAGGGCTAGATCTGGGTTCATGTAGGCAACTTTCTCCTGCTCTTTCAGGATCTTTTCTGCCTGTAGAAGCAATTATAGGTGTCAAGATGTAAGTTACTAGAACTGTCCACCTGTAGGTCAACTGTACTGTGATTCAAATCTCAGCTTGTACTGCACCTGCTGACACTTCTTCAAGACTTCAGGAATACGATGCTCCGTCAAACTCTTGTTGAAATACTGAACTGCTTCTTTGTATTTTTCCTGCTTAGAGTATGAATTTCCAATCCGAGCCAAGGCCCTAAAACAGAGGACAATTATAAATTTAAAACATGCCTTTACATCAGATGATCGGACATTCTTGTTTTCTCAACAAAAAAAAACCTCAAAAGCTAACAACTCAGAATGAGAAAATGTTTGACCAAAGGACAGGGCAGCTTAGTTGAGTGAGACACTATATCAAATTCAGTAGGTTTGTTGTGTAAAGCAACGGAGGAACACTGTCCCCTAGTGGAGTTTGTATATCACGGCTGGTTCCTCTTCACAAATGCCTGTGGCCAGTATGTTTATCAGAAGTATTTGTGGGGGTTGGGTTCCAAATCCTTTCAGCAATCTGACACACACTTCAGACGATTATTTCTGAGTTGGTGATAGACCCATAAAAAAAATCTAATCTTCCCGTTTAGCTTAATGTAAGAAGATGCATAAATTCACTTGGGCTCAAACCAAAAAACAGAAAGAAAAAAACTAAATTCAAATTATAAGAACTACTTGTAATATTTAAGAACTCACTTTGCAATTTGTCTGTAGTCTTCTCGGTTCTCTCTGCCAACATCAATGGCCTTCTCACACAGCTCTCGGCACTTGTCATAATCTCCCTTTTCAAAGTAGACAGCTGAAGGGATGATAGGAAGAAGTACAGATTTGACATGTTAAAGTACAAATTTAAATGGTTAATCTAATATCAGCTGAACTAAACTGTTGTAAGTAAAGGAAAAGATGCTTGGATCCGAACTTCTGTGTTTTTTAGTGTCTAAAGGCCTTACTAAGTAGCAAATAGACCAACATAAATTAGCATTAAAAAAATCCTTCCAGTTCCCTTTCATGCATGAAGCTGAGGATTGTTTTTGCATGCGAGAATAGGTACCTGCTTGATTAGAGATGTACATCATGTTGGTGGGGTCATGTTTGATTGCTTCTTCATAGTGTTTCAGCGCTGTGTCAAAGTCCTTATTCTTATAAGCAGCATTCCCAAGTTCTTTTTCCTTCAAGGCCTGAAAACAAAAAGTAATTAAGAGGATTAACAAACTGAAGAACAGGGATTAATTAGAGGTTGCCAAATGGTTGAAAGCTATACTGATGGAGTTATTCACCTTTCTCTTGTTTTCTGGAAGGTCTTCCTCTTTGGGCGGAGGAGGCTGAGTCTCTTTGGGTTTGGGCCGAGGAGGGGGTGCGGGCTCATCTTCTTCCTCCATCTCAGAGAGGTTGAGTCCGAGCAGCACAGAGAGTGTGGTCATCACTCTGGGATCCTGCAGCTTTCTGCAAATGAGTCAAATGATTTTCTTAATACCGCAGTAAACAAGGCTTATACACATTTTCCTAAAAAACATGACTTTTTGTAAAATTCACATTACAGTACTTACACTTCCCAAAGCCTTTCCTATAGACTTTTTTAGAATATTGTGCAACTACAGTGCAATTTACTAAATGTAACTTCCTCTAACCATATATTATGTATCCAATTACGGGCTTGAACCATAATGCTTAAGTATTATATCAGAAAATGAAAATTACGACGATGCACATACGTCCCAAGCTCCGATGGTTTGCTCCTCAGCTGCTCCAGCAGTTCTCTGTAGGTGGGATCTGACAATAACTCCCGCGTCCGAGAATCATTCTCCAGCTTCTGATACAAGTTGGGCATAGCGAAGGGGTTCATCATGGATTTCTCTGGTGAAGCAAGAAGGATGTTATTAGTGTACATACAACAAAGTCTTCAGAACACCCATCCATCCTGCCCTAGTACTTGTCCACTGAATGAATCAAGACATTCCGATAGGCTGTCCTCTCTTCATTTGAAAACTTGAGCAGAATGTGATTTTGTTTTGATCCTTAGTATGGTCTATTTCACCTAAGCTACATCAACACTAATAAATGAAAAGTAATTTTAAGTATGTGGGGTGTGGTAGTAAACCAGTAATGTGTATATGAAAAAAAGATAAAATACAAAACATAAAAATTGCATTTTTAGCAGGTGTTTATACCGGCCACCAGCGGATGTTAGGAACATAACAGTTCTGCACCTTGGCATCAAGTGTTTTGACCTTTTAATCAATGATACAGGCCGAACTTAAGAGTACGCTGAGGCTAAAGGTTAATCTGACTGGCTACTGTCAGATTAACCTTTAATGTTTAAATATAAAAGAGAAAATTTTACAAAAATTAAGAGTTATGCTATACAGTTTGAATAACAGAATCAAAAAGCTAATTTTCACTGTAAATGAAATGTTCAAACTGCAGAGCATTTCTTATTCTATTTTGTTACATGGACAATGACACATCTTGTTAGCAGCCATCTGCAGAGCCTCTACCCACACTGCCACATTCTGTAGAGACAAATAAAAACACATCACAAATTGAACTGTATCTACCTGCAAGGCGGGCTTCAATGTTCTGTAAACCCTCTTTCAGCTGCTGATTACTTGGCTCTTGTCGGAGTCCCTCGTGGTAAGTTCCTTTAGCATCCTCCAATCGGCCGAGAAATTCCAAAGCTGCAGCTTTGCGGGAGTATCCCTGGTTGAGTGATGACAGATTATTACCTTCTCAATTTTAGGACAACATGTCTAGTCAACAGAATAACGGCAGAACAGATGTTAGCTCACCTTTCCCCAGTCAGGCTTGATCTTGATGGTCTGACAGGCATCCTGGAGAGCATCCTCGTAGTTGCCTTTCTTGGCGTAGGCAGCGGATCGGTTACTGAAGAGGACATGGTTTGAAGGGTCGAGGGCCAAAGCTTCAGTGTAGCACCGCACGGCCTCGTCAATGTTTCCTGCACTCAGTGCCTTGTTGCCCTGGTCTTTCAATACTGAAACCTACGAAGCAGGAAGATATGATCAATAACTGCATACAGGTTAGCATGGTTAACCTGCCTGCTAGCTGAAGCCGGGTTCAGACAGACACAGGCATCAAGCACATAAAGGATTTTAAACATGTGGGAGTGTTCAAATTATTTTCTAACGCACCTCGTTGGTGGTTTGATTCAGTTTGACAATTTATGATTCTGTGTATCTACAGTATGTGACAGAGTCTATTACACACTGAGCAGGAAAAAAAGAACCACTGTGTTCTAGAAAGACGCCACCTGTGGCATCATTTGACACTTAAAGACGCAGTAACAATTGCCGAGTGAGGTACAAGGAGAGATGACTGACATAGCTTTCCCTTCAAAGTCACCAAACGTAATCCATTGTGAACACCTGAATCATGTGCACACATAAAGATCATAACATCAAAAACTCAGTAAATCTTCCAGTTGCTGGATTTGTTTTGTGTGTTTTTTTAAAGATGAATAAAAAAGGTTTAATAAATCCTATATATCACAATTATTTCGTTCATCACCCAAAGAGCTGCAATTAAGATATAATAAATCAGTGAAAAGTCATGGGAGCAGCAGCCCATTGGCAAAATCAAGGCTGTAGACAGAAATTATGAGAATTGGGGCTCTGCAATATGACCAAAATGTAAGCTACTCGCTCACCCTACTTTTTCTTGGCTGTGTACATTTTGGGACCATGTAAAGTTGCAACGCCTGGCATTGCCCCCTTCCAATTTTGTGATTATTTGCCATATGGTGTGCTGTGGGCAAAAGCCTCTTGTGACATCTAGTCAGATGTCACATATACTCTGCTCCATGTTTGACTGTGTTGCCCTCATTCAAATGTCTTGCCTGCATCATGTTGTGTGGACAAACACAAAGCATCATCGTAGTGGCGAATGTAATCTGTGCAAAGCATGATTAGTGCCGTTACTCTAATGGGAATACACTAAGACAACACATTATTAAAAGACAATATATTTCAGTGAGGTCTGGTTGTTACGAATTATGCCTTCTTCTCAATATGATCACTGATGTATTATGAAATCCAAGTACACTTAATTTAAATCAGCACAACACACACAGGCTATTTATAAAAAATAGGAATAAAATGTAACTCTACGCTGTAGAGGATAAGTGACACTATAGATTTAGAGAAAGTTGGTCACATATGTGACCAACATATGCATCAAGCCTCACTCCTCCGCCTACGTCTTCACCTCTGCCAATGAGGTAAAGTCTATTGGTAAGCAAGATTTCGCAAAAACGACAGAACCGATTTCCCCCAAACTTGGTAGAGGGATGTGATATGGGTTAAGACAGAACCCATTGCATGTTTGGTGCAGATCTTCACTATCTTTAACATTGCAAGATAGTTTCAACATTTTCCCAGGGAACAACTTGTGGATCTCACTGAAAGAAATTAGGTATGCGCTCTACTGAGTGCCATTCTAGTTATAAATCAAATACTTAATGTGAGCAGTCATTTTAATTTGTATGTTATAATGATGAGGTAACTGTGACACACTAAGGATATGAAAAGTAAGAAACAAGCTACAGGACAGAGTCTGCTCTGTTCCCTTTCAAATCATATAATAGATAACCTTGTTTAAACATGAAGTCCTCAGTGCATCAGCATAATTGTAACCACATAGTGCCCCCTCCTGACCAAAGGTGTGCACCACACTCACTGAATGTAATGGTAAGTGGTTTTGCAGGTTTTGATGAGTGGCCAGGGCCACCCTAAGGCGTGGTAATAACATTTTAGAGAAAAGCATGTGCTGCTACAGAAAATTGGGAGCATCTTCAGATTTCAAAATCTCATTCTGTTTTCAGAAAAGTACAATTGGTATTTAAGATCATTCCTAATGCTGCTGCACAACCTCTGATGAGCTTTCTTCATCTCTGCTCAGAGCAAATGAGCAGAACATCTCGATCTGCTCTGAATTCAGACTAAAACATCAGTCTGTGGCAAACTCCCTTAGCTGAATCTGCTTTCTCATTTACGGCCCTAGAACATTGGAGTATGCTTCCAGCTGCGCTTACAACTTGCAGACTTTCACTTTTTTTCCAGTGATGTGCATACAATTGATTTTGAGCAACCAGTCATGTCAACACTAATTTGACTGTGATTCCGATTGATTGTTTTGAATTGCAATTTTTCGAAATATTGAATGAATGTGCTGGTGTATGTTGATGTGTGCATGTGGATTTGTATGTGTGACTGTTTGTGTGATTCTAGACTTTGAACTTTTTTGTAAATTAATGTTTTAGTATTGGGGGTGTTTTAGATTTAGAGTGTGTGTACATGCCCAAGGACTGCAGATGGAGCTGATATCTAAATCTGGCATAAATCTACCCCTCTCATTTTTAGATGGGTTATTGTGCCTTGTCGTTGTTGATAAGTAAAGAGAAAAGCCGCAGTAGACTCGATAGGAAGCGGCAGTAGAGCACAAACTGCGGCTGTAGCCATGACAGCTGCACCTTGTGCGTCTAGAAAGATCCTCCAGCGTGAGAGCACGCTGCCGGGGACAATGATCCCAAAATACTCCCGCAGCATGTGCTGCTGACGGACCGCCGCACTTCAAGCTGTCCGTCCTCACGGCGCGTTTGAACAGAGGCTGTAACTACGTTTCTCGATTTTTCCATCACCTCACTGATGATAGCATTCACAATGCAAGCTAATATTAGCTGTTAAATATTAGCCGTTAAATATTAGCCGTCTTTACTCTGGGATTTCGTATTAGCAGTCAATCCCCGGTGATGTGCTTGTGGGTTAGTGAGCCGCTTTGTTGGATTGAGACGAGCGTCGCAGGGGCAGGGAAACTTCCCTGCCGCACCTGAGGCACATTACAATCATGCATGTTAGCTTAACAGTTAGCTAACCTCGTCGGGTGCGAGCGTGAACATATGACCGAGCAGTTAGCCTAGCTAAGTTTACCCCTCGGAGATTGAATGTTAGTTAAGCAACTACGCAGCGGAGCGGCGGTGTGGAAACACGTCTTGTCCCGAGTTAACAGCTCTAAACCCCCTCACACAACCCGGGCCAAGCGGCTACTGCACATTACTACCGGGCGGACGTTCAGATAACTAGCTAGCTAGCTCTGTGATGTGAGCAAGCATTGGAGTCCGGTGTAAGGAGGCTAACTCCATTAACATTGACACATTTATACCGTAACGAGGTTTAAAGTCGATACTAAATAATAAATAGGTCGTTGCTGTTTAAATGTTTATATTTTATGGTAATAATAATGAAGAGTAGCTGCACACTCACTTTCTCCATGGTACCAGCATGAGGTTCCTTCCAGAAACTACTGCGGTCTAGCGCCTCCCACTGAACAGCGTGCAGGTTGCCAGGTCTGGGACCGACTATCCGTAATCAATGCTCAGATTTGTGTGTTTCTTATTCTGTGAGGAACGTACAGACAGTTGTGATTTAAGTACTTGAAAGTCCTTGAAAGTCATACTTGAGTAAAAGTACAGATATTATACCTGAACGTTAAAGTCCCCTGTAACAGAATGACTTGAGTCAAAGTCTTAAAGTAGCTCATATTAAACGTACTTAAGTATGTGGTCTTGAAATGTAGTTAAGTATCAAAAGTAAATGTACAAGTACCATAATTAAAATGAAAATCACTTTTCATAGTAGACCAACACACATACAAAACAATAAAAAATGGTTATCTCCAGGCTTTATTTCAGGTGACTGGAAAAATATAACAAAAGATATACATTTACTGTATAATTTAAAAAATGTTGAACCCCAGATGCTGAGGATCAAATAGTAATGCACTTATATTGAGGTTTACATTTTTAACAAGTAACAACTGGTCCAATGTAGATCTAACGGAATAAAAGTATATATTTTTTCTTTCAAATGTAGTGGAGTAAAAGTGGAAGACCTGATGAATATAAATACTCAAGGAAGGTATAGATTCTCCCAAAAACAATGTAATAGTACTGGAATGGAGTACTTTTACTCTGTTACTTTACACCACTGCATAAAGACATCTTTAACATAAATACACCATTACAAATATATATTCAACACAAACATATATACACCACAAACTGTGCTACCTGCTCATCAGGCTGTACAGAGGGACTTGGAGATAGACAAGCTCATTAGACTGGAAGCGAGAATACAAATCTCAACACTTACTCTTTGAACCTATCACAGTATATCGTTTTTCACTCCAAATGCTAAGTGAAAGGGCCCAGATATTTAGTCTGTTGACTCATTCAAAAATAATAAAGTAATAAAATAATAAAGTAAAATTGTAAATTATATGAGCTTTTATGGGATTTTTTTTAATATGATCCTATCACAAACAGTTGTTAGCATACATGCCATCAATATATTACAATATATTTGTTTTCCACTGTTTTACTCTCATAATTAAATAAGGAAAAGACTCAGTAGAGCTCATGTCTTCATCGACACCAAACAGTTCCCTGCACCAAACTTCTAATACTCATACAATGTGACAATGTAGAAAAGCACCCTATCTCACAAAGTTAACGATAGTGGAAAATAAAAATCCTGGATTTACACCCTGATCCGGATCTGCATCACAATTTAATGAGTTCATTCCTTACACATGCGGCATTCTCCACCACATTTCATGGGAATCCACCCAGTAGTTTTTCAGTTTTTCTAGATTACAATCAAACCAACCAACAAATAAATGGACAGGGCTGAAAACATAAGGTGATCTCACTGTCTGGTGGTAGTAACTCTACTTGTCTCATTGGCAATTTAGAGAGTTTAAACATGGAGTTTACACACTTTACACATGGTCTTATAGTCCGAATATAAGTGTTACTTAACCAAAGTCATACCAGACCATCAGTGGACACATACAAACATAAAGTTAATACATGGAATAATCACAGTGAAAACATCACTGTGACTTTTTCATATTCAATTTCTGCCAATACATCCCTTTCACCTAAATCTTACACACTGGACCTTTAATCTGGTCCTGACCAGCCACAGCAGTTAAAGTACAACTATGGACAGATAGAAAGACACACACACACAGATAAATAGATAGATATGTCCAGAACCTCACATAAAAACACTGGTTACACTAATAAGATACACTTTGTACAGCATCCGTCATATAAGTTCTTATATCTACTCATCATTAGATGGACAGATAGAAAAGTGGGACAGATAGATAGATAGATAGATAGATAGATAGATAGATAGATAGATAGATAGATAGATAGATAGATAGATAGATAGATAGATAGATAGATAGATAGATAGATAGATAGATAGATAGATAGATAGATAGATAGATAGATAGATAGATAGATAGATAGATACAGCAGCATGGTATCAGGCACATAATACACCGTAAAACATGTACAAATAACATACCCCAGAAAACGTAAAAATATATATATATATAAAATATATAATCTAATGACTATGATCAAAAAATTATTAAATATTGTATAATTATAACTTGAGTGTTTTGCTTAAGGGACAAATGTGCCAACGGGTGCTCTGGTCGCCAATGTGCAGTGCTAGGATTTCCGTGTTTACTACGGGCCCATGAATGCTACACTGGTTACTTGTGGCGCCAGTCTCTTTCCACAGTGCGGGACCGGAAACTAATTTAACTGACCAGAGAGCGTGAGTAACTAATAAACTATGTTCACAGTTAATACATTCAGTCATTATATATTTGTTTGAGCACTAATTAGTAATTACCACTGGTAGCTATACATTGAGCTACATCTGTAATGTAGTGGCTACTTTTAGACAGCTAACTAGCTAGACACGCTATCTGAAAGTTTAGCTTCTAGGCTAACAAATTAGTCGGCTAACTTACACCTTTTTGCTAAAACGACAAGACACTAAAGCAAGATATATCAGCTGTGTTAACACGTTTTTAAATGTGAGTTAAATTATGAATTTTCACTATGAATCCCAGTGAGTGACCAACACCTCACAGGTCAAATGTCCTCTCCACTGTTCCTCTGGCACATACCTCTGTGCAGCTAACAGGAGCAGCTAACTGGAGCAGCCTGAGTAGCTAACAGGAGCAGCTAACAGGACAAGCTTGTAACCACAATGAGGAGACAGGAGAACCAGCCACCAAGGCCGACAGCAGGTTCGTAAACATGTCCATTAATTTCCTCTTTGCCAATGGATGCATGTCATAATTCTAAATTCATGCCAAGTTCAGGTGTGGTGTTGAATAAGGAAATCAAGCTGTATGTGTGTTGCATTGTGGTTCCAGTTTGCTTTTTGTGCTGAAGTACCATATCCAACAGTCCCCTTATGAAACCACATTTTTATTCACTGTGTTGCACACACTCATAAATATCAGCCCCCTACATATGCCAGTTTTTTCTTCAAGGTCCATGAATAACTCTCTGGAAAATCAAGGAAAATGTTTAAAAATGGCCAATCTCATAATGTGAAAGAAAAAGAAAGTGTTTGTATATTACACATGTATATCTTGTATTCATTTGTTATCCCTCTGTCTCCACCAGGCTGCCTCCCTGTGCCACTGTTTAACCAGAAGAAAAGAAACAGGGTTCCTTTGACATCTGCTCCTTCAGTGAATGAATTCTTCTCCCACAGTGAATACATGGCAAACACCAGCTCAGCTCCATCTCACACCATCACACCAGGTGAAGCAGTCACTCTCTTTAGGTGTCTAGTTTATTTCAGACACTGGGGGGCAGTATACTAAAAGACAAATCTAAATTAATTTTAAAACACAAGGGATTTTAAACAATACCTCACCGTGATTGAGATGTTCTTTCCCTCCGTAGATTGGCTCAATGGTGTGAGGACGTCTAAATGTCTTTAATGATCAACTGTCTATTGGATGTTGTTAAACTGTTCAACTCACTATCTTAGAGTGAACACAAAAGCAGGACCATTGGTTCAACATCAAACGTTCTGATCATTGTACGACCTGCTTTACCACCATTAGCCACAGCTTACCCTATCACAGGTACCTATGGATGTTACCAGGCCTCAGGTTCGTCATCTGGTGCCTCAGAAAGTGATCAGTGGTTGAAACCGGCTGTCCCACAATCTCCTCAGTCTCAGCAGTTTGACACTAACAGACCTGCTGCTCGACCTGCTCCTAAAATGAGAGCATATGCACCCATATCACATCCATATAAAGGAGGAAACACCAGGTACGTTTTGTCAGGTTTAACCCATTTTCCATAGTGTTATAATATGAAAAATTCCTGCAAATCCACAATGTCAGACCCATAAATTGTTTTAGTCGACAAAACAAATTCAGATGTTGTCGTCTCAGAAAGTTTGATTGACATTTGGTGTTTTTAATGTTAGAACATATGAAACAGAAGGTTTATTTTCATTTCAGCACTCAGACGGGGCAGCCCAGTTACCCAGTCAGACCACAGGATTCCAGCTACAGCGATACTTCCAACAAATATCAAAATCCTCCCAGCACTCAGCGTGCACAAAACAAGCCATCACCCAACACTGGGTTCTCTCATATGAGTCAACAGTCGTCTTACAGACCATCCACCTCCACGCCTCAGTATCCCCAACAGTCTCGACCTCTGCCCCCTCCTGTCCCACCTCCAAGCAAACCCCTAGCTCGTGCAGCGCAGCCACAAAACAAGACTTGGAAATTTACCAACAGCTTTGGGCCACAGAGTTCCCCCTCTGATGGAAAAAGAAGCTCAAATCAACCTCAGGCTGCAAGACCAACTAAAACTCGGGTAGGAATATATATGGAAAATCTATACTAAATACACAACAATGTTTAAAGTTTGCCAATAATCCTTCATGATATTGTTTGTGATGAGTGTGGCATCTTTGTTTATGCGCAGCAGGAGCCATCTCCAATGAAACCAGCCAACGAGAACTCACTGAGGATCCTGACTGCAGTTATCGATGGCATGAGACACTGGAGCCAGTTTAAAGACAAGGCGCCGTACCTGTTTGAAATATTTGGTCAGTTTATTAGGAGTTTTTGGTATGTACTGTATTCTTAAAGAAGCTGGAAGTATTGGTGCTGATCGGGGCTACATTGGTGAGGGACAGCCACTGCAAGGCAAAGAAACTTTCATTACATTTTCTACAGTAACATTTTGATGTGAGCATTATATATATTGTATTTTCAGTTGGGCCTGGATGCAAAACATTTCAATTAGACGTTAGACTAGAACTGAACAAATTATGGATTTTTGTTGGAAATAGTGGGTCAAATTTGTTTCTAAAATAATCCCTGAGGCCCTAAAGTCAAGTTTACTGAATGTTAGCTTTTCTAAAATTGTGATTGGTTATTTTAGGCATTTTAAAGCATCATTCATTTAACTGGCTGTTCTCCCTTAGCCACTCTTGACTCTGCAGTTACTGTGGGTAGCCATGGAGCCAAGACCTTCCTCATGAGAGATGGAAAAAAAGGCTGTGCAGTGTGTCTTCTATGAAACTGTGAGGAAAAAATACATCTGTAGAGGGCATTTCACAAATATGGAAAATATTGCCAATAGAAAATCCAGCAATGCGATCTCACTTGAATTTACTTCCTTTCTGCATCTTGTCCAACAGGAGCAGGAACTGCCCCGTCTGATCCGGGGTCAAGTTCACCGCTGCGTGGGCAACTATGACCGCAGCAGAGACGTCCTCATGTGTGTGTCCGTCCGGCCCGGCCTCCCCTCAGAGCTGAGGAACGCCTACGAGGCTGTGAAAGCATCTGACGCTGAAATGAGGGCACTGATCAAATCATTCCATGAAATCTGAGCACGAGTATGTATCTTCAGCTAGGAAAGGAAATAGGGTTTGATAATAGTCCATGACATACAAGTTTACGTCAATTTGTTCATATACACAGTTTGTTATAACATAGAAGTTCCTTGGGTTTAAAAAAAGCATGTTTGAGCACTTTTTGACCAGTAATTGTTTTCATTTGAATTTAAACAGTTGAATCCCCTCACGTTACTGGAAACGTGTTTTTGTTTTTGTTATTTATTCGTGAAATGGTAACTTCACCAAACTGTTAATGGAAAGTAAAGCTTCTCTTGTTGTAAGTTCGGAAGTATTTTTTATTACAAAGAAAAATTCACAGGACAGCAGACATTGTTTAGAGGTGAATTCAGGTAAAGCAAACACGATGAGGTAATATCTCAAAATATATCTATGAAAAACGGGGCAGTTAAGAATAACATGTGATATCAAGTACAGTTAGTTTATTTACAGTCAAACATCACAATGGAAAAGAAACGCAATGGTCTACTCTACCAGAAAACAGTTTCACCAGTGCTGAGACTTTACACACAATGGTCCAAACGAATAAAGGGAACAAGTCCAGTGCAGTCACGCCAATCATTCCCACAGCCAAGCACAGTATGAGGTCAAATACAATACCAAAATGTATATCCTGACCTTTCAAATATGGCAACATAATCATAGTCATTTTCCAAATATCAGGATATGATTGTGGGGAAAACCCAAATGTTTGGAATATTTAAAATTGTACCCATTGGCAGACTCCAAACCATTATTAAAACACAAATACGCACATAAACACACACTAGAAAAGGGAGTCCAGCTTAATTCAATTGGCAGTGTACAGGGACAGGAAGTGGAGATGTGGACAGTGTGTCCTCAGAACGTGACAGGAACAGTGCCAGCGCTCAGAAGGACACGTGGGTTGACAAACAAACACACCAACACATTTTTGCTTACATGAGGAGTTAATTATTTTAAGCCACGTTTTACACATGATGTGAGTTATGTGTCTGCTCAGCACAGATGACAACAGGCGATGTTCAATTTGTACAGCCACTCCCTCCAACACTTCAAACTCTAAATCACATAAGACAAGGATGCCAGGAATTAATCTGTTAGCTGCATGTCACAACCTTTGAATAAAGCGATCTAACGCTTCTAGATAATTGGAAAAAAATATCTCAGGGCATAATTTGATTCCAAGTGCACAGCTTTCCTTTTTTTTCCTTCTCTGCCATTAACTCTGAGGATTAGACCAACATTTTTTTTCAAGTTAATGAGATCATTCTGTATCAAGTACATGCAAAACACTTTGCCTCTGAGAGGAAAAAAGAAAAACAATCAACCACTTCACACAACAGGATCCACAGTTTTTCAGCAGAAAAAGAGAGTCAACCTGATAATTGTATTTAACACTTGTCTTGGTTATGTTAAAAGGCACAAGTTGGTCAGATCACATTTAAAATCTAGATCAATTGTTCTACCATTAACAAAGCCCATCTTTATCATGCATTTCTGACAAAACTCCTACAGCTCCCTGCCTTTTGCAATCTTTTTTTTTCCTGAATTAGTGTTAAGTATTGTGTGTTGCAGGCAAAACGTTGTTCATGTTAAACAAGCAAGTCCCATCACACAAACAATTCTGGGGAGAAGGTTAACAAAAAGATGTAATATCACAACATAAACGTTTTTGACAACACTGCTCTGAAACCACTCCAGGTTAATCATTATTCACTTTGCTGTAAGGAGAAGGTATTTCGACTTGTCCTCCTTCTCGACTCCCACAGGAAAAGTCTGAAGAGAAAAAATCCCTCCAAGTGTTGGAGTTCATTTTTCAATCAATCCATAATTTGAAATCTCAAACATCATCTCTGTTAAACCAGGACCCCATATATATGTGTGTATATATATACAGTCCAAAACACCATATGTACAGTCGAAATGCACAGATGAATTTCGCCCAATAAAAAGTGTCTCTCTTAGAGTCCCAACCTCCCGCTGAAACTTTACTTGATTGTTCGAGTCGAGCCAGAAAACCCTGTCTGAGTCGTGTCTTTACTTCCAGTCTGTTTCGGAATGTGTCGTTCTGAATGTTGACTCGTTTCCACAACGGAGAAGAAGAAGAAAAAATAACACATTTAAGCAGGTACTTGAGGACATTTTCTTAAATTGCTTGAAATGGGGTTATTACTCTTTGCATCCTCTGACACGAAGAAAAACAAATAAGTCAGACTGAAGAAGCCTTGTGACAGACTGCAGGATAAAAATAATAACCACAGGGTTTTATTGTAACATAAAACATTCCATTTAAAATAACATGAATTTAAATGATGGAGGAAGAGAGTGTTTGTTGCTTCACTGAGTAGGGCTTCCCAAACAGCATCGATATTCAGCATTAAAAATGGATGATGCAGGCGTCTCTCCGTGACATCACGTCCAGGTCAGAGAGTGTCGACAGGAGGGAATAAAGAAACCACAAGACTTCATATCCATGCACTATAACAGCGTGGGCAAAGGGGTGGGGGACAGCTGCTCCTTCGGTGCATATTTGGCAAAAAAGGGCAGGAAAACGGTGAGCATGACTCCGACTATCGCCAGCATGTAGCCCCAGCCGATCTGGCACTCGCCGGCATAGTAGATCTCGGAGTCTCCACAGAAGGACCTGACCAGAGAAGAGTTCAGGCCGAAGGGGTAGACCAGCAGTCCGGCAGCCATGATGAACACTGCAGAGAAGATGTGAGACACATTAGACAGTGAACAGTACATTCATTCCCTTGGAGGAAGGGTGGAAACATGTTTGGCATATCTTGAATGTAGCAATTCAGATATTATTGGTACTAATTATCTAATTTTTAAAATCTGTTTTTGCTTTCATCGACATACAATGGGTTTTATTGTGTTGTAAATAAATAGTTGTGTCCCTGCTGTTTTGTTTAGTCCACAGACCTCACACTTTTAGCCTGTGCCAAATCAGACAGAATCCAAAATATTCTATATATCTTTTAATTTCACTCTCAAAAATATCTCATCTGGAAATCCACAGTTGGGTATCTTGAAAAGTGTTATTCCTTGGTTTGACAAACTTCACAGGATGGAAGACAAACATGCTGTCAGCATGACTGTAGCATTTAAGGTCTGCAGTGCATGTCGTTTTATTTTTATAAGAACTAACATTTGCAGAAACTTGTTCAAGAATGATATTTGGGTATTTACATTTTTTGGCACTCATATGAATCATTGTTTGCTTCAAAGTTATTTAATTTTTTATGGAGCCAATATTTGAGGTGTCTACCCCTAACGGATATGGGGGCATTATGAATAAAACAGCATATTGTGGTATGTAGGTAAGTAGAAACATAAAGATGTCCACAACAGGATTACATGTTTTGCCTCAGTGTCTTCACCAAACTGAAAACAAATATTTCTTTACTAGAATCAATATTTCAGAGGCTGAGACACATAAGACCAAAATAGCATGTGGGCTGGAGGGAACATGGAAATGTGGACGGTCTAATGTGTGGTCACTTACTGCCAATGTCCTTCCATGTTCTCTTCATAAATATAGATACACAGGCCAAGTTAAAGGCTCTGTTTTACCTCTAGGAAATAAAAGCATCCATAATGAAGCAGCCAGGATTTCCCCTTATTATCTCTTATGTGTGTCACAGCCTATGAAATATTGATTGTTCTTCCATAGCCTGGAGAGATAGTGAAATAAAAATGTGATCCGGGAATAGATGTTTTATTTTCTATTATTTTTATTTTGTATGAAGCAACGTATGAAGGATATTGTATTTTGTAACAAAACATTTCCAAAATTGAATTTCCATGAACATAATTATATCCCTACTTTATGATAATTATTCTACACCTTGTCTCATCCTTAATATTCGTTATGTCCAATGGTGGTAGAGACCCCAGATATTGGTAAAATAATTATTCATGGTTGTATTTGCAGAAAATATGAATTGACATGATATTGGTGGAAGTATGTGGTTTTAAATACCCTCAATATCCTTTTTGTCAAGGATTTTCTTTTCCAAATCTAGGGCCTCAGAAGTTTGTTAAGATATTAACAAGTTTTGAACCAAATTTGAGGCAGTGGCATGGAAGTCTTAATCTGATTTTATTCAGAATGATTCAAGTGAAAGATTCATGGTAAGATATATCACAAAAACATGACAAACCCCCAAATCATATGAATAGATAGATTTCAATTGATGTGAGTGACAAAGAGTTTGTTTGTTTTTCACAAGTTGAGGCAATCAACCCTATAACCTCCCTAATGGCTTGATATACAGTATATACCACAGCGATATACCCACTGAGTGCCACTTGGTGGCAGTAGACGTTTTGGAAAGAAAGTCTGACTCAGACTCAAGTGTGTAATGACACTTCATCACTGCTGAAGTAGATTAATTTGCACTGAGACTGAGTCTTGAGATATACATAGAAAAATAAATCATGTCTGAATCATTTTTATAAGTCCAGTATTGGCAGTACTGAGCTTTATTGTATTGAACAACAAAAGCAATGATGACCTGTAATTGACAGAACCTTCTAACGCAAAATGATTCATGTCTCTTTAAACCCATTTGCACTCCTCATATCAAAACATCAGGTCTTCGGGGGGAAAAGAAGCTCACTCTGCAACTTCTGTGGCCTCAGCTTTCTCCGGCACACTCCTCTGTGCCCCTGCAGCCGGAGAGCGGCTCACTTTTACAAATTGAGTCAAGTCTCCCTGCCTGAGCTGCCAAGCAGTTATCGACTGCTCTACGGGCTTTCATTGCTGCTCTTATTTATTCGGAGTGCCCGGTTGGATTTCCATTACAATGCCAGGTGTCATGGTTGTTTTAGCTGTGGAGAGCCGGGCCTGCTGCAAAAGCTTGAACTCGAGATAGTGAGTAGTTATTAAGCTGCATTGATTTCTGGGAGATGTTGGTTTTCATTCTTCTCAAGGGCAGCCACCTCATGGTCAGAGGGAAACGTGGCTCTTATGAGAGCCTCCATGCAACAGCTGCGTGAGAATCAAATCTATGGTTAGTGTGGGCAGTGGAGGGGCCCATCGAGTCGAGCAACAACGAAGAGGTGGGAAGTGTTTGCTTATGTTCTCACTGCACGCTGGGGGGGCTTTGGGAATGACTGTTCGCTAGATAAAAGCAGGAGGATGAGGAGGACACACAAGCTGTGTGAACGGAGTAAGGAGAGGGTATAGTGTCTCTGCAGAGTTCACAGAGGGGCTCACATATCACAACCCCGCAGCCATCTCTCATAGAGCGGCCCTACGTTTTATCTGCGGGGCCCAGTGCCACAGATCTCACAACCTAATGAGACTTTAATGACCTTCTTTATCAAACTACCCTTGGCTTTTGTGGAAGAAACACAAAGACACAGCAGCACACTTCCAACCCAGGGCTGCTTGCCTCCTCCAATGAAATGAAGAGTAAACTCAGACAAAAATAAAACTAGAATGAACAACAACGCAGCTTTGCCCCCAAATAATCAATACAGGAATATAATCCAGGCAGCGTCTCGCACCCAGGTGTCAGGTAAGCAGGGTGAGGGCTGGATATTATCAATCCGACCAGGAGGGTATACTGTCTGCATCAGATAAGCTGCAGCTCGGCCTGACTGGATCTCTGCCAGCCGTTAATAAGAGGTGAAAAACTGTAAAAATCTAACCCAATCCATGGTTAGAATTACGGGGGAGCTAAGGTGAGCTCGTCTCCTCTGAAAAGCCCATGGGCCGCCTGGAAGCTGACTTTCTGAAACATTGTCTATTTTTGTTCTTGGTTACAGACTTTCATTTTCTATGCTATGAGTTTCCTGAAATAAATAATAGCAATAAAGTATGTCAATGTGTTGATTTAACACAATGTTGTGTCTATTCCTGCTGGTGGCATCCATACCTAGTGGTGCTGTTCTCAAATCACGTGTGTTAACGTTAAGCCGCCTCTTTACAATTTCCTCCCTGAGTTGACGTAGCTACAGTATTTGTATTTTTCACAATATTCTGCAATTGGCCAATCTGCCACACCCCCCCCGCGTGTCTATGTGTGGGACATGTTTTTTTGTACCTCTTGAAAATAAGTCTCCTCAAAAAGGCCACTGTAATTCAAACACTGCCCCTATCAGAGGTAACTGATCCTTTAAATCTAAGATGATTAAACCAAACCACAAATTAGTTTCTATGCATGTCTCAACTGCAGAGATTTTACACATAAAAGGTTTGTTTACATGTGTTACCTGAGGGAAAGTTGTATGAAACTTTCTGTGGCGAGAGTTGGGATAAAGTGCAAGTGATGTCACTGTGGCCAGTGGAGATTACAAGTTTGAAAATAAAGTGCATATAATGTAGGCACGAGGAAAAAAGGTGTGTAGGGTAAAATATTGCTTATCCTGGTTGTCTTCTATCTATTTAGATCTTTTTTCTCTGTCCATCATCAGCCTGACAATGCCATGGGAATAGAAGGTAAAATGGTGGAGTACTCTTCCCATGACCTAATGTGTGACTGCATATATTGCATACTGGATGAAAGAGGATCCTTGTTTCACAGCAGGCTGGACAAACCATAAGTCAGCAGGGTGTTACTGTACATGGCCCACTGGTCTAATCCTGTGAGGAATGGACAGTGTGATGAAAGATTGACATCAAGGTGCTGAACGGACTTAAGACTGAAAGAGCTCTTGTACAACAGAGACTAAATATCCAGTGGCAGTTCTAGCTTCCATGGTGCCCTGGGCAGACCCCCACAAACCCTCTATTTTTACATATATATAACCATAAATCCACAATTTTATCCAATAACAACAATCATAAATACCAAAAATGAAGTTTGAGGATGAAGAATAGAAACAATGTAACTAAAATAGTGAATCAAATGATCCCAAATTATTACAAATTGACAATAAAATGGCAGATTTGTCTATGAAATCTCATACTCACACTATAATGAATGAATTGTGGTTCATTTGGTAGCATTTTGTAGTGTGACGGATTTTACTTATTGCATCAGTTGGCTACTGTACACTACAAATGTAGGTGTGCTGTTCCGTGGCTCCCCCTTGCTTCCACAGGTCAACGAAGCCCCGCCCCCCTCCTCATTTAACCTATCACACAAACCGGTGCTACAGGCCGCCAACTCAGACAAGGTTAATTGAGCCACACTGTGACATTTTATCATTGACTTGTTGTGCCAATGAGCCATAGAAACTGCTCTGCCCCCCCCCCTTCACCTGCCATTTGTTATTTTATAGTTTTATCTATTCGTCTGTTTGTCAGATTTCCACCATGAACCTAAACACATGCTTGTATAAATGCAGTAATGACTGTTTGGACAAACGGCTGTTTGGAGTTTCTCCAATTCATTTTTTCTTTCTTAAATTTGTCCTGACAATCAAACTTGATTTAAAAAATATATTTTACAGGGCTTTTCATAAGGCTGACAACTTGTGTGAATGCACAGCTTTAAAATATCCATTTGAAAAGACAAAACAGGCCGTTTTCACATGTAGATGAAAAGCTGCCGAGGCCTTTATGTGCACTAATGGATAGAAAACAACTTGATGTGTTCCCGTCTCTCTTTTTCTATAAAGGATCGGGTGCTCGAGTGTGGTAGTTGAGGATAAGAGAGATATTAAATAGAACAGAGGACAAAGCATTATCCCAGCATACAAAGATTCAGCACAGCTTTTACCAAATTAACTGAATTAACCTTGGATCTCTCTCTCTCCCAGTTGTTGTGGCGAGAAATAAAAAGCCGCTCCCATCAGACAGGTTCACAGCGCCGAAGATGAGAGGGAGATGGAATGGGTCTGTGGGGCAGTAAGGTGTGTGATAACCTGCCGGCCAAGCGTGACTCTAAATCAATTTCATCTAACATAGAAATCACTGACGCACACCTCGAAACACACAAATCGTATGATTGTTCATGTCAAGTATCAGCGTGTACATGCCTGAGTTCACATGTAGAAAATCTTGGGAGTCTGGCATCTTGTGAGAAAATGTAAGAAACTCAATATACTGTCAGTGCCACACGTTCACACACCTTGTATCTGTTGCAGCTTTCTCCAGTTTTATCCCTCCCGAGATATTGCTAATAAAAAATCCTGTGAGCTTCAAGGCCCTTTCATTACGCTACAGAGGCCTCTGCTCTGGATCAATCTCTTTTGCCACCCTGTGCCGACTCTCATAACTCTGTTAGCGGTGGGCCGGATTAAATTAAAACTCCATAGGAAATGTGTGGTCTCCGGCTGTGGATGCGCTGCCCTTTAATTCAAGTTTCGCCCTGGTGTCATCTGTTTGTTTGTCTGCTCCCTCTGGCAAAGAGTTACATAAAACATATTAAGCAAGCTGATTTTTGTCACCCAGGCTCAGACGGAGAGACGCCTGCCTGGAGTGGAAAACTCCCACACATTAAAAACCTGACTTGTACTAAAGCAAAGTGACATGGCACCTAAACAATATGCCACTGCTCAACTTGTTCACAGGGAAGATTTACGGTCGGACAGACGATCACTAACATGTCTTTATATGCTCTTCTTTAGAGGACAGGCACTTTAAATTGTTTCATAATAACACGTCAGCAGGAGACACTGACAATGAGAAATAAGACAGAACAGGTTATACAATAACGGCTGTGGTTCAGGAGATGAAGCGGGTCGTCCACCAACCACAAGGTTGGCAGTTATATCCCTGTCTTTCCTATTCCGCATTCCGACGTGTTCCTGGGCAAGACACTGAACCCCAAATTGCCCTTGACATCTGTGCTGACAGTGAATGATGTGTGTTGGAGAAAGTGCTGCACTGTAAAGCACTTTGAGTGGTCATGAAGACTAGAAAAGCACTATACAAATACACAGTTAACTCTTTTACAATAGACATTCAAGGTTGGTAGGGAAATAGACTATATATCAGAATAATTCCCTGCTTATCTTCTATGACGTTGGAGACAAATAGACAGCCTGGTTTAGGCCACCAGCTCAGAGGGGGGGCGAGAGCAGCAAGACGTGTAAATACAAAAAAACTGTAAAAGAAGAGAGTGCAGAGCAACACTGGACCTTTTGGTGTGTTGCTTACATCTTCTGTGTCACCCAGTCATTCCTGAAAGAAACTTCATATGTGACTGCTGTCCAAGCAGGGACATTATCTGCTGCTATTACTCACTTCAAAGGAACATCAAAGAGCACACACATTAGACTGTGGCTTTAACATAACCACAAACCCACCTCGCATATTAATGACATCCGCACACATGCCAGTGGGAGGGAAAAAAAACAACAACACATTTTTCTTCTCTGCCAAAGCTAATGCCTGCCCTCTTCCAGGTAAAGAGACTAACATGGAACAACAACAGCAAAATGAATCTAATAAATCTTGATTTGCCAACACAACACTCGTCTGCTGGAGCTGCTACCCAGGTTTGTCACTGATAAAATGCAGTGACAGGTTACATACGCTGAAAAGTATTTCCTTAATTACACACGCAAGCCCAAAGCTATACATCAGAACTACCACTTCCTGCGCCATATTCTTCATCCTATCTCCCGTTTCCTCCCCGCCCCAACTAAGCATTGTCCAGGAATAGAACAGGTAAGCTGATCTGCAGGTAGGTAATAATAACCCAGATGTGATGAGGCAAGCTGATATAAATGAGGTTTTTATTTACAATAACAACTCGGGGCGGTAAATACCGACAGCGGCCCACTTACACTCACTCTAATATTGTGCACAGGCATCGCCTCATACACAAACATAAGTAACGGTGCAGGTGAACAGCAGCACGGAAAAAAAAATTGCGGACTTTCACAAGTTTATAATTAAAAATATAGATTAGGTGCTTTACAAGTATAAAGAAATACAAATTAAGGCAAAAAAATTTAAAAAAGAAAAATTGTAAAATCAAAAATAGTCAGTAAAATCTGACCTAGGAGAAAGCACACTGGTTAATATGTGTCTTTTATGATATTTAAAAGAGGATCAGGAGTTTACCAGACGGATCTCCTCAGGAAGATTGTTCAAAGGAGTGGGAGCCCTGACCGAAAAGGCCTGATTACCTCTGGTCCAGGTCACGAGCTGACACATCTTTAATGTACTTCGGTGGGAGTCCAGAATGATCTCATTATTTCATTATTAGTCTCATTTACATAGTTTGATCACTCTGTGTATTTGGTGGAAATGTAAGAGTGTAAGTGTTTGTGTAACCGCCCTACTGAAATCATAACAAAGAAAGTAGATTACGGTTGTGTCATAGGAAATTGCCTTTTCACTGATTCCCACGCAAGGAAAATAATCTTTTGACCCTTTATCTACAGGCCAATGGAGACGGGGGCTGGATAATTTCTGCTGCTCTCTCACACAGTGAACACACACTTTTCACTCCACCTGCAGCACGGAGGAGGAGGAAGAGGAGGAAGAGGAGGGAGCAGAGCGAGGATGAGGCTGTGACTGTGCATTAAGGAGAAACGTGTGAGCAGAAAGTTGGGTTTGAGTGGAACTAAGTTACAGCCCTGCATCTAGACAACCACAGATGGTCCACTAGAGTCTCTAGTGTTACCGATCTAAATGTGCAATGGCTTTCCTCTGTTATTTCCAACCCTCAGACGGATCAAGGAAGTAGAGGGAGAGTTTTTGAAAGCAGGTCTGTGCCAGCGATGAATCTCCTGGTAGTCAGCTGGGACCTGGCGCAGCATGGGCATAAGCAGCAGGGACTCTCTCCTAATGTGATGAGCTGTGCTCTGTCTGCACACAGCCATGTTGATTATTAAGCTCAGTGCGCCTCTGGGAAATTATGCTAATGACGTTCCTCCGACTACCTACGTTCCTTGAAACGTTTGGCTGTAGGTGATCGTGTTCGCGGCAGCAACTAAAACACGAGTCCTCTGAATGTGAGATTGAGGAGGAGAGAAAATGGACGAGAGGATGGAGAGTGAAGATGAAAAAGATTTCAGAGATTAACTGAAGCACTTTGGTAGGTGGAGCTATAGTCACATTTTATTCTCTTTCATGTATTCCTCACCACACATACACACCTCACTGATTCTTATCACCCCAACCCCCACTTTACTCTCCAGTGCAATACCTCATTGTCTTTGGTGCAAAATTGAATTGTATTCAGCGTCCATTTGTGCAATTATTCAGAACTGAGTAACCTAATTTATACTTTGTGTATTTATTTTGATGTTTCTTGTAACATATTTAGTTATTTTTTTACATGCGCATGTATTAATACTTTTTTGCTGCTCCTTTAAAAGCTGACTGTGGGACACGCATCCATCCATGTATCTCTCTCTCTCTATCTCTCTCTATTTATCTATCTATATATCCATCTATCTATCTATCTATCTCTCTTATTGGAGCTAAGTTTCACTTAATGGGAAAGAACAAAAAAAGAAAAGCTTTAAGAGACTCTAAGAAGTGAAATCTGAAAGTCCCATTTTCCGGTGATTAAATGAAGGGATGTTACCGATATCTGCTGCTCTACAATAAAAATAAATAATACTGGGAGAAAATCATTTCTTTGAGTCGAGCCAGCTTCTCACTTGCCACAGAGGTGAGACAAGCCGGGAGCTGTGCATGCTCAGAATGTCTACAAAGCTGGTTTCTATCCGTGTGGGAATGAATTCATTGGGAAAAGGTCCAGTGCTGTCAATTGAGGAGAAAACCTGTTGACCTTGAGATCACAGAGCGACTCTGAGAGCAAAGAAGAGAGAGGGAAAATAAAATGCAGGCAGGGAGAGAGAGATTAGCAGGGCAATGAAATAGCTTTTGTTATCTTTGTTGTGAGCAGGTCAATCAGAGCTCAGTAAAAGGTTGGTTTTTCACAGACACATTCAAGCTGTCCTAAACCAATACCGCGCTGTCCAGAGTGCATCTGGTTCTGATGCGGCGACTGATGGTGGAGAGGGTTGTCTACTAACCAGAGGGTCATTGGTTTGATCTCTGGCTCCTCACTTTGCAGTGTTGAAGTGTCTTTGGGCAAAACACTGAACCCCCAAACTGCCCCTGATGGCTGTATGATTGTGTGACGGGATATGATAGAAGTGTTCTTTACATGTAAAAGCACTGTATTTGTGTTAATGTGTTTAAGACTGCAAAGTTGCCGTATAAAGTCTATTTAAATGTTTAGTATTGTTTTGTATACTGCTCATGTTTTGAACTCGTACAAGCGTTTAGCTTTTTGGAGATTATACGAGATGAAGTGAGGCTTTAACGATTCTGTGTTTGGCACCGCATCAACAAGAGGATCATACAGATAGGAACAAAGCAGACACTGAGTATTAGAGATAAGACAAGGACTAACCGTGTGAGAACATGTTGTGAACACTACCAACACATAAAACATAAAGTCACAGTTGCAAACAGATTGCAGATCCAATTTAAAAGAATAATCTAACATCTTTACTTGCTGTCCTGTTGAGATGTAGAGAAGATCAATACAACTCTTGTTCAATAGAAGGCTGAAAACAGCAACTGGTAATCTTAGCTTAGCATTGACACTGGAAACAGGGGGAAACCATTGACTGTATATAAAGATGGTCTATACTCCTTCCCTCTATCCAGAAGTTAAGCCAAAATGTCCCGGATTTGAATGCTGCCGTCTTCTACCGAAGAAATTTGGAGCGACGATGCATAGTAGCGATTAGGGGATGGGACCATGGTAGCAAGGTCCCGCGGAATCACTAGCTCAACCAATCCTGAGTCACTCTCGACTGTTAATCATGATGTTACAACCCATTTTGTCAAATTAATTTAATGTCTGCTTTGGCCTTTTAGGATCATCCATGTCAAAGCCCATAACATGGAGGAGGCAGGGTTTATGACCTATACTGCAGCCAGCCCCCAGGTTAGCTGTTATGTCATCCATTTTGGTTCTGGCAACAAAATCCCACTAACAACTCTGAACAGTCACTTGTGTTTATTAGTGCGCTTCACAGCTGCTGGTAGGCGGCCATGTTTAACCTTTATTTACCCTTTGCATACAATATACTTGCTGTGAACAAGCTTCTTTCTACTGAGAAACAGTCCCTGAACAGCAGCTGACCTCAGGTCACCGGATTGTTCTCAGAAAGAAAAGAGTTTTCAATGAGAGGATAATGCATGCCATTTACTGATTGGGAATAAGAGAATGAAAGGGAAGCAAAATAAAGCATCAACAGAATACAAGGAAGAAAAAAAAGATGCACAGCAGAGCATACAGTGAGTCGCACACTATTTTTCACAACCTCCAAACAAAGACCACTTGAAGTGTGTGTCTCCCAGCTCCCAGAGCATGCTGAGCCATCTCAATTCATGCTTATGACTGTAAACCCCCCATCCTGGGAGCCCTGAAGCACTGACACATGAATCTCCCATGCTGCATCCAATCTATCATTTTAATTAGTTCCAGTTCCATATCACAATCTATTTTTTTTATGTCACAAATTAATTTACACCTCAGACAAATTGCTTGTCCTTGACTTCCTTATCCTTTATGAGGAACCCAACAGCACACATTGGGGATGTGTCCGGGTGCAACCTAACATGACGAAACCTAATCTGTCACTCAATCCATCCAGCCCACTTCACAGATTGAATTAGCATAGGAGACAAAGTGCCTCATATGCTTGGCTGGGAAAATAAATAATGATAATACGAGAAAGAAAGTGCAGATTAGATTGAAGACATCAATCAACTGGGAAAAGTTGCGCTCACTGTGACGATGCTGGGACGATGCTGTGCAGTGAGTCCATGAAGACACAATGGCCCCTCCCCGTGCTGCATGTGGACCACTACCAAAGGTGATGTTTGTATGTGATTGTGTGTATGTCTGTTTGTTTGGGTTTGTGTGTGTACAGCCATGTGTATGACATTAACCCTGTGATTGTGTTGACAGCCTTTGGCCCTAAGGCTAAGCCCTTAAGCGAGACGTCTCCTGGGTTCAGACGCTGCCTCGGGTCCTGCAGAGAATGTCAGCCCTGAAAGTCAGAACAACCCAGTGACACGGTGGGTGCATTCAGATATCCAGCTGAGCTGCGGCATCACAGATCACCGCAGAACACGCTACACTGAATGTGATATGTTCCTTGATAACTTGTCTCATACTGTATGTATTATGCAAAGTAGATGAATCCTTCCGAATGAGGGGCTACTTCATTTGTCCCCTTGATTTTATTGTTTTAAGAAAAACACATAAGCTTTTATAAATGCATCATCAGGGACCCACACATCTGCATTAATGTATTCTTTCATATGCAGTGAAATGCTGTTTAGCCTGGCTGTCATTAAGATGAACAGCACTGTAACAGCTAAAGTGGATAGAACAGAGTAGACTACAGTTTGGGACATGGCTGTAGGCTGTATTAGTTCCTATTAGAATAACATTAAACAATATAATGATTGTTTAGAAGGGTGCACACCTCCACTGGCTGTATAGGCTACTTTATCATCATATTGTATGTGCATGTATTGCATCAGATAGATTAACCAGGTTGACAGGAATGTTCTGCAAACTGTTTAAATTACACAGACGCAAAATATACAATCTTTGACATAAAAAAGAAAAGTATAAAAATTCTAAATTCTATAATATTATGATCGTTATCCAGATCCACACAAAATGGCCCCTGTTCACAGTTTATAGCAATCTGAGTTTTCCCTGCACACGTTTTAATTGCACATACTCGTAAATATCAATCCTCTTAACATGCAAGATTTATTATCTGAGAAATAAACTAAAATGTTGTAAAAAGCTTGCAATGTTTCCTGGATCCACCCTCTGCTCTGGATCTGCACCAAAATATTACAGTCTCTGTTCAGACCCATATCATAATCCCTCCAAGTTTTGTGGTTATCTGTCCAGTAGTTTTTTGCATAATCCTCCTAATTATCAAACAAACAAACACTGAATTGAAACATCACACCCTTGGCAGTAGTAAGGTGCGGATCCCAGCAACCAAGGCTTTATACTTGAGTCTCGACCCATTTAAAAAAAGTAAACCCTGCTTTAAAACTGAACATTTGAACATTCAAAGCTTTTACCTGCCCCACCCCACCCACACACACACACACACAAGTACATAATGAATCTAGTTGAATGAATTTACATGTATACACGGTAACTACACTACAGCTTTTTGACAAACTATACTGTATAGCCTCCTGCGGAACACCGGAGGTATAATGAAAAGTGCAAAATGCATGAATTCATGAGCTAAGGACGGGGTACTTGTATTCCAATTGAACGCCACACATTTTTCAAATTGGAGAATGTATTTTGAATGGATTTCCTTTGTCCTGGTGTTATACAGCTCACTCAGCACATTGACAATAACATCGTAACTCAAGTGAGAAAATGTGAAAAGCCGTGCTACTGAAGGTGGATCACTATGAATGTTCTGTGTACAAGGCTGCTGTAAGATCAGGAGCCCCGCACCTGGGCCCCACTGACTATATATGAGCTCCCATTCATCAGTGTGTGTGTTTGTGTGTGTGGGTCTCTCTGTGTGTGTGTGTGTATGTGTGGTGCAAGTATTGCTCATATGTTTACACAGTCATATTATTGGAACTTGTCTTCCTTATGTGGACAAAAAGCAAGTCTGTGTAAAGTAAGTAATTCAGTTTTGAGATGAGGACATGTTTTTAGGTTAAGGTTTTGGTTCAGGTTAGATTAAAATGTAGGTTTAGGTTTAGGTTTAGTTTTAGTTTCAGGTTAAGGTTAAGGTTAAGGTTAGGCAAGCAGTAATTATAGTTAAGGGTAAAAAAAAAGAAAAAATATATAAACATAAGCTAAATCCCCAAAACTGAATTATTTCATGAGCATTTTCAGAGTTGTATGAGCTCATGAAGATATGAACTGTGGAACCGACAAAGAGCAGTACCAGAGAAAACATCTCATCTTGCTCTGTTCAGCAGGTGGTGTCCCTGCTGTGGAACTGAATTGTGTCTTGAATGTGTCTTGAATATTGGCTCAGCAGTGTGCACTGAGTGAAATTTGAGGGCACTAGCCACTCCTCCCTGGCTGTTAGCAAATGCTATAAAAATAATAACGTCCTTCACTGTTATCTTGAGAAAAGGGTAGTTTGCTTCTTCTTTCAGAACACGCAAATGCATCTTGACCTAAAGTGTCCACAAAAATACAGCTTCAGATTATTTTCTAGGAAACTAATGAAAGAGGATTGTTGCAGCATCGCAGCACAGATGCAAACCTTGAGTATCATCATCTGACATTATATAGAAACCTTTGTGAAGAACGTGCAGCCTTTGGGGGGGTGGGGGGGGGGATTCGGGAGGGGCGGCACCATAATGAATCCCTACAGGACACATTTGGAGCGTGCTGGGCTGCTGTAATGAAGCTCTGCCCTGCCATTGCTCCCTGACCCGCTGGCATTAAGAAAAAATGGAAACCATTACCTTCTGCCTTCACCTCAATGGCCTACAAAGCGGGGAGACCTGGAGCAGACATGTGTGTGTGTGTGTGTGTGTGTGTGTGTGTGTGTGTCTGTGAGTTTCTGTGTTACGAGTGGGGACTGGAATGAGGTTGAGGTAGAGACGAGGCACAGCGGGGGATACAGAGCAGACAGGACACCTACTGTATATGAATATTGAATGTGTCCCGACAACGACAGGCTGTAGTTTGAGCTCAGGTGTTGCTGAGAGTGTAATGTAAAGCCACATAGACCGGAGAGTATAGGTTTATTAAAAATACCTACCCCATCAGGTATAGTTGGCTTAGTTATGATCGGTGTTGGACACAAAATGGATGGAGCATTCTGTCCATCCTCTGCGTTCATTTTGTCTGTTTTTGTGAAGGTCTTCTTAAAGCGTACCCTGGACTCGTATGCATTAGACGCATCAACCGAAAAGCTGATCATTTAGTTTAAATTATCGTTACCAAAATGCATTGTGGTCCCACTGGGTCGCATCGCTTCTACTGCAGTCATCCGGATCAATGGAGGCACCAGCCAATCCTATTGCGTTAACGTGAAAGCAGAAGAGGAGGCAAGTGACAAACCTAGTGTGAGTTTATTTGGTTGTGGATCTTGTTTCCCATGTACGTCTCTTAATCATCGCATTGATAGCTGCATGGCACATTAGCTTGAACGTCGACTATGTTGTCTGGTCCTAGCATGAAGCTGTGGTTGTTGTCGCTATGACGATCACCAAGGGCACCAATCACCAGGCACACTTTCCGTCGACTTAATGCAGACAGGAGAATCCAGCTTTCGGATATGGACTAGCAGAGCAGTACCACTGGGGGGAAGGGGGGGGCAGTGATATAAATACTTTGAGCATGAAGACCATAACACGAGGAAGACATTTCAACAATGGCAGAACTTTATAAAGAGAGACTTTAAGGGTTGGTAAAACACTACAGGCGCCTATCTGATGTTACTTAACCCCCGGACAGGGACAAACAGCTGCTTCTGCCTCTTTCTTAATATGCACGTTATCGCAACCTCCTCCCTAAGAAACTCTCGACTCTGCGCTGCCCTCTAGTGAACGATTTGCTTAGCACGCCAAATTTAAGGACTCATGGAAGTATGTGGGCAGTGACGGTTCCATTTGAAACAATTGTATAGGTTAAGGCAGCAAACAGTAAATGAGGCTTTACAACCATGACAAACACAGTACATACATTGAGCAGGAGGTTTGGATGGATGGTCCCTCTCAGTGTGTGTGTGTGTATGTTCCACCACTAAGCTCATCCTTGGTTGAATGCATCTTATTAGCAGTGGAGTGTCTTCATTTGTTGAGGATTTCCAATAGAGTCAACAGACCATGCTTTGCAGTGTTTGCTTGTGTGTATGTGTGTACTTGTGTTTGTGTACGTGATTCCAGCCACAGTCTGTTTTATCACATTTCTCAGCTGAGCCATTGTTCAAGTAGAGAAATCCACGGCCCCCCAGGGGGAAGGAGAAGCGCCCTCCTGCGAGCTGCCTTCCTTTGAAGAGGGGCTGTGTCAGTAACGTCCTCCATTCTTGGCTGGTCTCTCAAATTGGAGTGCTACTGGCTGGAGATGATTGGATCAGCAGATATCTGGGATCAAGTTCATTACGAGAGATGGAGCACCCCAGCACCCAGCTACAGATGAACCCTGTGGATAAGATGTGCCGCTTTCCTCCTGACACTGCTTTTCCTTTCTTTATCTCATCATTAGGGTTCTCTCTCCTCCTCTGCTTTTCCTCTTACTGTTTTCATGGGTGAGTGGGGTAATAGAGGAATGACTCAGTAAACAGGTGACTAAAATAACCAAATTGTTAGAAACTTTATTGTGGACTATTCCCCAAGTCACATTTACTTTTATCCACAAATCTCCAAAAGCACCAGATTAAGCCTTGAGCACCATATCTGCTGAATCTCGAAATGAGATCCATGGACATGCAGGAGGGGACAAACCAGTTTATTGGAAAATCTAAATAAATTGTAAAACAATTTATAAATTGCAAAAGTAATGGGACAAAAGGTGTTCAGTGCCAAGATTGACAATAAGTCAGTTTACTTAGGTCTTAGTATATATTTAACATGTCAGAGATTAAACCTAGAGTTTTAATATTGTTGTGTATATATTTTTAAAGAAACTCTTTACTTTATCTCCGCTTAATGTGTCACAATTATATCCCCCTATATGAACTCTAAAAAACACTTGACAGCTTTCAGATTAAACTTTGTGGAAGGATTTGGTTGAGTGAGTCAGAATTGACTTAGGGAACAAACCATTACATGTTGGTGGGGATCCAAAGTCTTTCAAACTGTGAGATCGGATGTTTTTCAACATTCTCTCTCAGAATAATAAATGGTTCTTGATGAAAAAGTCTGTGGTTTCATAAGTGGACTGTTAGGCCTTGATGGACACATGTGCTCTAATGAGTGCAAGAAGAGTGTAAGAGTGTAAGAAAGCTTTTTGAATCTGCTTATGCCCTGATGTGTGCCTCTGACTGGCCTCATCTCTATAGCAACAGCAGCTGAGGCTCATGGGAACTGTAGTGTTTAGATCTGTCTGCCATGTTTAACTTAGAGACAAAACAACTGTTCTGAAAGGAAGTTGACATAAATTTCACGATGGGGGTTGTGAGATTACCCATAATATAAATTCTGTGTTGATATAATGGAACAAATTTAAACAAGCATGTAGAGTGAGGAAAACAGCTCCAGAATCAGATCTAAAATGATTTATCAACATCATGGAGCGGATTTCAATTTCGTGCATCTGTTCTAGGCCAAGCATATTTTTTTAAACTCTTTAATCTTGATATCTTTAATGAGCATCTTCCTACTTCTGCTAACTGTGTGTATGCGTGGCACACTCTCGTATACAAACACGTGGATACACACACACACACATCTGAACATGGCCTTTTGAAGTGCTGCCCAGCCGAATGAATGAATAAGGGATTTCAGCAGCTTCTCTCAACCTCACACTGTCTCTCCTCATTGATCTTCTGAAGTTCCTCTCTCAAAGCGAGAGTCGGCCTGCTCATCTTTTTCTTTCATCCGAGGAGCCAAACACAAATCCACCTACAGCCCCTCACCGCTGATAAACGGCTTCTGTCTCTCAATCGATCGCATGCTTTCAGATCTGTAAATGAAAGCTTAGGTAACAAGGATGACCAGAGAGGTAATCAAGAAGACCACCAAGACACGAGGGAGGGGAGCGCTAATGCGGTGAAAGCCATTCCTTGGTTACAGCAGCCGTTGTGAAAGCAGCCCGAGCTGTTGTGGTTGAGCTCCTAACACACACACAATCACTCACACACACACACACATGGGCTGAATGACGTTAGGTCCATCTTGGGAACATAGTCTTGGTAACAATAGTCTGCTCGCTCTGCTTTCTCTCATGCTTCGTCCTCCTGTCTTTGTCTCTGTCACATACACACACTGGGTGTCAGTGGTCAGGGTCAGAGGGTGACCTTTGTTCATTCAGTCGTGACTCTGAGGCTTAATCATACATACTCCTTGTTTTGGCTCCTGAAAATCTATCACAGCAAAACTGATGATAGAGAGAAAGTATCTAAAATATAGAATGGCTCTCAGAAAGCTCATACCTCCGTCAAGGCCCAACAGTTTATTTCGATCTGCACCAAATTATACTGGGCGTCCAGTAATTGGTCGAAAATGTTGAATTATGACTCATCTTTTATTGTTTGTTTTGAATGTAGCCTGGTCACTTGACTCATCTACAGTCAGAAATATCAAAGGTTCATAAAAAAAATCTTTTAAATGATCATAAAGTAGGAATATTGTCCCGCCACCCAGGTATTAAAGGGCAGACACTCTTTCCTGAACCATACCACATCTTTCCACCAGGTTTTGTGTTAATCCATCCAGTACTGTTTGTGTAAGCTTGCTAACTAACAGACAGACAAACAAATGCAAATAAAAACATAACGTCCTTGGTGGAGGGAATAAAGGAATCTCAGGAAATGCTCCATCAGAAGTAAAGGTGAGTATAAACTATTGCATATTACGATTGTTATTATTTTTTTATAGGCGACATGGTTAAAGTTTGATGATGCACCATAATGAAAATTTAAACAGCTTTTTACAGATCCCGTATGATGATCTGCAACTTTGCTGACAGCTTCCTTTTTTCTCTTCAAGTGTTTCACAAAACCTAAATGCATCATAAATCATTTATTGTATTGTTTGTCCAGGCACAAACGCACAGAGGTGGTTCCTGTATAAATGCAAACAACAAAGGTCCTGTGATTGGTTGCACCCCTCTGGTTCGGCCCCTTGTGGTTTGAAAAGCTCAATTTGAACACCAGACAAACACACGCAGACATGTTGATTAGCTTCAGTCGCAGCTATAGCAACACGCTGGTAAGTGGAGTGGACTCCAGTGAGAAGCTGCATGGGACAGTGTAATGGCTGCGTAATTGTGAAGCATAATCAAAGTGGATAAAATGACTTTAGAGATATTAGGTTTGGCAGATCTGCTGTGTGTTTAGTTTTTATCACCCCACCGTCTTCCTCTGTTTGTCTGTGTTCGAGCTTCCTCTGATATCAATGCAGTTCAGGAAGTGTTTCCACAAGAGAGGAAGACAAATAGGGATTGAACTCCCCAGTGTATACCTCCGCCATCATGAAACACAAGATCCAGTGCACTTGCAGGCATGTGTGGCTCAGGGAATTGATGCATTTTACTGTGGTTCACACCTTCTCTTGTCTAGTCCTGCCTGCTGAGCAATTTGTCAGGAAGAGGAGAGGAACTCATCATCATCGCCCTGGGAAGTGAGGTCAGAGAGGTGAACTGGGTGGGTGGGAGGCTGCTGGGGGGGTAACACCGGGGATCGAACGCATCACTCTAACTGCAAAATATCATCTTCAGCACAACATTGAATCCTGCTTATCTGCAAGGTCTGGGTTTAGTAGTTTCATTTGGCCAGGTTGTATTTTTTGTGGTTGAGTGGAGATTTCCACTGGTTCCTGCTGGTACTGCTCACTCAACTGACTCAGTGAATTGCTTGAACAAGTTTACAAATGTTTTACTAAAACTAATCACTTATTAACAATACTATTAATACATATGACCGTTTTTTGAAGAACAACACAAAAGAACAAGAACAAAACATATTCAGTGATTGTTGGATTTGCTCCGGGCTACAGAGCTAACAGTAAAGAAGGAATGAGTTGATTGTGCACCTTACCGAATCAGGAATTTTGCATGAATATTGGACATATGATTTTCCCCCTCTATTTAAATTATGGCCCCTGATTTAGAAAAATCCTTGACCCAACAATGAAACCACTAATGTGTTCTGTAAAGGAGTTTCTGAATGCATGTATCTAGGATTTCAACAGTCTTGGAAACCCAATAAATAGCTGCTTTATCCATCTAACCCTACATTTTTCTGTGGGGGAAAAAAACAGACAATCTAAATAAAATGTACGGTATTCATGTGAATGCATTCCAACATTCTGCTTTATTTTGGAGCTACACTGTGCTGAAGGGAGGAGCAAGGCCACTCAGTTGTTGCTGTCTGTGGGAGGATGAATAGGGCAGGAGACAAAGCCAGGTGGTGGTCATGCTTTAATAACAAGGTGTAGTCCTTGTTTTTATGGCCTGAAATCAGCACTTATCTCCTCTCTGTGTACAAACATCCACTCATCACAAAAGCATCTTACACAACTCTGGAAAACCCCAAGAAAAAACAAGAGACAAGGAAGATGGAGGGTTTTGGTTATTACAGGCCCTGTGAAGCTCCAGCATCCCCCAACACCTCGACACACACACATACACACACACACACACACGCAATGATACCCAACTCTCATAAGCAGGGTGCTGGGTTACCTAGAGTCAAATTATCATAACTGGGGCGTTGATCATAAAGCACAAAGACTGGTTAACATCTTCAGTGGCTACTCTATTTACAGCTTTATCACTAAGCAACAGCAGGAAAAACCACACACACAACCACTAAGGGACATGTGCACAAACACACTCTCTCTCACACACTGTCCATTTCAATGTATTGGTGCTGTGTCTAATTTGGAGGGTGTTTGACAGACACCATTTTAATGACCCAGAGGCTGTGAGAGGACTTAAGCTGACAGAAGTATATAGGGCCTCTATCATGTCAAAGGAAGCAGACTTGGCACAGTCGAAAAAACCCATCTCTGAAAAGGGAGATAGGGGCGTTTCCATTATCCCACCATTAAACCCAACAGCTACGAATAACCAGCAATTACATTTAGTGTTTAAGTCACTAAAAGATACACAAAATACAACGAAATGAACTGAAAATCAAGAAAGGCTTCCCCCCTGTCTTCAGCGTGATGCTAGGGCACAGTGGGAGTACTGAGTAGCACGTAATGAGAATAGCCATGCAGCTTCAGTCATGAAATTTCTAATTACCCATTAGCATGCACTAAAGAGCAGCTAGGAGACCATCCCCATCATCTCCCACTGAGCTGATACAATACACACAGACCCATCGTTTGGGAGAGCTGTCAGCCAATCAGATGTCACCTTCCACAGCTCAGGTCCCAGCGATGAGTCGGTGATAAGGCTTCTCTCTCATAGCGCCGGTCCAGCACGCCCACACAAACTGTGGTCCCCTTGCTCCTTTAATAATGTGGGATAATTAAAATGAAGCTGTGTGCCGTTTACATGACTATGGCCATATGTAGCTCGGATGGTGCTCAATACACTCAGCAACTTGTTTTTCAGAAGAATGGGCTTCAACATACAAAGTTACACCCATGTGTTTGTGCTCACTCTGTCGTAATGTGGATTGCGCTGCCTTGTCATTAGCAATTTTCTCCTCTGTGTGTGTTGGGATAATTAACCAGCTCGATTTGGTGCCCATCTCCTAATGAGAGGTGATGTGCAGAGACTGTGCAGAGAAGAAAATCTTTATAGGGGATGGGGGAAACGACAAAAATCTTTATCAAGTCAAAACAATATCATTAGGAGTCTTAGTCAAGGGCAGAACAGCAGTGAGGATGGAACATGTGTGTGAACCCTCTGGTTGTGGGACCAGTCCATCTCCCCCGCTCACTCTTCCAACTCTCTGCCCTCCAACATTTCAACTGGTGTGTGTACGTTTGCACCGAATACATTTGCATTCATTAGCATTGACATTTGCGGTTCTGGCACATTGACGTGGAGTTTGGCTTGTACCGGGTGTGTGATTAGTTTATTGATGTCTGAGTTGGGGAGCCACTGAGTGTGTGTTTAGTTCCGTAATGACGGCGTAATTTCGCGGCGAGCAGAAGCAGACAGAGGCTGCGAGGACTGATGCATCACAGGTGAAGGCCCCTGACAGCGCCCCCATTGATTGAGCAGCAAAAACAAACTGAATATGCAGACCTGCGCTGACAGATCTGGACGGCAGAGCGTGATGAATGTGTGAACTAAATATCACCAGAAAACCATCTGTAAAAGCTGGTCAGGGTGAGCCACCGGCCGATAATCACCTGGCTGGATCTTCTGTTTGACCAACTGAGTTTAGTCAAACTCCAAAATGTGACATATATCCAGCAAAGCAAGGATAAGCTACTTTTGCTAATCAGAGGCAACTATTTGTCGAGATCCTCATAGGTCAGTAACTTCATCATCATCATCATCCCCATCATCATCATCATCATCATCATCATCATCATCATCATCATCATCATCATCATCATCATCATCAGTAGCCAACTTGACTGAAGCCTTGCCTACTTTGAACAGGTATTTTTCGTTTAGTCTTTATAAAAATGTCCGTCTACTTAACTTTAGTTTTACAAATCTCTATTTCCAGATGAGAACACAAAAAGGATCAAACAAGCATGCCGGGGCCAGTAGGGGGCGATACAGTCACTAATCCATCAAATTCCAGACAGTGGTCCAAGTCTTATTGGGCGAGGCAGGTGCCTGTGAATGCCGGTAATAAGGTGCACTGAGTTATATGACTGCCATTGTTGTTTTTTTCTGGTGCATGGTTACACAAAACAAAACTGGGCGTCTTTCAGTGCCAACATATAGACATTAGTGTGGACAGCTCAAACTGTACTGAAGGCATGCAGATTGGGTTGAGGTTAATTGGAGACTCTTAATTGACCTTAGCTGTGAATGTGAGTGTGATCGTTTGTTTATTGGTGATTCGCTGGCACCCAGTCCAGAGTCAGCTGGGATTGGCTCCATCTGCCCCTGTGACCCTTACAGGATGAACTGTATAGATAATGGACGGGCAGATGGAGCAGATCACAGCGTCGTCTCCTTGTGTTGTTCAGTGTGTTCACCTCTTGTTTAGTTTTGTGACAAAACCATTTAAATGTGTATATGTTATAGGACACATAAGGCAAACCACCAACACAGGTAGTGAGGAGTCACCAAGTCAAACATTGAGATGTTGTTTCTTCAGGCACTAAAAGTCCACTGACATGTTGCCGGTGGGCAGTTTGAGTCATTCTCCACCCAGTTCTAATCAGTTGTTCCTGACACACAACAGAGGATTAAAGGACAAACACTGCAGATGTTCATCTGTTATATCTGAGTGGTCTGATCCCAGGTTTAGGCAGGAAGTCTCTGCAGGTGTCCGGCAGTATAATGTCGCCCACAAATGCACAACCATGAGCCCCACGTTACGCTCCCTCACTAAGTAAATATGACCAGTGTGCCCAGTGTGAGCCAAAGCATGTCTGTGTGTTTTCATCACCCACATCACTGCCCATGCACATCTCATGCCCAGCCTGCACCCACCCAATGTACCATCTGCCTTGGCAGTCGCCTGCTCCAGACCAGGCCAGACCGCTGCTCCAAAGAGGGGCGGGCCAGCGATGAGCGGGGGGGTTCCAGATGCACTTCAATCCAGCTGCAGCCTGTTGGCTATGTCACGGCATGACAGCACTCCCCTGGATTAATGACCCCCCCCCACTTCCCATTTCTGCCTGCTACTTGGGCTGCTGTCCCACTATCTGTATGGTGCCTGCCAAGCCCATTATCCATGCACAGTTTAAGTCAAAATGTCACACGCTCACTAACTGATCGATTGGGTCTTAAACAGTGGGGAGCCATTTAAACAGTGTGTGTGTGCGTGTTTGTGTGTGTGGGACAGTTTTCTTGCAGCCTATGGTTCCCACTGCCATCTCATCTTTCTCCGCCGTCTGTATGGATTTAGGTGACTGGTCTGTGGGCCAGGCTCCATTGATTCCAAAAAGCCACCCAATCACACTGATAGACGGCTCGGGTGAGGGCGCACCTTGGCTTTTAACAGTGCTGTCCGCGATGCACATGCTCATCTGCTAAGCAGGGAACAGATAGTGAAACACTGCAACAAACACGCACTGACACCCGCAGCAGGCAGCCACTTTGCCCTTGTGTATCTGCATAATGAGACAGACACAGACGTAGACACAGACAACCTAGAGCAGTCACAACACACACCCACGCATCAAAACAATGCTTTTTGAATTTACCTAAGCTTTTCTTGTTCTTTCCCTGTGTGCGTCTGTGCGCTGCTGGTGGGTTGAGGAGCGGCTTAGAAAAACACTCGGAGTGAGAATGCAAATGACCTTGTCTCATCTGGAGGCAAACACTGGGAAATTAAATTAAAGCTCCCCGCGACTTACAGAGCGCTGTTTCCTCACGTTGTCTGTGTTTTTGTGTGTGTGTGTGTGTGTGTGTGTGTGTATGTGTGTATGTGTGTGTGTGTGTAGGTACTTATGCTGTGTCTGTAATTCTTAAGACCTGAAGTAATAATCACATTTGGTAGGACAAAATAACATTTGCAAAAAAAGTGTGTGGGTGTGTGTGTTACTGTACTTATATTTTTTCAGAGGACTATTGTAAAGGGTAGGGGTTGACTATGACTATGACTATTATAGACATGGTAGACTTGGTTTTAAGGTTTGGGTTAGAATTAGGTTAGGGTTGGTCTTAGGCATTTGGTTTGGATGGTTAAGGTTAATGTAAGGGACTGTACTATGTCAATGAGTGTGCTCAATAAGATAGAAGTACAAATGTGTGTGTGTGTGTGTGTGTGTGTGTGTGTGTGTTCTGTGTTAGTATTCATTTCCTTTTGTTAATTCATTTTTTGACCTATTTTTTATTGTGTGTTTGTTGTGTGTGTTTACTGATGCTTTTTTGGGTTGTGTAACCCCTGCAGGTCAGACTGGTTTAAAATGAACAGTGCTGCAGCCTGCTGGTGGGGAGGACTCTGAAGAGTTCAGTCTTGTGTGCCTTGCATGTATTTCCTTACGTGCTCGTTTTTGCATCTTTTTGCTTAAGGTGGCAGTGATTTTCCACCTCTGTAAATAAGAAAAAAATAAACGTACTTTACATTGAATCCCTTCTGGACATTTTCATCAGCATCTATACGTCACAGTCAGGGGTGATTCACACAAATAGATAAAAACAAAGATGCTTACTCCAATGATTGGTCTCTGGTTTCTGGTTACTGTCTTTGGATCTACCTCTTTGTCTGGCCTGCTCCATTGTCACAGGCACTACTACTAGAAATTCACAGCTGTTTAATAATTCACATTGAAGTGGGGGGCTACGGTACACTGTCAACAACACAAGCGCCTACTGAAATCCCATTAACTGCTAACGAATTATTCCCATATTGCATCTGTCCCGGCTTTTATATACACAAACACACACACGCTAAAAACCACATATGAACATGCATCAACCTGCCTCACAATATTCCTAATGGCCTGACGCTAAGCGGGCTAAACCTGGAGGTCTGGCAGGGCTCTGAGGCACTTTGCATTATTAGAGTAGTGAAATAGACACCCCATTGGCCTTTGGGATGGGGTGCTAAGCCCACGGATATTATGATAATGGAGGTTCTATGAGGAGTAAATGCCATAGAGGCTGATCTGACTGTCTCTGGGGATGCAGTAACACCAGCCTGGCCACAGGTTAGACTCGGTGCATCTCGATCTGAACCTGTCGTCCATTCTTCTCTGATTCCACATCCTCTGCTGCCCACTGGCTCCTCATGGTTCATTATGATTTGTTATTGGATGTGAGGCAGAGGAGTAGCAGAGGGCAAGTGGGCATCTGAAGTGGAGCAGAGGATTTAACATCTGATTGTATTTGCTCTGCATATATTTAAACTTGTAATGCAAGTATTGAGCTGCTGATTTAGGTAAAAATGAAATGCTGAATACATTAATAAATCCGTTCCATTCATTTCATTTGACAGTTGAAATTGAAGGCCATTATCATTCAATTCAATATTTATGAATCAATTTCAAATCGTTCACAGGTGTCATCACCTTCCAGGACGTCACCTTCCAGGAAAAAATGGTCCCATATGTACTATCCAGAAACATAACCACATACTCATATTTTTACACATTAATTCCTTAAGATTTGAAATGTTTATTACTTTGATTTAGAGGTTTTGGGGGAGTTTCTTACCAATTTGGTAGGAATGCAAATTTACAAAATTTGTTGTTAATGTTAGATTTCAGTATTTTCAGACATGAGCTGTATTCCAATTCAAGGGCTGCATCCTTCAGAGGCCCCATTTGAAGACCGATTGCATCACATTCACGTGCATCCGTTCTTCCAATACCAAGCAATGGAGGATCCGACTGGTGGATCCTTCTCTGGCCAACCTAACCCAGGGTTCATTGTATGCAATGGACAATGGGAGCTAGCTATGTGGCTGGCTGAGCTGCAGCCACTGAAATAAGCTACTGATGTAACAGTAAGGTGGGACAAGCTGGGGACACCAATAGGAAATTCTTCATAGAACAGTCTCATTAGTTTGCGTTAAGGCGCTCAGCTGCATTCAGAGGAAAAGTTGGAAGAACCCACTGTTCACTAATTACTCAGCACCAAAGAGCAACAGACACAGTTTGAAACTAGCTGGTGATTATAAAGAAGCATTTAGCTGCTAAAGAGTCGATATATTTCTGCTGGAGTTGGAAGAGACCAAAAGCAGAGCTAAAAGGGGAGTGAATACTGAAATTAATGTTGTCAGATGGAGAGAAACAGAAGAAAATAATCAGTTATTGCAGGTAAAAAAAATCTATACGTTTCAAGCTGCTGTATTAATATCAAAATTATGTCTTGCATGTTATATTCAAAATTCTTTGCATGTAAAAAGGATTAGTAATCAGTGGTTGAACATTAATATTACCTTAGAGACTGTAAAGGAAAAGATGTCCAGTGACACTAATGTAAATGTTACCTTGTTGATTTGACTAGATCATGTGGAAAATGATAAGCTGAGAGATCAGTTCTAATAAATAAAATATTTCTCTGGCTGATGTTCACTACCGGCTGAGAAACCTTCATTATCACTCGTTCTGGGACAGACCATGACCATGCTAATTTAGTTGAGAGCATTTCGGCTCTTAATATAAAAACAATTTCCCATGATAGAAGATACACAAAAATAAATTATATTTTATTACTCATCATCCCCTGTGTTGTGTTATATTGTTGTATTTCAAGACGCACTTCCTTTCCTCAGTGTTTCAGCCTGACATGCATCCACACAACCGCCTACAACCACCAGTAGGGAGTGGCTCTTTGTCTGCCTGTGCTCAGCTGGCTGTGTTACACACACACATACACACACACACAAACACACACCGTCACACATGTGCACACAGAAAACGCTCCTCAAGCCGACAGAAGACAGTCGCTATTTGTCAGCGCCTGAGATTATACCTTTCATCAGCAGCAGTGCGAGGCTGATATGGAAGCTATATGGATTTCTGTTATCAAACATGTAACGGCTGGGATGTCCCTGGCTACTCGAGTGGAAAACTGGAAATGTTTCGGGATCCCTTCGTTCACCGCTTGATCTCTTTAAAGTAGATTAAGACGCTTTGAAAAGAAAAAAAAAGAAAAACAAACTGGCAGTAAAGAACACTGGCAAAACCTTTTTCATTTTCAGTAATTGCAAATAGGGAAAGAGCTATTAGGAAGCTGCGGCTCAGCACGGAAATTAAATGCGTTTTATAACATAAGCACCTGCTTCAGGAGCCAAGAAGTGTCACGTAAAGACTGTCCATTTACTGTAACTAACTGCCTCAATTGGGATAATGGAGCAGAGGTGGAGGGGCAAGTTAACAGCCCCCGTCCCAATGCACAGTCTCCCCATAAAGACACCCAACTTCTTTTCTTAAGCAGATACTTAACAAATTCACTCATGCAGCCTTTTTTCCCATTACAGTAGCTCCTCCAGGACGTTTACACAGTCTTTCTAGTATTACTGTATTTTAAAATCAATGGGTGAGATCTTAATTGACGTTCCAGGACCAGACTGGGTGGAAGAATATCATTCCATGCTCTGGTATAAGGGTCGGGCAGAATCTAGAGCCACATTACCCCCGCGCAGAGGCTCAGAAGTCATTTGGTGTGGGGGTTTTAGAGTGCAGTTCTTGTATGTCCTTAAAAACAATGAGCACACACTGGTTATATGATGCTTGAAATATGGTTCTCCTGCCAACCAAAGCTGCCGGAGCTGTAAAGACTCCACACTTAAACCAACACCACTGCTGGACCTGCTGGCTCGCTGGAGGGTTCCTGTGACCCGGTCATAATGTAACCTTTCCCTTCTTGTTACAGTTCACGGATTTCTCTGCACTCTCGCCCCGGGGCTGTGAGGCATTTGTCACCGACGCTGCCATGTTGTGAAAAAAAGCTTGAGTTTCTGCACCCGTCAACCGCCTCCGCCAGCGTTACGGCTGCAGCAAGACATTAGCGACCATCTTTATTAGTGCTATTAGTGTGCGAGGCGTGTTTTTAATATCCAGCCCGGTGTTAATGTGAGGTTAGATGGATGATGATGATGCTCTCCGTGGAGATTTTTTGCATCTGATTTGCAGCAGATGACAATGAGGGCATCATTTCCATAATGAAAATGAATCCATCGGCGTCTCCTTGATGAGCTGTTGACAGAAGAGAAAACAACAAGTGTCTTGTCTTCCGCAGATAAATAATTGAAGAATGGAAAATGAGCCGGTCCTGTAAATGACTCTGTCAAGACTTGTGTCTTCTTTTGTCCTTCTTTTTCTCCTCATTTATCAAATTCAAACAAATCTCAGAGAAGTTTTAAGGCTTCCGCTTACAGCCCTAACTATTCAGCCTACAGCTTCCTGTCAAAGCAGACAAAGCCTTGTCACTCATCCACACATATCCTTACGCCGTCCTCCCCAGCTCTGAACAGCCTACCTTCTAGCTTTATTGCTGGAGAGCGACTGCCTAGATGAGATCCCCACACAGCTTAACATCTGGGCGCTTTGCTGCTGATGCCCTCATAAATAAAAGATAACTCCTGCCTACCGTGCACAGTCGCACTGGTATAAATCATGTATATGGATTTTCACTTGGCTTTCACTCTCTTTCTCTTACAGTCTCTCAAACCCGCTTCCTTCATTCCAACCCTTTAGCATAATTCTCCCTCTCTTCCCTCTCTTTCTCTTTGTCTTTACGGCCCAGCGTGAGATTCTCAATGCGTAGCAAGACGCCAGGTTATTAGAAGCTTCATGGTGGTGGGAGGAGAAGAAAGCCAAGTGATCCTGGTCCACTTCCAGTTCACCCTGTGGCCTGCAGGATGTTCTGGACCTGTTGTTTGCACCTCAGGTATTGTCAGCAGTAACATCCTAATCTAAAGTTCAAACTGACGTGAACATCAAGGAGGACAGATGGTGTCACACATGAATCTATCAGGATTAAGAGTAATCACCTTCAGGATTCATTAGGTGCCAACGATGACAGGTCTGACATTCAACAATATATTGAAACCAAAATATAAAATCTTAAAATTCTGTACCTGATTTTTAAATCACTTAAATTTGACCAACCAACGTCCAACGAGTTTCACGGTGGTCTGCACTGTCGCCTCAAAACAAGAGGGGTCTTGGTTTGAATCCCAGTCATTTGCTGCATTCCATCATACCTTGGCGCTCAACCCTTAGCAAAACCCAGTTCATAATAACACATTACACAGGATATCCCTCATACTAACGCCATAGTAACACGTACACAGTCAGTAATTGTACCGTACTATGTATATGACAGATGTAATGAGAGAAGTGCTAATAAACAGTTAAAACTACAACTTTCACGATTGTTGATATCAGCAGCCATCTTCGGTTTCGAACTCGGGGGTGGTGAGGTTCCTCCAACCTCCCGAGTCGAAATCCAGACATGAGGGGGCGTTCTAGTTGAAACTTCCGAGTCTAGGGTCGGCAATTCCGAGCTCCGAGGCTTTTCATTTGGGACTCTGCATGTTGTGCCAGTGTCTGTGTGGGTTTTCTCCTGATACTTCAGCTTCTCCCTATAGTCCACAGACATGCAGATTGGGGTCAGGTTAATTAGAGACTCTAAATATGTTAATATGTCAATATGTATCAATCTCCTTTATGGTGGTCTTACTGGCAGCCTGATGGATAAACGTTCACATGCAACTTGTGTTTATTGCACATACTTATTTATTAGTTTGATTAAAGAAACTTTAAATTAGATCAAATCACTCTCAAGTTTTTTGATGTATTCACACCAACTCAACGTGAAAGAAAACACATCCATTCACTATGACCTTTTACATTGACCTTTGATATGTAATCAAAATACATAAAGGCATAATGTTATGAGTGTATAGGCTTCTTCGGCACAGATTTGATTTTGATTTAACTTTGCTTTCTTGTGAGTGCAAAGCGCAATTCTAAATGGATGGAGTACCCATTTAACTGTTAAGCCAATATTTTCTAAAGTAACAAAAAAAAGCTCGGTAAAAGCTCTGACACATCCACTGTGGATTACCTGCTCGGCACCAAACAGCAGAGTTAGCATCTGGTCTGTGAACATTTAGCAGTGAAAGAGGAAGATTTTTCTCTCAGAAGTTGGTTGGGAACAGAACCAGAAATGCCAGACGTCATATGCAGGGTTCAACATTTCATGTGCCAACGAGAGCCTCAGCCAATTAAATCGTGGGCAGTTGCCAGCCAATCAAATCATATTAATTTGAAAGGGGAGGTAGGGGCAGCTGGTTAACCTGGTGCATGTGCATGTGGTTGTAGATATTACTTCCCGTATGCCTCTCTTTAGCATTGTATTGATTACAAGAATGGCACATTAGCTTGAAATCCAGCTATGTAGCGTGTAACAAGCATGAAACTTGTTATTGTCACTAGCACAAAGCATCGTGCACGTCCACCATCAAGCGTTAATGTAACATTTAAGTGTCAATCTGGTTTCAGGCTCAGGGTCTAATAGCAGCAGACATCAGGACACATTACTTGTCCAAATAGATCTATAATATTCAATTATAAAGATGATCTATGGTGAAAATGAGGTCTGAGTAATATGGTCTGTCCAATAATAACATTGTTTTATTAATGTGAAGTGTGATGCTCTGTTGATGCCTGAGGGGAAATTCTTTGCGTTCCCGAAACCCTTGAATCAAGTTGTTGTACGCATGGAAGCTTTGTGTGTCTGCTCATGAAGGCACAACACACGCTGACAGGGGATAAATGACAAACCATGAGATTGAATTGAACCATGGAGATAAATTGTGGGAAGAGGAGGAACACAGATCGTCATGGCTGATCAATAGATGAGCGGGAGGACAGGAGACGTGGACAACTCTCTGTCTCGGGGTCTGTTAGGAGGCGGGTGAGTGTCGAGCCTGAAGGCTGGTTAACAGTCTCACATAGTTAATCCCAAAGGACAGGAACCCCAAATCAGCTTCAAAACAAAAAAAAACTAATTATGTCAAGTCTCCTCTGGCTGATGATAAAGGATAATTACTTTTTTATTCCCCTCGCTAAAGCCAAATACGCTCCCTAAGATGTGGCGACGTAACCTTTAACGAACACTGTGTGATTGATGAGGCATCTCATTTCCCCCGTCCAAATGATTACAGATCACACATTGCCGCTCCGGAAAAACACACAAACACACACACATACACACAAAAGACAAACACACACACACACATGTTGGTACTTTTATCTTAGTGAGGACACTCATCGACATAATACAATAACTAGCACCTTCAACAACCGTATTCATCCAAACAAAATGACTAACCTTAACCCTAAAACCAAGTCTTAACCCTCAAACAGTCCATTGAAAAAAAGTGAGGAAAATGTCTTCACTCTGTAGGATCTAAATTTAAAATGGTCCTCACACAGATATAAGTATAGAAACACACACACAAACACTAATAATCTGCTCACCCTCTCAACCAGCTACAAACAAGTTGGATAAAGAAAAGCGTCTCATTTCAGGATTTTCATTACTCATTACATCTGATACTTACATCTCCAGTGCATGGAGACACAATACAATTACAGAGGAAACAGAGAATGGCTCCGCTTTTATCTGTCCCGGGAATGAGACGCATTCACGTCCACAATGACCGTTTCTGACAACAGTGTCAGCTCCACACAATACTCCGCCCTATCTATCCGTCTCCGCTGGAGAGACACTCGGACAGAGGAAGCCGGTGATGAATGAGACATCGCCCCTTGTCTGATACATATTTCTCATTTCCAGAACAAACAATACAGACGTCTGAAATGAATATTGCTGGAATCAGGATATAGACCATTTGAAATCGCTCTAATGACTTACACATTAAGTATCATTATGTCAGTATGAAAAAATTAAAAAAAATAAAATAATAATGACTCAGTGATTCCAGCTTATCAACATAATATTTGTTATTTCTCATCACCTTTCTAGACAACCAATGGTACCTTACAGTACATCATAAATAAACACACAAAAAGTAATATGAGAATTGAGATAGTGGGACTGGACTTCAGGTTTTTTCACTGTTTAATGATGTATTATGCACTAAACAATACATTTTTTATCAAGAAAATAATTAGATGTTGATTTGTCATCTATTGTCTTGGGTTTTATTAGAGAATTAATGTATTGCTATACATGGACACTGGGTAAAGTGAACCCAGTATTGCATATGTGCTATATGGACCTAAACATTTTTACATATTTACATATTTGTGTGTCTGTGTACGCTCCTGAACTTGCAGCCACAGAGAGATTAACTTCCTGACCTCCTAACATTTCAAATCTTCATTTCGGCTTAAGGAACCCTATTAACTCAAACGTCCAGCTTGACAGTAAATGAAATGAGACAGCTCCCCCCCCCCGCTTCATCCTTACTGCCCACGTGAATTCCTGTGAGACTACAGAGCAAGTGTACAGTACGGCACATGTCCATATCTGATGTTTGCGCATCAGCCCTGACACTTGACAAATGTTGCGCTTCCCCCTAAGACCTGGTAACCAGCAGGTTGTCCAATGGCGGCGGCTATTCGCTGTTTAATGCCAGAGAAATCCGATTATCTTTTTCGGGGGGGGAGCGTTCACTAGCCGACAGAGACGGATGGAGACTATAAAATAAGGCACATTGGCTGGGCAGAACATTTTTTTAAAGGTTACGGAAGACATAAAAATGGCAAGGCTTAGAGATATCTGTGGTTAAATATCCCGACGCCCAAGGTCACCAGAGTCAAGGTGAAGGAGATGATACAGGAGGCAGTGCAGTTTATTGGTGCTTCATTCTGAGATGCCACCAACCAGTTTGGGAGACAGAGATTCTTATGTGATGGATGTAAATCTAACTTTTCTCAGCACTGGGTGGTGGTCATTGTAAATTATGACACCAGGGAGAAAAGAAAGGAAAGTGAAAATGACAAAAAAGACAGAGAGATGAGATATACTGTTAGCGTGGGTCAAGTCCTGCTAGTGGGTAGAAACAGTTGCTCCGATGTGTGCGGAATACACGACAAGGTCATTAACCAATGTACCGATGGTGACTCAGGCTCATGGTGGTTTAGTAAGCTGTGAGAGCACAGCAGTAAACACAGACCTCCACCACGATCAATACCAGGTTATCAAAAACCAATCATGACCCAGAAGTCCTATAACTGAGGAGGTGTTGAACAGATCCCTTCCTAACACCAGAGAAAGAGACACTATCCATTTCACAGAAGCAACAGTGAACTCTTCCAGCTGTATGTTTGCCAACACTCTTTACTCACTGGGGGGAAAAACAGTCTGATCCAATAATCACATTCCTCCTCTCCGTTTTGTCTTACAGCTTTTCTCCGTTTCTGGAAGGTTCCATTCAGAGGCTGGGGGACCTTTCTACCTCGTCCTGAAAGGATTCAAACCAGCACCTCCCTGAGAACAGGCTGGCCGGGGCTTTCTCTGAGTAATACAATTAGCCATGGACTATCCAGGCCCGGCCTCCTTCACATTCAGCCATGCAGCCCCATGACTTTATCCATACACACTATCAGCCCATTGCCATGCAAAACAGCAGCTTCTTCTCCAGCCCTGCTTCATCTCGCATTGCAGCCGAACAGAGGTACCCCTCTTTAGCGCCGCTTTGTCCCCCAGCCACTAATGCGTGTAATTTTTGTGCGAATGAGGAACAGGGACTGTGAGCAAACACACCTCTTTCAGTTTGAGCTATTATAGGATTTGGCCCGTATGGTGGGAGGAAGATTTGTAATTGTGGCTCACTGGGGGATCAGTGGGAAAGAAGCAAGGGTGGGCTCCAGAGTTTGTGGAGCGTAGTTCAAAATAGTAAGCCAAAGAAAAACAACAATTCACAGTACACAACTCAGTTAAGCACTGCCAGACTCTGTTATCAGGAGAAGGTCTCTCGAGAATGTAAATACCCATAGTCCATTATAGTCCGTACTCAGAATGAGATTATGTTCCAATGTTGAAAAATTTACTAAAAAGTATAAATACATCAGTCTTATAAATATAAATGTATTAAAGTATTTCTTATTGTCCTTAGTTTTCATAAAAACTTCTATACACGATTCATAACATATTCCAGGCTGAGCAGCAGAAGTAAGAGAAGCTTCCAATATGAAGCTGACATACCTTCAGTGAGGGGTCCAGACAGTTTTATATGATTAGAAGTGACTGGCACATGGCACAGGCCTGCACACCCACCCATAACATATATTGAAGACCCCCCTGGGAGGGAAGGCTGCCAGAGGCCTCCCGCACTGAATGAGACAGGTTTGCAAGAAGGCATGAGGCTGCCGCCACAATCAATTCCTTTCCATTCAGAGCACGCATATGTGTGTGTGTGTGTGTGTGTGTGAGTCCTCGAACCTAGACAACAGTCTACAATTCCAATTCCGTTAGATCCTTGAAAACCTCTCACCCCTTCTTGAGTGGTGTCGAGATAAATATTTATCACATCACCGGACCGAGAGAAAGACGAGGAGAGAGGAAGACAAGCAAAACAGGAAAACAGAGAGAAAGAAAGACACCTGTTGTGACAAAAGCAGTTTCCCACTTACCAGAGGACAGATAAATGAAAGAGACTAAAGTAAAAAAGGAATAAGTCACAAGTTGTGAGAATAAAGAGGAATCAAAATAGCAGCTAAAGCCTCAAAATGAACCCATGGTGGTGAGAACCCATCTGGACACTATGCCTCTATGGTCAACTCCCACGCTGAGCTCCGAGAAAAACAAAACTGTGTTTTACTCTAAAATCATAATGTTGTAAACAATTTCACAACCTCACAGTCCACTCAGCTCCTCCTACAAGTCCTCAAGAGAAATTCAAAGAGTCCCTTCCAAACAGGCAATAAGAAGTCTAACTGTTGTATTTGTTGTCTTCATATCTACATTTCACTATCCTTTCTTGTGTCTCAGAAGAAAGGATATTGATATGGAGATATGAAAAAAATCTAGGCTATTGTGAATGTTAAGGATTTATGGGTGAGAAATCCATTTGGGATTCAATCAGTGAGGGGGGGGGGTGGTACTCTGAAAAAAACCATGGGACTTCCACAGGATACACTTAAAGCTGCCATGAAAGAGATTTGCCTGAATGGGGCACCAGGATCTAAAACTAGAGTCTTCACTTTGTTTGAGCCCGGAGCACATTTTAGGGACGGACGGACGGACCAACAATTGTGACCTTTAACCCCAAAGAGGCTTAGGGTCATGTGGGGGTGACTTGCTCATAAGAGGAGGGCCTGAGAAGAACACATGGTTTAATGCTAAAACGATTGGTGTATATATATAATTTAAGCTGCTTTCAGACATGCACTGAATTTGGGATAATCTCCTGAAATTATTCAATTGGCCTGTATCTGAGAACGCAAACTTCCGAGTCAAGTGCTGCGGACATTCTCAAGACTTTCTCCTTCCACAAAGGCAAACTCCAGAAAGTCCAGCCCCTAATGGCAAGACAATCTCCATAGTTAATGTCGGAAAACTGCCACAAAATTTGTCAAGAATGTTAATGATGAACTAATCGATAGCTGACATTTGAGGTGGTTTGGGCTTCTATCTCTCCTGGGCACCCTCCTTTGAGGGTTTACCAGGCATGCCCAACTGGGAGGAGAACCCGGGGTAGACCCAGAACTCGCTGGGGGGGATTAGATATCCCAACACACCAGAATCCCCCAGGAACAGCTGGAAAATGTGGCGAGGGAGTGGGTTGTCTAGGATACTCTACTTGGTCAGCTCGACGGATGGATGGAAAGATGCTACTGAGTTGCATTATGGGACTTCAATGGGATCCAGTATTTTTGGAGCTTGACTCATACTGGAAACTGAAAGTCTGGATAACTCTGATGCTTTCTCTTCCTACAACTTTATGGAAGTATAAATACGAAAGAGCTGAAGTAACCCTTTAATTGATTAGATGAATAATCAGTAAAATGGGAATAATCAATAAAGAAACTAATCCTTTCTTTATTTCACTCACAATCCATGCAAACGGACACAAACCCTTATACACCCGTCTTATCTCACCATTTGCTTTGATGAATTTCTCTCGTTGTGTTTGCCTGCTCCTCCAGGGTGTGAATCCACTCTCATGTTAATAGACACTCTTCCCTTTCTGTCTCTAATAGGGGCTTGAACAATGCACGAGTATTCCATACAATAGTGCTGAATTCGTTTCTACTGCAAATCACAGCCTGAGGCTTTTCTTTCTCACACACACACCATCTTCTCACTCCAGGAAGCCAACCACAATTTCTTAAATAATTCTTTGGTGGCCACAGATAAAACCGTTATCTCCCGCATTTGATCCACCGCAATCCTCTTTCAATATTATATTTCCTAATTAAGAGAGGTGTGGGGGAGAGCAGAGCCTTCCCTCGATGTCTTTTCCTCCGCTTGATTTCTTCCCTCGGACTTCATTCCACCCCCATCCACTGCTTCACTGATCCTCGGTTTCATTCCCGACACATCTGTCTCACTTCTCCTATCCCCTTTGATTCTCTATTTGTCTGTTTCCTGCTCTTTATCACGCTGCCCAACAGCCATCCATCTTTTTTTGTCTGTCAATGTCTCGACTCTTTCACCCCCACTTCCTCTTCCCCTTGTCTTTGCCTGCCTCCGTGTTTCTTTTGTTTCCAACAGAACAGTGGAGGATGAAAGAGAGGGCAGAGGAGGTAGCAAGGGAACCAGGGAAGATGGATTGATTTAAAGAAAAGAAAAAAGCAGCGCGAGGAAAATAAAAGTTCAATTTGTGGTCATTCAGTTATCTTTGGCAGGCAGGTCTGGGTCATGGCCTCACACTCAATAGGTGCCCTGCAAAAGCCATGTGATGTGTTTTCAGTCAGTAATTACCCCTCTCTTTAATTTTTCTCATTCTTAGTGCCACAGTCTGACATTCCTGCACTGGATCAACGTATATGTGATTCTCATGGAATGACGTATTGGTGTCAATCAGCCTAATTTCATCTGAATCAGAACAGCCCCACTGTTTAACAACCTTTATTACAAACAAAATCATGCCACTTTACATTGAAAGTGTCCACCTGATGAAACACTGAGCTTGTGTTTTCACCCCTGTACGTTTAATTGTTTGTTGGTTTGATTGAATCAATCAATCAATCAAATTTTATTTGTATAGCCCATATTCACAAATTACATTCATCTCATAGAATGTGAGGGGACTGTTGGGATCTGGTGGAGGTATACGCTCTGCTGAGTGCCACATTTAAAGTTGCATCTAAATCATTTTGGAGAAGCAGTTTCCTATATTTCCGAGTAACATATATTTGAGAGTAACAGAGGATCGGCAGGCATCAGGTTGGACACTTCTAAATCTCTAGTCTGACGCCTCTCACTGTGTCCTGCCATTGTGTCTCCACATCTGCAGCATGGTTATTGGTTGACCACTGTATGAAACCCTTGGGGGTTGGGTTTGCTACAATTACACCTGTTCCTTTAACGTTGCAGTTCAAGATTCAAATTCTGGTGTTCATAGCTGTGATGTTCCCAATAACAGATGTTATCAAAAAGCACTGAAGTCTTATATTGCGCAGTTTAGTTGAACAGCAACTACAGAAAGCTGAGAAACTTTGGGTATTGTAGTACTTTTTTTGATTCATGATCAAAACACACTGCACTTCAAACCCAACATGCACCCCCAAAAGAATTCTGTTTTAGGCCTAAACTGAGATAACATCTAATCCTCACTCAAATCCCTATCTCCACTTAGGGGGTTACGTTTTCAGCCCTGTTGTTAGTTTGTTTGTTTGTTTGTCTGTAAACTAGATTACCACGGAGGACACAAAACTGGTGGAAGGATGCAGAATAACCAGGAATCAGTTTCTTTAACATTGCGAGACTGTGTGTTTTTGGACATTTTCACATCTTCCCAGGGAATACTTCGTTGATGGAAATGATCACATATATTCCCAGTTCTTCTCACAGCTCTTCAGTGACTTCCTCTGACAGCGACCCCAGATGTAGCAGCTGGAAATGTGTGTTTTCACCACTGAAAGACTGCTTCAGCGATCATTAAACCAGACAGCCAACACAAAAGGTGCGACCTTCAATTACTCCCCTGCACTTTTAAAATAATCATCTCCATCAGGAGAGATAAAGGGTCAGCGAGAGAGAGAGCGAGAGACAGAAAGAGAGCAAATGCAACTATGCAAAAGCACTGAATCGAACAAATCATTTTAACGCCCTCGTACATACACGTGGCCTTATTGAGCCCTGATGGAAAAAACATTTATCTTTTAAGCAGCAAGTCGTAATTACTGTACAAGAGAGGCAGAGGTGTAAACAGATTAATAACTGCTGTGTATGTAGAGAGACTCTACAAAAATGCATCACTCTCAGTGGATAGCACTTTTCTTTTTCTGTTTTAAATGTGCACCTAGATGGAAGGACCTTGTAACTACAGAACATTAATGTATGAATAAAATGTGAATCTCTCTGGATGCAATGCAAAATGTGTTTTTCTATTTCGGTGTTTTATTTTGTATATTTCAATTCATAAAAAAATAAATAACGATGGATCTGTATTTTTGCATACAGGGGCACCAACCAGCTACAACCACGCCACACTTGTTTTGGGTGGCGGGATTAGGAGGAGGTTAAGGGGGTTAAGAACAGATATTGTCCCCCAGGCTCGACTGGACCGAGCAATGTGTTGGAAAAACAGTCCGGTGTGGAACAAGGATTATTGAAAATCTTCTCAGGCACGGCTGTTTTAAATAGAAAGGGACTGGTGGTGCTGATGCTGCGTGTGCATGCATGTGTGTGTGTGTGTGTGTGTGGTGTATGTCCCTCCGTGCACGACTCACGGACAAGCATGAGCGCCGCTGTTGATGACACCTCCGTGAATGAGTAAATCTGCTGCCGCTCTCCCCTCCTCACACCACTGCTACTATACTTTTACTAGGACGTGGAGGGCCAACAGCTGCTTCTCTCTCGAACACACACTTACACAGGCGGAGACAGACACGCGCCCTGGTGAGCCCGAAGAAGTCGAAAATGAGGGTGTGCAAGCTGTGACGGTGAACATTAATGGGGACAGCAGCTGTGGAATTAATGTGGCACATCTGGGAGGACGGAGCTGAGGAGAGACAACAGCTCGGAGAGAGAGGGATGGGGAAGAGATACAAGTGGACAGAGAGAGAGAGAGAGAGAGAGAGAGAGAGAGAGAGAGAGAAAGAGAAAGAGAAAGAGCAATAGGAGGTATGTTTGACTTGACTTTCAATAAGCCTCTCCCATCAGTCTCACTCCGTGTCTCTCATGTACTCCAGCATCTGGCTGAATCAATAGATCTTTAAAACCACCTTGTCCTCGAGTCACCTGTTAAAATCTCTTCTTCTTTGACTTCTATCCAACTCACGCTGGGGTCGGACAAGATATTTCTGTCTGTGATAAAAGGATTCACTGTCTCAGATGAGGCAGAGATAGTGTCGTAAATTCTTGCTGTGTCGAGGCTGAGAGGCGTCCCACAGTAAAGTGGCACTCAGAGCAAATAGCTCCTTCAAGGCCCAATAGTCCCCTCATGGAACCACGGTTACATTCACTATTCTCTTTGGATCTGTACTAGAATGCACACACTCATAATGATGAGTCACCTGAACATGCCTGACTTTTTTCCCATCCAGATCCACTATTCTCTGACAAATCAGTAAATAAAATTCATAAACTCTTGCAATGTAAAAAAAAGTGATACAAAATATTCCTGGCTCTGCCCCTGGATCTGAATCCACACCAAACCTTTTAGAGTTTTACCCTGACCCATACTGCATCTTTCTACCAAGTTCTGTGCTAGTCACTACAATTTGTTTCACATTTTCCTGCTGGGCTAACGCACAAACGCAACCTCCAGCAGAGCCCTGTCAGCTGTCCTCCTATTGGTCAACATCACAGAGGTGATGAAACACGTCAAGGAACATGCAACCGTCCAGCATTGGTTGTCGTCCATTATGACACACTACATGAGATAACACAATTGATTATTGTGCCCCGAGCCCATTGAGTGTTTTGGACGCACATTGGACGCCCCCGACATCCTGCAGGTCAGGGGATAAATTGGGCTGATATTGTGTATTCTTTAACTTATCCAACACATTGCCTCACACATTCGTTTAACACACTCCATTATAATCTGGACACATACATGCCCTCACTGACCTTATGTTGAAGCAGTACTTTGAAGGTAATTTCACCAAATCATCCGCCCATTCCAACCCACAATACCCGGGGCAGTGTGATAAGATACACATTTAATCACACCAAAGAAAGTGCAAGAGCCTTAAGAATATTTCTGAGATCCTGCAGCCGGGTGCATTGCCGCAAGAAATAGAGCAAGCACGTTTTTGCAGAGCACTAAGACTGAGAGGAGAGGGCAGGAGAAGTGGTTGCGCATGAAAATAAAACACTGGGTAGTTGCTGCTGCCGGGGATTACAAATAAAGACGTCAAGGTTTAGATGGGATTACACAGGTGAAACAGATTCATAACCCATTTCTCCTCCCTTGTACAAAAGCACAGCTTCAAGGCGAGTCCTTCCTCTATCCCCCTATTCAAGCTCCATCCTGGGAGCTCCATCAAACAGGCAGCCGGAGGGCAACCTGAAGAGTTTCCTCAGCCTCCCACCTCTCTGCCTCTTGTCTCCTGGTCTTCAAACCTTCAAAAGCAAAGAGCAGACATACAGCACCACTACACCTGCCTGTAGTAGACGCCTCTACAAGATTTAAACTTTTTCAAACTTGGATTTTTAACATTTAAACGCACTGGCAGGCGTCAAGGAAAGAGCTGCTTTGCTGTCTGTGTATCTCTCTCTCTCTCTCTTTGTGTGTGTGTGTATGTGTGTTTGTGTGTGTGTCCCTGTGTGGACCCACCACTATTCCTATCAGCCAGCTCAGACACTTGTGCAGGATTGGAGGAGCGCTGTAATGAGAGAGAGAGAGAGAGAGAGAGAGAGAGAGAGAAAGAGAGAGAGAGAGAGAGAGAGAGAGAGAGAGAGAGAGAGAGAAGGGGGACTTGTGGATGGCTGTGAGGAGAGGACAAAAACTAAAAGTGTCGCCTCTGGATACCCTTCAAAACCAAAACATGTTCATCATCACCATGATGAATGAATAAGGATCTTTAATGGATGCTTCCAAATGCTCAGTATTCATCTCAGTATCCACTGCTCTCATTATGTTTTCACTCTCAGCGTGAAAAAGCCTCTTTTCCTCTGGTCAAAAACCCAACAAAACAAACTAACATCTGGCTGTTGGCTGCGATCGCAATGGATACAATCAGCATTTAGTCCCGAATGACACAGTTTATTTTCAATGCGACGCCCGGGTGAACACGCTAATTTATGTCTATTAAATAGTAAAGCGTCCTTGGGTCACTTGAAAGTCACTATTCAAATATATAAGTTTTAGTGCATTCATGACGTCAAAAACCAAGGGACAGAAACTTAACTTCGATTTAAAAGAGGTTAAAAAGTCATAAATGTATAAAGCCCTATTTTGTATTTGTAAGTTATGCGACTAATGTTAGAGTCGGACAGACATTCAGCTCATCGCAGGTCATGACAAAAACACTGTGTCAGATGTACAGTGTATGTCCAGTTTAAATGTGTGTTTTGCTCCCAAACAAGGCTTGAACCAGGACTATGAAGTCAGGGATGATTTCAACAGGGCGTCGTTATATTTTAGTCTCAACCGCAACATAAAACTGGAACATTTAAAGTGCAGGATTTGACGAGGCTACCAATGTTCTCACAGTGCCAGAAGAGGTTGATTCAAAAGGCTGGTTTCCCAAAACCTCAGGGTATGTCTTTAATACAGAGAGGAGCAGACGATCTAAGGTTTCACTCAGATTAAGACTTTGATTCTTTGACACTTTTTACTTATTTCCTATTAGAGAGAGATATTAAGATATGACCTGTCTGCAAGGCACAATTAACACTGAGATGAAGATGTAGGCCGATGAACCTTACCAATATTCCTTTTTCTTTAATTGGCTGATTAATTGTCTGTCAAACACGAGCTGACGAGGGGTTACCACGAACGTTAGCGGTGACACACCCCTCACACGGAGCGGGGGGGGTGCAGTGGAGGACTCTATCTCTCCTCTCCTGCTCCCTTTCCCTCTGATATACTGCTCCATCAATCCCCCGCAGCGGAAGCCACACCAGGAAGATGAATAAATTAATCTGGAATAAATGGCCTCCTGCTTGACACATAATCACAGTTTAGGCCGGGTCGGCTGGGAGCGGAGTGATGGGCTGAGCCGAGCTGTCGGGCCGCGTCGTCGAGGAGACGGAGGGCTGAGAAGGGGTCACCCACGTTAACCCCACATGCTTTAAGCTGAGAGGAGATGGAGGCTGGAGCTGAGAAGTGATTTAGGCAGATCTGTTGGCAAGTCCCTGATGTGCGATTCAAACTGTGGTCGGTGGCAGCTAATTATGTCAGTAATGAAAAGGGTTCCTTACTGGGTCAGGCCTTTGGACCCCACCACGCTAACTCTTCACTCTGCCATCATGAATAACCTTTGAAGAACACAGATAAAGCCCTGGTGAAACACTGAATACCTCCACCGAGGTTATGTTTGAATCCCTGTCTGTTTGTTGGTTGGTTTGTGTGTTTATTTGTTTGTTTGTACCCAAGTATACACACAAAAAAACTACGCAGATTCCCAAGAATCCAGATTAGCAGGAAAATCCAGTAGTTTCTTAAGATGTGGGAGTTTTTCAACTTTTTAACTGATTTCTCAGAGAATAACTCATAGATCTTGATGCAAAAAAACACATTTTGGGAACAGAAATCCTTAAGTGTTTGAAATTTGGTGCAGTTTGATTGAATTTAAGGAGAGTGTTGGGCCTTGGTGGAACCATGCACTTTGCTGAGTGCCATTCTAATGTTGCAGATTTGCTTGGTTTTTACTTATTACTTGCTGAGAATAAAATAAAAAAAAATAAATACAAATGCAAATACAGTCGGCATTAGGATGTCAATTTTTTTTACCTAAAATTCAATGTTTTTTTACATTCCACACTAGGTTAATATTTCTAATAAAAGTAATTAGATTTACAATCAATTTTATTGAAAAAAACTGTGAAATAATACAGTAAATTTCTGTGAATTTCTTTACAATGTACTCATGATATATTTTTGTACACCTCATATTTCTGTTCAATTTAGCACTTTGTCTTGCAGTGTAAAAAAGCATGTTTGTTTCACTGATAAATACCATGTACATTAAATTCAATAAATCTTCACCACGCTCCATCACCTCTCCAAACGACCAAAAGCATCCACAGCATCCAACAGCGCCCCTGTCTGATTTTCTGCTGAGGGAAACACAATTAAGGTGATCGGAGAGATTCGTCATGTTGATTTATCCCACAACTCAACTAATGAAATTTCACCACATTCCCTTTTGAGCAAGTGGCTGAAGGGGGAAGTGGGAGGGGGGGGGAGAAATTAAAGATGGGACGACCCTCTGCTCCCTGCGTTCCTCTGTTTAGACGAATGAATCATGCCGCTGCCCCATTCATTTCTCTCAATTAAGTGTTTGCCATTTCGAATGCTTCCCAGCTTCATGATCATTAAAAACCTCCGCGTGTCAGAGGAGGTGGAGGAGGAGGAGGAGGAGGCGAGGGGTGGATGGCACGCTTAATTCAATTTCACAGCCGTCAGCGCTACCTGCCCTCCTCGACAGACAGAGAGAATGCGAGAGAGGGATACTTAACGGAGAGAAAGAAGAGAGGGATATAAATAAAGGTAATAAACAGGGGATCCATCTGAGGGCAGCTGCCAACATGAAAAACACTTTATCGACAGCGCAAATCAGAGCTACTTTGTCTGAAAGATCTTGGTTCTCTTTAGCTGAGTGAAAAGATTATTCGGTCGTTATCCGAGGATGAGAAACACTTAAAAAAAAACAGTCTTTCCTTGTTATTTCAAAAATGCAAGAGGATGAAGAGGAAATATCACTTCAGGCTCAACAGGTACAATTTTTCATTGCTGTCAAGAGGGGGAAATTTTGCAAGGTAAATGTGTAGGATGTAAAAGAGCTGTGAGCCAGACCCTCGTCCTCCTCGACACAGAATAAAGTCTGCACAGTTCCTTTATCATCCCCCTGATGCTGCATTGACCACTGCATAAACCCCTGACCCAGCACGCTACAGCAGTTAACGTGATACATTCATGTGTTGAAAATCAATGCTGATATAATACACTCACATTAACATGGGGGAGAACAGGGAGGCCACGGAAGAGGGGGAAATGTTCTGTTGTATAACTTACTAACTTACAAGCACGTGTTTATACCAGAGTAACGATTTAAATTTTGCAGCAGAGGGCTTCGAGTGAGACGAGCAACTGAAACAGTGGCTTGTAAATCCCCACAGGTTTCATTTAGAGGGGAATGCTAATTCTAATCGACCCTCCAGTCAAGTTGGGAAATAAGTGATGGCTGCTGCCTGCCCAATACCATCACAACCAGAGGAGGAGGAGGAGGAGGAGGAGGAGGAGGAGGAGGAGGAGGAGGAGGAGGAGGAAAAGGAGAGACGCACCTCTGGCTTAATCACATTCATAGTTTCTCTACCTCATTGATTTGCAAACACAGCTCTTCTTCACCCATGGGTCCAAAATTAAGTGAGTTTCACTTTCTTGGGTTTAATTTAGTGTCTGTTTTTAGGCACAGTGGTGCTAATATTTAGAGGATAGGCCATACTCATTACCATTACTAGTTTAGTAACAACTACTGAATGAATCTCGGATGCCATCGGCTGTTGTCTGATGAGAAGTTAGCATCGAGGACAATGGGCAATATTTTGGGGCTTCCGGTGTCATCATATTACGAGTGACCAATACAGTGAAAGAAAATAACAGCAGACTGGCTTATTGGCTAACTGGCTAATTGGCTAGCAGTCTGTTTTCCTTATCATACAATGTCTGACAAGGAAGTTATAGCAAAGACGGTCAAAGCAACGGGTAAAGCAGAAATTATGCAATTAAGCGGCAACCATAAATGAAACAACTCAAAACCTTTAATAATTTATTTCTGTGGGTTTGAAGATTGTTAGAAACGTTCTGGACAATGTAGGTACACAAGTCAACAAAATATATAACACAAGTCTCACTGTTTTTAGAAATTCTAATGAAGAATTAATGCATATTGTGTTTTAACCTCCAGGGAGAAACATGTTTTAAAGTAAGGTACAACTCCTGATGCGAGTGTTGACTTGTGTATAAGAGGCCAGATGCTGTGAGTGTTTACCTCCAATGGGACTAATGGAGCTTTGGAGGCCAACAACATAATGTGTCTGCTTCTCATCTCACTGGGAACCGACTCTATAGTATCGAGCGCAGTCACCCTGTCCACTTCAAACCCATTGATTTATACTTTCACTACTCCCTCCGTTTCCCCCCCTCTCTCCACCAGCAGCCCCCACCCCGCGGCCCTGTGTTGTCTACGACGTGGATCAACTCTTAATACACGTCACACACACACACCAACACACTTGACAGTCTCCCCACCAGGTTTGATTAATTTGGCTCGTAACGCGTGCGAGCAGAGCTATCACCGGCATCCAGATGTTCCACAGCCCCTTTTGTGTGCACACCCCCCCTACATTACACACACCACACACACACACGTTCCGGCTCACACAGACACAGACGAGCAGGGTACACACCTGTTTTCATCCCCTCGACTACTCCCTTGCAGTAGTGGAGGAGGTGAAGTAGCGCGTGGCACGCTGTTGATTATTTCTCCTCTGCTTCTCTGTGAGCAGGGACGATTTCAAGAAAGAAGTGTGTTCTCAGAGAGGCTCGCAGAGATTGCATCAATAGCTTAAGGGGGGCAGACATCAAAGGGAAAGAGCCGCTGTGTAAACGCGACGCACAAACACACTCGATGACAAACGCACAAACCCTCTCCTTCAGTGTAATCACCACCGATCGGACATCGACACACTCAGCCACCGCAGACAGTGGAACATGCATCTCCAGAAGCAGGGGAGGACACCTGAACCCAATTCCCAGCCCAGTGTGGCCGAAATAAAACAAATGGCCGACCACACTGAGGGCTGACAGGGATCTTATGACTTCTCACAGGGTTAACCTTGATCCTATGAAAGAAGCTCCCAGCTTTTTACTGACTCCTAAACCGAGAGGAGAGGAGAGAGTCTGGACGCAGGAACAGGACAAAGAGAGAATAAGGAATGGGCTCCAGTAGAGGGAGACTGAGAGGGGATGATGGAGTGTAGCCATTGAGAATGCAGATCAGAGACGCGATACACTTTATGGATGAAGGGCAGCAGTAAAGTTGTGAAGCAGTGGTATAGAAACAAGTTTAAAGAGGTTCTGAGAGGGACTTATATTTATAAAGGCTGTTTCTGAGACCTGCCTCGTTTCTAACAGAATACAGACCAATACCTGTTCTCTACCTGTGCCCTGGAGATTGTTACTTAGCAGAAAATGTTACAGCTTTTCTATATACTCAACCAGAATAATAATAACATTACATTTTGAATTAATTTAATTTGTAGTTGACCCATATAATTCACGCACCCATTACCTATAACACTTGTCTTTTAGGGTTGCAAAGGGGAGCTGGAGCTGGAACAAGGAACTGTGAAGAAACCTAAATTGTCCAATCCAATTCAGATGATATCGTGTTATCATGTTGGGCAGGATCTCGTTTTGCTGCCACAGATGTTGATCCTGTGTCATGTTTTCTCAGGTAAAGTGATTTAGTTGTTGGTAATAGACTCAAAGATAATAGGTTGGTTACAACATTATTATCTTCTATTTATAAAGCAGTTGCCAACATGTTTTTTGTTGGCACAGGACGAGATGGGACGTTCAATTATTTTTGTATATTAGCATATAAAACCTTGGACTTATGCACTTTAATTTGAACCTTTGAAAACCTCTCAAAGAAACTTTCACAGCATTATCATTTTTATACAAACATTGAGATAGAGCTCACTCTTAGAATTTGACTTTAAGTGATGAACATTTTGTTGTATTATGAATCCATGCTGTGTCGCTGCAGCAACCCTAACCCTAACCCTTGTTAATTTAGTACAAATGTAGAAAGCTATGAAAAACTAAGAGTGCTTTGATCAATTTACAAAGTCAAGGTCGGACAATGATAAAACAAATAGCCACATCATATTTCTAACACATCTTCTACACACAGTGTTAACATACATGCACACAGTTTCAGAAACCAACAGATGCTAGTACATCCCCCCCCGACATGCACACACACACCCATGCACACACCCTCAGGGTATTTGCATGTCTGAAGCATATGTGGCGCTGTTCTTAACAGTTGGAGTTAATACGGCTCTGTATCTCAATAAGCAGCTTCAGCCTGGTCTCTGATGATCTGAGGAAAGCACACATGATTAACATGCGTGTTTGTGTGTGTGTTTGTGTGTGTGTTTCTCTTAAATACAGATAAATACCAGGTCATAGACTCACTGTCTGCATATTCAGAGGCTAATCAGTGTGTTTGTTGAGGAGCAGTCGTATGAAGCTGACGTCTGGACAGTAACATCTTGCTTTTTTAATCAGATTTATTATTCAGTGTGTGTTTGCATCCATGAGAGAAATTATTAAGATCCCTATGAACATACTGTTGTTTAAGTTTACGCCGATTTAGAGATGAATCTTGAGACTATATAGCGCTTAACAATGAGGTAAACAAATGTAGGCACACGAAAAAAAAATCTCCAATGCACAAACACAAAGGATGGTGTGTGAAGCACAGCTTTAGCGTGAGTTATTTTGTGTGGCGTGTGAAAAGAGTCATGCTGAAGCACAGTCATAACACCACCTGTCCTCCAGTTGGTGGGCGGGTCGCATTGAAACCAAATCAGTGCAGATCTTAATCATCATAATGGATTCATAATGAGCAAATGATTCAACTTTACAACAACATGTTTTTGGTTTTGGTTTTACTTCAAAACCTCAATTCAGGGATTTAGACGTAAGAATATAAGTGCGCCAGCTTATGACTCAGCTGCAGCAGTTCAGTCTACACAGTCCACACTCAACAGCAACAACACATGTCTACATTTAGAGCTCTCATCTCATGTAAACAACATGACATGTGTGTCAGTTCTGTCAATAAACGGTCAGTGAAACAGAATTCTGTGTGGAACGAACTGTGAAATTTTTACTTCAACACAAAATGCATGAAATGACCCCATTGTCAAAAGTCCATGAACTCTCTTTCTCATTCGTTCTCCACCAACTGCAAAATCGTACGTTTACAACACAATTGTCAAAAAAACTTTAAAAATAGATTGACGGAAAAAGTTGTGGAAACACCTTAGCAGAATATTTACAGTAAAATAATATTCATATACTTTCGTACAGTTAATGAAGTAAAAATATTTTATTCTTATTCTATAATGAAATACTGACGTGTCTGAAAAATCACAGATGTAAAAAGTTCACAGATATTAGTTCATCATTTATGTGATGCTTCACGTTTTCTGACTGATAACATGTCTTAAAATATTGCAGGCCGAACGGTCAATAATTTGTATGAACTATGTTTGAAGTGTTGTGGTGGTCTCAATGAGATTTGGAGATAAGATTCATTATTTGTCCAAGATGCATTTATGTAAATGATAAATGGTCTGTATGTATAGAGGCCTTTTCTAAGGCTTCCACCGCTTCTGCAGCACAGAAAGGGACATAGTGTTACAAAGGTGCTTCAGGTCTCCAGGGTTCCAGAAATCTCATTCAACTCCAGCATAGCCAACATCAAAAGACTAGTAAAACACCTTCCAAGCTTGGATTGGCATGGAACCTTCCCATTTGAATCATGGGAAACAATTCCGGGGAGCATTAAGATCAGAAGTGTCCAATTACTGACTTTATAATTCTGCTCTGTGTCCAACTGCGAGCGTCTAATGGAAAATGAAGAGTGTGTTTCATTGGAGCACTGACTGACACAGTTTGAATCAGTTCACTTTCAGAATCACAGCATTTTGAATTGGCCTCAGTTCTGGCTCACACGTCTGACTGCCACATCCATGATAATGGCAGCTATGGCTCCTGGGTGCTGTGGTGTCGTCCGAGGCAAACAGATGGGACAAAACATTACATCTCAGAAACTACTCATGAACCTACAGTCATGTTAAATCACCTCC